>JARQOC010000001.1:106075320-106675320 GCA_033576535.1 Allobates femoralis
GGATGGGTGTGATCAGGTCGTGTTTGAATGATGTGGGAAAGAATCCGGTAGTCAGTGACAAGTTTGAAGAGACGGGTTAGGGCAGGGATGCATTGCGGTAAGGTTAGGGATGAGGTGAGAGTGGCGCAGGTGGTGAGGTGTGATCATGCTAGAAGGAGGAGAGGTGGTTCTTCTGTCATGGTGGAGAAGTTCCTTTGGACGAGGAAGGTTGGGTGGTAGAGGGGGAGGGTCGAGAAGACAGTGGATCAAAGCTACTCAAATCGAAGAAAATCAACGGTAGTGGCGTTGACAGAACATGAAAAGCCGGAGGGTGAGTATAAGAGTAGGGTCAGGGGACATAGATTTGAAGCTCCACTCCAGCAGTGAAAAAAAAAAAAAAAACACACAAACCTGCAGGAGTGGTGCTTTAACTCATCCACCTCTATAGGCTCGAAGTCCAGTTGTCCGCCAGAGGATGTTTGACCCTTGTGAACTCTGATTTTCTATCTGTGAAGTGGTCCAATGCACCATGTATCATGTCAAAACCTTTCAGGAAGTTGTTTTTTTTTTTTTTTTTTAAAGGAACCCAAGGCTTTATTCACACTTATCATTCAGCATATTTGCAGGAAAGATAAAATACAGACATGAAGTCCAGATTTATGCAACCCAATAAACGCTGACATCTTGTAAAACATATTGTGCGGTATACTTTTTTTATGGGATGTTCTTATATACAGTGACAATTTAATGAAGACAGTACAAATACATCATGAAAGGACTTGTTTCAAGCAATGTCCAGATTACAGTAGACTCTGTAAGAACTGTTCAGTATTTACACAAAACTGCAACATGTATGACAATGAACTAGTACAATAGTATGGGGGGGTTTCATGAAACAAGTAACACCGTATAAAACACAAGAGCACGAGACCAGAACATACTAATGAGAGAGAACACAAGTAGCTGCAATCTACAATCACTCATTTCTACACTAAGGCAACATGTACATGGGACGGATTTTCTCACGTGGACTCTGAAGCAAATCCACTGCAATATCTGAAAAATACATGATATTTTTTGTTCTGGATTTCCCACGCATTTCACTGTACACATTGCAAAAATTAAATCCCCTATGAGAATCTGCAGAAAGAATTACCATGCTGCAGACTTCCATAGGGCATGTCAATATCCGAGCTGAAAAAGTTAGCAGTGTGCGGATGAGCTCACTTCCTATGACCGTATTACGCCGTAGATTCTCCAATGGAAAATTCTTGAAAAAATGACTGCAGCTAAAACATTGCATGTGCATTTACGTAAGCTACCATAGCTGGCCAAGTAAAAAGAACCTGCCCGTTCCCTCGACTGTCCCTGCCGCATAGTTGCAGATTTCTTTAGGCTATATGATTACTATAATGCGGCAGTCTTTGAAGCATGTAGTTTTGTTTGGCAGGGTCACATATGGGGCAGGACAAGTCTCTTCTGGACTAGTCCTGCTTTGAATCTTCTAATCACAGCTTCCTGGTGGTGCCTGACAACCTTCATTCATTCCATGTCCTGGTGCAGACATTACACACCCAAACCCAGGGAGGGTGATTAAAAGATCCCAGACAGGACTGCTTCTGGGGAAGGAGACACCGCTATCGACTAGCCCTGCCTCATTATTAAAGCTCATTCTTCAAATATTGCTGCTGTAGTATGGCGCATAAAAACTCTTGATCAGGTAAAGAAAACTGCACCTATACTGCTATAGTAGTGGTTGGGGACAGTCAGGGGACCTGGTAGGTTCCCTTTAATCCCATGTGTGAAGGCAAAGTCTTCAGTGACAGACCGTCCTCATTTATTCCTCAGCTTCAAACGGACGTTTCACTTACCAAATAGCACCACAGTGTAATTAGGTAGGAGTTTGGGTTTTCATTGGTCTTTACGTATAGATTGTGGACAAGTGAGGATCATAGCAACATTACCCACACATAAAACCCATGAAGAACAAGCAGGGTAAAATATCCAACCTGTAAAGATTTAAGAGTGAGGCTTATAGATTGCTACCACGATCTGCTATGGAGGAACACTTATTCCTTAATAGACTCACATCTTCATGAAGGCAGGTTTGCTTATGACTGGGGCAATATGGCAATTGAACTGACTGAAATCAATTTTTTTTTAAGAGCTATTCCATATTCAGCAAATTAAGGTTATTGTTTTAAGATATATATATTTCTAATGAATAACTGCAATTCGAGATCTCAAACACCATAATGATCCAAGCAGAAAATCACAGAGCTTTCTATCACACAATAAATAACTTTTATTTGCTGAAACTGAAATTCATCTTCAATCAAAGTACAATAGAAAATAGTTTTGTGCAGATTCATTTTATATTATGGCATCATGGTCTAATATCTAAAGCAGGTTCTTAAAGAGAACCTGTCACCCCCCTGGAGCTTGGCAAACTAAATGCAGCACTGAATGCAGCATTCAGGGAAGGGGTCCCCATGTCTCTAGGCGCCCTGTAAGCTTTAAAAAAAAAAAAAGACTTTAGAAATTTTACAGTTAAGAGGTCCCCTGGGTGGGATCTTAAGAGGTCCTGGCTGCTGGCACAACCCTCCCTGCCTCCTCCTTGTGTGTTCCTCCCCCTTTATGTGTCTGCCGCCACATCCTCTTCTGCTGGTTCTGCCCACCTATCTCCAGCTGTGTGTGACATCAGGAACAGAAGAGGAGGACAGACCCAGCAGAAGAGGAGGCGGCAGCAGACACATAGAGGGGGCGGAATACACAAGGAGGAGGCAGAGAGGACTGTGCCAGCAGCCATGACTTCTTAATAAGATCCCACCCAGGCGACCTCTTAACTGTAAGAGTTTATAAAGTCTTTATTAAAGCATTACAGGGGGGCTATAGACATGGGGGACCCCTTTCCTGAATGCAGCAGACATGCTGCATTCAGTGCTGAATTCAGTTTGCCAAGCACCATGGGGGGGTAACAAGTCCTCTTTAAAGTTAGATTTTTTTATATGGTGTTTTTTTTTAATTCCATATCACCATCTATATAGGCATCATACTAGTATTACTTAGCACAGCCACCTTTAGTCCCCATTCACACTGGATCAATACTTATCTTGGTACAAGCTACAAGCTTTTATTTTGCATAAAATAGACAGATATTACCCACCCTCTTGGGGTTCGGAGCCGGCTCTTATTGCTGCTCCAGTAATTGTTAATTGTGCTGCAGCAGTCGCATCACGACTAAAGCGCACCTCATTGCTGCAGCCAATAACTGAGCTCAGCAGTTTGGGCCATCTACCGTGGCGGAGCTGCCAAGCTCAGTGATTGGCTGCAGTGATGATGTGCGCTTTAGGGTATGTGCTACAGTCTGGAGGAGCTGCGTGTTGGACCTGAGTGAACCCGCAGGTGGCCGCAGGGAGAAGCAGCCGTTCTGTACTCACCATGTGCGGTGTGCAGGGCAACTTTTCCCTGCAGTCACCCAATGGGAGACGAACATATTGCGGAGGAGTGGAATGCCGGCAACCCGCACAGCAGCTGTCAAAACGCTGTGGTCAGGTTAAGCATAGTGGGCATGGATTTCTACAAATCCCATCCACTATGCCGATACTGTACTCGCAGCGTTTTGGATGCTGCATACACTGATCGGGACGTATGCAGCCTTAGTAATGATGCAACTGCTGTAGCCAATTAACAATTACCAGACCGACAACAGCGAGCGGATACTGGACCCAGGGATAGTGATTAACAGCTATGTTAGTTACTTCATACCTATATAAGGGGCCTTATACTTGTTTTTTCCTGATCTGGAAGATCCGGAAAAAACCTAGTTATTAAAGGATTCTTTTTTTTGCCCATTCACTTTAATGATTTCAGGAAAAAACCTGAAGCAACAAGATTTTACCTGAAATCATTAAAGTCAATGGGCAAAAAAATGAATCCTGTAAGAATAAGGTTTTTTCCTGATCTTCCAGATCAGGAAAAAACTCAAGTGTGAAAGGTCCCTTAGCCTGTGTAAAAGTAAACATTTATCCAGGATGACTCCTTTAAGTCTATTGCTAAATATTGAAAACTCCTCCTACACAGTATTCTGGTTTATGATGGGGGACACGGCTCTCCTGGCCCTGGAAAAGGAGCTCTGAATGAGGCAATATCCTCCACATTGTAATGAGATTGAATTTTGGACTATAAAAACGTGTACAGGGGCATTATTATTTTATTTCTATTTACAATCCTCACATATTGATCAAGGCACAGTTCAGTAAGTGTCATGGCTGTGGCTGCCTTATATTGGTGTATTTCTACCAGACACAGGGCAAATGCTAATAGAAAATACATTATTTGAGTAAATCCACTCAAAACCTAAAAAGTCAAATGTGACAGCAGATAAAGGAGCAATATTCCTGCTGTAACAGGTCTATGTTGATATTTAGTGTTCTGTACAGAGGAGAAACCTTTTCCCATCTCTCTCTTTGTAGGACATGGGGTATGTGGTTTGTGGCTGTCAATTGTCAGATACAGATATTCACCATGTTTTTATTTCTTAGGTATCACATGCAAACAAAGCTAAGACCCTGCAAACAGCTGCCCATACAGACGTGTCCTCCCTTAAAGGGAACGGACCACTAAAAAATTACCTATTGTTTAAATTAGGTTGTGTCATATTTAAAGAATATCTATTGTTTTAATCTTTTATATATATATATATATATATAATATATATATATATTATATATATATATATTATATAGATCAATAATACACATGAAAGTAAGAAACTTTGTAATGTATTTAATCAAAGAAATTGGCTTCTTCTCCAAACACTGATCTTACATTCTCAAAATTCTCAATTTGCAGGTGAAATCTGTCTTCAATGAAAACCAATTGTTACATTATAGAGATAGATGTTAGGAAGGAGAAACCGTGCAATGGGTTTTGTTTGAGAAAAATATAAGTGATCTTACGCGCTCACCTCGGTTTATGGATTCAACACGTTTCTACGCGGCCTCATCTCTTTCATCAGGAAAAAGAATAAAAACAATGATTGTGGTTTTTCTTTTTCCTGATGGAGATTAGGCATCTTCAAAACGTGTTGAATTGATAAACTAATATTTTTTTTGGATTAACACAGAGCATCATTATTGACCGGCAGCGTAGAATGGTTATTATAACCATTAATGGTCCTTCACTCCTACATTACGGGGATGGAGGCAGAGCTCCTTCCTCTTCTTCTGGTTACATCTCCCATCTCAGTAATGTAATAAAATATTTGTTCATTGAAGATAGATTATCTGGGAAACGAGAATTTTGAAAACGCTTGGAGAAAGTGGCAGATTTCTTTGATATATTATAAGGTTCCCTATAATTATGTGTACTACTGGTTTATGAATTGAAACAACGTTGATATAAGTGTATATGTCCATGTACACATTACACAATCATTTAAAAACTAGAAAGCTTTCAATTTCCACACTGGATCTCTTTTAGGACTCACATTTCCTGTTCTTTCAGGAAGAACTTCCAGAGTTTTCAGAGATCTCATTATCATCACTGTCAGTAAGACAATAAATGACAAGTAACACCACTATATACAGCTGAAGACACAGGATTCACCAATCACAGCCTGGAATGTCACAATGAGCTTTGCACATACTCATTAAATGCTTAGAATAGAGCAGAATAGGGTAGAGTCAGCTATTGCTACTAATGTATATGTGAAATTCCTTAAAGAACAGAATTCAGCAGTCTAGAATAGTGCTAGTGTGAAATTGCAAGTCTGCATTTTTTTTTTTTATAAAAATCACGGTATGAAAAAAACTATTACCAAAAAATTCAATAAGCATAGAAGAAACTGGATTTAAACAATAGGTCATTTTCTAATGATTGCTTCCCGTCAAGATAGATTTCCCACCTCTATAAAAAAACATTGTATAAATTCGATAGATGCCAAATATTTATAATTAATATTGTCTGTATATTCCCCTCTTGATCCCCTGAGAAAGTCATATGAGGAACTATAGGTTACTGTGGTGAATTGTGGTCACATTTGTAAGGTTTGGAATTGTGGCAGGCATTTTTTTTTTTTTTAAATTGCAGTTAATGTAACGCAATACAATCTCTGCCTTATGCCTCACATAGAAGGCTGGTCACCATTTCAGTAATCAATGATAGTGTGAGTGTGGCACAAATCTGCATGGCAGACACTCTGCTGGGTTAGCAGGTTGGATCTGCTCTGTGCTGTCACCATAAACCTTGCTGGAGCTTAATGTTGACTTTGATTTGCACAGTTACTGAACCAAGATGCTGTCGATGGTACAATGAGTTTTTAGGCGTCTCGTCAAGAATTCCACTCTACAACAACCGTTGATGACAAGCATCGGAATAACTGGTACTGTTCAATGCTGAGAACATTTCTTTTTTCACAAAGTTAACAAATTTTGACAGGGAACACAGAGGCCGATTCGTGAGCTTCTCGTGTTCTCTACAGAAAGAAGTCTGAAAAGTGACGTCCTCCCCATTGTACAGTATTCGGATGTAGTGTTCTTTCTGTTTGTCAGTGTTTTGCCATAGTTCAAAGGCTAAACGTGCAGCAAATCGAGGGAACCTAGCCTCCGTGAGACCGATGGCACTGAGGACAGGTGAAAGAGTCACATCATGTGCGGAGTACAAGGCAAACACTTCGGCCCTTTTTGCCTTCTGCTATCCGTTGCATTCGGCTGACAGTCTGGTTTAAGAGAGGGTAAATTGCTAATAGTGCATACTTATAATACAGCTTCTTCTCATGTCTCTCCCGCTCATCTTCAATTTGATGTGCCTTAATAACCTTAAAGTGCTCAATGTCTATACAGCCATTCTTGGTACATGGGAATGAAACATTGTGGCAAAAATGACAAAGCAATGAGTCAATGGGATTGGAGGCTCTTAATAACCTAGTGGGTACGCCAACCACTTTGGCCATATTAATATAGGTCTTTTCTAGCTGGGCATTTTTAATCCTATAACCATACTGGCGACGCTGCTCTTCTTCCAGGTAGTGGTTCCTCATAGGACAGTCACATTGATTGGAGCAGAATATACTGCTCCATTGGTGTTTAATGTTTATCTTCTTCCAGTCAAAGCCAGGCAGGAAGCTATAGAGTAAGGCCAGCCCACTTTGCAGTGTCCTGCTTTTTCCAGTGGATTCAATGTAAAGTTGCTTTGCTGTCCAGTCATTTGAGAGAAGTTTGTGTTTTTTCAAGTAAATTTCCCTTAGAATTTGTCCATTCTGTAAATGCTGCACAACACCTACAATAAAAAGTTAAAAATTAGGGATTGCTGAAAACATTGAAACCTTCAGTGTTTTGATCAACAAATGAAGCACATTACCCTCTTAGTCACCTTAGTGGGCAAAAAATTACACTTTTATGGTGAATTTCCTTTGCAAAACTCTGTATTATGGTTTAAAAAGGAACCTGTCATGTTAAAAATATCGCTATTAACCAGCAATCTGCAGTTAATCTGCAGACTGATAACGTTCTAAAACTGTACTATGTACCGCTAGTGGTTCTGGTGCTAAAGTCATGTACAAATGGTGGTCCTGGTAATGTATTGATGCTGATTCTGGTGTTGTATTCATGTACCAATGGTGGTTTATTTTTTTATCATGCTCAGTGGGTGAAGTATTGAACAGGTTACTAATTGCGATCACATTTAGCACTTACATTGGAGGTTTAGTTCTAAATCTCCAAATGATACGATTCAGACGTAGCCCACAACTGATCTTTTCATTATAATGAGGCAGTCAGATACTTTGGTCTCTGTCTGACCTTGTTTGGTGGTGTCTGTCTTTTTAGAAGCGCGCAAAAAAAACCCACTGTGGCTGACTGCGCTTTTATGAACGCTTAAAACTTAACAGATGTTTACATTTTTATCTCGTAATAATATAGAGCAAGTGATTTTAATAACCTTTCAAATATACTTCATTAGAAAATTCTGGTGGAAAACCATTCATAAACCTTCCACAAGGTGTCCCCCACTGCACTGCATGTGTGAAGCAGACATGTTTATTATCAGTTAGATCTGTCTTTAGTGAATCTGGGGCATATATGCATATAAGGGAAAGGAGGCGTGGCCTACACTGCTAGCTGCAGCAGGTGAGGAAACAATGTATCAGATTACAGCACAGAGCTAAGCAATGTTAGGATGTAAACTCCTCTTCACAAGCCTCTCTGTTCTGTCACCTGTCTCCACACAGCTTAGTGACAATCTCTATTAATCTCTTGTCTGCTGGCTCCCCACACAGCTCACTGTCAGCTGCTCTATAGAGCTGTGGAAACACACTATGCTGGCAGACGCTGGCCACACCCACACAGACATAAAATGTAGTTTTTAAAAGAGCACAGAAAAATGTGAGAGAATAAGTTATATGGCACAAAAAAACATCATCTTAGATGCTACATCACCCATCATTAACAACCAGTGCAGTATTATTTTTCAATTAATTGACATTTAAAGGAATCCTGTCACCTCCAAAATGCCACCTAAGTTACAAAATCATGTCCCTGCAACATCCTATCACTAATCTCCAACTCCTTTTGTCTCCTAAAAGCATCCGGTGAAAGTGCATAACAACGTTTTAATACTTACTCATTAGTGATTATAATTAGCAGGGGCTATATTCTTTAGCCCTAGGCATGTTGTTTTGCAGCCTCGAGGATCCACCCTCTCTTTGTCTGTGCTGCTTCTGCTGTGCAGGCTTTGCCCTCCCCATCTCTGTCACTCACAGAATGCAAATCATTATTCCTGCCTTCAGCTCCACATCACAGCAGAAGCTGCACAGAGAGGGCTGGATCATTCAGGCTGCAAAACAACACGCCATAAGGGCTAAAGAATATAGCCCCTGCTAATTATCACTAATGATTAAGTATTAAAACGTTTTTATGTACTTTCACAGAATGCTTTTAGGAGACAAAAGGAGTGTGAGATTAGTGATAGGGACATGTTTTGGTTGCTTAGGTGACGTTTTGGAGGTGACAGGATCCCTTTAAGGTACCATTACTCGCGGCAACTTGCTGCAATGTTGCTGGCCACTTCACAGGAGCGAGCAGGTTTTTGCCACTTTTCCAAGATTGCCTTGTAGATGTCACACAGGGAGATATTGTAGGCAACGCAACTAGGATGTTGAAAGCAACTTTCGTTCGCTGGGTATAAGCAACCCAGCGAGCGATCCTTAACATTGTAGTGAATAGGGGAAGTTGCTTTCAACATCACTATTGCGGTGTCACATAGAGCAAAGCTAGCAGATCACCTGAGCAACATTGCCAGGTTTCAGAACATGTTCATAAACCTGGCAACTCCGCTCAAGCAACTTTTTGCCATTGAATTGCCCTGTCACACGTAGCAACGCACTAGTGATGTTGCTTCAACTTCGCCCTGCCCTTGATTTGGTCAATGATGTTGCCGATTGTAACGGTACCTTTAAGGTGCTGTCACACAGCACGATCTGGCCAGCGATGTCGGAAGCGATGCGCGGGTGCCCGCTCGCTTCCGACATCGCTGGCCAGCTGTCACACAGCATCGCTGCGGCCGGCGACACACAGCAACGCTGCGGTATAGGCTGGATCGCCACCGACATCGCTCTGGCGATGTCACACGGCGCGATCCAGCCTTATCGCAGGTCGCCGGTTGACGGGTTTACGGTTCCTCCCGTAAACCTGTCAACCTGCGACCAGCGATAAAACGTGGTCGCGCCGCTCGTTTACACAGCGTGACGTCGCTAGCGACATCGCTGATACGTCACTTTTTCGGCGATGTCGCTAGCGACGTCGCCAGGTGTGACACCACCTTTACTCTTTAAAAATACAGAGACTGCCAGATCAGAGGCAGGACAGATGCCAACTTGACTCCCTCTGCCTCATTATAGTGAATGTTCTAACAGGGGCAGTGTGTGAATCACGTACTTCATAAATTACATGAAAACCCTGATGTAAGTACTCAGCATAGAGCACAGGACAAATATGAGACCAGTCTTACTGGGAGGCAGAAGAAATAAATGAAAAGGAGTTCAAAAATGTTTTTTTTTTTTTTTTTTTTTACACCGTTCACTAACATAAGTGATAAGACTGTTTATTCTTTTGGTCATTGCACTTGATTCCAAATACATCAGGCTTTTATGTTTGGCTTCTCACACACTAAAAGAAGACATTTAAAAAAAAAGTTTTGCATCACAATAGTTTGAGAGCTATAATTTTTCCATTTTTTTCAGCAATACCATTTTTATTTACTTTTGACATTTTGAGTGCATTTTATTACACTTTTTTCGGCAGTATGATGAAAAGCATTGTTTTTTTTGCCACAGTTCTTAAGTATTTCATGTTATGCACTAAGGGGGATAAACAGTGTGACAGCTTTATAGATCGGGTGGGTCTGGACACAATGATACCAAATATGGGTATTTTTTGGTTTATTTTTATCTTACATAAATTTATGTATTTATTAATAGAATATTTTTTATAATTTCTTTTGCTTTTTATTTTGTGATTTAAAAAAATATTTTTACATTTTTTTAATTAAAAAGTAAAAGTCCCATAGAAGAGACTAAGTAAAAAAGTTATTATCCTGATCAGTGGTCTAATGCATTGCAATGTGTTGAGCTGCCAGATTTACACTTGTAGATCGCCTGTTAGACCCTGCTCTCTGGTTGGGTGTAAACAGGCCATGATACCTGGCCGGCCTAGAGGTTAGCATTTGACTGCCGGCTGACTTGAAAACCCTCAATATCCCCATGACCGGAGGGGTGAGAAAAGCAGCCCAGTCGTTCTCACAAACGTCTAAATGCCGCAATTTATAACGATTGTGACATCTGGGAGATAACAGCGGAGGACATCATGATCGGGTCCTGAGCCCATCGGGTACTGATGATGTTGCCGGTCAGAGCTAGCACTCTGCACCGGAATCCCTGCGCTTGCAAGCCTCTGGGGGTCCAAATCTCAGCAAGACTGCTGACCGTATAGAAATTGTGGCGCTGCACAAAGCACACAAGCGTCAATGTTTATTTACCGTCAGAAGTCGGGAACAGGTTGAAGAGTCTATGTAGATTTTAGGATTGTTACTTCTAATAGATGGCCTCAGAGACTCTATTCTCTATTTCTCTGAAGAGTCTGCTTAAACATTGTACCATAGTGTGGTCTCACAAATTCACATTTGTCTTCATTTTCTTATTAATGTCCACCCTTTTATATTCGTGAATGTCACAAAATTATACAGAAAAGAAAGTTTACCTTTTTGGGTTAATTCTCCCATTTCACACAGTGAATGGCTGGGAATACGTGGCAAACTACTTAAAGTACCATCCATCTGGGCTTCTGATCCTTTTGTCATGTGGTTGATAAAATTTTCCAGGTTTGGGTGAGATGGCTTCCTAAGAAAAAAAATAAAGTAATTAGAACCCTAAGCAAGAGACAATATGAGTCTGGCCATCAGTTGCAGTGAGATATTGGCTCCGGGTTTAGTTATATAGTTCTTTTGGCTTATGCTGCATTCATCAAACACAACCTTGTAGATGTCATGTGACCATGGCTGCCTATATTATATATTACATGCTATGGCAATGCTATACTTATGTCATGTGGGATGCATACTTATAGGTACAGTCACACTTAACGATATCGTTGCCGATATCGTTCAAAAGTCACGTGTTCTGTGACGCTTGAACGATGTCGAAACGACATCGTTGCGTGTGACACTACAAACGATGAACGATCAGTCGGCTGATCGTCCATCGTTTGATTTGAGGACAGGACCTCAAATCTATCGTTGGTCTCCCGGTAGACACACAGCATCGCTGCATGTGACACCGGGAGACGATCGATAAGCCAGCTCCCAGCGCCTCTCTACAAGTCTGCAAGCTGGTCTCCAAGGTAAACTGCGGGCATCTAGGCAGCACGCGCTGCCTAGATACCCGATGTATACCTTGGTTACCAGCCTCCTTCCTCACCGGCTGGTATCCAAGGTACACAGCGGGTAATCTAGTTACCCGCTGTGTACCTTGGATACCAGCCGGTAAGCGGATAAGGCTGGTAACCAAGGTATACATCGGGTATCTAGACAGCTCGCGCTGCCTAGATACCCGCAGTTTACCTTGGAGACCAGCCTGCTCCCATTTGCCACAGCCTGGCAGGGGGAGCAAGACATCGTGGAAACGATATTTAAATCATTTCCACAATGTCTCTGGTCCACTGATCGCTGGTGAGTCAGCCTGTGTGACAGCTCACCAGCGATCTGAATGATTTTGTTAGCAATCGCGCGTGCATGTGATCGCTAACAAAATCGTTCATCAAATTGATGTGTGTGACGGCACCTTAAGAATTGAGGCAAACACATAAGTTTAAGAACATGCACTATACCTGTCTGGCTCCAGAATACAGTCAATATCAGGTCTCTTGGTCTTAGGAATGGCATACAGCGGGTACCTATCTCCATGACGGATCATCACTTGGACGGACAACAGTTTTAAGTTATGAGGTGCATGGCCTAAAGTAATGAAACAGGGTATCAATTAAAGATATCAATTAAATTTAACCAGAAATAAAAAATTGAATAAATTAATGGAGAGCAGTAAATCAAGCACTTTACATTATAAATAGTGATAAGCGAATAATGAAATATTCAGGTTCAGAGTATTCCAGCTGAATAGTTATTATTTGGGTAATAAACTTGAATACCGAACCTAATGCAAATCATTTAGTCATGAGCTCATCTCACACACAGTCAGCCATAAAGGGCGCATTTCCGGCAGAGAGAGGGTGGTCTTTTTTGCGTGTTCAAAGAATCCAACACCTTGCTCTATCCCCCAGTGAGATCCTTCATTCAAGCAACTCTCACTAGGGTGCCAGTTCCCATTGTACACTGAAGGGAGCCAGCAATTTGTGTCAGGTCATTCACGATCGACACATCACTCTTGAGAATCTGCGATACTCGCTGGCTAACGAACATCTTGTATACCTTAATATTCCTGCAAATAACAAATAGTTCTGAATATATTCGCTAACCACCATTTATAACATTTTTGTTAAAAAGTCTCAAATATTTGTTCAAATAGTTGCATAAAATTATAGAAATTTGGCATTTTTACACCTATTCACCAACTTTTTAAAAAGTGGGCAGAGCTTAACAAAAGGATGGAATAAACACGGCCTGACAATTTCACTATAATTTAGACCACAAAGGTGCTGTAGGTCGTAGCAGAAATATACTCCAGTCTACTAGAAATAAGGCACACACCTCTTAAACGATTTTGCCACATTTTACTAACTAAATGTGGGCCCGATGCTATCACATCGGGAGGGCGGTGACATCACGATGGGGGAGCTCACTCTTTCTAAAGGCGTCTGTGATTGGCTGTTGCAATCAGACCACATTTGCACAATCTGGATGTGTCTGTGCTTGGTTGCCACACAGATTAGTGCAGGGGTCTCAAACTTGGCTGGGTTGATGGGCCGCACATAGAAAAAAATTGATATGGGGGGGCCGCATTCCTTGTAGGACTAAGTGACATTCTTAGTAATTCCAGAATTTTTCGCTCAATATAGTAATGTTTAAATCCTGATCTTCTTTTAGCAATGTCCCCACCGTGGTTCCCTTCATGTAGTAATGTCCCCATCCTGGTGCTCATCTTGTGTAATGTTCTCATCCTGGTCTTCCCTTGTAGTAATGTCCCAATCCTGGTCCTCTTCTTGTAATAATGTCATCATACTGGTCCCCATCCTATATTAATGTCCCCCATCCTGATCGCCTTCTTGTAGTAATGTCCCCATCCTGGTCCCCTTATTGTAATAATGTCCTCATACTGGTCCCCATCCTATACTAATGTCCCCCATTATGGTCCTTCTTGTAGTAATGTCCCCATCCCGATCTTGTAGTAATGTCACCATCTTGGCCCTCATCTTGTAGCAATGCCCCCAATCCTGGTCCTCTTGTAGTAATGTCCCCATCCTGATACCACTTTGTAGTGAAGTCCCAATCTGGTCTCTCTTCTTTTTGTGTACACACACACAGTCTCTCATATACTCACACACACACGCTCATACACACACACGCTATTACATACACACTGACACACACTCTCACACACACTTATACACATTCTGATACACACACTCTCTAATACACATGCACACTCATACACACACGCTGACACACACACACTCATACATACTCACACACACACAGATACACACACTCACACTTTCTCATACATACACACACTCATACGCACTCTCACACACACACTCAGTCATACACACTCTCATACATACACACTTATACACATATACTCATACACACACAGACTTTCTCATACACACTCATATACACACACTCATATATACACACACATACACTCATATACACACACACATACATTCATACACACACACTCTCTCATACACACAGTTCACTCTCTCTTTCTCTCTCACACACACACGCACCTTAATCGGAATCCACTTTGCAGGGGGCGGCCACGGTGCGCTGTGTAAGGGGCTGCCACGGTGCATAGTGCTGGGGACTACGGCTTTATTATCACTTCCTGTGGCTGCTATAACAAGCTCCGAGCCTCATTCCCTCAGCTACATCAATGAAAGCTGGCGGGCCAATCAGATCACAGACCCACAAGTGATGTCGGGCGTATGACGTCACTTGAGGTTTCTGATTGGCCGACTTCACTTGCGAGTCTGTGGTCTGATTAGCCCACCAGCTTCCATTGATGTAGCTGAGGGAAGGAGGCTCGGAGCTTGTTGTAGTGGCCGCAGGAAGTGATAATAAAGCCGCACACTGCACTGCGGTGGCCCCTTACACAGCGCACCGTGGCAGCCCCCTGTACAGTGGATCATGGCGTCCTTACTTTGTCCCATTGACCCCGGGGCCGCGTGTTTGAGACCCCTGTATTAGTGTATGGCAACCAACCTGCCATCATAGTGTGTAAAATAAATACAGTAATTAAAAAAAAAAATCCGTAGGGGTCCGCTGTAATTTTCAGCCTCAGCACAGATAAAGCAGACAGCTGCATCCAGTGCTGTAATTAGATCACCATGCCTGGTTTGGTGACAGGTCCTCATTAAGGACTACACAGGCTGGAGCTTATCTGAGAGACCGTGTAACCCCGGGTACAGAATTGCAGAACTGTGTGAGACTGTTATTCCGGTGGTAAAGCGGCCAAAGGTGAATCCCTGCCTGAACAAGTAAAATACTACCACAACATTCACTGCCCTGGGGACCCGCTCCACCCATGGGGAGCCACACCATCCCAGCTGCCCGTCCATCATTCCCAGAGGTCCTGCAGCAGCTGTGGCTACCAAAAGCGGCAAACCACGGGTGGCGTCACGATAATCTATCCCTAAACCATTTTGCCCACATTTTTCACGTGACTCCGCAGGGCCACAGAGCCGGGTCTCAGCCCCTGTGATCATGAGACCGAATAGCCCGGTACCGAGTAGCCCACGGCCCTGGGGGCGAGTCATTCCCCATCTCTGGATATTTGACCCTTCTAAAAACAAATGTTATTTAATAGGGGTCTGTGAGATAACAAGTGTCTGAAATAGTACTCTGGCTCCTTTATTTTGGGTGAAGGGGAACAGAAAATTTGAGAGGTAAAAAAAAAAAAACCTCGTTTGATCATTGACCTCACCATACGCAAGTAACAGGGACAGGCTCCAGTCATATTGGAATGGTATCAGAATCCATTGTACTTTATGGACTCTGCCATGGAATAGGCATACAAAGTGTCTAAAACATACTAATTCTGATGCACTCAGCTCAGTATGTTGTTCCTGAGGTTACATTACCTTCCATACTGCGCTCTGCTACACCAGGGGTATTGCAGTACAGGATGGCATCATACAGTGGATCGGGTACAGAAGGCTCAGTCAGAAGATCAGGCATTATTCGTTTACGATTTTTTCCAGTGAGTGCTTCCTCCCTGTCTGAAGCAGCCGGTATAAGCCGAATTGGTGACCCTGTGAGAAAGAAAAAAGATTTTAGATTCTGATATGAAGTCAACACCCTCAATAATAGACATGTGAGCAAACTAGCACACAAAGGGTTACATCAGAAACTCATCATTTGGTACAAATTAATTTGAAAAATACGTATATGTATGACCAGTCACAAAATGTCAGATTCATCTTTTAGACTATAAGGCTATGTACCGATGGACAAAAAGTGATGCAGAATTTTCTACATCAAATCCGCATCTGCTTTTAGTGGAAATTACGAAGCAAAAACTTTGTGCTTTTGCTACATAATAGCTGCTTTTTTTATGCTGAAAATTCTGCATCCATCCTTGCTGTCCCCAGCCTGTAGTACACCTCTTACCTTGCATACTGGCAGGCATTGTCTGCTTTCGAGCGCATCACACACCGCGTGGGTCACACGCCCCCTACCCACTTAATTTGTAACAAGACCAATACCAGGAAGCACCTGCCAGTACACAACGTAAATGCGTAATTTAGTTACCGTAACATGCTGCAAATTTTTACGGATCAAAGATTTTTCTGTTGCAGCAAAATAGCTCCAAGTAGCTTCATAGAGATATGATATTATGCAAAGTTTTTTTTTTACTTTTACTCATTTTTGTATATATTTTTTTCTTCTTCTAAATTTTTTTTAAAAGAATAAAATAAAATTGACCCTTTAATCAAGAAGACGTTATTTATGACAGGAGGCATACACTTTCCTTGTGTCCGATAGATTCAGGCAGTGAGGAAGATACCACATTCCTCTAATTCTCTTTCTCATCCTAATCTAGTGATGAGGGACCCCAAGCAAGGCACCCAGGACAGAGGCTTCCAATTCATCAATTGATCCCATACGGACTCCACCCCCCAAAAATGATCCGCCTGTTATTCAGACTTTCTTTGGCAGCTCACAAATCCAATTTGATACTACAGGCCTCACTTGAAATAAGACTTTTTCAAATTATTTTTCAGTGAGGACATAATAAATGTTATAGTGGTCCACACAAATTTGTATGCCTATCAATTATTCACCCAAAATCCCACATCATCATATATCAGATAGACCTCTGTAGATGCAGCAGAAATTATGACACTTTGGGCCATTACGTGTCATGTGGGCCTAATGAAAACAAAAGATGAGCATGTAGAAAGAAAAGTTGATGGCACTCACCGGTTTGTGGATCTTCTTTTATTTGTGCAATTCAACCATTAATGCAGTTTGGTGCAGCGGGGAGAGGGAGCAGGTATGGAAGGACAACGGCTGCCGTTTTGCGGTGTCATGCCGCTTCAATGGTCCAGATCTGATCTGCGATCTGGACCCGTTGAAGCGGCATAACACCGTGAAATGGCAGCAGTCAAATAAAAGAGATCCACAAACCAGTGAGTGCTGTCATCTTTTCTTTCTACATGCTCATGCTTAAAATTATCTGTATTAGAGGAGTGCAACACCGAACAATAGAAACATTCAGGAAGATACGGCAGGCTACAGCAGTTAAATTAGCCCCATTTGCTACTCGTAGTGCCCGGTATTTACCTTTTGTACATTGAAAACAAAAGATCTTCAACAATACTGAAGTACTGATATACTATACAGTACAGCAGATCAGTATTCTGTATGGCCGTTACAAGGAGACGATTTGAAGCAATCCAAAATTATTTGCATTATGTGCAATGTCCTCCCAGAGACAATCCCAACTTCAATCGTCTATATAAAATTTGGCCAGTAGCTGAATCCTTCAGAAGAAAATTTGCTGAGCGTCCTACCAGCAAAGGGGATGCGGTTGGATGAGTTTCTGGTTCATGTCAAAGGGAGGCTAAAATTCTGATAATACTTAAGAGGTAAGAGAGTATGATATGGAATTAAACTGTACATTTGTTCCCCTTTTTGTGTTGTTCCAATAAACACAAAGGAAATAAATAGGTGACAACATTTTCTAGGAGAAATAATTAATTTTATGGAACCATTTTAAGAGTGCCAGCACTTTTGGCCATGACTGTAACTACAGTTTAGGCTGGCAAAAAATTAAAAAACTAAGCCTCCTGAAATGTAATAAATTGTGGAAAGCTCAACAACTTGGACCCCAATCAACTTGAAATATTTTACTGCGCAGAAACCAACTCTGCACCGCAGTAGAGGCAGGTAGCTGCTGACGTTGGTGTTTCCGCCACAGCCGATCTTCACTTATATGCACCACCCCAGCTGTAGAGGAGGGAAGGGACTCTCTGTTTGACTAAGGTACGAGATCAGGCAAGAATAATTTTTTTTTCACTTTATGTAAATAACAGAAAAGTACTACAAGAAGGGGACCAGGATGGGGGACATTACTACTGGATGGGGACCAGGATAGGGGTATTATTACATGAAGGAGGGCATTTTTACAAGATGAGGACCATTATCACAAAGTAAGGACCAGATTATTACACGACATAACATAATTATGGTCTTACATCATTACAGAATAGGTGACATTATTACAGGGCATGGGACATTATTACAGAACAAGGAGCATTATTACAGAACAAGGAGCATTATTACAGAACAGAGAATATCATTACAGAGTGTGGAACAGTATTACAGGATAAAGAACATAACATTGATGACAGTATTACAGGACTGGGGACGTTATCACAGGATAGAGGACCATTAATATATGTTAAGGGACATTATTCCAGGATTGGGGACAATACTAAAGGATGAAGAACATAACAGGACTGGGGACATTAGTACAGGATGGGGGCCTTAATTACTACATTGGATTAATTGCAAAACAATATTTCTGTATGGCGACGTCTGAGTGACAAAAAAAAATGTTGTAAATCAAAATAAAGTAAAAAAAAAATATATATATTACATAGTAACATAGTTTTTAAGGTTGAAGGAAGACTAAGTCCATCTACAGTAGTTCAACCCACAGCCTAACATGTTGATCCAGAGGAAGGCAAAAAAAACCCATGTGGCAACACTAAGCTCCACATTGGGGGAAAAAATTCCTTCCTGACTCCAGGTACGGCAATCAGACTAGTTCCCTGGATCAACGCCCTATCAAAGAATCTAGTATGTATAACTGGTAATATTATAGTTTTCAAGAAAGGCATCCAGGCCCTTCTTAAATGTTAGTAGTGACTCACTCATTACAACATCATGTGGCAGAGAGTTCCATAGTCTCACTGCTCTTACAGTAAAGAATCCGCGTCTGTGATTATGATTAAACCTTCTTTTCTCCAGACGTAGAGGATGCCCCCTTGTCCCAGTCTCAGGCCTAAGAGTAAAGAGATCATTAGAAAGGTCTCTGTACTGTCCCCTCATATATTTATACACTATTATAAGATCACCCCTAAGCCTTCGTTTTTCCAAGCTAAATAACCCCAAGTTTAATAACCTGTCTTGATATTGCAGACCCCTTAGTCCTCTAATGACTTTTGTCGCTCTTCTCTGGACCCGCTCTATGTCTTTCTTATACACCGGAGACCAGAATTGTACACAGTATTCTAAGTGTGGTCGCACTAGTGACTTGTATAGAGGTAAAATTATGTTCTCCTCATGAGCATCTATGCCTCTTTTAATGCATCCCATTATTTTATTTGCCTTTGCAGCAGCTGCCTGACACTGGCCACTAAATGTGAGTTTGTCATCTACCATACACCCAGGTCTTTTTCAGTGACAGTTTTGCCCAGTGTTTTACAATTAAGCACATAATTATACCTTTTGTTTCCTCTGCCCAAGTGCATGACTTTACATTTATCCCCATTAAAGCGCATTTGCCATGTAGCAGCCCCAGCTTCTAGTTTATATAAATCCTCCTGTAATATAAAATTGTCCTCCTCTGTATTGATTACCCTGCAGAGTTTAGTGTCATCTGCAAATATTGAGATTCTACTCTGTATGCCCCCTACAAGGTCATTAATAAATATATTAAATAGAAGCGGGCCCAACACTGACCCCTGTGGTACCCCACTGTTAATTGTGACCCATTCTGAGTGTGTTCCATTAATAACCACCCTTTGTTTCCTATCACTAAGCCAGTTCTTAACCCACTTACACATATTTTACCCTATCCCCATTGCCCTCATTTTGTGTATCAACCTTTTGTGTGGCACCATATCAAAAGGTTTTGAAAAGTCCATATACACCACATCCACTGCATTTCCTTGGTCCAGTCCAGAACTTACTTCTTCATAGAAGCTTATTAGATTAGTTTGACAGGAACGGTCCCTCGTAAAACCATGTTGATAATGGGTCATGAGGTTATTTTTCTTCAGATACTCCAGTATAGTATCTCTTAGAAAACCCTCTAGGATTTTACCCACAGTAGAGGTTAAGCTTACTGGCCTATAATTTCCAAGTTCAGTTTTTGTCCCCTTTTTGAATATTGGCACCACATTTGCTATATGCCAGTCCTGTGGTACAGACCCTGTTATTATGGAATCTTTAAAAATTAAAAATAATGGTCTATCTATGACAGTACTTAATTCCTGCAGCACTCTGGGGTGTATCCCATCCGGGCCCGGGGATTTGTCAATTTTAGTGATTTTTAGACGATGCCGTACTTCCTCTTGGGTTAAGCAGGTGACATTTAATTGAGAATTTTTGTTATCACTGATCATATTGTCTGTCATGGGATTTTCTTGTGTAAATACTGTTGAAAAAAAGTCATTTAGCATATTGGCTTTTTCCTCATCCTCATCCACCATTTCACCCAGACTATTTTTAAAGGGGCCAACACCATCATTTTTTAGTTTCTTACTATTTATGTAGTTAAAAAATATTTTGGGATTCTTTTTACTTTCTCTTGCAATGAGTCTCTCTGTGTCAATCTTTGCTGCCTTGATTTGCTTTTTACATATGTTATTTAATTTTCTGTATTTATTTAATGCCTCATCACTACCTACTTGCTTTAATTCCCTAAATGCTTTCTTTTTGTCACATATTGCACCTCTTACCGCTTTATTTAGCCATAGTGGTTTCCTCCTATTTCTAGCATGCTTATTCCCATAGGGTATATATTGTGTACAGGTCCTATTCAGGATGCTAATAAACATCTCCCATTTGTGTTGTGTACCTTTTATGTCTCAGGACATCGTCCCAGTTTATTGCACTAAGATCATCTCTCAACCGTTGGAAATTTGCCTTCCTGAAGTTTAGTGTCCTTGTAGCCCCTCTACTACACGTCTTAGTAAAGGATACTTGAAAGCTTATTAAGTTATGATCACTATTACCCAAGTGACCTCCAACCCGTATATTTGATATGCGGTCCGGCCTGTTGGTTAATATTAGATCCAGCAGTGCCCCCCTTCTTGTTGGGTCCTGAACCAGTTGTGAAAGGTAATTGTCTCTCATAGTTTTCAAAAACTTATTACCCTTGCTGGAACTGCAGGTTTCTGATCCCCAATGTATTTCAGGGTAGTTGAAGTCCCCCACAATAATGACTTCTCCCTGAGTCGCTGCTTCATCTATTTGCTTTATGAGGATATTCTCCTCCACCTCCATTATTGTTGGGGACTTATAACAAACCCCTATCAGTAATTTATTATTTTTTCCCCCTCCCCTTATCTCCACCCACAGGGACTCTACATTTCCATTAGATTCACCTATATTATCACGCAGGATGGGTTTTAAGGATGATTTTACGTATAAACATACACCTCCTCCTCGCCTATTTGTACGGTCATTTCTGAACAGACAGTAGCCCTGTAAATTAACAGCCCAGTCATGGCTCTCGTCCAGCCAAGTCTCCGAAATCCCCACCATGTCATAATTATTTTCCAACAAAATCAATTCTAATTGCCTCCATTTTGTTGGTGAGGCTTCTGGCATTAGTGTACATGCACTTTATGCATCTCTCTTTACCTCTATTCCCTCCTAGTATATTGACTGTTCTAACCCCACCCCCCATGCCACCCCCAATTTTATTACTTGTGTCTAGGTTACTATTTACTCTATCTTCCCCTCCTATACAATGAATACCCTCCCCCCCCAATCCCTAGTTTAAACACTCCTCCAACCTTCTAGCCATTTTCTCCCCCAGCACAGCTGCACCCTCCCCATTGAGGTGCAGCCCGTCCCTAGCATAGAACCTGTAGCCAACAGAGAAGTTGGCCCAGTTCTCCAGGAACCCAAACCCCTCCTTCCTACACCAATTCCTGAGCCACTTATTTATCTCCCTAATCTCCCTTTGCCTCTCTGGTGTGGCACGTGGTACAGGCAGTATTTCAGAGAATACTACCTTGGAGGTCCTTGCCTTAAGCTTGCAGCCTAATTCCCTGAAATCATCTTTAAGGACCTTCCACCTACCTCTAACTTTGTCATTTGTGCCAATGTGCACCATGACCGCTGGGTCCTCACCAGCCCCTCCCAGTAATCTGTCTACTAAAAAAATTTTTTATGTAAAAAATGAACACCCATACAATTACGCACATAATATACACCATTAAAAAAAATGAAAAACGTGCCAAAGATAAAAAAAAAAAAAAAATCATCAAAAAGTCATATAGAAAATTATAGGCCGTTATATTCAAATGTTTCTTTTGTGTGGCTCATTTACCAGGCTGAGTTAGAGACCCCTGGCATAAAAGCATATTCCACAGCAATTACTTCATATGGGTGTTTTAAAGGGAACCCGTCCTACCAAATTACCAGGATTATCAGTAGATTTGTGAATACAGCTCTGGATTATAATACAAGCTGTAAATCAGGATCAGTACTGTAACATATCTACAAAGTTATCTATATACAGTAGATGACTGAAATCCGAGGCAGAAAAGAGTAATCTCCATACGCTTTAGTGCAGGCTCCCGCCTGGATGGCGGGTTTAAAATGATGGTGTCAATAACACCAAGCAGAAAACTAGATGGTGCTCAAATGAGAATCTACGGTTTATATCAATAGGCCTGTAAACTCTGGGTATCTGGAAATTATATAAAGCCTGTAGGCACATAAGAATTACACATAATTATACATATTTTAGTACAAGCCCTTCTTATCAAATACATTAAAAAGACATTTCCCAGCTGCTCTGGATATATATACTGTAATTTCTTGGGTGTGGAAAGCCTAGAATTACAAGTCCATTTCATCCTGCGGTACGCTCTACAATTTCTCTGGCCTCAAAGAGCCGGTCTTCTATTGCACCCTGGTGGATAAGAGCTCACCGCAAAGTATTGAGGTAGCTTGGAAACAAAATGTGTTTACTTTAATTACTATCATTAAATCATAGACAATGTTACTGTTGGACACATACTGCTAACGCTGAGGGTTTCGTTTTTTTTTTGCAGAAAACTAAATTAACTCTGTGGTTCCTATCGATGTACATTCCACATAATCTGCCCCTCATTGTACATTACCTTGGAGAACATGGGTCTGTGCCTTAGGCTGCATACTGACAGGTAGCCATCTGGAAACTGGAGACAAGAAGAACAGAAAACAGTGGTTATAATGTGAAATCTATAAAACTGTAGGAATGCATTAATACAGCCATTACATCTTGTCTTTTTTTTGTGGCAAGCTGTCGTTCTCTGTGCTTCACAAATTCAACCTTTAATGGGCTTGTACCAAAATGTGAAAAGGAGCAGAAAAAGAGTCATAAGGAAATATCATTAGAAATATATTCCGAAATATCCTTAATTAGCAAAGCTCAATCATATTGTTTAGGGAAGTAGATCACTATAGAAATATTACAGTCTCTGACTTGTTACTTTGACAGTAACTTGTCCTAGAATGTTTGTGCATGTGAGCATGTGCAGTAGGAAGCTCCATTACTGTGACCTGGAGATGCCAAAACCTTGTCATGCAGAAAGACAGGATGGACCGTCATGTGAGCAGCTCCTTTTTACCTCAATACTCCTGGTTTTGCTAACATTAGATCAGAAAGACAGGGTGGACAGCAGTGTGAGCAGCTCCTCCTTACCTCAGCACCTCTGGTATCTCCAATATTAGCTCAGAAAGACAGGGTGGACAGCAGTGTGAGCAGCTCCTCCTTACCTCAGCACCTCTGGTATCTCCAATATTAGCTCAGAAAGACCGGGTGGACAACAGTGTGACCAGCTTCTTCTTCCTTCGCACTACTAGAATCTCCAGTATTAGATAGACAGGGTAGACAGGGTGGACAGCAGTGCGAGTAGCATCTTCTTACCATTCCTAGTATCTCCAGTATTACTTTAGAATATCTACTGGGAGCACATCTTTCTACATATGAAGGGGGAGGGCAGAGCTTCTATCTGCCCTAACATTTTATGGGCATGCTTCCATCAGTGTAAAAGAAGGCAGTCATATTAAGTGATTGTGTTTTCCTGATTATAAATAAATTCCTAAATACTTCTAAAGACATTTTCTTTCGTAAATTGTTTTCTATCCCAAGAGAACCCATTCCAATTATCCCTCATTTGTGTTTTCTCTGTTGCCACATCGAGGGACACAGGACCGTGGATGTTATGCTGCTGCCACCAGGAGGCGACACTAAGTGATCTGAAAAAGATTAAAGTAGCTCCTCCTCTGCAGTATACACCCACAGGCAGGCAATGCCCAGCCAGTTTCATGCTTAGTGTCATAGGAGGCACACACAAACAATTTTACTCTCCGTTCAATTTTTTTATTTTTATTTTTTGGAGACAAGGAATATTGGGCCCGGAGGCCCCCGGAATACTCATCCTCTCCCCACCTTTTGGGGTGCAGAGCTGAGCCTGAATGTTTATTCATCATGCAGTTACCCCTTCCCCATTCCCCCCTGGGGTCTGGGCAGAAGTAGAGACCCCACGGACATACATGAATCCTCATGCGTCCATCCTCCTTCTCCAGCCCCTGTGGGTACTTGGCTAGAAGTTGAGATACCCCATCATCCTGATGTCGAGAATATATCCGGACCTCCATCAGGATATGGGCTGCAGGACCTGGAATATTCAGGTACAGCCCCTCGGGGCACACTCCATCCAGCACCAGCATTGTGCAGGGTCACCCCCTTGGAGCAGGACTCCAGCCTCTATAACGCCAAAGGATAATGGGGACATGATCCTGTATGAGGACATTCCTCTGGGGCACCCAGCGCCAGCATGGGGTTTACCCTAATGCAAACGGTGCCAAAAGGGGACATGCTTGGGGGACAGCAGCGCTTGCAAAGGGACACAGCGACAGCGGGGATAATTCCCCTGAAAGCGCATTGTCACAGACCGGGCGGTTGTTTTTTTCTACATACTACCGCATCGGGTCCCCTGCTTCCCGGCCACGGCTTCTAATCCAGCCCACGGCTTGGGCCTGTATGTATCCACGCCCACTCAATGATGCGCTCCTGACACATAGTGTCTCATCAAGGGGCGGGACTCGCGCAGAAATTACTTTCCGCCTCCCTTATCCCATAGGTGGGAGGCGAGTTCGCGACCTCAGAGCCCCGCCCATCGGAGGTGGGTCTCTGGCCGCATTACCTTTGCATTTCCCTCGGAGGGCGGAACCTAGAGGGTGTGCGGCACACGCGCTCTCTGACAGTACCCGCCCACATTCTGGCCGGGTGCCATCTTCTCGGCAGCGCGAGGTGCCAGCTCTGCGGGGACTTTGCATCTCCACAGCATCTCCGGCACCAAGGGGGCACAGGACTGCGGGGCATTGCGGCAGCGGCCACAGAGGTCGGAGGACAGCGACCGGTAAGCCACAGCGGTGACTACACCGACTGTGGTGCTCCTCCATACCCTCTCAGGCCGGCAGTACCCCTATATAACAGGCATCATGTCCAGCACACGTAGTAAGGCCACAAAGGCACCTACTACCTTTTATGTTGCTTACACAGTGTGCAAAGCCCCATTACCTGGGGATGCGCTTCCCCTCACTGCGCTGACTGCATACAGACCGCGACGCCAGAGCCCCCCATACTCCTGGCACCTGCGCATTCGCCGGCCCTCCCGGATTGGCAATTGAGCAGTTATCTCGTACACTACTCCAGGCTATGCAGAGCCGTCCGAACCCACAGGCACCGGGCCGAAAGAGGACCCGCAGGTCCCCTTCCCCATCTTCTTCCCAAGGCTCTGACCCTAACCAGAGTGCTCAGGCTCACAGAGGGTCCAACGAATCAGACGAGAGTTCCGATCATAGTTCAGATCGGGAATGTGATGCATGCCTGGACCTTGAGGCACCAGATTCGGATACACTGGTGGAGGAACTCGTCTCCTCTATTAACACAGTACTAGACGTATCCGACCCGGCCGTGGAGACCCCGGCTAATAAGATTTCATTTAAATGTGCCAAAAAGACTCACAAATGATTCTCTGACCATCCTGCTTTTCAGGAAATAGTGCAGAAACACCGTTCTTGCCCCGACAAGCGATTCCATACCCGTAAGACTCCGGACGCACGTTATCCCTTCCACCCAGAGGTCCTACGCAGCTGGGCTGAGTCTCCTAAGGTGGACCCCCCAGTATCTAGGTTAGCGGCTCGGACGCTTCTGTCATTGCCAGACAGTTCTTCCATAAAAGACTCTACGGATCGCCAAGTTGAACTCCTAGCCAAATCCATATTTGAGGCTGCCGATGCTTCATTAGCACCTGCTTTCCCTTCCGTGTGGGCGGTGAAAGCAATTTCTGCATGGATCACTCATATCCATGCCTTAACACAAGACTCGCTGCCCAAAGTTGCTTCATTAGCAGCTCACGCGGTGACCGCAGCTAATTATGCCATCCTCGCCGAATTGGAAGCGGCTAACAGAGCTTCCTTAGCCTCGGCTAATGCCATTGCTATTCGTCGAGTACTCTGGCTGCGAGAGTGGAAAGCAGATCTTGCTTCAAAGAAATCTCTTACCAGCTTACCCTTTTTGGGGAAAGGCTGTTCGGCAAGCAGCTTGATAAAATTATCTCGGACGCTATAGGCGGGAAAAGCACTTCCCTTCCACAACAGAAGTTCAAAAAGCCGTTCAATCAACGTCAACAATCCAGGTTCCGATCCTTTCGGAACTCCCTTGGCTGGTCAGTATCCAGACCAACTGCGACTAACAAACATTTTCGCACGGACAGGAACCGGACGTCGCAGAAAAGCGATTCCTCCTGGCAATCCCAGTCTCGTCAATCCAAGCCCAAGGGATCCAGGTCCCACAGGCATACTTCTTCCTGACTCCTTTCCCCCTGAAGACATTCCCCTGGTAGGGGGCATACTGCTCCAGTTTTGGAGACGTCTGGCTCCCTTGGGTCCAAGACAGATGGATATCGTGTCTTCCGGTTACAAAATAGATCTACTATCTCGTCCCCCTCACAAAATCCCCGTCGTCTTGGGCAAAATCCTTGGCATTACGCCAGGCGGTGGAATTTCTACGATGCAACGGAGTCATTGTGCCGGTACCGCAAGACGAAAGATTTCAGGGGTTTTACTCCAATCTCTTCGTGGTACCCAAAAAAGACGGCTCGGTGCACCCAGTACTCGACCTCAAGTTACTAAACAAACATATCAAGGTCTGTAATTTTCGAATGGAGTCCCTGCGTTCCATTATTGCATCCATGGAACAAGGAGAATATCTAGCGTCCATCGACATACAGGGCGCCTATCTGCATATCCCGATAGCAGTGTCCCATTAACAACTTCTCTGGTTTGCAGTGGATCAAGACCACTACCAATTCGTGGTGCTTCCATTCAGTTTGGCAACAGCCCCAAGGGTATTCACAAAGGTCATGGCGGCTTTCATGACCGTCCTCCACTCTCGAGGAATTGTGGTGATCCCGTACCTAGACGACCTCCTCGTCAAGGCGCCCACATTCTCGGAATGAGAGTCAAGCATCGCCATCACGGTGAACGTATTGCGGAAGTTCGGCTGGGTAATGATGCCAACACAATCCCTAACCTATTTGGGCATGCAGTTCAATACCACGACAGTCAAAATCAGGTTACCAAGGGACAAGGCACAGGCTCCCCGGTCGAGAGTTCGCACTCTTCTCCAATGTCGGACACAGTCCTTCAGACAGGCGATGAAGGTTCTGGGCAAGATGGTAGCAGCGGTAGAGGCTGTCCCATTTGCCCAGCTCCATCTGAGACCATTGCAGTTGGCAATACTCAAGAATTGGAACAGAAATCCAGCAGCCCTCGACAGACAATTCCTTCTGTCTCTGTCGACCAGAATTTCACTGCGCTGGTGGCTCAAACCTGGAACGCTGTACCGGGGTCGATCCTTCCTTCCCCCACATTGGGAAGTACTTACTACAGATGCCAGTCTCAAGGGTTGGGGTGCGGTGTATCTCCACCACAGAGCACAAGGCACGTGGACTCAAGATGAGTCACGTCTTCCTATCAATGTCCTGGAACTCAGAGCGATATACCTAGCTCTTTGGTCATTCCACCATCTGTTAGCGAGGTTCGAATTCAGACTGACAATGCCACAGCGGTGGCATATATCAACCATAAAGGAGGAACTCGCAGTCGCCAAGCAATGCAGGAGGTAGGGCGTACACTCCAGTGGGCAGAAGACACTGACTTGGTCCTCTCAGCAGTCCACATCCCCGGAAGAGTGGACAATTGGGAGGCGGATTTCTTAAGTCGCCAAGGAATGGACTCGGGAGAATGGTCACTGCACCCGGATGTGTTCCAGCTCATCGGTCAGCGGTGGGAAACACCAGACGTCGATCTCATGGCCTCCCGCCTCAACGCCAAAGTACCAGCGTTCATGGCCAGGTCACACGACCCTCAGGCGCTAGCAGTGGAGGCGTTGGTGCAAGACTGGTCGAAATTCCATCTACCGTACATCTTTCCCCCACTACCACTCCTTCCTAAGGTGGTAAGGAAGCTCAGGAACAAATGCAGACGCGCCATTCTGGTGGCACCAGATTGGCCCAGGCGCACCTTGTACCCAGACATCGCACAACTCACGGTCGACGTACCCTGGAAGCTTCCAGAACGGCCGGATCTTCTATCCCAGGGGCCG
The DNA here is from genome assembly GCA_033576535.1 of Allobates femoralis. Taxonomy (NCBI): domain Eukaryota; kingdom Metazoa; phylum Chordata; class Amphibia; order Anura; family Aromobatidae; genus Allobates; species Allobates femoralis. The sequence goes on from JARQOC010000001.1 coordinate 106,104,164, forward strand.
TTCTTCCATTACAATTCCTCAGCACTCAACTTGATGGCGTGGCCCTTGAGTCCTGGGTTCTGACTCAGGCGGGCTTACCTCCGGAGGTCATTTCCACCATGCTACAAGCTCGCAAGCCGGTGTCAGCGAGGATATACCACCGCACGTGGAAAACATTCTTGGCTTAGTGTACCTCAAAGGGTCAGCCCCCGTGGCCCTACTTATTGTCCACGGTACTCAGCTTTCTACAATCGGGGCTTGACGCAGGCTTGTCTTTGGGTTCGCTGAAGGGCCAAGTATCAGCACTTTCGGTGTTCCAGAAAGTTTGGCCAAGATCCCGCAGATGCGGACTTTTCTTCAAGGGGGCTATCGCATTGTTCCACCATATCTGAGACCCCTGGATCCGTGGGATTTGAATCTTGTTCTCACGGTGCTTCAGAGTCCACCTTTTGAACCTCTGAGGGAAATCCCTCTTATTTGCCTCACACAAAAGGTGGCATTTCTCGTTGCTATCACGTCACCTCGTAGAGTTTCGGAACTGGCGGCACTCTCTTGAAAACCACCGTTTCTGGTCTTTCACCAGGACAAAGTGGTCTTCCGTCCAGTACCCACCTTCCTACCCAAGGTGGAGTCGGATTTTCATCTAAACCATGACATCTCCCTGCCGTCCCTGTGTCCGGCCCCCGTCCACCGGGCTGAGAAGGCTCTACATACACTGGACCTGGTTAGAGCCCTTCGCATTTACGTATCGAGAACGGCACCATTCAGAGACTTGGATTATCTGTCTGCTCACTTCTGGGGCCCATAAGGGTAAACCCGCTTCCAAGGCTACCTTAGCCAGATGGATACGATCCACCATCACGGCGGCTTACGAACTCAAACATTTACCTCCTCCGACGGGTCTCAGAGCGCATTCTACCAGGTCTGTTGGGGCTTCCTGGGCCTTCAGGCACCAGGCGTCAGTACAGCAAGTGTGTAAAGCTGCCACTTGGTAATGTTTAGTGAATGTGTGTAAACTGAACCAAGTACATGCTTATGCATCAGCAGATGCAGGTCTGGGCAGGCGTGTCCTTCAGGCGGCCATTGCCCACCTGTAGTGTACAGCTGACTTGTTTTCAGCATGGACGTTTCCATTGTTTTCCCATCCAGGGACTGCTTTAGGACGTCCCACGGTCCTGTGTCCCCCAATGAGGCAACAGAGAAAAGGAGATTTTTCTGTACTCACCGTAAAATCATTTTCTCCTAGCCTCTAATTGGGGGACACAGCACCCACCCTGTTGCCTTTAGGGCCTTTACTACGGTTCTGTATCATTACCTGTTATATTCAATGTTTACTTGCCTGGTTGTTGTTCACACCTTGTTTTGTCATGTTGATAATACTCCTACTGCTTTGGCACAAAACTGGCTGGCATTGTCTGTCTGTGGGTGTATACTGCAGACAAGAAGCCACTGATCTTTTTCAGATCACTTAGTGTCGCCTCCTGGTGGCAGCAGCATAACACCCACAGTCCTGTGTCCCCCAATTAGAGGCTAGGAGAAAAGGATTTTACAATGAGTACACATAAATCTCCTTTTTAAAGCTCATTTACATATTTGCAAAGAGTTTTTCAATTGTTCATTTGCTGCAAAATTAATCAGCTTTCTAAATAGCTTTCATTACAAATGGTTTACCACTTAGTTGATGCAGAATGTCTGTTAGGCCGGCTGCACACCACGGCAGCATCAGGTCCGGGCTGTCTGGTGTAAACCTGACTGCCCCAGACCCGATTTTGAGGTAATGTAGCCCTATGGGGTCGGATGGAACCGGATGGCAGCTATGTCTCATCCGGTTTCCATCTGTCCGGGAGGATCCAGGTGAATTCGGATTTTCCTCCCAGACACAAAAACATTGCTTGCAACGTTTGCATGTCCGGGGCGAAAAAGCTGCCCAAATCATGGTGCTCCCTAACGTGGGAGTCTACGGCGCCGGATTGTCCCAGATCCGGGAACCGGACGCCAGGTGCTGGAGTTAAGCAGCGAACGCTGCTAAACTTCAGCACCACTGGCTGTCCCCTGCACAGATTTCAGGACCGCAGCTAGCTCCCCGCGATCTTGAAATTTCAGCAGCTGTGCAATTGAGGACTCCGGCTGCAAATGGGACTGTTTGTAAATCGGATCCGGGGCTGTCCGAATCACATCGGACAGCCCACGACCTGATCACACCGTGGTGTGAAGCTGGCCTTAGACCATTAGCTGAGTGCGCTAAATATGCTACCAATCTGACAGAGCTCTTGCTCTCCCCTCTCTTCCCTCAGTGTTTGCGATAACAGAAGGGTTGTACACAAAAACCATTGACATGATCAGGTAATAAAAAACAAAAAAAAACAAACCAAAAAGACTATAAATAAGGAGGAAAGCACTTGAAAAGGAATAGAATACAGTAGTAGAATGGTGCTGATATATAAGTAGTGAAAGATAGGAGAACTAAAAATACAAAACGGAGCAAGAGAAAAATCAAACTTGGATATGACTAAAACTGGAAATAAAGGAGTGAAGATTGGTACTTTGTTATCTTTTAGTTTATAAAATTTCACTACCAAAATATGTAAAAATACATTTCCTGTAAAAACTGTTCATAGTCTTTAAATGAATGCACAAAACCATAATGAACATACTGCATGTTAAATAAATGTAAAACCCCAATTACTATCAGGCTCTGCACACATAGAACATTTCTATTGCGTTTTACGTGCTTTTGAGTGCAGTTTTGTCACAAAACTGCAAAAAAATCTTATATACGACACCTTGGTTTTCATCGACTTCCGATATTGTCGGTTTCAGTGTTTGGTGATTTTTTTCCGACAAAAAATGTGTCTCGGTTTTCATCGATGCCTCAGTTTTCGATGGTCTTTGACAGTAAATTGCTGCTAATTTTGGAGATTCCCCTTCCAAAAAATAAAATGTGCACCCCTCTCTCCCCTCCTTGACGTCTTCCATACACCAAAAATGATTGTTTATAAAAATAAAATATATTAAATTTTTTTTTTTTTCCATTAAATTAGTGTTTCATATTCTTTTCATAGTCATTTCTGAGTAATTCTAGCATTAACCGCCATCTTTATTCACTATAACATTTTTTTGCAGGTCTTTTTCAGTGTCTCGATCCAATTAATTCACTTAAAATAGTTTCCTATGGAAATTGTTGCCTCGGTTTTCATCGATAGTTTTCAGACGGATTACTGACGAAAACCGAGGCGTTATTGTCGCAGAAAAGGCAATGAGGATCCTAACGTTTGTGCACATGCTGCTTAATTTTCCATTGCAGATTTGGTGCAGAAATATATCTGAATTCTTTCAGCGTTTTGCAATGTTTTTCCACCCCTGAATGCATAAAAAAATGCATAGAAAAAGCATTTTAAAAAACGCACCGGGAACCAAGCAAAAACACCCATTTTTTTTCTGCCAAGAGATATGAATTTGGTGCAGAAATATTCGTACACATACTCAATGTGAGCACATAGGTTTGATGTCTTGTCCTCTGTAGCTGAACAAGATGCGTAAAAGTTTTTGCAAAAATAAGTTTGTTTTTTTTTAGAATTTTCAAAATACACCACAAAAGGATATGCCAAATTATAGAAGGTTAATAAGGTTATTCCTCTTACAGACTTCTATATAGGTACCTTACTCACACTTTATTACACATGGAGGCGAAAAGTTATAGACTTAAAAGGATACTTAGGATATTTTAATTATTCCAAACCAGCAATATTGTATTTCTGTTCATTCACGTTCCAAAAAGAATTTGTACTCTATTCACGCCAGTAATTTCTATGTAAGAGCAGCAGAGAATATATCAATGCTTTTCTCTGCATGTACAAGCCAGAACAGATATATCTCTATAAAATTAAATAACATCTTTCACATCAGCGTTTTTTTAAATTTGCGGCAGATGCGGTGAAAAAACCGCATCTGCCGCAACTGCCGCATAACGGTTCCACTTGCGGCACGGTTGCGGTTTTTTCCATAGGAAGTATAGGGGACTTGCGGCAGATGCGGCAAGTGCGGTATTGCACTTGCGGCAGGTGCGGCAGAGAAAAAAACCGCGGCTTACTGCGGTTTTTTTCTCTGCCGCACCTGCCGCAAGTGCAATACCGCACTTGCCGCATCTGCCGCAAGTCCCCCTATACTTCCTATGGAAAAAACCGCAACCGTGCCGCAAGTGGAACCGTTATGCGGCAGTTGCGGCAGATGCGGTTTTTTCACCGCATCTGCCGCAAATTTAAAAAAACGCTGATGTGAAAGGGCCCTTAAACAACATTAAAACAAAAATAGTTTAAAAAGTAGATTATAACAGTAATAAAGCAGAAAAATACTTGCCATTAGATGCTCTCAGCAGCCATCTATAATATAAAACCCGAAGGCCACTTCCGGCCAATCCGGCCAACTTCCGTGATGGCCTCCGACCTGTGTAATCAGACCGGAACCGGAAGTGGGCGCTTTAGCGCCCACCAGATCCACGAGCGGTGAGCGCGTAGCGCTCACCGCGAGCCGTTAAACTCCCACGACCCCTGTGTCCCGGCGCCTCCTCTCTCCTCCGGCCCAGTCCTCCCGCTCCTCTCTCCGCCGCTCCAGCCCCTTCCTCCCGCTCCTCCTCCCGCCGCTCGGTTCTCATCCTCCCCCCAATGTTGCAGCTCAGAGCGGAGGACATTCGGTTCTCCCGACGCCGCCCGCAGATGACCGGCATCAGCCGGTTCTCTCCCGCTTGCCACACATGCGGCTCCCCAGCTCCTGCGGCCCCCCCGCGGGTCCTCCTGCCCCCCCCGCGGCTCCTGCGGGCCCCCCGCAGCTACTCATGCCCCCCCGCGGGTCGTCTTGCCCCCCCGCGGCTCCTGCGGCCCCCCGCAGCTACTCATGCCCCCCCGCGGGTCGTCCTGCCCCCCCGCGGCTCCTGCGGGCCCCCCGCGGGTCGTCTTGCCCCCCCGCGGGTCGTCTTGCCCCCCCGCGGGTCGTCCTGCCCCCCCGCGGCTCCTGCGGCCCCCCGCAGCTACTCATGCCCCCCCGCGGGTCGTCCTGCCCCCCCGCGGCTCCTGCGGGCCCCCCGCGGGTCGTCTTGCCCCCCCGCGGGTCGTCTTGCCCCCCCGCGGGTCGTCCTGCCCCCCCGCGGCTCCTGCGGCCCCCCGCAGCTACTCATGCCCCCCCGCGGGTCGTCCTGCCCCCCCGCGGCTCCTGCGGGCCCCCTGCGGGTCGTCTTGCCCCCCCGCGGGTCGTCTTGCCCCCCCGCGGGTCGTCCTGCCCCCCTGCGGCCCCCCGCAGCTACTCCTGCCCCCCCGCGGCTCCTGCTGCCCCCACCCTGCTTGCTTCTACTAAAAATAATAAATCCCTCATAGAGGATACTCACCCGTCCGCCGGCGCGCGCTCCATCTACGTCCTATAGCTCCATGGCTTGAGGACTGTGGTTGCCTGGGAAACCGATCAGCTGTCGGTTTCCAGTCAACCACAGGTCCTGCGAGCCGCCCTGGTCCTCCTCCATCCTGCCACCCCCCACGCTCCAACCTGCCCCCCTGCTCCATAGCACACATCCCCCTGCTCCATCTGCCCCCTCCACCGCCCGCCCCCACCCGCCTGCACGCCCCCCTCCACCCGCCTCCATCCTGCCCCCCACAACAGTTCCATCCTGCCCCCCCCCCACCTACCCCCTGCCCCCGCCGACTCCATCCTGCCCCCCCCCCCTCCATCCTCATCCCCCCCCCCCCGCTGACTCCATCCTGCCCCCCCCACACGCTCCATCCTGCCCCCCCCACCGGCTCCATCCTGCCCCCCTGCACCGCTCCATCCTCCCCCCCCACTGCCTCCATCATGCCCCCCACACCACCAGCCCACTCCCGCCCGCCGCGTCCATCCTGCCCCCCCCCACCACAGCTCCATCCTGCCCCCCACCAGCTCCATCCTGCCCCCCCACCGACTTCATCATGCCCCCCCGCCAACCTCCATCCTGCCCCCCCCCACCAGCTCCATCCTGCCCCCCCCGCCCGCTCCATCCTATCCATCCTACCCCCCCGCTGGCTCGATCCTGCCCCCCCACCGTCTCCATCCTGCCCCCACACCGTCATCCTGCCCCCCACCGCTCCATCCTGCCCCCCCACCGACTTCATCATGCCCCCCCCCAACTCCATCCTGCCCCCCACCACCAGCTCCATCCTGCCCCCCCCGCCCGCTCCATCCTATCCATCCTACCCCCCCGCTGGCTCGATCCTCCCCCCCCACACCGTCTCCATCCTGCCCCCTTCCCACACCAGCTCCATCCTGCCCCCTCGCCCGTTCCATCCTCACCCCCCGCCAGCTCCATTCCACCCCCCCCCACCCGCTCCATCCTGTGCCCCCCCCCCTCGCTCCATCCTGCCCCCCCCCGCCGCTTCCATCCTGCCCCCCTGCCCGCTCCATCCTGCCCCCCCCCCCACACACCAGCTCTATTCTGCCCCCCCGCCACCTCCATCCTGCCCCCCCCCCACGCCCAGCTCCATCCTGCCCCCCCTCCGGCTCCATCCTGCCCCCCCTCCGGCTCCATCTTACCCCCCCGCCGGCTCCATCCTGCCCCCAGCCGACTCCATCCTGCCCCCCCCCGGCTCCATCCTACCCCCCCCGCCGGCTCCATCCTGCCCCCACCCCCCCCAAGTTCCATCCTGCTCCCCCCCCGCCAGCTCCATCCTGCCGCCCCCGTCAGCTCCATCCTGCCCCCCCGCCAGCTCCATCCTGCCCCCTCTCCTCTGCGTCCTCTGCCCCCTGTCCTCTGCGTCCTCTGCCCCTCTCCTCTGCCCCCTGTCCTCTGCGTCCTCTGCCCCCCTCTGTGTCCTCTGCCCCCTGTCCTCTGCCCCTGTCCTCTGCCCCCTGTCCTCTGCCCCTGCCTCTGCCCCCTGTCCCTCGTCCTCTGCCCCCTGTCCTCTGCCCCTGTCCTCTGCCCCTGTCCTCTGCCCCCTGTCCTCTGTGTCCTCTGCCTCCTCTGCCCCCTCTGCCCTCTGCCCCCTCTGTGTCCTCTGCCCCCTCTCCTCTGCCCCCTGTCCTCTGCCTCCTCTGCCCCCTGTCCTCTGCCTCCTCTGCCCCCTGTCCTCTGCCCCCTGTCCTCTGCCTCCTCTGCCCCCTGTCCTCTGCCTCCTCTGCCCCTGTCCTCTGCTCCTCTGCCCCCTGTCCTCTGCCTCCTCTGCCCCCTGTCCTCTGCCTCCTCTGCCCCCTGTCCTCTGCCTCCTCTGCCCCCTGTCCTCTGCCTCCTCTGCCCCCTGTCCTCTGCCCCCTGTCCTCTGCTCCTCTGCCCCCTCTCCTCTGCCTCCTCTGCCCCCTGCCTCCTCTGCCCCCTGTCCTCTACCTCCTCTGCCCCCTGTCCTCTGCCTCCTCTGCCCCCTGTCCTCTGCGTCTTCTGCCCCCTGTCCTCTGCGTCCTCTGCCCCCTGTCCTCTGCGTCCCTCTGCCCCCTGTCCTCTGCGTCCTCTGCCCCCTGTCCTCTGCGTCCTCTGCCCCCTGTCCTCTGCGTCCTCTGCCCCCTGTCCTCTGCGTCCTCTGCCCCCTGTCCTCTGCGTCCTCTGCCCCTGTCCTCTGCGTCCTCTGCCCCCTGTCTGCGTCCTCTGCCCCTGTCCTCTGCGTCCTCTGCCCCCTGTCCTCTGCGTCCTCTGCCCCCTGTCCTCTGCGTCCTCTGCCCCCTGTCCTCTGCGTCCTTGCCCCCTGTCCTCTGCGTCCTCTGCCCCCTGTCCTCTGCGTCCTCTGCCCCCTGTCCTCTGCGTCCTCTGCCCCTGTCCTCTGCGTCCTCTGCCCCCTCTGTGTCCTCTGCGTCCTCTGCCCCCTCTGTGTCCTCTGCCCCCTCTGTGTCCTCTGCCCCTCTGTGTCCTCTGCCCCCTCTGTGTCCTCTGCCCCCTTGTCCTCTGCCCCCTCTGGTCCTCTGCCCCCCTCTGTGTCCTCTGCCCCCTCTGTGTCCTCTGCGTCCTCTGTGTCCTCTGCGTCCTCTGCCCCCTGTCTTCTGCGTCCCCCCCGGCTACAGTCACCGACACACGGAACGTTCCGATCTCGGAAGTTCCGTGTGCCCTCCTGCCACTCCCCTCCACCCTCTGCCCTCCAGCCAGTACCTACATACCGGGGGGGCAGGGGGGCCCATTGCCCGCCACCTCGGAGGGCCACACACACCCTGGGGGTACCCGTGCTCCCTGCCGTGTGCCTGGAGAGGAGGGAGGGCGGGACTTCCTCTCCTGCAGCTCTGCCCGCCCCTCCTCTCCTCCTACACCCGACGCCCGGCCACCGGTAAGTCTGCAGCCATACACGCTGCTCTGCCCTCCAGCCTGTGTGCCCCCTCTGCCCTCTGTCCTCTGCGTCCTCTGCCCCCTCTGTGTCCTCTGCCCCCTCTGCCTCCTCTGCCCCCTGTCCTCTGCCTCCTCTGCCCCCTGTCCTCTACCTCCTCTGCCCCCTGTCCTCTGCCTCCTCTGCCCCCTGTCCTCTGCCTCCTCTGCCCCCTGTCCTCTGCCTCCTCTGCCCCCTGTCCTCTGCGTCCTCTGCCCCCTGTCCTCTGCGTCCTCTGCCCCCTGTCCTCTGCCCCCTGTCCTCTGCGTCTTCTGCTCCCTGTCCTCTGCGTCCTCTGCCCCCTGTCCTCTGCGTCCTCTGCCCCCTGTCCTCTGCGTCCTCTGCCCCCTGTCCTCTGCGTCCTCTGCCCCCTGTCCTCTGCGTCCTCTGCCCCCTGTCCTCTGCGTCCTCTGCCCCCTGTCCTCTGCGTCCTCTGCCCCCTGTCCTCTGCGTCCTCTGCCCCCTGTCCTCTGCGTCCTCTGCCCCCTGTCCTCTGTGTCCTCTGCCCCCTCTGCGTCCTCTGCCCCCTCTGCGTCCTCTGCCCCCTCTGTGTCCTCTGCCCCCTCTGCGTCCTCTGCCCCCTCTGTGTCCTCTGCGTCCTCTGTGTCCTCTGCGTCCTCTGCCCCCTGTCCTCTGCGTCCTCTGCCCCCTGTCCTCTGCGTCCTCTGCCCCCTGTCCTCTGCCCCCTCTGCCCCCTGTCCTCTGCCCCCTCTGCCCCCTGTCCTCTGCCCCCTCTGCCCCCTGTCCTCTGCGTCCTCTGCCCCCTCTGTGTCCTCTGCCCCCTCTGTGTCCTCTGCCCCCTCTGTGTCCTCTGCCCCCTCTGTGTCCTCTGCGTCCTCTGTGTCCTCTGCGTCCTCTGTGTCCTCTGCGTCCTCTGTGTCCTCTGCGTCCTCTGCCCCCTGTCCTCTGCGTCCTCTGCCCCCTGTCCTCTGCGTCCTCTGCCCCCTGTCCTCTGCGTCCTCTACCCCCTGTCCTCTGCGTCTTCTGCCCCCTGTCCTCTGCGTCCTCTGCCCCCTGTCCTCTGCGTCCTCTGCCCCCTGTCCTCTGCCCCCTGTCCTCTGCCCCCTCTGTGTCCTCTGCCCCCTGTCCTCTGCGTCCTCTGCCCCCTCTGTGTCCTCTGCCCCCTGTCCTCTGCCCCCTGTCCTCTGCGTCCTCTGCCCCCTGTCCTCTGCCCAGCCGCCTCTGCCCCCTGTCATCTGCGCTGACCACTCTGCCCACGTCGCTGCGCTGACCAATCTCACCGCACTCACTGCTAACCACTGAGCCACCGCACTCACTGCTAACCACTGAGCCACCGCACTCACTGCTAACCACTGAGCCACCGCACTCACTGCTAACCACTGAGCCACCGTACACTGCTACCCACTGAGCCGCCTGTATACACACAATTCATTTCACCGCACTCCCGTAACTATTAGTAAATAAACTATATATGGATTCTAGACTACCCGATTCTTTAGAATCGGGCCGCCATCTAGTACATTAAAATAAATATCCTTCATTCTTAATATAAACCAAGTATAAGTTCATAGATACATGTATAAAGTGATCATCTTATGAAGTTACCATCAATAAAGACAGGACACGCACCTATTAAGAGCAGGATTGGGAGCACGCTGCCGCTCATGGCGTAGTCTTCCTGAAGTCCAATATAGAAATGGCAGGGGTTTGCTCAAACAAACTAGATTTTTCGGGTCTGGCGGAGAACCTCCTAAAGAGGGACAGGGCAGCCTTTCACAGTTTTGCATACCTAACAGTTGATTCAGTTCCTTGCAAAGGAAAAAGGCAAACTTGGACCACAGAAAGAAAGGCTGCCTTGTTCTCTTAAGAGCTATGATTAACTTAAACGTTTGCAAGTGAAGGTTTGTGGTCTTCGCTGCTAACGTGTTCAGTCCTGGCACGGCACTCTCTAGAACGTCCAGAACAGTTACTTTTGTGTCCTAAAAGTCAGCTCTGCACTTTTAATTCATCCCAACTATATTTAGTAATAATAATCTCAAATGTTATTTAATAGTTATTCTGATTTTTTTAACAATTTTTGTTGCGCACTTGTATATGTATGGTAGAGCAAAAAGATCAAGACAATAGAAACTGCAGTTTAAGATGCTTGTCTGGGACTGAAATATTGAGGACCAATCCCTATAATGATTACCTATTCTTACTATATCCACTACTAGGACAACCCCTTCCGATTCCATTGGTTTCCCCAAGGTAAAATAAAAGACCCCGTACTTGCCTCATGTGCTGGTGCCATTCTAACGCTCTTGGTAATTGCGGTTTGGGGCTCACGTGATGTGTTGACATCAACGAAGCCGTGTGTTCAATGATTAATCAGCAACTTTGACTAACAAAAACAGAATTTCCTTTTGCTATGAAAAAAGGTATATATATTTTTGGAAGAAAGGGGGAAAAAAAACAGCTGTAATGTTCCACCGACTAAATTGTAAAGCTTAGCCTGGTTTCACACTTGCATCCGCCGACGCATGCAAAAATGGATGCACCGCAGTCTTTTTGTTTGCCTGACCAGGCACAGGATTACGTACAGAAATTACATTGTAACCATACATTTTCAGTATGCGAGAGAGAGAATGAATATATATATATCCAAGTAGGCATCACGTATTCTGAGCATGCTCACACTTTCCACACATACTCAGTGTGAAATCCTAATCCGGCTTAGTCGCAATAATCAGCAGCCGGATGCGGCTTCATAGACCTCAATGCGTTGTTTTGCCGCATTGCTACACATCTGGACTTATCAGGATTTTTGTAGCGCCAGAAATTCGCAACATCATGTGGCTGTGGGTGTGGAAAAAGCGCCGCACTCGTCTGCATCCATTGAAATCCTGATGCAACTTGATGTCCCTGTGTCCCCATGTTAATTATAGGGACGCATGCCTGATCAGGATTCAACAGAATTTCAGCAGACACTGTCGCAAGACAGAAAAATGCCAGTGTGAAACCACCCTTGTTTAATAAATTATGTTTCCAAATGGTACCAAAGAAAAACGTTTCCTGCAAAATTAGCCATAGCTTTTTTATTTGTTTAGCAATAACTCTTAATATATAGCAGCTGCGCTACAATGATTATATAGAAAATATGAGGCTGGGTTAAAATGATCAAATATAAACATGTATTTATTGATAAAAATACCTTTATGAGTTGGTGTTGCCACATTCATACCAATCCATTCAACAAAGTTTAAAACTATTATTTATTTAGAGGCATGCAAATCGATCTCAAGCCATGGTGACTTGATGGATGAATGCTCTGTAGGAAAATCGATCTTGCGCAAGCCTACATAGGTCCACCAGGGTCCTCTCCGCTGTTATCTTGACTGTATCAATCCATTGAGTTGCCTGTCTTTCTCTTTGCCTTCTTCCTTCTATTCTTCTTACCATGATGTCCTTCGCCAGTAATTTCTCTCTTCGAATGACGTGTCCAAAATAGGCAAGTAGCAGCTTCTCTTCGTTGCCAGTAAAATGTCCCTTGCTTTGAAGACCTTGTCCAGTGTCTTCATTGTTGATTTTCCTGTAGCTATTCTTCTTTTGACTTCCAGCACCACATTTTGAAGTAATCGATTCTGCCTTTATTGTCCAGGTTACACATCCCTATGTTACTACAGAAAAGACTAGACTATGGACAAACCACTTCTTCATCGCCAGTGAAATGTTCCTCGATTTGATGACCTTGTCCAGCGAGTTCATTGTTGATTACCCATAGTAATTCTTCTTTTGACGTCTGTAGTCATCGTTGCATCTTGAGTGATCATTGATCCAAGTAAGCTGAAATCCTTTACAACTTGCGGTTCGTCGCTGCCAATCTCGAATGTGCTCTGTAGTACCTAGCAAGAGTCAATACCTTTGTCTTTGTGTTGCTTAACAGTCCCATTTTCAAGCTTTCAATCTTGACACTCCTTAATAAGGCTGGCTTCACATTTGCATTCCCCTCCGCAGTGTTCTGCGGAAGGGAACCGCTATGTGAGCGCAGCCACCACAGATCCCTAGGTTTATAAATGGGGGATGCACAGTGCTGCGCTTGACTGCACATGACCGTGCGCTCCCATTCACTTGCCTGTGTGATTTGTACGCATGCGCATGATTGCGTACAAATCACACTCTCTCGTCCGCACCATGAACGCGACATGTCGCGTTCCTGGTGCGAACAACAATGTATAATTTGTACGCAAGCATGCGCATGCGTACAAATCACACAGGCAAATGAATGGGAGCGCACGGTCATGCGCAGTCAAGCGCAGCACTGTGCATCCCCATTATAAACATAGAGACTTGCGGTGGCTGCGCTCACATGGCGGTTCCCGTCCGCAGAATGCTGCGGATGGGAGCGCTAATGTGAAGCCGCCCTAAGTCCTTCATTCCATCTATGCTTGTTGCCATGCCATCAGTCTTGTATCGTCTGCGGATTTTAGATTGTTGATGATTTGTCCCCCAATTTTGGATTTTTTTTTGTCTTTTCTGGCAAGTCCAGCCTTCCCGAAAATAACTTCTGATTATAAAGTAAAGAGAAATGGTGACAGGTTGCAGCCTGACTCCTCGCTCTACGTTAAATGTTATTCATACCACCCAGTAAATAGTGAAAGAAAAATACAAAACAGCAATGGTAGCACAGGCTAGGTTTTTTTATTCTCGATCCACCATAAACTTGAAAGGTTAATCAATTATATGTACCCCAAATTGGTGTAATTAAAAATACAACTAAACAAGAAAAAATAAAAATAAAAAAGCTGCACTGACGAGACAAAACAAAATTCTTTTTGAATGCAAGGTCATTCAAGAACTAAGCCCACATCGTGCCCCTGAAGATGCCGACTATAAAGCTGACATCTGCCGTTAACTGCAGCTGTTGGCAGAAACATAAAAAAATTAGAAGGGGGGGGGGGGAAATTTGCAAGAATGAAACATTGTCCAGTCATGAAGGAGTTCACCAAGACTAAACACAAGATCAAGGGGTGCACAAAACAATGTGGAATTAGTTGGGGGCAATGATGTCAAGAGAGCAGATGCATGAAGCAAACTAAGTACCGTAAATAGTTATCATAGATTTTTAAGTTGAAGGTGGACTTCAAGGGGCTGTCCACTACTAGGACACTTCTGATTCCACATGTCTTTATCAGGTAAAATAAAAAAGCTTATACTGTGTTGATAATCGCATTAACAAGGTTTGCATGAAATTGTGATGTCAAGTGAGCCACGCGTCCAATCACTGATTGCTTCTCTGTCCCCATCTTTGGGCACAGGAACAATCACTAGGAGGTGAGTGGCAGCCACAATGCTCACTTCCTGTTCATTAAATTGACAGTGATAAAACCCCTCCAGGTTGCTGTGACACTAGTCACCTTAAAGGCCCAGTTACACACACAGATCATTGTGCAGAGATTGTTCATAGATCTATGGTTGCAGTGAAATCATGGACACATTGTTCCATTTTGTGGCCATGTACAAATGTAACAATGTGTCCATGATTTCACTGCAACGAGAGATCTGCCAACAATCTCTGCACAGATATCTGTGTGTGTGACTGGGCCTTTAGACTTCCAAATGGATCCGATTCCAAAAAATATACACTGCGAAAGCGAAATAAAAGTGAACAAAATACTTCCCTCTCTGCCGGGTGTCCCGGGACCCGAGGGGAAGATGTCTGATCACTGCAAGGACCTGAATTATCTAATTGGCCGGTAGCAATCAACTGATGTGTCAAGTTACATCAACACTTGAGACATCACATCCTGCTGCTCCTCCTGTGCCCACACTTATAGGCACTGGAATAGTGCATTGTATGAACGACAATGCGTATTCTAGCTCCTTATAATGGCACCTATGGGAGAAAGTGAGAGCTATTAAGCGCAAAGTATTGACATGATTCTTTTTACACGCGCACTCTCTCATGCAAAAGCGCGTCCAAAAAAAGCGTAACATCTGAATGGCAATAATGAAAGTCCATTCACTTTGCCGGAAAACGCAGACACAGGTGCACTTTTGGGGAAAAGCGCAGCGTAAAAAAGCGTTATTTACGCAGCGAGTGAATGTAGCCCAAGAGATCTATTTTTTAATGCAGAGTTATGGCCAAAAATTTTGAGACTGACACAAATTTTCATCTTTACAAACTTTGCTGCTTCAATGTTTTCAATCTTTTAGCCATGTTTCTACTCTTACTGGCGTGCATTGAGATACATTTTTACATGTTTTTTTGACAAGTAATCAAGTATATGTAAAGACTCAATATTTACACTCTTGAAGGATAATTAGATAACGTTCTTTATGATGGCAAGTTTCTTAAAGCGTAAGTGACGTTTAAATTTTTATTTAATAATAATGTAGAGCAAGAAATTTTAGTAAACGTTCAAATATAGTTGAAGTGAAATCTGGTTGAGAACCATTCAAAAACCTTACACAAGGTGTCCCACTAGACTGTGTCTGAAGAAGACATGTTTATTCTCAGTAAGATCCGTCTTCACACTGAATACGGCCAGATAACCATATAAGGGAGGGGGTGTGGCCTACAGTGTGCAAGTTCCTGACTGCAGCGGAGGTGACAATGAATCAGATTACCTCAGGCTACAGCACAGTGCTGAGCAATGTCAGTGTAAGCATGTTGACAGGTGTTCCTAATAATGGGTAAATATCACTGGTGTTGTAATTTTTTTTCCTGCAATGACATATCCGCCACTAGGGGTCACCAGTAGCTAAGTAAAGAAAAAGTCTGGGGCGTTTGTGAAGGAAAGTCTTAAGCCCCTTTCACATTGGCGTTTTGAAAAAATGCAGCAGATGCGGCACAATTACTGCATCTGCCACATCTTCCGCCTAACGGCGCACTTGCGCCACACTTTCGGCAAGCCCCATGCAATGCCTATGGGGCTTATGTTAAGTGCAGTTTTGCCGATTGCAGCAGATGCGGCCGCAAAAAAAAATGTTTTTTTTTTCGTGGCCACAAGTGCCACATCTGCCAAAACCGCACTTGCCGCAAGCCCCATAGACAATGCATGGGGCTTGCCACAAGTGAGCTGCTGCATGTGCGGCCGTTAGGCAGAAGATGCGGCAATTTTGCAGCATATTTTCAAAAACGCCAGTGTGAAAAGGGCCTTAGTTTGCCACTAGACTGAGTCAGAGTCATTCATAGCAGTACCGTATCTCCTATACGCAAACATCTGGTGTCCCGGTCGTTAAATCAGAATGTCAGGATGACTGCAAACTCCTCTTTCCTTGCCACAAGTTTCTCTGATCTGTCATCTGGCTCCTACTGAGCTGACACATATCACTGCTCACTGTTCTCAGCTGCTGGCTCTCCACAGAGCCCAGGATCTCTCTTGTCTAAAAGCGCACAAAATTAGTTGAGAAAGTAAGTCATATGGCACAAATAAGCATCTTAGATGCTACCGTATGTGACCCATCATTAACAACCAGTGCAGTATTTTTTTTTCCCCTCAATGAAATTACATTTATACTTTAAAGGGAACCTGTCACCTGGAATTAAGACCCTGACCTATCACTAGCTGTCTCTACACCTCCATTGGTGCTCCCTAACCATCCCTCTGTGTTCTAAATCCGACTTGTAAAGAGTTAGAAAAAAAAGACTTTAAACTTACAGCATGTCGCTCTCTCAGGCGACTGGAAAGGCGTCTCAAGGCTCCATTGTCCCCTCTTCACAGCTTTCCAGCACACATTATGGGCGGCATAATTCTTTATTCATGTCCTCTTGAATTTGGAATCTCCCGCCCTCTTGTCATGCGATGATGGACCGGCTGGCACGTCTCATCTGGCTGCGGTGCATATTGAAGCCAGGCTGATCACGTGATCAGGCCCATAACGCACTGCGGCAGATCACGTGATCAAAGCCATAATGCACCGTGGCCGGATGAGACATGCCGGCCGTTGCATGATTGTATAAAAAGAGGGCGGGAGATTCCAAATTCAAGAGGATATGAATAAAGAATTATGCTGCCCAGCAGGGTGTGCTGGAAAGCTGCGAGGAGGGGACAATGGAGCCTGGAGCCGCCATTCCAGTCGCCTGAGAGAGCGTCGTGTTGTAAAGTTTAAAGTCTTTTTTCTAACTCTTTACAAGTCGGATTTAGAACAGACAGGGATGGTTAGGGAGTACCTAAGGTATAGAGACAGCTAGTGATAGGTCAGGGCCTTAACTCCAGGTGACAGGTTCCCTTTAAGCAAAATTTTGAGTGAGCGCACTCCATAGATGAAAAGTAACCCTTCACTAGAGTGGTCCCATGATGCATTTCTGTAGGCATGACACAGGACTCACATTATATTCTCCAGACAACAATTCTTCCAGAAGTCCCAAACCATCTGAACAGGAATTCATCAGAGAAAATAAGTTAGTCTTTCATCTGCCCTCCAATCCCAGTACATCGTGTCATTAATTTCATGAGTTGAAAAACTTCAGAAATGCTGATAATTGTGAAGTCAGCAACAAAAAGATCTAAAATAATTGAAACAGCAAAATGCATGAAAACTAAAATTTGTGTCAGTCTCAAAACTTTTGGCCAGGACTTTAGGTACTTTGTACTATATAATCTGGTGACAGATGCATTTACCATTTAGGCTACAGTTATGCTAAACAGTGCAGTAATTTACATTCTTAGACTACAATACATTCTCTAAGTAATATATGAGAACAGCAAACCTGCCTTCAAATTTCTGGTGTAGCCAACAATATAAAGAGAATGCATCAACAAAAACTTAATTTCAATCTTTTTTACTGTACTTACTTTGTAATATACCGTATATACTCGTGTATAAGCTGACCTGTGTATAAGCCGACCCCCCTACTTTTGCCCCCAAAACCTGGGAAAACCTATTGACTCGTGTATAAGCCGAGGGTGGACCCCAGCACATGTATACAGCCCCCAGCAGTGTGGTATACAGCAGCCTCCCCAGTGGTAGTATACAGCAGCCTCCCCAGTGGTAGTATACAGCAGCCTCCCCAGTGGTAGTATACAGCAGCCTCCCAGTGGTATATACAGGCCCCAGCAGGGTATACAGCAGCCTCCCCAGTGGTATATACAGCAGCCGCCCCAGTGGTATACAGCAGCCTCCCCAGTGGTATATACAGCAGCCGCCCCAGTGGTATATACAGCAGCCCCAGTGGTATATACAGCAGCCCCAGTGGTATATACAGCAGCCCCAGTGGTATATACAGCAGCCCCAGTGGTATATACAGCAGCCCCAGTGGTATATACAGCAGCCCCAGTGGTATATACAGCAGCCCCAGTGGTATATACAGCAGCCCCAGTGGTATATACAGGCCCCAGTGGTATACAGGACCCCCCTTGCTGCCGCACACCTGTAAAGTAATACATCATTATACTTATCCCTGTCGCCGCTCTGCACCGCGCTCCTCCGGGTCTTCATGCTTCCTCCTCCGGCGCACAGGTAATGACGTCATTACCTGCGCCCGCCGATCACAAGCAGGAAGAATCATGAAGACCCGGAGGAGCGCGGTGCAGAGCGGCGACAGGAATAAGTATAATGATTTATTACTTTACAGGTGTGCGGCAGCAAGGTGGGGCCCTGTATACCACTGATGGGGGGGGGTGGGCGCCTGTATACCACTGATGGGGGGGGCGCCAGTATAGGACTCGTGTATAAGCCGAGGGGGGACTTTTCAGCACATTTCTTGTGCTGAAAAACTCGGCTTATACACGAGTATATATGGTATATATATTTTTTTTTATTATTTCCTACACTTAGTGATGAATAAACTAGCCGATGTTTATTATTCACATTGTCATTAAGCCCAGATTGATAATGGTCAGGCCTTTATGAAACTCGCCCATTATCAATCCTGTGAGTAAATAGTTAAACACAACACACAGGGAAAACATTTATTTGAAATAAAACACAGAAAAATCCTTTATTTGAAATAAATCACACAGACAACCATATTTTCCCATTTATTAACCCTACACATACACTCAGACCATAATCCACAACAATGGTCTCACAATGGAATGGTCTAAGTGTAATTTGTGGATAATCATCAGAAGGTATGTGTAGTTTTGATAAATGGGAAAATGAAGGATGTCTGTGTGATTCATTTAAAATAAAAGGATTTTTGCCTGTGTGTTGTGTTTTTTAACTAATTACTCACAGAGAAGAGCTGGGTAAAGCGCCAAGTTTACTGGTAAAGCGCCAGGAATTTGCACTTCTAATGAATGCGCGAATTTCTGGGTCGGCTGCGGGTTGTAATTCTGTAACCAGGGGGGCCCAATAAATATGGGCCTCATGACGCTGAAAATACCAGCCCCCAAGTCACCTGGTTTTTACCTTGACTAGCAAACAAATATAGTGCAAAGCTCACACATTTTTTAATTATTTAGTGAAATAATGAAAAAAAAAAAAAAAAAAAAAGTGGGTTCCCCTGTATTTTTGATTGCTAGCCAAGTTAAAGCTAGGCAGCTCATTGTGGCAGCCTGGAGCTGACCACTTTATCTGCAATGAAAGTTAAAGCTACAGCGAAGCCCTGTTTTTTTTTTTTGTTTTTTATATTTATTTTTACACTACTATGACGTCAGGTTGGATGCCTATAGGGTCATTCCATGTCAAGTGATCCAAAAATGAATTTTTTTTTCCCTGACGTCCTCGGATTTTTTACATTTTTTTCTATATGAAGAACAACTTTAGTTAATTACAAAAAAGAAGTTTTGAATTTTTTTCTTTATCAGTTAATTTTTTACAGATTTTTAAAGTTTTAAAAAAGTGCGAATTTTGGCCTGGTATGGCTTTACATTTTCTATCATATCTCGGGCTAGAAATAAGATAGAGAAACAAAATAAACACCAATCTACTCAGAACTGTGCAGGCTTTCACCAGATATGTCACAAGAGGATCTTTGTTAATATTTTACCCATGTGATCGCAAGCGCAAAACTTTAAAACGCATTTCCGAAAAATCGGCGCGCTTTTAATATTTCAAAAACTGCCCATGTGTCTGCTATGCTCTTAGCCACATCTGTACCAAATTTCAAGTTGGGATCGCGATGGGATCATATTTTAAAATATTTTAATATTAATAGCGTCAATGGGTCATTCTATATCAAGTGATCTAAATATGAATATTTTTTTTTACCTGACGTCTTTAGATTTTTTTTATTCTTTTTCTTTATGAAGTACAACTTTAGTTAATTACAAATTAAAAGTTTAGAATTTTTTTCTTCATCAGTTAATTTTTTACAGATTTTTAAAGTTTAAAAAAAGGGTGAATTTTGGCCTGGTATGGCTTTACATTTTTTTTTATCTCAGGCTAGAAATAAGATAATGAAGTGGGAGAGGCATCATTTTACTCAGAACGGTAACAGCTTTCATTTGATATGTTACAAGACTATGTTTCTTTATATCAAATTCAAACTATTGACGGGCAATTGTGAAAAAATGACTGATTATGTTCTTGGTTATATTTGTGCAGAGATTCAACTTGGGACCTGTCTAATTTATATTTTTTTTATTTTATGGTTGTATGAGTTATCACAACTTATTGAATAAAACATTTATATGCAACAAAAAAGAAACACAAAAAACAAATCCCATAAGTGCCAGGATAAATACATCTTAATCATCAGAACACAACGCTCAGCATTTTCAACTTGAATGTATTGAACAAACCAAAAGAAGAAAGGTGATCATATCCTCAAGTTTGATTAAACAAGATTAAAAGAACCAAAAATGTTAACCCCTATTTATACATATAAATTTGTTTTCTATTCTATCACTAAACATGTGATTTATGAAGTGTTTAATAAGAATAGTACAGTAGTTAAATCATCGTTCTATAAATTATGAACAAATCAAACAATTAATAGTATGTTTTTAAAGTGGCATTTTATCAATTTGTCCCTTCTAGTGGGTGAAATGTAATCTTGTCCATAAACGCTTACTAGCAATCGCCATTTCCTTGTGTGTCAAAGAGTATGTCCGGCCTGTCACGGTGTTAGGCTCCGCCTGGGTTAATATCTGATTTTTGTGCACTTTTAAAATGTCTGGCTTTCTTGGATACACAAAGGATGGTGCTGGACCAGAAGGATGCAATAAAGTCAATTCTACTTCTTCATTTTCACAATCTTTGGAGAGTACAGTAGCCAGCCACCAGCGCCAATCATATTCATATTTTTTCAAAAGGATTGCAACAGTGTCTATGATAAAATGCTGTTCATGTTCTCCATGGAGATGAACATTTCAGCATCACTTTCATGGAGAGTGGCGCCGGCTTAACTAAGCTATTATTCTAAGTACCTGGGACAGCTCCTCATTGAGGACGCTGCCCAGCAGTGTAGATACGCTAAGAGCGTATCTACCGCGCTCTGACAGCCAGGACCCGCCGGCTGTCAGAGCACATTACTGAAAGCCAACAAATGCCGGCTATTCAGTAATATAGCAAGTTAACCCCTGAACCACCAATGATTTTAACCACCATGTCTCTAGGGAGGAGGGCAATCCCTGGAGACATGGTGACAAGTTAATTGCCACGTAGTAACCCTTTATGACCGGGGAACAATGCCGCATATGCAGCATCTGTGCTCATATGCCGCACAGATGCTGCATATGCAGTTTAACCCCTAAACTAAAAAGAGGTGCCCAGCAGCTGGGTTTATTATAATCATCTTGCACCGCTGACACAGCGGTGCAAGATGATTACTTACTGTACCGGGAAACCAGTAACTAGAATTTAACAGCACATGGTGCGAGTATCGCACAGTGTGCTGTGTGGGTGCGAGTTTGACTCGCACCCATATACTTATAATGGCCACTCGCGCGAGGGAATCGCGTGCAATCGCAGCATGCTGCGATTGCACTCGCATTACCCTCGCAAAGCGAGTTTAATGCCAGAAACTCGCATTAATGTGACCCGTATCATTGAAAGATACAGGTCCGAGTTTAATGCGCGTTTTTCTCGCACTAAACTCGCGCGAGTTCAACGCCAGTGTACCTTCACCCTAACACAGACTTCTCAGGGTGGCCGTGTTCAGGTCCATACCCAAACACTAAGTGTTTGGTACTGACCCTGAACTTTACAGTTGGGGTTCGCCCATCACTAATTACAATCCTTAATTATTAAAAAATAGGTTTCAAACATGGTAATTTAGCCATTAATGAGACAGCTGTGTTTTTCTTTATGATCAAAGATACAGATCAAAATTAACCATGCTAGTGTGCGTATATCATGAACATGAACAATAACCAGTTAAGATTGTATTGTGCCTTTTTGCTCCTCATTATATGCAAAATCGCAAACAGACAAATATGTAAACTAGCCACAGCCTGGAAATCCACACAATCTGGGTGTATATACCCAGATAAATATGCAATATGCACATTTTCCGAGCCTTATGAGGTTATGTGGGGTGTGCCCATGCAAAGCATGTGCCTTTTACTGCTGTCAATGTCCTCCTGTCGCTCTGTGAGTCTCTGTCCTAGAATGCATACGTTGGAAATTAATCTGGGGACAAACACCCAGATTCAGTGTACATGCCTTGGCAATAGCTAGTAAAGCTAGTAACTGTGCTTGTGCAGGATTACAAGGGAGACTGCAATGACGTCAAGACAGTAACAGCAATACAGGGGAGGGGACTACTTTTAAAAAATGCCATGACTGAATTGGATTGACATGACTAATGTTAGCTGAAGCACCACCCTGATGACTGAAAGTGAAGGTACATGATGCATACACTTAAGCATCTAAAGTGTTTTTTTATGATAAACACTGCATATTTTGTAGATTACAAGATACATGTTTTCCTCGAACTTTAGGAGGAAAGTGTGGAGTGTGTCTTATAATCTGAATGTAAAATATAGGAACTTACTGTGGGGAGAGCGGGATCACAGGAGGCAGGAAAGGGTCACCGCTGCATGAATCTGGCTGCTGGGGCAACCACGTGTACCCGCTCTTTAAAGTATATGAATATTCACTACACACTGGCTTCAATGATGAGAAGTGGGTGTGGGGAGCAGCAAATTAATATATATTTACACAGCAGGCACATGTGGTTGCCCCAGCCGCCAGATTCCTGCAGTGGCTGGGGAGATCCTGTGTGTGCAGGTTAAGGAGGCAGGAGCAAGGTGCCGCTTAGGAGGAATCGCAACAGTCGTGACTGGTCCTGAGCAAGTGCAGATCACTGTAGTGACAGGGCAAGAGCACGGCCGCAGAAAAATGGTCACGAGTATGAATGCATGTAGCATTTGAAATGAATTGATTTAGGTCAAGCTGACCATGAAATTCACCTTTTGTATGCACTTTATTTGGAAATAAAAAAAATCCTTTATGTTTAGGAGCTGGATTCTACTTCATTTTATTCATTGGATTTCTGGATCATGGCTGGACCAGTTTCCGTGCTCCGTGAGGATGGGATCAAAAGCAATATGGTGTGCTGGAACCCATATATTATTTAGCTGTGATAAAAACACAGATGCTAGCCCTTATGCATTTCTGATGCAGCAGGCACCCTTAGTCTTAGTCATGCATATTACATGGGCGTTCTTTGATTTTTCCCCTCACCTGCATAGTACAATACTTTGCTCTGCCCCATAAAGGCACAGTTAGGTCCTTGGGCACAGGAGCGCAATGGAGGAGACTGTACGCGGTTGACGTAGGACGCATCACCCAATGAAACAGAGAAGAAAATGGTATTCATAGGAAGAAAGGAGACACTAGAGACTAAAGACATCCATCAGACCAGACCGCCTCCCAGGCGAGTATAAATAAAGCTGTTTTTTGGCATTAGATCGGCCTGAAAACTTATACATAGTATTCCAGAATACTGAATATAAAAGTTTACTGTGGTGGCCGCAGCTTACATGCAAACTACTGGTGACAGGTTCACTTTAAAACTTTTAGAAAATGTTTCACTGAGCGCCATACTCACAGAACTGAAGACTATACTTAGAAAGGCCAGAAGGGCAGCCAGGGCCAGCAGTAAGAGAAAGCGGTTTCGGAGAAGCATTCTTCAATTCCTTCTACTTAGTCTTCATGGTTTCTTTGTTTCTGCCATTAAACATTCCTGAGAATGGAAAAGAAAAATAGTCATTCTCTTTAAGAATCTGCATTTGTAAAAATGTTTTTTGTACAATGTCAATCATTCAGATCATTTTGTTCTGATCAGAATAAATATATACATTTCAGAGTGGATTTGACCACAGATTTCACCTTTTGTAGTGACAAAGTAAAACTCACACCAATTTCAAGCTATGGCCCCAATTCCTCAAACTTATTACACCAGAATTCTGGAGTAAATCGCTTTGAAAAGTTGTAATTGTCTTTGCACAATATGAAGTTGGGCAAAAATGTTGTGAATATTGGTGTTTTTCTGCTATGAGGGTATGACGCGGGTGCTATGGGTTTTAATTTGAGGAGCGGCGCGCAATGCAGTGTGCAATAAGGTCAGTTTAACCCCTTCACCGCACAGCATGTTTTCATGTTTCTGACCAAGCCAAATTTTACAATTCTGACCACTGTCATTTAGATCTGGAATGCTTTAACATACACCAGTAATTTATTTTCGCAGTCGTGCTGGTGGTAAATTTTAGTAGATATGATTTGCATTTGTTTATGAGAATAATGAAAATGTGCAAAATTTTTCCCTTTTGTTTTTGTCAATTTTCAAACTTTGAATTTTTATGACATTAAATCAAATGTGATTTCACGCAAAAAATTAAATAACATTTCCCACATGTCTACTTTACATCAGAACCAATTTCTATTGTTAGGAAGTGAGAAGGGTTCAATGTTTATCATTACCACATTGCATATGAAGTGACATTAAGGGGCCTGTATGACAGAAAATACCCAAAAGTGACACCATTCTAAAAACATCCCCCCAAATGTTCTTCAAAGGAATTACAGCATGTGGAAAGAAATAAACATTTTATTTTCATCCAACAAAAAAATATTGATTTACAGTCCCCAGTATGCAGCAGGAGGCCGCACAAAGCCCAGAGTATACAGCAGGAGGCTACATACAACCCCTGTGTACAGTAGCAGACCACACACAGTCACCAGTAGACAACAGGAGGCCACACAACCCCCAGTATTACAGCAGGAGATCACATATAGCCCCCATATACAGCAGAAGGCCACACACAACCCACAGTACTACAACAGGAGGCTGCACACAGCCCCCAGTAATACAGCAGGTGGCCACACAGTTCCCAGTATACAGGAGGCCGCACACAGCCCCCAGTAATACAGCAGGTGGCCACACAGTTCCCAGTATACAGGAGGCCGCACACAGCCCCCAGTATTACAGCAGGAGGCCACACACAGTTCCCAGTATACAGGAGGCCGCACACAGCCCCAGTATTACAGCAGGAGGCCACACACAGTTCCCAGTATACAGAGGCCGCACACAGCACGTCCCTAGTATAGAAGCAGGAAGTCGTACACAGCATATGTATCTTAGCAGAGAGAAGCAAGACTTTGCTCTTAGCTATAACACAATAGAATGGTTTAACAGTTAGGTACCATCCCGGGCAACGCCGGGGACTACAGCTACTTACACAATAAAAACAATTTTCTAGAAAAAAAAGAATTGTTTTTGCAACGCTAAATTCTGAAAGCTATAGTTATTTTAGTTTTCCGCTGATAAAGCTGCATGGTGGTTTGTTATTTTGCGGGACAAAATAATGGTTTCATCTACAGCATTTTTATATACATAGGACTTTTTGATTGCATTTAATTCCCCTTTTTTCGGCAGTATGACAAATAAGCAGTCTTTTTACAAGCTTTTATTTTTCTTTTAGCATTCATTGAAAGGGTTAACTAGTATACCAGTTTTATAGATCAGATTGTTCCAGAAGCTGTGACACTAAACGTGTACTTTTAAGGCTACATTCAGACACACCATTTTTTTTCTCATCTATTTAGGTCAGTTTTTTAGCTGTTGAACTGATCAGTTTTCCAAAAAACGCACCACCCATTCACACTGTGCGTTTTTGGTGCGCTTTCTGGGCTGCATTTTTTCCCCATTTAGAATGGTGCCTTATGAGAAAAACGCCAGAGAAACAAACATGCACTGACGTTTGACAGATTATTCCTCCAGGCAAAAAAACTTATCAGTCAGAAATATTCCCTGCCTGAATGGCCAAAAGTGAAAACTCATTGACTTGGCTGGGAATTCATTTGAATGATCCGTTTTATGCAGTGCACTGTAAAAAAAGATCACAAAAAGGGATGCAAAAAACACACAGCGTGAATATAGCCTTATGTATATCTTTGTTTTTATATAAACAAATTTTTTGGCATATTTTTTTCATTTGTTTGGTTATTTATTTTGGTCTCATTACTGGTATTATGCTTTGCCATACACATGGCAATTACACCTGTCAGTGTGACTCTGACAGATCGCCTCTTAGATCATGCTCTTTGCGTGATCTAACAGGCCTACTGCAGCCAGAAAACCTAGAGGTCAGTTATTTGACCTTGGGTTGCCATGGCAATGATTGGGACCCCGTGATCAGATCACGGGGGTCCTGATTGAGAGGGAGTGCACTCCCTCTCTCAGCCTTATAAATGCTGCAATCATCATTTATAGCTGTATTTAGGTGGTCAAAATGCCATAGGTGGTGCGGGCATAATCCTTAGCAGTGACAGCGGGAGCTCAGCTTTCCCTTAAGCCAATCTCCCTTTGACGATTGTGCTGACAAAGCTCCCGTGTCCCGCATAATCACCATGATGTACCCATACGTCATAGGTCTGGAACCCATTCCAGGCCTTGACATGTGGCTACTTCAAAGGTCATGAAGGGGATAATATACCATGGTTCAAATTTTGCTAATGAAGACAAATCCTGAAATCAAGGCTTGTGTGTCCCAAAAGGTTTGCTTCCTGGATTGCAAAGAGAAAATGATTAGTTTTGTAAAACAAAAGAAATACTTCCACTTTTTTTGACACACACACACACTTCCTTGTGTTAGTCCAATATTACACCTGTATAAGCATCCAGCAATGCAGGCATCTATCCCAACAAAGGGAGAAGTTTTGGATCTTTATTACAACTGAAAAGGGAATCTGTCAGCAGGTTTTTGCTAGCGCATCTCAGAGCAGCATGATAAAAGCAAAGAGACCAGGAATCCAATGATATAGGACTTAGAGAAAGAAAGGAATTTAACACATCCATCGGGTAAACTATTAAAAAGATGTCAGGTTTTTATTGAGGATCCATTAAAACATGTAAAACCCATCGGAAACAATAGACTTTCTGATGCGTTTCTGGCAAACCCGCTCTTTATTGATTGGAAAGGGTCCATCATTAGCGGGCTGATAGCTTTAGTTCAGTGCATGTTTACAAAATGGATTGTTATGGCACTCAATTCTGTATGTATAGTAAAACTGATTTTGGGAATAACCTTTATATTTATTATGGTTTTCTAAAGTACACCGATAAGAAATGTTGGCTGTTCTTTTTTTTTTTCTTTTAAATTAAAAAATTAAAAAACAAACAAAAAAAAAAAAATGATTTGTCAACACAACGCAAATCAAGCCAAGATTTCTCCTTTATAAACTGAAGCATCTGCTGTTAATACCTAGTATGCCAGCACTGCCAGTATTGGAGAAAGTATTTGATATAAATGTCATTTACACAATGCAGCATTTACACAGGTAATTTCTATACCATTATTTTATTATGGGATAAAAATAAAAAAATGAAAATAACTGCAGCAATGCAATTCTGCATTTTGTCTAAGGCTGGCTTCACCCCACGGCACAGTCCGGTCCGGGGCTGTCAGGCATGAACCCGACAGCCCCGGACTGGATCAGCACACAGAACCGGAGGGCCAAATGTGTGCAGCCGGACGCAGCTGCAGCTGCTAATGAATCAGGACTGCGGCTCGCGGGGAGCTAGCCACGGTCCTGAAACAACGGAGACGTGCAGCCGCAGGTATCCAGTTCCCGGATCCTCCTGGACTGGGGCAGGCCCAGATCCGGAAGAATCCGGGATACGGCATTTTGGGGAATTTTTCTGCCCGGACACAAAAACGTTGCAAGCAACGTTTGTGTATGGTGAGAAAAATCCGATTTCTCCCGCTACTATGGGGCCAAAAACACCGGACATGTTTCAGACAAACATATACAGTATATTTGGTATGAATATGTATTTCAGGCAATGTGCTGCCACATCAGACATAGCCGGTGGACAGTAGATGCAGCTTTGTTGAACAATACAGAGATTTTTATTTCGAACAACATACAATAACTTTCGTGACTGTCAACATCACAGTCAGCTGACAACGCTTCTATCTATATTCAACAGAAAGAGATGAGCAAACTTGTCTATCGAAAGCACTCTAGCAAGCACCGCTGTGCTTGGGCACGCTCGGTGCTCAGCCCAGTCCAAGCCGCTTGAAGTGTTTAATCAGCTCACACTGGGGTTAAAAGCAAAAGTTATAGGGTGTAGGGTGTTGTTAAAAAAGAAAAAAAAAAAAAAAAAAAAAAAAGTCCCTGCCCTTCTGCCCCAGAGGTGTTCAGCTTGTAGCTGGCGATATGTGGGCAGAGAGACTGCCTAATCAGTGACTTCCAATGAGGTTTGGGTCACGTTTGGGTCCTGAAAAGAATGCAAAAAGAAAGTATGGCTGAACCCCCAGAACCCAAACCTCCACAGGTCCGCTCATCTCTCAGCAGAAGAAAGGAACTGCACAACATAAATCACATGGAGATGCTTAAGTAGGATTTATTCAGAATACAGTATCTCATACATTACACTGTGGTCAGTATAGAAAAATATAGCATTACAGGTAAATGTCCTTCATCAGTTTCAGAAGTAATGTTTTTCAATTGGGTAGATCCAAAATACGGGATAGGCTTTGCCAAATCCAGAGGCAAACCAGGACCTAGTATTACATCAAGTGTACAATACTGCACCACACACTTGATGCAATATTGGGTCCTATTATGCCTCTTTGGTTTTGGAGAAGCCTACCCCATACCCAGTGTTATGAATCTTTCCAATTTTGAGACCATTAATCACATCATCACTTCTGACAAAGGGCATATACTCGAAACACTTTCTATAATGGCTGTGATATAATTTATGGATATGAATTCCCAAATAGGGGTATGCTGTGGTCAAACGTACCCAATTCATGAAGGGGAACATGCTTCTTAATAGAACCTGGAGCGTTAGACAAGTGGGGTGTGCCTCACCACAAATCCTACTTCACTTCCTCATTCAGTAAGAATTGTATGGTTACCACCCCCCGTTTGCAAGAGCTAGGCAAAAAAAGATACGAGAATCCAAAAATAAAATATTTTTAGCAACTTTTCAAAGATTTTAGAATACTGCTCATGGACTCCACACAACCTATGATAGATAAATGGCACCAGATTTTTTTCAACAGTCTTCAAGTTTTGTAAGGTATTAAGTTAATGTGTGGATCGGACTTGATTTTATTGCCCATCAATTGAGCTAAAACTGAACTGAGGAATAGAAGTCAACGCATGCTTGCATGTTGGCTCAATAGTTAGCAGTGTTACCTTGCAGCACTGGGGTAAATCCCACCAGGACAACATCTGGTTGGAATTTGTAAGTTTTTGGGTGGCATGGGTTTCCTCTCACAGTCCAAACACAATGATAGGGATTTTCGATTGTGAGACCCAATGAGGACAGCAAGTGAAGGCTATATTCACACACTCCATTTTTGATCCGTTTTTGCAGTGAACGGATCACTCAAATGGAATCCCAGCAAAGTCAATGGGCTTTCATTTTTTGCTGTTCAAATAGGGAATTTTTGATGTGATCTGTTTTTCCCCTGAAAAGTATCCATATAAAGAAAGTGTATGATAGTTTCTGTGCATTTTTCTGATCCGCTTTCCCATAGGTAACCATTCTGAATGGAGAAAAATAAAATGCAGAACCAAAAGCGGATCAAAAGGAAATGATCCGTTTTCTGGTGCTTTTTTTTTGAAAAGCTGGTCCAGTTTTGCAGCAGAAAAAGAGAAAAATGCACCAGAAAAAATGGCGCAAAAACAGTGTGTGTGAATGTAGCCTTAATGCCACTGTCATGTTTCACAAACCATCAATGCATTTTTGGAATGTGGCACAACTATTATCCTGCTGTAAGAGGCCATTGCCATTAGGGAATTCTGTAGCATGAAGGTGTGTATAGGTGCGCCAACAATGTTTAGGTGGGTTTTTCACTAAATCTACACAAAATAAGTCGCATAGTGGGCGAGGCTTATAAAAATTTGTTTTGCAAGCGTTTACAGTGGGGCTTAAAAGTGACCCCTCTCATGATTATACAAAAGTTTGACGTCCTTCTTAAAGTAACATCCAAATAAATGCCAGAGCCAGGGTTTACCAGTGGAACATTGTCCAGGGCCTCACACTGCCTCTGCGGTCGTGATTTCTTTCCATAGTACATACTGGTGCCATATCTTCTCAAATAAAGAAACATATGGTACATGGACTCTATTACATGTGATTCAAAAGAAAACTTGAGTCATCACCCCCAAGCCACCTTATTTTATTACTCAATGGTCTACAGGTCCATTGCATGATTGTTTATCGATGGACGAAGGTCAGCAGGGTTACACAGAAGTGGACATCAGGGCAGTAGAGTGGAGTCTGTATCCATTATGGTGGAGTTGGATTCAGGGAAATTGAGGAGTCAGAGCCGGATGTTTGGCTTATTGACTCCATAGCCTTGGAGGACATACAGCCACATATGTAGCAATCTGCAATGAAAGGTGTCCATGACGGCCAGCAATAACAAAAGATCCACCATTAAAAAAAAAAAAGACTTTACAAACTTTACAGATAAGGGGTCACCTGGGTTGGGTCTGAATAAGAGGTCCTTGCCACTGTCGCACAGATCTTGGTGTAAGTGGATTGCATGATGTCAGTGGCAGATTCCCGCCCTGCTGTTTGAATAAAGCAAACAGAGCAGGCTCTGCCGCTGACGTCTTGCAAGCCAGTTACACCAAGATCTGTACGGCAGCGTGATTGACAAAGAGCAGGAGAAGAGGACAGACCCAGCAGAACAGAAGGTGGCGGCAGATAGAGGGGGCGGAACAAAAAAGTAGAAGGCGGGAGAACTGTTCCAGCAGGAGGATTTCTTATTCAGACCCAACCTAGGTGACCTCATATCTGTAAATTTTGTCGTTTTTTAAAGCTTACAAGGGGGTCTACAGACATGGGGGACCCCTTCCCTGAATGCAGCAGACGTGAAAATGTTTATAACAAAAAACTACAAATGGTACCATAAAGATTTTACATGTTTTTAAAAGGTATTCCCAGGCACTATTCAAGGCTAATAGTATCATACTGAAAAATGACCTGACAGTGTCCCTTTGATGTTATGGTTTTGTTTATAACTTTTGTGATTTGGTTATTGACTGCCACTAATTGTTCTAGTTTACATTCAGGTTATTACTAGTTGAAAGGCTTGTGTTTACCCATCAGGTATTAGAACCATGGCAATCTGATTTTGAGAAACCAGTATGTCTCATTGAAATGCATTGTTTTGCTCAAGGACCCAGACAATCAATCAGTGAAGGAATCATCTTGATAGTAGCAGCTTATGATGCTAACCCTAAGGACACATACTGGTCAAAGGGTTAAGGGATACAATCCTATGTTCGACATGTTTTATTGTAATGTTAAAAGCAAGAAAGTAAAAAAAAATCTTGTGGTTAAGATCAGGTTAAATCATAGGTCATGACACTAAAGGAAATCGTTCATTGAAAAATAGCTTATCTGTAAAAGGCAGTCTGCTCTGGCAAATAAAAGAATATCTGTACATGTTTTGGAACCAATAACATTACTTTGTAAATTATTTTTTTTATTTTAATCATTTATACCAGACAACACCAGATAAAATAAAAAAAAAAACTATGCTTTACTTTCTATATACTGGTGACCCCTTTACAGGCCCCCATAAGTAGTGAATGCGCTAGCGCACTGACTCATATGGGAGTGTTCTGTGTATATTTGTGACCTTTGTATAGGTCATTCTGCAGCAAGGTGTCCCCACTATATGGTCTCACTTGTGGATCATGTTATGTGCCTTCAGCTTTAGGGTATGTTCTCACATACTTGCATTTTTTTACTGAAGTGTTGGCTAGAAAAACACTATTCGTTGTATAGGAGAAAAATTGGGAGATTTCAGAAATTCGCCTTGCTTGAGTATAAAACATTATGTTTTTTTTCCGCGACAATAATGCAGCATGTGAATAAGCCCTAATAAAACTATTAGAATGCTTCGAAAGTCAAGACGTTTTTACTGAAAGCAAAAAGTACAGCATGGTGGAGTTTTTGCTTTTTGTAAGGATATTCTCACATGCAGCGCCAAAAACCAAAGTATTGGCAAGAAAAAACGAGTACAGTCACATTCATGCATATTTCATGTTTCTCATGAACTTTTTTTCCATTCACATTAAATGGATGAACTATAATATATATCTACTATATAATTGCCGTAGGCATTTTCGTGTCGGACCCCGAAATCGCCGTGGATATGTCACACTCTGACGTCACCACGGCGAAGCATTGGCCGCGTAGCGGCCAATGCGAGTTGTTAGCTGCGCGAGCAATGGCCGCGAGGCCATTGCGAGTCGCTAGGTTTGTGCGAGCAATGGCCGCGAAGCGGCCATTGCGAGTCGCTGGCCGAAAATAGAACCAGAGGCTCGGCCACAAACTTAGCGATTTACCGCTGAGGTAGCGCGAGCAATGGCCGCGAGGCCATTGCAAATCGCTACCTCAGCCGCCGCACCTGCCGCAACTCCCCCTATACTTTCAATGGGGATCTATTGCGACTCGCTGTGTAGCGCGAGCAATGGCCGCGAGGCCATTGCGAGTCGCTACACTTGCGGCGCGGTTGCGGTAATCCCCATAGAAAGTATAGGGCGAGTTTGCCCGCGAAAAACAAGTGGCTGACTGTGCTGTTGCTGGGTAGCAACCCATTCTAAAAAAAAATTTAAAAATATTCTAGACACCCGATGCATTTGCATCGGGCTCACAGCTAGTATATTATATATATAAAAAACATGTTAAAAGAATTGACCTAATGTGGATTTAAAGCTGTCCAGTAGCTCAAAAAACAATAAGGGGGAAATGAAAAATGTGGAGTAGCTTTTAAAGATCTCATTTACTTTGCTGGTACTTTAAAGTGCAGCATTATTTGCGCACGAAAAATATACGGAAAAAAACTGCTAAAACATCGAGTGAACATATTGAGATGACTTGCACAGAAACGGAATTAAAACCATTATGGTAAATAAGGCTGGTCTTGGGTAGAGATGAGTGAACCTTTTGAAGTTTGGGTTCGGGAAGTGCAGCTAAACCTTTTTTGCGCACGGTTCGTGACCCCGAACCTCAGTGGAAGTTCGTGATTGTCAGCTCAGCTCTCCGCCAACATATATCCAGCCATAAGTAATATCGTTCCAGGGGTGGGAGGGCTTTTTTGTAAATAATAATAATTTCGGAATTTTGGACACACACGTCGCCCAAAAACTGCCCTTTTAAGCTTAGCGTGAGCCAATCAAACACTCCACGCGGCTTACACTAGACCAAGCACCAGGTAAACCCAATCACAGTGATGCTCGCTCCAGTGATTTGGAAAAGAAAAGCACCAGAACTCCGAACTGGACAGTTTTGCTCAAACGCTGGGAAGTTTGGCAACTCGAATCGAACCTTGAAACTTTCACTCATCTCTAGTCTTGGGCCATTTTTTATATTTGTCATGGGAAGGGTCCATTTCTTGCAATAAACCAAAGTTTTTCAGTTCCTAAAACGGAAAAGAAAAATCGAATTCCAAACACCAGTGTAAAACTGGTCTTACCAATCATTGTAATCCTGCCTGTGATGATAATGCCATAACTACTGAAAAGTGATCTCTACAGAACAGGAAGTGTCAGCTTATTATGAGGCTGAGGCCAGCTTTACACATATATTAATCGCAATGGTCACACTTGTAATGCATCCCCTGACCCAAACAACACCCTCATAGGAATATAGGAGGTTGTCTAGCTCGAGTAAGGAAACCACCAGCAAAAGTCTGTACTATGACTTAGGCGTCAGTATGAAAATTGCAAGATTATAGGATAATTTTTAATACAGCGCAAAGGTTACCACACTTTTTTGTGTTTTAAATACCGGTACATTTACCACAGACTTGTTCTCTTTCCGGACAGTTCATTTTAGGACTATATATTCCTTTTATTAATTGTGTTTTGATTCTTTGCACAAAAACTATGTCCACAAGATTGTTTTTCCATATTGTGCACCTAAATGATTGCTATGGTACTGAAGGTAGGATTGCAAACTTCCATATGATTAAAGTTGCCAGCAAAACTTCATTATGCAAAAAAAATTATCAAAATAATTAAAACTTGATGTCATGTAAGGCCATAGAGTAACACCCTGATCCCACAAAGTCTGTATATATGAAAGGTCTAGTAGGATTTACACTCTACCGCCCTCACAATACTTTTCTCCCCCAGTAATGTAGGCAGCTTGCATAATGTCGTACATGTAGAATGTATCCTCTCCGCGTTATCCCTGGTTACTTTTGCTTTTTTTATTTAGAAGTCTTCTCTGTAAAGAAGATTAGAAGAGTGTAAAACATCTGGCTCCAACAACAATCAATAGCAGCTCTCTGTGTCTGTCTCCAGTAAAGTACGGACCTAATTCTATCAGTCGGCTCCAGACATTCACCATTAAAAAAGTAGACTGCACTTACTGAACACTCATGTGTGTATTAAAAAGGATCTCAGCAAGAACCAAGAGATCCATTATAAAGCCCTTCACCATAATGTACAGCAGTGAGGGAAGGATGAAGAGGCCGTACGCTGTACTCACACACGAAGCCCTCTATACTTTCATATATTAGCTCTAATTCACATTATTTGTTCAAGACTTCTTATAAAAAGGTTGCTTCCATGTACACGACTTCTGTAACACTATAATCGTAGTCTAACAAAACTGAAGACTTTACCATTTCCAATAGTGACTTATTATATGTGACTGGTCGCTTCTTCCAATGTAAAGTAAAGGTGGTAGCAGGAGCTGGACCCACATCGGTCCAATATGCACACACCCCTATATTACATATAAGAGTTTTGCAGGTTTTCATTCTGACCATTGGGCCTAAATATTTGCTGATGCTTCCTGTTAACAGTCATCAATGAAAGGTTACCCCATATATATTGATTACATGTAGACGGAACTTGGAAACCCATATTTAAGCTTAAAGCCTGCAATGACCCTGTTGCCACCTCACCACAACCAGAGCTGCTGCAAACCACCCGACCTACTGTCTCTCCTACTATCCTGTGGCATGCAAGTCCAGCAGGCAGGCCCCTCTACTTTCTGTACCAGACTGTCATTGTTAGTTTATTAACCGAAATTTATATTTGTATGCGACCCCTCATGTACAATACCATGAAATCAATGGTGCTCTATAAATAAAATAATATTATTATTATTATTCTTATAGGTGATAATCACAGTTTACCTCCTCCTCGCACAATAACCAATGCACAGATCTCTATAAAATGTCAATGAGTTAATTCCACACTTAGGATCCTATAATCTATATTGTTGCAATAATGCATACTTCAATAGCAGCTTAGGCAAAGAGGGTTGTCCCCAATAAGATGCACAGAAAATACACTCCTCAACATTGAAATTGCATCGGCAAGAAGAAAAGTCATGGGACTATGAAAAATCACAGGATGGATAAACATGATGAAAATAGGAAACATTTTCAAAACATGTGATATAAAGGGAACCTGTCACCCCAAATCACCTTCCTAACCTATTAATACCTGACCTGCATCCTTACACTACTATCTAAGCCAGGGTCTCAAACTTGGCTGGGTTGGTGGGCCGCACATAGAAAAACATTTACAGCGGGGGGCCGCATCCCTTGTAGGATGAAGTGATATTTTTAGTAATACCAGAATTTTTTGCTCAATGTAGTAAAGTACAAATTCTGATCCCTTTCTTGTAGTAATGTCCCCATCCTGTAGTAATGTCCTTTTCTACTGATGTCCCCCATTCTGATCCCCTTTTCTAGTGATATACCCATCCTGATCCCTTTTTCTAGTGATGATCCCTATCCTGATCCCTGTTTCTAGTGATGTCCACCATCCTGATTCCTTTTTCTAGTGATGTCCCTGATCGATCATGGTCCCCTTTTGTAGTGATGTCCCCCATCCTGATCCCCTTTTCTAGTGATGTCCCCCATCGATCATGGTCCCCTTTTGTAGTGATGTCCCCATACTGATCTCCTTTTGTAGTGATGTCCCCCATCCTGATCCCCTTTTCTAGTGATGTCCCCCTTCCTGATCTCCTTTTCTAGTGAAAGCCCCCACCCCATTCCCCTTTAGTAGTGATGTCCCCCATCTTGATCCCCTTTAGTGATGATGTCCCCCATCCCGATTCCCTTTTATAGTGATGTCCCCCATCCTGATCCCCTTTTATAGTGATGTCCTCCATCCTGATCTACTTTTATAGTGATGTCCCCCATCCTGATCTACTTTTATAGTGATGCCCCCCGTCCTGATTTACCTTCTTTTTACACACTCAAATACACACTCTATCATACTCACACACAAACCTACTCACAACCCCCCCCCCCCCCCCCACACACACACACACCCTCATACACACTTTTACACTCACACTCATACACACACTGAAACTCGCACACACTTTCTTATACACACATCCTCACTCACACACTCACCCTCACACACACAACTTCTCACACACACTCACACTTTTCTCACTTTAATGATGCATCGCTCCAGTGGAGGGGGCCGCACTGACTTCCGGCCTCCTCTGTGCTATGACTTCCACCAGCCGCCACTCAGACAAGCTCTGTTGCTCATCAAGATCAATGCAATCTGCCAGCCAGAGGCCTGCAGGTGACGTCATATTCTGCCGTTAGCTGCGGGCCTCTCATTGGCTGGCAGCTTGCATTTATCTTGCTAAGTGGCAGAGCTTGTTAGTGCTGCGGACAGAAGTCATCACACAGCGGGACTACAGCAGCCCCTGCACTGGGGCGATGCATCATTATGTTGTCCAAGGTGGCGCGGGCCGCAAGGTGCCCCAGGAACCACATGCGGCCCTTGGGCCGCGAGTTTGAGACCCCTGGTGTAGGGCCTTAATTCTAGGTGACAGGTTCCTTTTAATACAAGCAACATGCGGCCTTGCATTGTCCCTGGAAACTACAAAGAAATGACCCTGCCATTGGTTACATATCCAAATCAATCAATAATAGAAAAGGCAGTAATCAGATCTAGCACAATCCATCAATAAAGAAGAATTTTATCCGGAAGATAAATTAAAAAGTGTGACACTTAAAAAAGCAACGCGTTTTGGGTATGCGCTACCCTATATGACAGCATGCTTTGATAAAGGGTAGCACATACTCGAAAAGCATCGCCTTTTTAATCTATCTTCAACAAACAAGAATTTTAGCCGGATGGATTGTGATGGATCTCATTACTGGCTTTTCTACTATTGATGCCAGCTGGTAATCAGCATTTCCTGATGGCATTTTCTCATCCATGCTACAACACTGGAACTACATGATGAGCTCTGTAAAGGTTGAGAATGCGCAATAGGGTTTTATCTTTTTTAAGGTTGGAAAAGAAGATCCAAATTAGAATCGCTCACCTGGTAAGGTTGTGTCACACACAACCAGCTTGATCGCTCAGAAATGCAGCTGCCGCAGGGATCGCACTTCCACAGGTCACTGTGGTAAATAATCAATCATCAGGACGAAGTACCTTAGATCCGCGCTGCTGCAGGAAAGATGTAAGAAAACACCAGAAACACCGGGATGTCTGGTTAGCAGTGATGAACGTCTTTATTTTCCTACGCGTTTCGGAGCTGCCTGCCGGGCTCCTTCCTCAGGGAACATCTTCCCTGAGGAAGGAGCCCGGCAGGCAGCTCCGAAACGCGTAGGAAAAATAAAGACGTTCATCACTGCTAACCAGACATCCCGGTGTTTCTGGTGTTTTCTTACATCTTTCCTGCAGCAGCGCGGATCTAAGGTACTTCGTCCTGATGATTGATGATGAGCTCTGAACTTTCTTTGTATATATCCAAATCAATGTAATGCCAAGATGTTGATGTACCTGGAATGAAGACCAGAGGGGCTCGGATACTGAATTTATTCCAACCTCACACCATAACCCAAGGTGTAGGACTGGTGTGAATTAACTCTGTATTACCATGGCCTGCAGCATTTCTCATCGAGCAAATCTGGAAAGTCATTGATTGAGGATTTGCCAAAGTGCATTAAGCCTGGCTAAAGAATCCTCAGGCATCCAGTAACCAGCTCATGGCCAAGCCTGTTTTCACCAGGCCAAATACTTCAATTCTGACAAGCGTCAGTTTATGGGGTGATAACTCTGGAGTGCTTCAGCATATTCCATTGATGCGGAGATTGCTTTTCGTGACACGTTGTACTTCATGTTAGTGGTAAATTTTGATGGATATGATTGGCGCTTATTTATGAAAATCATTGAGTTTGACCAAGAAGGTAACAATTTCGCAATTTAACTTTGAATTGTATGTCCTTAAAGGGATCCGGTCACCTCCAGAACGCCTCCTAAGCTAGCAAAACATGTCCCTGCAGCATCCCATCACTAATCTCACACTCCTTTTGTCTCCTAAAAGCATCCTGTGAAAGTGCATAAAAACGTTTTAATACTCACTCATTAGTGATTATAATTAGCAGGGGCTATATTCTTTAGTCACCAGGGCGGGCTGTTTTGCAGGCTCTAGGATCCACCTTCTCTCTGTCTGTGTGCTCTTCTTGCGCAGGCTTTACCCTCCCCCTCTCTATCACTCACAGAATGCAAATCATTAGTCCTGCCTTCAGCTCCACATCACAGCAGCACAGAGAGAGAGAGGGTGAATCCTGGAGCCTGCAAAACAGCCCGCCCTGGTGACTAAAGAAAATAGCCCCTGCTAATTTTAATCACTAATGAGCAAGTATTAAAACGTTTTTGTGCACTTTCACAGGATGCTTTTAGGAGACAAAAGGAGTGTGAGATTAGTGATGGGATGCTGCAGGGACATGTTTTGCTAGCTTATGAGGCGTTTTGGAGGTGACAGGATCCCTTTAAACCAGATAGGTATACAACAGAAAATAATAAATAACATTTAACATATCTACTTTAGCTAAGAATAATTTTTGAAATCTGTTTTTTGTTAATAAGTTTGAAAGTTTACATGTTTATCACCAATTTTTCATGAAAATTAAAAACAATATTGATTTTAGGGCCCACATCAACATTTGAAGTGACTTTGAGGGGCCTATGTTATTGTTAATACCAAAATGTGACATTATTTTAAAAACCGCACCCCTCAAAGTGCTCAAAGTGCTCAAAACCACATCCAAGAAGTTTATTAACCCTTTATGTGGTTATGTTTGAGCATATGACAGGGCTCAGGAGGGGAAGGAGTGGCTAATTATTCGGAACAGATAGAGGATACGATGTTGTATTTGCAGAACCCCCCATTGTGCCTAAATTATCAGTATCCCAACTAGTGGCAACAATTAAAAAAAAAAACACACCCTCAAAAAATTTATGTAGAGGAGTTGGCAAGCACCTTGAACCAATACAATGTTGGATTGGCCATAATGTTTTTAATTTTCAAAAGGGGGAAACACTATCTGTCCTATTTGTTACACAATTTCTCTTAGGCTGGTTTCACACCAGCATTTTTCAAATCCTGCACAGATCAGGTTTTTGCCCATTCACTTTTAATGGTAACCGGTAGCATCAGGTAGCGTCCAGTTACTTCAGGTTGCTACCAGATGATATCACCAAACGTGAATGGGTAGGATCAGGTTTTTGCTGAAAAACTGGATTTGTGCCGGATTTGAAAAAACGCTGGTGCCACACCAACCTCACAGGGCCCACTCTCCCAATAAGCCTAACATCTTTACAAACTATACAGCACAATTAATTCATGTAGGGGTGCAGTGAGCGAATTAAACAGGTGCTTCGCTGAATTGTATACCATTGAGCGGTGAGGAAATTGTTTTTCTTTGGGGAGGCTTTTTAACCAAAATTTGTTTTTAGGCCCACATTTTTCATCTTTTAAAGGGCCAATAGGAAAAAATAGGAAAAATTGCACAACAAACTGTGCTAAGTACACCAGTACCTTATATGTGGTCAGAAACCTTTTAGGTATAGTGCAAAGCTCATAAGGGACAGAGCACCATAACATAGTGTAGATTTTGCAGTTAAGGTTTGTGGGTGCCATATAACACCCAAGATGGCAGAACAGCAGAACCCTAACATGAGAGGCCTTATTTTACAAACTACACCTATCAATTAATTGATCTAGGGGTGCAGTGAGCATACTGACAGGAGTCACAGGTGTTTCATGGAATTTTACACCATTGGTTGGTAAAGAAAACAATTACATTTTAACCACTAAAACATTGTTTTTCGACTCAGATTATACATTTTCACAAGAAGGAATAGGTAAAATGGGCACCACAATTTGTTA
The DNA here is from genome assembly GCA_033576535.1 of Allobates femoralis. NCBI lineage: Eukaryota > Metazoa > Chordata > Amphibia > Anura > Aromobatidae > Allobates > Allobates femoralis. The sequence continues at coordinate 106,143,932 of JARQOC010000001.1, forward strand.
CACAATTTCTGCAGAACATGGCATTACCCATATGTGGGTCTATTATACTGTTTGGCCACATTGCAGGGCTTGGAAGGGAAGGAGCGTCATTTGACTTTTGTAGTGCAGTTTTCCTAGAATAGCTTGCAGACTATTTGCAGAGCACCAAGTGCCAGAAGAGAAGACATTTTTATTCATCTGATTTCTGGTTTAATGCATTGCAATACACAAAGATGTACTGGATGCATTAGACTTGTCAGTGTACACTGGTAGAATGCCATTTCTTGGCACGGTCTAACAGGCCACTGTTGCTGACAGACCAGGGGGTCATTATTTAAACTCCTGCTGTCATGGCAATACTTAAGTGACTGTGATCACATCATGGGGATCTTGACTGAAAGAGGGAATGGGCTCCCTCTTTCATACAATCTTCTAAATGCTGCGATCGCTATTGATCGCAGCATTTAGAAGGTTAAACAGGCAGGGAAGGTGTAGGCCCCTGCCCTGGCTGTGACAGCAGTAGCTCAGCTATCACGTAAGCTGAGCTCTCAATGGCAATCATGCGTGCACGCACAACCACCAAAACGTGATGATAAATCAATTTGCTGGCATGCACTGCAAAATTGGACATACTGGTACGTCCAACGTCAATAAGTTATTAATAAAATGTGAACATGTGTAAGTGCATGCATTTCTGTGTGTGGTGCTCATAGTCAATATAACTAGAAATTTTGAAAACGTTTCCATTTTTCATTACTTGCATATCAATCACATGTCGTTCCACCACGTAATTTACATAACACCATGACCTTTTCATCTTGGTGCTGCAATTTCAATATGATGGAGTGTAGAGCAAAAAAAATATAAAATCTACAACGAGGAAAAAAAAAAAAATTATATATTATATATATATATATATATATATATATATATATATATATATATATGGATATATATATGGTGTATTTTTTTTATTTTTTTTTTTCATTGTTTGATCAGTTAACAAATATAGGCATTTAATTCCCTTTAAATGTTAGTTCTGCAGTCACAATGTAGTATTTCCTGAAAATCAAACAGTGGATTAATTAGAATTATAATGACATGACTCACGTGTTATTAATGTGCAGATGATTATTACCTTGTTACTGGCTATTACCAGAAACTATCGGGACCTAAACCCTGTGATTATTGTGCATTGTGTACAGTGTAAAACACCCGAGCTGCATTATAGTACACTACATACCTTGGTATGGCGGAAGAGACATTGGAAAAAAGCATTCAGTTGTTGAAAGAACATAAAAGGGACAGTAGTCTGGAGTGGACGGATTGTCTTCTCTGAGTGATGCAGAAAGGGAGAGGTGGTGAGCTGTAACCATTACCTACATTTCTCAAAATGTGTTTCATATTAAAAAAATAGCAATAGGTAATTATGATAATACTTTGGGTTAAAGTTGACAAATTACACCTCTCAAATTACTCAGTACTTAACTAAACATATTAGAGGGTATTTTACAAAAAAGACATATGTTTTTTTTGTTGCTCTTGAACCACATATGCTCTCCAAATAATCTAACAACCTAGTTCAGAGAGACCCAAATTTGATCTCCAAAATTCACATACTGCTCCTTCTGTTCCAAGCCCTCCAGTCTGTCCTAACAGAACTTTTTGACTACACTTGGGTATTGCTGTGCTCATAAGAAAGTAACGAACTCTGAGGTCTACTTTTTGGTGTTACCTATTGTAAAAATGAGCAATTTGAAGCTAAAATAAAACTATTGTGAGAAAACAAATGAAAATTTTTAATATGACAAGCTAATATATTTTGTCAAGTCCCTGTGGATTCAAAATGCTCAATATACCCCTGGATAAAATCCTTGAGTTTAGTTTCCAAAATGCGGTCACTTATTAGAGGTTTCTGTGTGGGTACCTTAGGGGCCCACTGCAAATGTGAAATAGTGCTTGCAATTTATTTCAGCCAAATTTGTGTTCCAAAATTCAAATATTGTGCTTTCCCTTCTGAGCAGGGCTGTGGAGTTGGTAGCCAAACCACCGACTTTGACTCCTCAATTTCCCTGACTCCTACTCTGACTCCTTCATACAGGTCTCATGTTTAAATGATATTGTATTGACTTTATTGTAGTAAAATGGTAACATCAGGCTTTTCATCATTATTATGATACAATAATCAAGCTTTTTAGATACCGGTAGTTGTTATTTCATATTCTGAATTATGTTCTAACAAATGTTTGTGTAAAGTGTCTCCAAATACCTTGCAAGAGAAAAGTAAAAGCTAATGCTATAAAAACAAGAGTACTTGGCGACAGGTGACCCTCTTCGGAACCGCCCTACACTAAGCATATTATGACCTGCGTTTATCCAAAAAAATGAAGGAAAATGAGGGCACCACCTTCCAGGGGAACTCCAATTAGGAGGTGAACAAAAGACAGGAGCCACAGAAGTCACTCAAGGTGCCGACAAAACAAAGTCCATATTGAAGTAAAAGAAAAAAGCGGCACACACCGAGGATGCTGTATGCGGTGTCCTTTATTGGGGTTGTAGGTACATAGGGCAGGGAGGGGGAACCGGGTGACGACGGCACCGTTTCGGGCTCTCGCCCCTCAACGGGTCAGCAGGGTTGTCATTATCTTTTTTTTTTCCCCCCAACTATTGTATTTTCCACAACTGTTTCTTAAGACTGTATATAAATCTCTGAATTGTTCAGCGCTGTTGAATATGTTGGTGCTATATAAATAAAGATTATTATTATAAGCCTTTTCTGAACATGTTGGTACCAAACAGATGTTTGTTTATGTTTTACAGATCTTTATTTTAAATGCGGAAAAAGGGTGGGAGTCACAACTCAAATATATATATTTTTTTCTTTTTTTTTTTAAACTCTCTTTGTTAGTTCACTTAGGAGACTTTAACCTGTGATCTCATCTCTGATACTTTATACTGCTATACCACAGTTTAGCTGTATATTGAATGATAAATATGTTTTCTATAACCCTCACCCACAGGCTGGACTATACAGGAGTGGTCACATGATAAGTATGGAGGCATTGAGCCACCCCCAACTGTCATAGGAACACAATGGTTCCCCAATATTGCATAGCAAGGAAGCCGATGGAGTCTGAACTCACATCTTGGCCAGATCATGGCGCCTGAATGTGGCATTTAAGAGGGTAACAGCAGAGATCAGCAGGCAAGTTGATTGCTGCTCAGGTGTCCACTATATAACTGAGCGGACTACTGCCTTCTACCCACTCCAAAGTCCTTGACACCCTCCATGACTGATAAAGTACAGTGAACACAAAAAAAGAATATAAACACTAGGTCATTTTTTGATGATACATTGATACACATACTCCATATTTTTTAGGAGTAGTAGATGCATGTTTCTCACCAAAAGGATACAATGTTCTTTAATTATTTGGGGTTTAGACAAACCCATTCACATGCAGCAGAGAAATATCTGTGAAGACTTGTAGGCATGTTCAAGATTATAAAATCTCCAGCTTGTTAAAGGATTTTGCTGCAAACATTGCAGACCTTTAAACAAGGACTGTGGAGTCGGAGTTGTGGAATCGGTGTCCATTTTGGTGGAGTCCGACTTGGATTCAGGGAAACTGAGGAGTCGGAGGTTTGCTTACCGACTCCACAGCCCTGCTTTAAACACAATCATCTCTTTTCCTGTCAACTGAGAACTGTCAACACTATAGGATTAGATTTTTATTGATTCAGTAGACATTGGATCCCAAACAAAAAAAAAAATAATGGATAACAGCTAGTCAAATAAATGCAAGCAACCAAGACTTAGGGCCCTTTCACATCAGCGGTAATTTGAAATCACGGCAGATGCGGTGAAAAAACCGCATCTGCCGCGATTGCCGCATAGCCGCGGCATAACCGCTGCACTTGCGGCGCGGTTATCGCCATAGTAAGTATAGGGGGACTTGCGGCAGGTGTGGCAAGTGCGGTTTTGCACTTGCGGCAGGTGCGGCCGCGAAAAAAAAAACCGCGGCTGACCGTGGTTTTTTTCGCGGCCGCACCTGCCGCAAGTGCAAAACCGCACTTGCCACACCTGCCGCAAGTCCCCCTATACTTACTATGGCGATTACCGCAACCGCGCCGCAAGTGCAGCGGTTATGCCGCGGCTATGCGGCAATCGCGGCAGATGCGGTTTTTTCACCGCATCTGCCGCAATTTCAAATTACCGCTGATGTGAAAGGGCCCTTAGGGTGATTTAACTTTGTGGGTTTTTTTCCTGTCCGTGGGATCCTACTGTTTGCAGGACCCCACGGACAGGAAAAGAAAGCATCGGAGGTGACCTATTTCTGTGTCCGGGCCCGTGATTATCACGGATTCGGACACAGAAAAAACAGCTGAAGAGGCAGCGGGGCACTTTCACTTACGCAATGTATAATATACATTGTGGAAGTGAAATTTAGTAAAAGAAAGATATATTTTTTTTATTTTTAACTATGCTCACCTTCCAGGGAGTCCCCCGGCGTCTCCAGCAAGGTCCGGATGCTAATAGGACCTGTGGTTAAGTCGCAACCCGATCAGCTGATTCAAGGTACTTGGGAAAAGGTGTATAGCGGTCCGCGCTGCCAGACTGACTCGCATCAAAGAAGACAATGGCAGATGAAGTGATCAGATCCTTCTTTTATTCACCGACGCGTTTCGGTGCCCACTTGGCACCTTCATCAGGGATGATGCTTTTCCACGTGTGAGTGGTTCGGTGGAGGTCCAGCAGCAGCCATCAGGATATTATTCCTAACAAGCCTTCAAACCAGTTGTGGGTGACACAACTGGATCAGGTGTGTGGATCGCTTTGCTCACCGAGTTGTCAAACTAGTGTCTAGTGATAAGGGCACTATTGCGCCTCTTGTTCCCCCTCCCCTTTTGTATTGATCAGCTGATTGGATTATATGACCGCAGTTACTGCAGTAACTGCGGTCATGTAACCCGGTGACACTGCCAGGTTGTGACGTAACTGCAGGTCCTGTCCGGAGCTTGCTGGAGGCGCCAGGGGACTTGCTGGAAGGTGAGCATATATAATTTTTTCTTTTTAACCATTTCTTTCACTAAATTTCATTTCCACAATGTATGTATATACATTGCGGAAGTGAAATTAGATGGTTAGGAGCATGCTCAGTACACTAAAATCGGACCCGAGAAACGATCCTGTGTTTTCTCCGTGCTCCATAGGCCCCTATGTTAAAGGCCGAGGATCGGATTTGGCCTAAATTGCCATCCGATTTTGTGGGATCCGATTTGTGTCCGATTTTTTGCTGTGTCCAAAATTGGACCAGTCTCCAATTTTGGGTACAGCAAAAAAAAAAAAAAAAAAAAAAAAATTAGACACAAATCAGATCCGACAAAATTGGATGGCAATTATGGGGATCGGATTTGGCCTAGGATAATATACGGGCCAAATCGGATCCGTGGCTGTCCGCTTTACAATGGACAGCCACGGATCCTCAAAAAACTCAATGTGAAAGCACCCTTACAGTGGTCTGTTAAATGAGTAGAAAATCACCAAAAAATTGCCAGGTAAATACCCATTGCACCTAGCAGCAGCTGCCAGCTCCTCTGAGAGGCAACACAGGTGTCTGTATACCGGTACTCCATCACCTACAACCCACAGTGGGGGCGGTTGTGGCACCAGCGTCCGGCCATGCTGTCAGGGAGATGACTGGTGGCATTTAAAGACACAAGGTTACCTTAGGGCTCTGCCGCTCATGATGCATGCAAGGCATAGTGTCAGAACAGCCTATTGGTCACGCCCTTCTATTAGATCAGGCGGGCTGCTCCGCACTGATTACATGCCTCACACAATGACAGGCGCCCCCCAGAGGGCCCAGCTACAAACTGCAGATAAAAAAAGTGCAATAAAACACTAAAGATGAAAATGTGGGGTGTTTGTGGATATTTTGGTCAAAATATGTAAGCTTGTAACCCACCGTCAAGGGCCCCCATGCTTACAAGTCCTAACCATATGCTTGTCGCCATATGTATATCTAATATTCTGTGGTTCACCGAAATAGGACATAAAAACAGAGAAAAAAAAAATCACCAAAAAATTGCCAGGTAAATACCCATTGCACCTAGCAGCAGCTGCCAGCTCCTCTGAGAGGCAACACAGGTGTCTGTATACCGGTACTCAGTCACCTACAACCCACAGTAGATTCACATGTAATTATGTCAGTACTATTGTATTTGTGGTTTTCGGTATGAATCAGATTAGGTAATATAAGTGGCCAGAATATCTGCAACTAGAAAACAAGCGGTGTCAGAGGTTTGGAGCGCTAAAGAAACCACGGGTTGGTGATTAAATTACCAATAATTTATTGCACGAACAGCAGGGGTCCAGTAAGCCACAACGCGTTTCGACGCACAGATGCGTCTTTCTCAAGTGGAGAAAGACGCATCTGTGCGTCGAAACGCGTTGTGGCTTACTTGACCCCTGCTGTTCGTGCAATAAATTATTGGTAATTTAATCACCAACCCGTGGTTTCTTTAGCGCTCCAAACCTCTGACACCGCTTGTTTTCTATCTGCTAATCTCCTTCTCCCTTGTTGGGAGTGCGGTGTGTGAGCTGCCCTAAGATCCACAGTACCTGGCAGTACATCATAAAGACCCACCCTTGAATGATCAACTGATACACAGTGTGGAGCTGGGACGGAAGCCAGTGCAGCGAGTCTGCCTCTTCGGGTGGAGGAGTGAAGGAGCCCACCTCCATCTCCAGAGGAACTAAGGAGCCGACCACCAGGCCCGGAGTATCTGAGGAGGAGGGAATATTGGCGCCTGTCACTACAGTGATCCACATTAAGCCATCAGTCTGGTTGTGCGGGGTGTTGCACAACCAGTAAAGGTTAGTGCAAACATAGTAAAACCGTGTATTAAGTTCCTCCAGTTGCAGTGTGGCGCAATATCTGTTTTTTCTTTTAATTAGAATATCTGCAACGTCTAGGGAAGGATTGCAGCCTATCAGGAGTGGTGGAATGCGCCATTGTCCATACATATTGTACTGTCCTCATCTGTTCTTTCCATATGTAAAGTGCCAAGGAATCTAATGGCGCTATATACGGTAAGTAAATAATAATAAATAATACTTATGACCCTTTCAAGACTTAAACAATTTCAGCCTTATGGATACAATATTTTTTTATTTTGCACAAGTCTTAACTTTTTGCATTTTTTTCCCCCCAATGTAGCTTCATTCAGGCCTGAGGAAGACAACAGGCCGTTGTCAAAACGCATAGTGGAATATCATAATATTAATAAACAGGTCTGCAAGAAATTTCCAAGTGAAAGCTCCTTGCTGTTTAGCACTCCTTATATGACCGAGCTCTTGTATTTCAATTTCATTGTTCCCATTTTGGGATTGTGGCCGGAGCTGCTTAGTACTACCTGGAGCTGCCTGTGAGCTTTCAACAGCCCTTCAGGACCTTGCATGACGAAGTTCCAGTGACGCGTACGTCAGGTGACCGGGTCCTCACATGTGACCGCACCAGGAAGGAGGACACATCGGAGTGGACCCTGCAGTGATCCACGCTCCTCCACAGCTACGCGATCACCGATGTTGTGCAGGGTTGCACAACTGGAGCAGGTGAGAGGAAACCCCCCACCTTTTAAAGTATCCCCACTAGACAACCAGGTCCTTATCAAGGTGCACCCCTCTATCTTTATTTTGCAGTATTAATGAAGAGGCATTTTGGAAGAAGATGTGCCAAAATCATGAAAAAGTGCATGCCACTTAAAGAGGACTAACCAGCAGGTTTTAGGGCTATAAAGTGAAGCCACTACCTTACAAGCTCTGGGATACTGAGTGCAATCATACCTTACTTCAATGATTACATGTATGATTGCTGAGATCAATGTTACTGAAGTCCTTAGAAAATGTGCAGCAGTGGGAAGGAGTGTGCAGCACATTAGCATAAGAGGGGCTTGGTTCTTTGTGTTACTGAACCTGTTTTCAATAAGCAAACTCTTCCCCCGCCCTCTCTCCCTCCCTCCACCTCCCTGCGTGTGATCTCACAAAACAGTAGAAGCCCCCGTCCCCTCCAGTATCTACACGTCCTGGTTCGTCTCCTCTTACAGATCTTTAATGAATTTGATACATCTTCTCAGTGACTTATGCCTCTTTGCACCGTACCAGAAATGGTACACTTCTTGTGTTAAAAAAAAAAAAATTGCTGCCACTATCGATTAATTTGGCCAAAAAGCATTGTCACGCTCGTCCCAGCTCCTCCCATTTTGGCACAGCTGCCCAATTGCAAAAGTTTTTCATGCTGTGCAAAACTTTGGCAACTTTCAAAGTGGTTTACACATCCAAAACAGAATTGTTTTTTGTCTACATTCTGGAGTATCCCATCTGTTTTTCTATACCCACGGATGTTTTTTGAAGCTTACATTTTTACATGCAATGCTATTATATGAGTGCCCCATGTGTACACGGCTGTATGTCCTATACTCAGATTGCCAAAATGTTTAATATAAAACCATGTGGAAATTCCCTATCCATATTATTTAGCTGTTACTACATTTGCGACGCTGCATAACTATACACTGCAGTTTTATGGGAGAAAGCGCGCATAAAAAGAATGTCCATGTCAATTCTTTATGCAAGTGCGCCCGCACTTTCTCCCATAGGCCCCATTATACCCCTGGAATTATGCATCACCGTTCAGACAATTTGGAGACAAAAAGCTAAATGCGACCAAAAACAACAGTACACTGCAGTAAAAGTATTAAAATGCAAGTGCAGTATAAAAAATAGTATAACAAATACAGGGTACTTAGTCCATACGTTTTTTTGCGCAAAAAAAGTTACTTCAAGCCACGTCACTAACTTCAAAGTGTACCCATCTCTGACGCGGTCCTAACTGTTGTATTAAAAACCTATTTTCTACCGTTCAGACAATGCTCAATTCCAGGGTGTATAATACCAGCGCTGCAGGAAATTATGTCACACAGGGGAGGAAGAATCCTGTGTTCCTCCCCTGTATGACATCTGTGACAGCCCTTTTTGGGTTTCGCAGTGTATTAATATACACTGCGAAAACTAGATAAAAGTTATCCAAATTTTATTAAAAATAATGAAAATTGAATACTTACCCTCCGGCGGATGTTCTGGGAGCCGAGACATCCACGTTTGATCTCTTTCCAGGGCCTGTGATATGTGATTGGCCACTTGCGATCATGTGATATGTGACGTGCATATAACATGATTGCGAGTAGCCAATCACAGATCTTGGCAGGTCCTGGAAGGACAGTAGATGTGGTTGTCTCAGCTCCCCGAACACCCGGCGGAGGGCAAGAATTCAATTTTCATTATTTTTAACACCATTTGGATAACTTTTAATACACTGTGAAACCAAAAAGGGCTGTTACACATGTCACACAGTGGAGGAACACAGGATTCTTCCTCCCCTGTGTGACATCACTTCTCCCCTGCGCTTTTGGGGAAGAGGTGCACCCGTAAAAAAAAAAAAAAAATGTGTTGTGTGAATGCACCACATTTTTTTACGCCACTTTTTTACGCAGCCGCAAGACTCGGAGAATATAGCAAAAAAAGCGCTATGTGTGAACACTGCCTTATATTCTTTACATCAATAGAGGTTTCTAGAGCAGTTTCTGCTAGCAAATGTGTTAAAAAAAATAAAAAAATTTAAGAATAGCAAATACAGAATAAATCATAAACTCGTGTTTACCAAATATCACCAGATACATTTCACAGTATTACTACTCACATGCATCTAGAAAGGAAAAGAACTCAGAGCTAAAGATGAGCAAATTAATCCATAAATGGAATACGGAAAGAAGCAGGAGAAAAAGAAAAAAAAAAAAAAGAAAGAAGAAAAATGAGGGAGTGGGGAGGGGTAGGAAGGCGAGATGAGCATCAGGAATAGGAACCTCCAACCTCAAGATTTAAGTCTGCCAACAGAACTGCATCTAACTAAACATTTTCCAACCCTAGATCATTTTTGTAAGTTTCTGTCTCTTGAAGCTGGAGTCAGCTAAACCTTGTATCTCAGAATCTCGTATAGGAGTCATGGAGTGCTGACGTCAGATCCTCCATGTGCATAAGATCATTCACCTTCTGGATCCAGGTCTCGATCGAGGGTATTGTCCTGGTCTTCCACAAGAGTGGGATACATGCTCGAGCCGCTGTGGCACCCCTGCGGACTGGTAGACAAAGTGCAGCAGCTGGAATAGTAAGCCATTCACCCCAACCCATAAGCACCCAACACATCGCCGAATTCCTATACCTGGGACTTTATGCCAGGCAAGGGAGAAATGGGTGGAGCTTAAGTGGCACCTGCAAGAGGGGGAGGAGCTAGAGTTGTTTACCTTAAGGTACCGTCACACGGGGCGACGGTTGCGGCGATGTTGCCGGCGATGCGCGGGAGCGCACATCCCTGGCAACATCGCCGGGGAGATGCCACACGGAGCAACTTACCGGCGATGTCGCCGGCTAGTTGCCGCGGCTATCGCTCGCTGGGTTGCCCAGCAACCCAGCGAGCGGTAACTCGCAATGTTGGAGATAGGCAGTGTCGCCCGCAACATTGCAGGTTGCCGCGTTACACAGGGCGATCAGGCATGATCGCCTCAGCAATATCGCCAGGTTTTCCAACATGTTGGGAAACCTGGCGATGTTGCTCAGGCGATTTATCGCCTGATTATCGCCCTGTCACAAGCGGCAATTCGCCGGCGATGTCGCCACAATTAGGCCACGCCCCTGTGTTCCCGGCAACATCGCCGGCGATGTCGCCCCGTGTGACGGTACCTTTAGAGAGGGAGTGACAGTTAGTCAGAACAGGGTTGGAGCTGAAGGACGGCTCAGGACTGAGCTGCAGGAGACTGGAAGCGACTGTGAAATAACACCGGGACCCAGTGGCCGGTGACAACAGAGGCTGACCGGGTCCGTGACTACCGACATACCTGAAAGACCAACCAGGTGTAAGGAGGAAGGAGTCCCAGGTGAAAGACCGGCTTACGGAATCACTAAGTGACTGGGTCAACGGACAGGGTACCGGCCCTGTAAAGTGGTTGAAGACTACAGCCCTGACCACAGATTAACCGGTAAGGTGAAGGGTCTCTCTATGCCTGGATCCTAACAGACCAAAAGGAACCCAGGAAAGGCCTCATATAGGACTTGGGGGGAGGGGGGAAAGAGAAGAGAACCCCTTGACAAAGTCCGCGACTGCTGGCCCTGAGGGAGAGGTCGAGACAGAGAGAAACCCGGAAAGGCCTAAGAAAGGGGGTGCTTGGGGAACTATTCCAGCTGCTGACCAGCTACCGGTACGCTTACTGTAAAGAGACCGTGACTGTATACAGATTGCAGTGAGTAAAGTACCCGGTAAAACCTGAAACAAGTGTGAGAGTGTTTATTAAAGGTTTAAGGCTGTCCAGACCAGCATCTGAGGAAAGAGCAAGCCTGGAGATCTGAAAGACACCTGTCGGTATTAAGTGCACTCCTCATCATCACCTCACAACAACTACACCAATAACATCTATTATCACCAGCACAGGGATTATCCTAGCCCTACCTGTGGAGGGCTTATCACCTTCTTGCATCCCCTGGAGCTCTGACAAGCAGCGTCGGTCATATCTCGCCGCAACCCACAGATGGCGTTACTGACAAACTTTTATTTTTCCCTTTCTACATTTCCCCTTTTTATTTGCGGTCCCTTCAGGGCCACGGAACCGGTCCACGGCACCACACTGTGACATCCCCCTGTAAGCAGAGAATAAGGACCGGTCCTGAGTAACCCATAGCCCTGAGGGCGATACACCGCCATTACCAAAAATCTCAATAAGGACCGCTTGTATCGGTTAATTGGAATCTCGCAATGGTGAGGCATGAACAATTCAGGTCCCAGATCCCCGTCGTAGTTTGTAACTACACGGATGATCTCACCGTATATACTCGTGTATAAGCCGACCCGTGTATAAGCCGACCCCCTACTTTTGCCCCCAAAACCTGGGAAAACCTATTGACTCGTGTATAAGCCGAGGGTGGACCCCAGCACAGGTATACAGTCCCCCCCAGTGGTATACAGCAGCCTCCCCAGTGGTAGTATACAGCAGTCTCCCCCTGTGGTAGTATACAGCAGTCTCCCCCTGTGGTAGTATACAGCAGTCTCCCCCTGTGGTAGTATACAGCAGCCTCCCCCTGTGGTAGTATACAGCAGCCTCCCCCTGTGGTAGTATACAGCAGCCTCCCCCTGTGGTAGTATACAGCAGCCACAGAGGTATATACAGCAGCCCCTCCCCTGTGGTAGTATACAGCAGTCTCCCCTGTGGTAGTATACAGCAGCCTCCCCCTGTGGTAGTATACAGCAGCCACAGAGGTATATACAGCAGCCCCTCCCCTGTGGTAGTATACAGCAGCCCCCCCCCCCTGTGGTAGTATACAGCAGCCACAGAGGTATATACAGCAGCCCCTCCCCTGTGGTAGTATACAGCAGCCCCCCCTGTGGTAGTATACAGCAGCCACAGAGGTATATACAAAAGCCCCTCTCCTGTGGTAGTATACAGCAGCCCCCCCCTGGGGTAGTATACAGCAGTGCCCCCCCTGTGGGTATACACCGCCCCCCCCCCTGGGGTAGTATACAGCAGTGCCCCCCCTGTGGGTATACACAGCCCCCCCCCCCCATGGTAGTATACAGCAGTGCCCCCCCTGTGGGTATACACAGCCCCCCCCCGGGGTAGTATACAGCAGTGCCCCCCCTGTGGGTATACACAGCCGCCCCCCCGTTGCTGCCGCACACCTGTAAAAAGAAGCGCTTTCATACTTATCCTCCTGCTGTCACCGCGCGCATCCTCCGCTCTCCTTGCACCCGGCGTCCATCCATATGACCGCGCACAAATAATGACGTCATTATTTGTGCGCGGTCATGTGGATGGACGCCGGGTTGCAAGGAGAGCGGAGGATGCGCGCGGTGACAGCAGGAGGATAAGTATGAAAGCGCTTCTTTTTACAGGTGTGCGGCAGCAACGGGGGGGCGGCTGTGTATACCCACAGGGGGGGCACTGCTGTATACTACCCCAGGGGGGGGCTGTGTATACCCACAGGGGGGGCACTGCTGTACACTACCACAGGGGGGCGGAGGAGCACTGACAGCAATGTAATATGCACCGCTCCCCCTGCCGCTGATGGACAGGGGGATGCAGTGCATATTGCATTGCACTAATGAGCGGGAGCACGTGACTGCCCGCTCATTGTACAGCCTCCCCCACCTCCTCCAGCCCCCGGACACCGGCCCCACACACTCTGAGCCATCACTGACTCGTGTATAAGCCGAGGGGGGCACTTTTCAGCACAATTTTTGTGCTGAAAAACTCGGCTTATACACGAGTATATACGGTACTTTGGACCAAAAAGGTCTGAGGGTACTGCATTCCCAAAAAATGTGTAGAAGAGAGCCCTCTGCCACACCACACCTCCAACACAGCGGGTCAGTAGAGGAGAACATTTTATGCAGACTCAGGGGGACTCTGTACCACCTGGTGAGTCATTTATGCCTCTTGAAACCGCGAACTAATCGATGTGGTATGTGCCAGTGTATAAATTCTAGTCCTCTGTTCCGAGGTCAGTTCTACATTTAAATCCGCCTCCCAATGTAACAACATGAACGTCGGCGTAGGCAAGTCCGGGGAGAGATCAAGAGGGCATATGTGTTTTTCAATTTCTACTCCTACAGCATTAGAGAATATTGCAGCAATCAGCACATCCAACCAAAAGAGGAGATAGTTTCTTGAGCCAGGTTCATGTTTTCCATTTATTAAATTTTACATATCTCGCCACAATTTGTGCCATCTTTAAAAATTTGATACATTAGGGACAGACAAAAGTGGAGTCAGGTAAATATAATTTTTTTTTTTTTAAACTATAATCTCTTGCTCTGGTTCCTGCACACTGATGTCGCATGGAAGACATCAGTGTTCAGGACGTTATTGGCAAGGATACAATCACTTGAATGGGTCCGTACTGCCGCCCAAAACGGACATGTCTCCATGTGGAGAAGACGCGTGTCCGTGTGCTCTACATGGAGACATGGTCCTTGCGGAAATACAGACATGTGGAAAAGAGCACTGAGGGACATGTGTAAACATATGTCTCGCCTCAGGCATGTGGCTGCACGGACTGCAAATGTATTAGTGATAGGGACATGTGAAATAGGCCTTAGGGAAACCATGATGTAGGTGCATTTTTAACAATCTAAAATCATACACCCAAAGGCAATATTAAATCACAGGCAGGCAAGCAGACAGACCCGGACACACACACTGCAGCCAAATTAAAATTCTAAATTGGTTCACGTCATGGTACATTAACATAACTCAGTGTCTTACAAGAAAGAGAAGGAAGACATAAAACCACATGAATCTAATAAAATGAAAATACACTTAGCCAACATGACAGAAGTGGGATTTCATTTCCCCTAGTCTGGATGGTCACAAATTCTTGAAGTCATGTGATATAATATCTATGCTGTAAGGTTTCAAATAGGTCTTCAAGATTAGGATTGGTTTAGGGGATGTATAGATTGAGGTTCTTCAAATATGTGAATCGCTCAGAAAAATGTGAAAGATTTCATTTTTGGAATTACTCAATTTCTGAGGCTCTTTTGCACAGTGTTTAAAAAAAAAATACCGTAACAATAAAAAAAAACTACCCAGTGGGATTTAATCTCTGGTGTTGTAGCGAATTCCCTATGTATCAAAGATGCAATGGTTTTCAGCTGATATTGTACTGCCTTACCGATTATACTGTGCCAAAGATATGTCCTCAACACATTTTAGCCTTCTGTTAGGTGTACACGTTGGGAGTATTCGCCAACATATGCCTTCAACAAAACACGCCAACGTCACTCTACATCCATACAGTGACATAACTTGCTTATTATCAACAAAGTTAAAATATCAACACTACATAGCGCATACATCATTTACAGTGGTGTGAAAAAGTCTTTGCCCCTTCCTGGTTGTCTTATTCTTTTGCATATTTGTCATACCTAAATGTTTCATATCACCAAATAAATATTTGATAAAGATAACACAAGTGAGCACAAAGTGTATGTATAAATGAAGGCCATGCGTGGAAAAAGTGCTTGCCCCCTAAACCTAACAACTGTTTGGGCCACCCTTAGCAGCAACAACTGCAATCATTTGCGATAACTGGCAATGAGTCTTTTACAACACTCTGAAGGAATTTTGGCAAACTCATCTTTGTTGAATCGCTATAATTCAGCCACATTGGAGGGTTTCCAAGCATAAACTGCCTTTTTAAGGTCATGCCGCAGAATCTCCATCAGATTAAGGTCAGGACTTTGACTAGACCCCTCCCAAGTCTGAATTTTGTTTTTCTTAAGGCATTCAGAGGTGGACTTAGGCTGCCTTCACATTTGCGTATGGGAAGGCAGCGTATTGCTGCGTTCCCATACGCAGTCAAACGCATGCGCACTGCGTTCCTATGTTTAACGTAGGAACGCATGGCGCCTGCGTTTGCTGCGTTCGGGTGTGGATGCGGACGATATCTGCTCCTTCCGGTGTCCAGCGTCCGCACCCGGGACGCAGCATGTTGGGTTTTTTTGTGCCCTTGGGGACCTTGGAAAATCAGCAAGCGTCCCCAAGCGCACAAAAAATGCATTGGCTTCAATGGGTCCGCAGTGTTCTGCGCTTGACAGCGCAGGAGAACGCTGCGGACCCATTGAAAAATCTCCCGGTGGCCGCCGGTGATGTCACAGGAGCTCACCGATGGCCACCGAGAGATCAGCTCAGCCTCTGCTGATCTCCTCCTCCCCGCCGCTGGTAATCTGCTAGCGATGTCGGCGGGGAGAAACAGCTGATTTGTCAGCTGTTTGAATCTTCCCGCGCCGACATCTCCTCTCGGTGTCGGCGCGGGAAGATTCAAACAGCTGACAAATCAGCTGTTCTCCCCGCCGACATGTCCCGGAGCTTACCGGCGGCCGGGAGCCGGAGATCTCCGGCGCTGATCTTCGCCCCCGGACACCGCTGATTGGCTGCCGGGCTGCACAGTGATGTGTCCGCAGGTGGACATTCTCCGCTGCGGACACATCAAATGGCCCTGCTTTACACTGCGTTTGTGTCTGCATGCGATCAGCATGCAGACACATACGCAAATGTGAAGCCAGCCTTAGTGCGTTTTAGATCATTGTCCTCCTGCATAGCACAAGTGCACATCATCTTGGTCACAAACAGATGGCCAGACACTCTCCTTCAGGATTTTGGGTAGGCCGCAGAATTCATGGTTCCATTTACCACAGCAAGTCTTCCAGGTCATGAAACAGCAAAAAGGTGCCCACATCATCACACTACCACCACTATATTTTACTGTTGGTATGATGCTCCTTTTCTGAAATGCTGTATTACTTCTACGCCAGATATAATGGGACATACACCTTCGATAAAGTTCAACCTTTGTCACGTCAGTCCACAGAGTATTCTCCCAAAAGTCTTGGGATCATCGAGATGTTTTCTGGCAAAATTGAGACAAGTCTTTATGTTCTTTTTGGCTCAGCAGTGGTTTTGATCTTTAACTCTGCCATGCAGGTCATTTTTGCCCAGTCTCTTTTTTATGGTAAATTCATGAACACTGACCTTAACTGAGGCAAGTGAGGCTTGCAGATCTTTGAATGTTGTTGTAGGCTATTTTTATTTTTCTCAAATATGTTTATTGAACATTTTGAACAGTAAACTTATATAAGAAACAGCAATTTGCAAAGTATAACAAAATAGAATTCCCCACAAATTATTCCCCTCCCTCCTCCCCACCATGTTGCAAAACATACTGATGGCATAGGTTATAGAGTTTTTAAACTACTGAAGGTTCCAGTGAGCACTGTTGGGCCCATAATTCTGAAGTGGAAAGAACCATTCCTCCATAAACAGCACACCATGTTCCCCACAAAACGGCAGACAGAGGCGTGAAAAGAATTATCAGAAGTGTAGTCCAAGAGCCAAGAACCACCTGTGGAGAGCTACAGAAAGACCTGGAATAGGCAAGTAAAATTGTAATGAACTCAATGTCCATGGCCTGTAGGCTTGCTCACCATGCAAAATACTCTAAATAAAAAGCATATTCAAGCAAGTTTAAAAGTTTGCTCAACATTATTTAGACTAGTCTGTAAAAATTAGACCGATACTCTTTGGATGACATAATTCACACCATGTTTGGAGGCCAAAAGGCACTGCATATCCCCCCAAAACACCATACCAACAGTGATGTTTGAAGGTTGGAATATTATGATGTAGGGCTGTTTTTCAGCATAATGCACTGGCAAAGTTCACACCATTGAAGGATGATTGGACAAATGTACCAAGAGGTTCTTTGATAAAAATCTGCTACCATCTACCAGGATGATGAAGATGAAATGATGATGGACATTTCAGCAAGACTATGATTCCAAACACACAACCAAGGAAACTCTTAATTAGTTTCAGAGACAGAAAATAAAGCTACTAGAATTGCCTAGACTGTCACCTGACTTGAATCTTCATTTGTCTGGAATGGACCAAAAATCACACCGGAGCACCAGTGACTCCATTCAGGAGGCCTCTTGAAGCGGTCATCACCAACAAAGGCTCTTGTACAAAGTATTAAATAAATTTCAGTAAGCGTGTTCATTGCTTTTTCCTTGTGCCATTTCTCATTATTCCGTAACCTTTTTTATGGACACCTTTGCTTTTGATTGCTCTGCCTGTGTGGATTGGATGGGTTGTTTACTTACATCTGGGGAGAAATTAATGCCAATAGCACCTTTAGAAACATATTTACTTATAAAATTGGTGATGCGTTTAATACTTATTTCACCTGTTGTAAATATATTCCTGATTAGATTCCAATTTATGAAGTTAGGGAAGTTATGGTGGTGCTTTGTAAGGATGGATGAAATGGAATTGGCGAGTGTGTGATTTACACTTGCATATGTGTATTACGGCAGCAGCATGGAGTTCCGATTTGGTCCTCCCAGCAGATTATGGTGAGTTGACAGCTGACTTGCTGGGATGTAATCATGCACTGTCTGCTCTATAAAGAAAAGAGTATCATAGTACCGTATATACTCGTGTATAAGCCGACCCGTGTATAAGCCGACCCCCCTACTTTTGCCCCCAAAACCTGGGAAAACCTATTGACTCGTGTATAAGCCGAGGGTGGACCCCAGCACAGGTGTACAGCCCCCAGCAGTGTGGTATACAGGCCCCCAATGGTAGTATACAGCAGCCTCCCCAGTGGCATATACAGGCCCCAGTAGTATATACAGCAACCCCAGTGGTATACAGCAGCCTCCCCAGTGGTATATACAGACCCCACCAGTATATACAGCAGCCCCAGTGGTATATACAGCAGCCCCAGTGGTATATACAGCAGCCCCAGTGGTATATACAGCAGCCCCCAGGGGTTATACAGCAGCCCCCAGGGGGTACCCAGCAGCCCCCAGGGGGTACCCAGCAGCCCCCTGGGGGTACCCAGCAGCCCCCTGGGGGTACCAACAGCCCCCTGGGGGTACCCACAGCCCCCTGGGGGTACCCAGCAGCTCCCAAAAGCTGGCACTGTCCCCCCTTGTAAGGGCCCCCCCCCCCCGCTGCTTATACATTACCATCCCGGTGTTGTGATCGGCGCCGCTCCTCGGTGCTTCTTCTTCATCCTCCCGTCCTCGCTGGCTGCATCCGGGATCTCCGGCCGTCGCGCGATGACGTCATATGTGACGGCCGGAGATCCTGGATGCAGCCAGCGAGGACGGGAGGATGAAGAAGAAGCACCGAGGAGCGGCGCCGATCAGAACACCGGGATGGTAATGTATAAGCAGCGGGGGGGGGGGGGCCCTTACAAGGGGGACAGTGCCAGCTTTTGGGGGGCCATATGCACTGCTTCCCCCTGCCGCTGATTGACAGGGGGAAGCAGTGCATATATAATGAGCGGCCCCACGTGACGGGGCCGCTCATACAGCAGCCTCCCCCCGCCTCCTCAGCCCCCACCACACAGTCTACCGTAGTGACTCGTGTATAAGCCGAGGGGGGACTTTTCAGCCCAAATTTTGGGCTGAAAAACTCGGCTTATACACGAGTATATACGGTAGGTTGTATCAGAGGAAAAGATAAATAAAGGTAATTTTTGTACAGACCGTTTTTGTCTCTGGACTGGAGCCTTTTGTTAGGCAAGTACACTGAACTGGCGCTGTGTATGGGTTAAATTGCTGTTTTGTTGGTAAAATATTTAAGTTTGTACCAGTACTAGTTTGTAACATAGAGGTACAACTGTTACAAACTTTCACATTTTACCACCAAAACAGCAATTTAACCTGTGCATGACACCTGTTCTGTATACTCACCTAAGGCTACTTTCACATAACGATTTTGAAGGGAACCGATGCTGTCCGATAAATTCGGACAGCATCGGCTCCCTTCTGATGCCTGGAATCGGATGCCAAACCTGTGACGTGTCTGTGACATCACCGCAGGTCCTGTACAGAAGTAGAAGACCTCCGCAGACACCGGGAGCCTGCGGAAGACGGCGGGGGCTCGGGGAGAGGTGAGCATAAACTTGTTTTTTTTTTTTTTTTAACCTCTGCCTTCCAGTTTGGAGCATTTTTACTGTACTGAGCATGCTCCGTACAGTAAAATCGGGTCCGAGGAGACATCCGATGTTTCCTCGGACCCTGCTCCATAGGGCCCCATGATAAATTGATCGGACCAAATCAGATGTGCACTAAATGCCATCCGATTTGGTTCGATCCGATTTGGTCCGATTTTGTACTCGGTGCAAAAATCGGAGCATGCTCCGATTTTTGCACCGATAAAAAAATCGGACAGAATCGGATCGGACCAAATCGGATGGCATTTAGTGCACATCCGATTCAGTCCGATGCCCATAGGGCTCCATGGGGCCCAAAATCGGCCCGATGCTGTCCGATTTTTATCGGACAGCATCGGATTTAAAAAATCCGTAGTGTGAAACCAGCCTAACAAAGGTTGTGGATCGGAGATGAAAACTGTTTCGTATCTGAAGAGTATAAAAATAAAAGTAATACTTTAGGTAATACCTATTGAGACTTTAATTTTTATACAGCGGACAGTGCACGACTACATCCATACAGTTTAGCTTCCAATTTAGGAGCCAAGAGTAGCCAGACTATAGTGCAACCACAGAATAACTATGGTGCCAATCACAGAATGCCACCCTTTCCACCAGCCAGTCCATTATAACCCAGTTTTAAATTATAAATATGCAGATGAAATTATAGACCACACAATTTATATATAAAATTATAGACCATGCACCTCAGAAATGCAAACACACAATACCTATTACATAAAAATTATATACATTGACCCAAGCTTTGAGCAACCTGCAGTTTCCCATTGTTCTTTCCATTCATGTACAACAATTATACTCAGATCAGATCGTAATTCCTATTCTGCAGCAATCAGATTAAATTACAGAGCATGGTGTGTGGTAATAAAGTATTAATACGTGCGGGAGCCCTTGAAATGCCTCCAGCTATATAATATTCTCTGTCCTAAAATCAACTTCACATCGGTTACTTGGAAAGCAAATATTAAAAACAGAGAACTGCGGAAGGGAAATTCTTTCATGTGCAACGCTGCATGACGCCGCATTCAATGATTATTTACCATTGCATTATTTCCAGTGATTACAGCTGGTATAGATCTTGTTCAGAGCTGGGATCCCATGGGAAATAAGAAATTAGGGGTTTAACAGATTTCTCTCATGCTTTTTAATGTCCATAAAAAACAGGGTCAGGTAGAAAGGCATAAAGGCTTATTGAAAGGATGAATCCAAACCCTCATTGTGTGACTGTAATCTATGTTTTGACAGATTGTAATAACTATTATTATACATTTTCTCTCATAATCATCTGAGGAGATGAGTACTGGAAATATTTAGCCTGCATAGTATTTTGAGCTGACTTTTTAAACATTGGATATTGCATGACATGAAGTCAAACATGACATATTAAAGAGGTCTCTAGGGCTCTAACATTCCCATGATCAGCCATTAGTGGGCCCAGTCACTCAGGGGGACTGGGTCTGGTCTCGGTGATGTCAGGTTGACTTCCAATTCCGAAAGTTGACGTGACATCACTGGACATCAGATGCTGTTACATCCAGGGGTCACATAATGGGGACTGAGATGACACCGATAGCGCCACTCACAAGCACAACTGGAAACAGAGGGTATTTGGAAAAATACTTTTTTCACAGCTGTAAATCAATGTAGACAAGAGATTATGCACCATCATATTGTACAGCAGAAGATCACAGTGCGTATTTATATTTACTTGGTGACATGATTGCTTTTTGAAGGGAGAACACCCTTGTTCTTATATTACATAGGATGGTATGTCAGGGGCAGGAGTGTAGTATGACAATACGGTCGACAGCCACGCCCTGTGCCATACCCCCTGTTCACACAGAAGTATGAGGAGGCAGGAATGCGATGATCCTGGAGCCCCCAGGGTCCACGCCCCGACACACTTCCTGCTCTCTGCTGCAGCATTAGGCTGAATTTGTCTTTCCCCAAAAGGGAGAGGTGAGAGCTAAGGAGCAGATATGATTTTATTGATCTATAATAGATACTGGAACTGTAGTGGATAGCTCAGCTTCATCACGTTGGAGGTCAGGAACAGTACAACTTTTTTTTCATCTCCCCGGAGTTCCCCTTTAAGTCAGGTAAGAATTGTCTATGAATAACATGGAAACCCTGTTCTTGAGACTAGTGGGGTTCCCACTCGTCGGTGTCCCATTCTTTAAACAAAAGCAGACAGTAGTGTATGTACACAGGAAAGTACAGTGTGCAAATAAACGTGTACCGTATATACTCGTGTATAAGCCGACCCGTGTATAAGCCGACCCCCCTACTTTTGCCCCCAAAACCTGGGAAAACCTATTGACTCGTGTATACGCCGAGGGTGGACCCCAGCACAAGTATACAGCCCCCAGCAGTGTGGTATACAGCATCCTCCCCAGTGGTAGTATACAGCAGCAGCCCCAGTGGTATATACAGCAGCAGCCCCAGTGGTATATACAGCAGCAGCCCCAGTGGTAATATACAGAAGCCCCAGAGGTATATACAGCAGCCCCAGTGGTAGTATACAGAAGCCCCAGAGGTATATACAGCAGCCCCAGTGGTAGTATACAGAAGCCCCAGAGGTATATACAGCATCCCCAGTAGTAGTATACAGAAGCCCCTAGAGGTATATACAGCAGCCCCAGTGGTAGTATACAGAAGCACCAGAGGTATATACAGGCCCCCCCCATCAGTATACAGCAGCCCTAGTGGTAGTATACAGATGCCCCAGAGGTATATACAGGCCCCCCCATCTATATACAGCAGCCCCAGTGGTAGTAAACAGAAGCCCCAGAGTTATATACAGCAGCCCCAGTGGTAGTATACAGAAGCCCCTAGAGGTATATACAGCAGCCCCAGTGGTAGTATACAGAAGCCCCAGAGGTATATACAGGCCCCCCCATCAGTATACAGCAGCCCCAGTGGTAGTATACAGATGCCCCAGAGGTATATACAGGCCCCCCCATCTATATACAGCAGCCCCAGTGGTAGTATACAGAAGCCCCAGAGTTATATACAGCAGCCCCAGTGGTAGTATACAGAAGCCCATAGAGGTATATACAGCAGCCCCAGTGGTAGTATACAGAAGCCCCAGAGGTATATACAGGCCCCCCCATCAGTATACAGCAGCCCCAGTGGTAGTATACAGATGCCCCAGAGGTATATACAGGCCCCCCCATCTATATACAGCAGCCCCAGTGGTAGTATACAGATGCCCCAGAGGTATATACAGGCCCCCCCATCAGTATACAGCAGGCCCAGGGTAGTATACAGATGCCCCAGAGGTATATACAGGCCCCCCCATCTATATACAGCAGCCCCAGTGGTAGTATACAGATGCCCAGAGGTATATACAGCCCCCCCCCCCATCAGTATACAGCAGGCCCAGGGTAGTATACAGATGCCCCAGAGGTATATACAGGCCCCCCCATCTATATACAGCAGCCCCAGTGGTAGTATACAGAAGCTCCAGATGTATATACAGCAGCCCCAGTGGTAGTATACAGAAGCCCCAGAGGTATATACAGGCCCCCCCCATCAGTATACAGCAGCCCCAGAGGTATATACAGGCCCCCCCATCTATATACAGCAGCCCCAGTGGTAGTATACAGAAGCCCCAGAGTTATATACAGCAGCCCCAGTGGTAGTATACAGAAGCCCCTAGAGGTATATACAGCAGCCCCAGTGGTAGTATACAGAAGCCCCAGAGGTATATTCAGGCCCCCCCATCAGTATACAGCAGCCCCAGTGGGAGTATACAGATGCCCCAGAGGTATATACAGGCCCTCCCCATCATCTATATACAGCAGCCCCAGTGGTAGTATACAGAAGCCCCAGAGTTATATACAGCAGCCCCAGTGGTAGTATACAGAAGCCCCTAGAGGTATTTACAGCAGCCCCAGTGGTAGTGTACAGAAGCCCCAGAGGTATATTCAGGCCCCACCATCAGTATACAGCAGCCCCAGTGGTAGTATACAGATGCCCCAGAGGTATATACAGGCCCCCCCCATCAGTATACAGCAGGCCCAGTGGTAGTATACAGATGCCCCAGAGGTATATACAGGCCCCCCCATCTATATACAGCAGCCCCAGTGGTAGTATACAGAAGCTCCAGATGTATATACAGCAGCCCCAGTGGTAGTATACAGAAGCCCCAGAGGTATATACAGGCCCCCCCATCAGTATACAGCATCCCCAGTGGTAGTGTACAGATGCCCCAGAGGTATATACAGGCCCCCCCATCTATATACAGCAGCCCCAGTGGTAGTATACAGAAGCCCCAGAGTTATATACAGCAGCCCCAGTGGTAGTATACAGAAGCCCCTAGAGGTATATACAGCAGCCCCAGTGGTAGTATACAGAAGCCCCAGAGGTATATACAGGGCCCCCCCATCGTATACAGCAGCCCAGTGGTAGTATACAGATGCCCCAGAGGTATATACAGGCCCCCCCATCTATATACAGCAGCCCCAGTGGTAGTGTACAGAAGCCCCAGAGGTATATACAGCAGCCCCAGTGGTAGTATACAGAAGCCCCTAGAGGTATATACAGCAGCCCCAGTGGTAGTATACAGAAGCCCCTAGAGGTATATACAGCAGCCCCAGTGGTAGTATACAGATGCCCCAGAGGTATATACAGGCCCCCCCCCATCAGTATACAGCAGCCCCAGTGGTAGTATACAGATGCCCCCAGAGGTATATACAGGCCCCCCCCCATCAGTATACAGGCCCCCCATCCATATACAGCCCCCCCCCATCAGTATACAGGCCCCCCCATCAGTATCAGGCCCCCCATCGTCCCCCACCCCCCCCCCATCAGTATACAGGCCCCCCCCCCCATCAGTATACAGGCCCCCCCCCTCAGTATACAGGCCCCCCCCATCAGTATACAGGCCCCCCCCATCAGTATACAGGCCCCCCCCATCAGTATACAGGCCCCCCCCATCAGTATACAGGCCCCCCCATCAGTATACAGGCCCCCCCCATCAGTATACAGGCCCCCCCCATCAGTATACAGGCCCCCCCCCCATCAGTATACAGGCCCCCCCCATCAGTATACAGGCCCCCCTCCGCCGCAATCCTGTAAAGGAAGAGATTAGTATACTTATCCCTCCGCTGTCCCGCTGCCGCTGTCCCACCGCCATCGCGATCCTCCATCTTCTTCCGGCTTCCTCCTCGGTCGCGCAGACAATGACGTCATTGCCTGCGCCCACCGGAGGAAGCCGGAAGACGCTGGATGAAGATGGAGGAGCGTGATGGCGGCGGCAGGACAGCGCAGCGGGACAGCAGAGGGATAAGTATACTAATCTCTTCCTTTACAGGATTTCGGTGGGGGGGGGGCCCTGTATACTGATGGGGGGCACTGTATACATTGTATACAGTATACAGTGACTCGCATATAAGCCGAGGGGGGGACTTTTCAGCCCAATTTTTGGGCTGAAAAACTCGGCTTATACGCGAGTATATACGGTATATTGAAAAACAGTCAGGAGCCAAGGGCTGAGTGCTTATGTATTCTCCCAGTTATACATGTTTTCAATGGTGGTGGCTTGGAAACCACCTCAACATCAGAAAGGAGATGTAGTGATCTACTGAAAAATTTGTCTCTTCTGCTTCTTAGGGACCTTTCAGAACAGCATTTTTGATTTGCGGCAGATTTACCTCATCTGTCGCGTAACGGTTGACTTGTGGCAAGCCCCATTCATTTTCTATGGGACTTGTGGCAGGTGCGGCAAGTGCAGTTTTGCCACGATCTGTCAAATCCGATACACATAAAAAAAAAAAAAAAAAAAGCAGTTAGCTGCATTTTTTTTGGCTTGCCGCAAGTGCCGATTGCAGCGAAAACCGCACTTGCCGTACATCTCATAGAGAATGAATGGGGACTTGCTGGATCTGCCGCAATTCAGCAAAAACGCTAATGTGAAAGCAGCCTTAGGGCCCTTTCACATCAGCGTTTTTTGAAATTTGCAGCAGATGCGGTGAAAAAACCGCATCTGCCGCAATTACCGCATACCGGCTGCACTTGCCGCGCGGTTGCGGTAAACGCCATGCAAAGTATAGGCGTACTTGCGGCAGGTGCGGCAAGTGCGGTTTTGCAACCTGCCGCAAGTGCAAAACCGCACTTGCCGCACCTGCCGCAAGTACGCCTATACTTTGCATGGCGTTTACCGCAACCGCGCGGCAAGTGCAGCCGGTATGCGGTAATTGCGGCAGATGCGGTTTTTTCACCGCATCTGCTGCAAATTTCAAAAAACGCTGATGTGAAAGGGCCCTTAGTTGGGTAGAAAGCCTTAAAAAAACAAAACAAAACCAAAATACTTGGATTTTACAACTTCCATGAACACATTACCGTACTTTCTTTAGCCTTTCTGCCTCCAGAATATAGCAACATCTTCTACTATTTTCTGTTAAGACTTCATATTCCAGACTAAACACAACATTGACATTGAGAAAAGCTGCATCGAGATACTCATTTCAAGATAGGTTTGTGAAGAGATCATTCCCTGGGAAGCAAATCACTTTTTCCATTTGCCACAATTGGAGATCTGCAGTGGGAGGCTGCATTCACACATAATTGGCATGATACAAGGCAAATGTTGTAATCTGAGCAGATGTATTGAAAAACTGTAAACTAAATAAATAATCAATAGACGTATTGAAGCTGGAAAACAAAGTGGGCGGAATGAATTATTAAACTCCCCCGTGTTTTCAGTAATAACTATTAAAAGGCTTTTCGCAGTAATCACTATATATGCACAGAGGGATTAGGAAGAGACAAGCGATTGATTTCAAATTGAGCCAAGTCTCTGGGAGTTATTGCTAATGATTTGTGGTTTACAGGATGATCACTGTCTAATAGTTACAGAGTACAAAGCATGTTATTACAGAAATAGACAAAAAGTTTTCGTGTAATTTACCCATTCATATAGTACAGCTCCATCTCTACAAAGTGCACTTGAAGGCACCCGGAATCAGAGATTTAAAGCTTTATGGGATTTTTCCATTGGCATAGGCCTTGGAGGTTTGATGCACGCGTGCGACTCTCACTGATCAGCACATCTGTATGTGTGGCTGGGCCTGGCAGTGAACATCATTCTTATTCACCGATCTGCTAACACATTGTTCTTTTTTTCTGTGCAGATTGCCGGATGTCCCATAAACCAGACTCCACTGATCAAGCACTGGTCATCTTTTTTAAGGACAGGCCATGAATGTTTATGCTCTGGAGAACCCTTTCACATAAAAGAACCCGCAGTATATCTTTTATAAAAACAGATCACAAAAAAAGGATGTCACATCGAACCATAGTCTCATGTTCCATTCCACTCAGCACTCCATACACATTAAAGGAAAACTGTCAGGTCAAAAATCCATATGCAACTGATACCGTTTTCTAATTCCTCCCTAAACCCTCTATTTATGTATTTATATTTCCCTCCTATCTTCTGTAAACTTCAAATAAAGAGATTCATTCCATCTGTCAATCACAGTGACTGATCCACTTAGTTTTCCGCTGTCCACTCCTCATTAGCATGAATATGCATGTCACATACTTATACCACATTACTGTCCAGGAGATCACTGAGAGGGGCTCTATTCTCCTCTGTGTCTGCATCCAAGAAAGAGGTGAAATATAACACAAACTGTCACAGCAGGATATCTGCTTACAGAAACAGATGAAGTCTAGATAAATCAGATTGGCAATAGCTCTCTCCCTCCTTGTCATCAGAACAGAAGCTACTGAAACCTGACACTGCACTTGTTAGCAGAGGGAGGAGGGAGGAGAAAGTTGCTGAGAGGGAGTTCATAATTACATCACAGTTTAATACAGCACAGGACTATTCCTGTTTGGTTATAATGGACAGGACTAATCCAGGAGCTCACTGTAGAGTCTGACAATGCTGATAACATGGAAACTACAAACTGTACAATAACGATTTTACATATTTTTAAAAGGTCTTCCCAGGCACTATTCAAGGGTAATATTAGTATCATACTGAAAAATGACCTATCAGTGTCCATTTAAAGTCAGCAAAAACTGCTGGCATTTATGAGACCACCAAAATACTCTAATGTAGCAAATGAACTGGGCACCGCTGGAAAAGAGGACAGCTCATAAATATCAATATGTTCACTTAATTGAAGTTAAACATTTCTGCACTGAACAGGTTTCCTCATCAAGCAGGATGACCTGAAGCATAGCCTCAATAAAGTGGCTGTACCTTTACTTATGAGCCGTCATCTTGTACAGTGGCACCGGTGGTTCCTGGTCTCTCTTCTATACACTAGTAGAGTTATGGGGTTGCCATTGTGCATAACAAAAACAAGGAAGAGCGGCAGCTGGTTCACTCTTTCGGGTAGAGTTGTTGTGCCAGTTATAAGCACATCTCACTGAATAGCTGAACAGATTCACTCACTCTCAGTTTCTTTACTAGTGATAAACGAGCACTACTATACTCTGGAGTTCAGTACTCGTAACGAGCAAATGAACGCCAAGTTGGGAGTGACTCGAGTATCAAGTATAATGGAAGTCAATGGGGAACATGAGCAATTTTTCTGAAGATCGTTTGGAAAAATGCTTTAGTTCCCATTTGACTTTCATTATACTCGAGCTGCGCCCATCTGTTCGTTATGAGTACCGAGCATATGAGCATGGTAGTGCTCACTCGTCACTATTCTTTACCCGACAGTTCTACACTTTGAAGTACCACTTTTTTGTATTTTGCCCCTAGCTTTATTTGATGTGTATGGGGGACTTCCACCCAACTCTTCCTTTACAGGTCATGTTGGAGGGAGAAGGTTTTGGGCAATCAGAATTTGAATGTTAAATGGTTATGCTTTTTCCAGAGATAGGCAGCTGCAAGAGTTGTCTGGAAGGGACACTATCATTTATACATCTAGTTCACAGTTTGAACAAACACTCATGTACATGGGGGGCGGGGATCCGTAAAAAAACTGTTAAATTACATTCATTCAACAGTTGTCTAAGGTGTATGGCCACTATAAGGCAGACAGACATACGAGGAAAAGTATGTCTGTGAACGAGTTAAATATTATTATTATTATTATTAATTTATATAGCGCCATTGGTTCTATAAATCATAAAGGTACATTAGGGCAGAGATCCTGTCCACAAGGGCTCAGTCTATAGGGGATGGGTGGGAGACAGTAGGAGGGGGAGAGGTGAGATGGTGTAGCGTATTAGGTCTCAGTGTGGGTTATAGGCTTGAAGGAAGAGGTGTGTCTTCAGGTTTTTCTTGAAGGTTCCCAGGGTAGTGGGAGTGTGTGATGTGGAACAGAGTTCCAGAGTATGGCGGATGCACGAGAGAAGTCTTGTATGCGGTTGTGGGAGGTGGAGATGCGGGGGGAGAAGAGAAGGAGTTCTTGAGAGGAGCACAAATTGCGTGAGGGGTGGCATCAAGAGACCAAGTTAGAGATGTATGGAGGGGCAGGTTGTGGATGGCTTTGTATGTCAGGGTTAGGGTTTTGAACTGAGATCTCTGGGAAGTAGGGAGCCAGTGGAGGGTTTGGCAGAGCCAATCTCATGTACACAATTGTGTTGTGGATCAGTGGTACTGCTAGCTCCATATAAGACTCCAAAGCACCTTCAAATTTACTCTATACACAGTATTTTTCTTGTGGATTCTTTATAATAAAGATGAGGGAGACATTGCATGTTGAAAACACATCACTGTCATATACACGAGTCCTTGCTGAACATTTACAGGAACAGTTTACCACAAATAAAAGTCTTGTCCCTAATCCCGGGCAGCTGTTCCTCTGCATGTCACTGCACAGATGTGACCACTCTGGACCTGACAACATGATCACCAAAATTTGTTCTCGTATGAGAATTGAATTCTATAAATTTTTGAGGAACCTGCTGACAGACCTACATGTTGGGTTTTATTGTGTTAAAATTTAGAAACTAGACAGACCATTCCTAATTTGACAATTTTAGTTTCCCAGCAATAAGGACGAACAGATTTTGATTTCAAGAAAGTAATAGGTATTTGTGTGAGCACTGGGGAATTAACCGGCACCAAGGCTATTATGAATAATTACCTCTCAGCTTTATTTGTGCAATAAAAAGGCAGGGTCCTTTAAGCCACAACGCGTTTCTACGCTCTCCAAGTGTCTTCCTCAAGTGGAATTCAACAGATTTTGATGGAAAATAATGCTAGAATACAGACACCAGCAGCAGATTTCTATAATTGAGGCTGATATATAACGGATATTACTAATCTCCATGCACTACAATTTAGTTACAGATGTAATGTATCACCGCTGCCACAGTAACCGAACAAGCGGTTACTATAACAACGGTGATCTCTGATCACCGCGGCTCCTATTCACGTGCCTCATTCAGAAGCCGCAG
The DNA here is from genome assembly GCA_033576535.1 of Allobates femoralis. Classification (NCBI taxonomy): domain Eukaryota; kingdom Metazoa; phylum Chordata; class Amphibia; order Anura; family Aromobatidae; genus Allobates; species Allobates femoralis. The sequence goes on from JARQOC010000001.1 coordinate 106,173,918, forward strand.
TGATCGCGGCACTGGTAAGCAGGGAGTTAACAGCGATGATCAGAGATCCCCATTGCTATAGCAACCGCTCTTTCGATTACTATGGCAATGGTGTCAGCAGTGATGTCACTGATTGAGTGATTAGCGAGCACGGGGAGCGAAATATTCTTCTTCCACGTGCTTACTAATATAGCAGAGCTGCATCAGTTGAAGAAAACAGAAGACCAGGATTGTGGACAGGTACAGTAATAAAGATGGCGTCTCTAAGTGTGTTTGTGTATTTATTTCTAACTATTTTTTTTTTCTCTGTGTGGTCTCTTTTTTTAACCCTTTATTGGAGATTCCTAATGGCTGTGTCTAATTAGACCTGACATTAAGAATCTCAGGGCTTAATACCAGCTGGTAAAACAAAGCTGGTATTAACCCTTTATTACCCAGCGTGCACCCCCTACCAGGGCCGCTGGAAGAGCCTGGTAAAGCCCCTGGAAATGGCGCTTCTTATAAAGGTGCAATTACCAGGGGTGGCTGCGGGCTGCTATTCTTTAGCATGGGGGTGCCATAAAACAATGGATCCTCACCCCGCTGAGAATATCAGCCCTCAGCGGTCTAGTTTTACCTGGCTGGTAATTAAAAATAGGGCAAGCCCACACTTTTTTTTGCCAGCCAAGGTAAAATTAGGCAGCTGAGGATGGCAGCTCACAGCTGTCCACTTTCATCGGGCTAGACTTAAAAATACTGTGAAGCACCACATGTTTTTTTTTTATTATTATTTATTTATTTTACACCGTATGATGGCAGTTTGTTTGCCATATACTAATGTGTATGGTAACCAGGCAACCAAGCAGAATCACCATCCAGATTGACTACAACAGCAAACCACAGAGGCACTCACAGAGTGTGAGCGTCTGTGACTGACTGTTTGCCTGACAGTGCAGTGAATATGCAAATAGCTCAATAGGCGGCCCCTGAAGTAGCAGCCAGAGACTGGCAAGCCTGATCTACCTATTCTATCTACTCTTTTCTCACTTTATACAGCATGGGAAAGACAATGTTATAAATGCATTTCACACAGACCACACTCGCACCACATTCCCCCGACCACACGGAAAGCACTCGCATGAATTTCATGCATCGAAAATGCTCTGATTTACATGCATGCTAGTGTGACTCCGCCCTAACACAACCATTCTCGCCATAGTCAGGGTTTGTGAGTACATTTAGAGTGGCAAGAAACAAACGGCTGGCAGCGGAAAACACCGCAGGAAAGAAGGACAGATCTACAAAAGTCATTGCTTTTCATTGGGTCTGACACGGATATTTATTTGCTGAAGTGTTATTTGCTTAAGTCTTACCTCTCCCTTCACTCCTCCGCCAGCTCAGAGGAGGAAGGTTGATTAAATTGTAATCCAGTTTTTAAGCCATATTTGTATTTTTGGCCATATTCTCCCCCAGGAACCTCCTATAGAAACAATATGTCCATTATCTTACGGACCATCCTTCAAGCATTCTAAACACACCATACATGAATATGATATATCCATCATTCAAGGGATTTAGCGCTCCCTATGGGTTGCCAATTATCAAAACAGTTGTAATTTCACCCACAGATGCGAATATGCTCCTTGATCATGAATAAATCCATGGAATCAGTAAAATTAGAATCATTGAAAAAAAAAAAAAAAAAATTATACAGGACAAAGTTTACACATGTTGACATTTCTACATTTAACCCCTTAACGACCCATGACGTTATAGAACATCATGGGCCGGTTTCGGTGTTTGATGTAATTCCGGCGTGGAGCTCACATCAAACACCCAACATCTCAGCTGATATCAGCTGAGATGTCAGGCTTCCAACACCGATCGGATTCAGGATCCGATCAGTGCTGTTAACCGTTTGCATCCCGCAGTCAATTACTAACAGCGGGATCCAAAGCCACCACAGCGGGGAATGTGCTGTTCCCCACCTGCACTGGAGATCCCGCGATGTCGCAACATTTCCGGCGCTCACGTGACAGCCTGGGGTCCTGGCTTGACCCCGGAAACTATCACAGAACACTTCCTGTGAGTGGTTGACTGCCAACCACTCACAGTGCACAATTGTGACAGGTCCTGATGTGCTGCAGCTCATTGGGATCTGTCAGAAGCGATCGGACTGTGCAGCAGGGTGCCTCTCTAGCGTAAAACTAAGAATGTAAAAGCAATTTTTTAATTCAAACGTACAAAAAAAAAAAAAAAAACACAAAAGTTCAAATCAACCCCCCTTTAACCCCAATCAAAATAAAAGTATTAAAAATAAAAAATACACATATTTGGTATCGCCTCGTTCAGAAACTCCCAATCTATCAATATATAAAATCAATTAATGAGAGACGTAAACTGTGTAAGGGAAAAGAAGGTCCAAATGCCAAAATTATGTTTTTTTGGTCACTGCAACACTGCTATAAAATGCAATAATGGGCGATTAAAACAGCGCATCTACCCAAAAATAGCATCATTAGAAACGTCAGCTCAAGACGCAAAAAAATGTCACACAGCCCCAGATCCCAAAAAATGAGAACGCTACGGGTTGCAAAACATGGCACAAAAAGTGTGATTTTTTTTTTTTAAACTTCTGAATTTTTTTTTACCACTTAGATACCAGTAAAGATATACATGTTTGATATCTACGAACTTGTACCGACCTGAGGCATTAAACGGTCATGTTGGTTTTTCCATATAGTGAACATGGCGACTAAAAAAAACAAATGTATAATTACACTTTTGCAATTTCATTGCACTTGGAACTTTTTTCCCCATTTCCCTGTACGTTATATGCTAAAATAAATGATTGCATCTGAAAGTACAACTTGTCCCACAAAAAACAAGCTGTCATATGTCTATATTGACAGAAAAATAAAAATGTTATGGCTCTTGGAAACAGGGGAGCAAAAAACGAAAATTAAAAATTAAAAATTCTCGGGTCATGAAGGGGTTTAATACCTTTGTGCCAGTGGAAGCATACAGTAAACATATGCTGGTCCAATTAGTTATCCATTGACAGCTAGTTATTTAATCACTATACAGTCTCCATGTCTGCTCTTTATCAGATAACCTGCTTCAATTACCTGCTCACAGTAGGGGTGCAGGCAGTGATCCAAGCCCGCAGCCTTTATCCTGTACAACTGAAGGCCCTGTCTCACATAACGACCACTCCACCGATTTCGACAGCGATAACGACCTGCCGGGATCGCTGGTGCGTCGTTACCCGATCGCTGGGGACCTGTCAAACAGGCAGATCTCCCAGCGATCAGGACCATGGGAGCCACCTCCCACATCGCTGAAGGCGATGTCAGCATCCTCCCTGCTTAGCGCTGCATCTACAGGCAGCGCTAAGCAGGGAAAGCGCTGGTAATTATGATAAACAGCGGGTATCCAGGCAGCGCGCGCTGCCTGGATACCCGCTGTTTATCATAATTACCAGGGTCCTCCCTGCTTACAGGCAGTGCTAAGCAGGGAGGACCCTGGTAACCATGGTAAACACCGGGTATCTAGGCAGTGCACGCTGCCTAGATACCCGGTCTTTACCATGGTTACCAGCTGGTTTCTCGCTGTCACACGCAGCGATGCGTGCTGACCAACGGGAAACCAACGATCAAAAAATGACCCGCAGCACTTTGCAGCGATCAGCGACCTCACAGCAGGGGCCTGATCGCTGCTACATGTCACACATAGCGACATCACTGGAGAGATCATTGTAACGTCACAGTTACAATGATCTCTCTAACGATATCGTTATGCGAGACAGGGCCTTAAGGCTTCCTTCACACTACGTGATTTGGGATCCGTGTCTTTCCGTTTTAAAATGGATCGCCACAGTTCCGTTTTGGCCTCCCATGTATCCCTATTAGCACATATTGGTCCTATATGGCCATCCGTGTGTGTTTTGCCACAGATCCGTTTGTGTCAGTTTTTTTCATGCACCCAAAATCGGAGACTGTTGTGATTTTGGGCTGCCTTGAAAAAAGCAGACACAAACGGACAGACACGGATATGTAGCTGTTAGTGTCAAATAACATTAGGGTCTATGGAGTCGGATCCGTGAAAAAAATGGATCTGCAAAACAGAAGCAAGGTATACCCCCACCCTTATCTCTGCTAACTGATGACGGATCTGTTAAAAAAAAAAACAATGCGTGGGCATCAGTTGGCACAGATCAGTGCCTATCCGTGTGGTCCTTGAAATTCAAAGAACCACACAGATCTACTAATCACGCAGTGTGAAGGTAGGCTAATTCCATTTATGTCAGTATGTGTATATGTATCTACATCTGAGCATGTTTACATCTTGCCCTTGCTGTCTCTAAACATACTTTACAAATATTTTTTTTTCAAAGTCTTTTGATGCGTCATGTTCTAATTCCTTTCTCTAAGCTCTCTCTATTCATGTATTTCTATTATTTATACTTATCTCCTATCCTGTGTAAACTTCAAAATAAAAGATTAAATTAAAGAATGAATATTCATGCATCATTACACAGCCCTGCCTTTCTGTGATGTGTGTGACTCATTGCAGAGCAGAAAAGAGGGGGAAGGAGATGTGTGCCCTTAACAGATCTTCATTGTGTGTATCTGAGCCTTGTGTGTGGTCAGATATTTCTAAGTGATAAGAACATTTGAACATTTGATCATTTGCTCACCAGATACACTACGTCTGTAGGAAAATCAACGTTCATATAACAGAAATCTTACAAACAGCACAGTGCAGCACAAAACATCTTTCCCTCCCAGCACAGAGGGGAGGGACAGAACACCAGCTTGGATAGGCACGGATATTTAAAGAGGACCTGTCACCCCCCTGGTGCACGGCAATCTAAATGCACCACTGAATGCAGCGTGTCAGCTGCATTCAGGGAAGGGGTCCCCCATGGCTCCAGCCCCCCCTGTAACCTGAGAAATACTTTATAAAGTGTACATATAGTGAGTCCAGAGGGACTTTGAGTGATGAGTCATCGCTGTTCCCTGGTGTCCTCCCCGCCTCCAGCCTCATGTGTGCCACCTCCAGCTTCCTCAGTACTGCCTCCTTTATTTGCCTCCCCTCCTCGCCTGCTCCATGATGCTCTGCAGAAAAAGCAATGAGCGGGATCGGGTCCCGGCAGCTGACACCTCCTACTGATCAGCGCCAGAGCCCGCCCTGCTGCAGCTATGTATGTACAGCAGGGCGGGCTCAGGCACCAACGTCACTGGCAGGAGGCATGTCAAAAAATAATGACCTGGTCATTAACGCCTTAACGACAGCCGTACGTCTCTAGATGTCAGGCTGTCGGTACCCGGTGTTTGAAGTGAGCTCCGGCGTGGAGCTCACTTCAAACCTCCGACATCTCAGCTGATCTCACTAGCTGAGATGTCGGACTAACAGCACCGATCAGTCCCGCCATCCGATCGGTGCTGTTAACCCCTTAGATCCCGCCATCAATCTCTGAGAGCGGGATCTAAGGGAGCCGGAGCGGGCAGCGCGCGGTTACCGGGCTCCAGGGAAGATCTCGCGATAACATTGCGAGATCTCCCGTGCTGACGTGACAGGCCGGGGTCCTGGCTTGACCCCGGAGCCTGTCACTGAGCATTTCCTGGTTGTGGTTGGCAGCCCCTGCCAACCACAACAGGTCCGCGATTCTGACACATACAGAGGAGCTACAGCTCATCTGTATGTGTCAGAAGTGATCGGACTGTGCAGCTGCATGCCTCTCACAGGGGCTGTGTAAAAGTAAGAATCAATAAGCAAATAAAGTTTTTACAAAGTTGAAATAAAAAAAAAAAAAAAAAACATAAAAGTTCAAATCACCCCCCTTTTCTCCCATCCACAATAAAAGTATTAAAAATAAAATAAAATACACATATTTGGCATCGCCGCGTTCAGAATCGCCCGATATATCAATATAAATAATCAAATAATGAGAGCCGTAAACTGTGTAGCGCAAAAAATGGTTCAAACGCCAAAATTACGTTTTTTTTGGTCGATGCAACAATGCTAAAAAATGCAACGGGCGATCAAAACAGCGCATCCACCCAAGTATGGCATCATTAAAAACGTCAGCTCGAGATGCAAAAAATAAGCCGTCACCCAGCCCCAGATCACGAAAAATGAGGACGCTACGGGTCGCAGAACATGGCGCAAAAAGTGCAATGTTTTTTTTTTCATGCTTTTGAATTTTTTTCCACCACCTAGATACCAGTAAAGGTATACATGTTTGGTATCTACAAACTCGTACTGACCCGAGGCATCACACTGTCACGTCAGTTTTACCATATAGTGAACACGGCGACTAAAAACCCCAAAAAACAAACGTGTAATTGCACTTTTTTTGCAATTTCCCTGTACATTATATGGTAAAACAAATGATTGCATCTGAAAGTACAACTCGTCCCGCAAAAAAAAAGCCGTCATATGTCTGTGTCGACAGAAAAATAAAAAAGTTATGGCTCTTGGAAGCCGAGGAGCGAAAAAAACGAAAATGAAAAATGACAAATTTCTTCCTCACTAAGGGGTTAAAGTGAAGGGGAAAATTGTCTGACACCAAAGTCTTAATTTAAAAAAAAAAAACGTTATATACAGATCACAGTGTATCGTCCATCTGTAGTAAGTGAATCTTACCTCCTCTATGTGGAGGAGCAGCATGTAGCTGGTATGTACAGAGCACATTGTACTATCCGTCTGTAGTGTGTGAACCTCACCCTCTCTATGTGGAGGAGCAGCAGGTATATACAGAGCACATTATACTATCAGTCTGTAGTGAATGAACCTCACCTTCTCTATATGGAGGAGCAGCCGGTAGCCAGTATATACGGAGCTCTTCGTACTGTCTGTCTGTAGTAAGTGAACCTCACCTTCTTCTAATCATTAAGAACAAGTGTGAGAAAGGAAGGAAACAAGACTGAGGTCGCAGCCGTGAACCTGTGATAAGGGAACGCCTAGAAGAAATAACACATTTATCGAGATGTGTCTGCGACTCACGATAGCTGCATGGAAGCTGTGTCCACCTTATCAAACATAATTTTATAAAAGAAAGCCAGCACCTTTAAGGCCGCTTTACACGTTTCAATATCGTTCCGATATCGCAATTCAATGGCGCGGGAGCGCGCATTTAGTGCACGTTTCTCCCACATCGCATCGGAGGTTTACACATTGCGATTTCAGGATCCAACGTCCGTACGATGTCTACGCCCACCAACCCAGGAACGACCATTTAACATGGGAGTGAATGGGTGACGTTGAACTTCACACCGGAGTTGGGCTGTCACACAGCACGATCCGGCTCCAATCTCCATTCAATATCGGAGCATTGAATAGCACGCTCATTCAATGCCCGATATCGCGTTGACATCGTTCCTGCATCGTATTGGACGTTCACACCATACAACGCAGGAACGATATCGGCTTCAACGATCGAACCACGTGACTTTTCATTGAAATTGGACGCCGATATCGCAACGTGTAAAGCGGCCTTTAGAATCACCTCTCCGTTCTTGCTCAGGTGATTTACATTGAAGGGACTGTAAGCAGCTTCACCAAGCAGTTTACTATGTCAGTTCTCCAGCATGAAACTACTTGACATGTAGGAATATTTTTTTTTTGGGACACAGTCTATTTAGGGATGTTTGGCTTTTTCCTAGATTTTTTTTTTGCATTTTCAAAATTAGGTAGAGCTCAGCTAGGTGAAAGCTTGGCCAACCATGCCTGACAAATTAATCATAAATATGTACGCAGGCCCTGACTGGTGCACAGCATCTAAAAGATGCACCATATTCATTAAAGCATCTGTCTAGCATTACTTTTTCAATGCTGGAGTGGCACTTCAAATCCAAGCCCTTGCCTCTGGTTATATACTCACTTTGGCAGCTTGACGTCTTACCAAACCCGTGCTGTTCTCTCGGCACCATATTGTACCCGCAAAGTTTCACTGTCCGGAAGTGAGAAGTTACGTCACAAGAGCTCAAAGTATCTCTATGAGAGCAAGAACAAGGCTTCATTAGAGATGTTTTGAAAAGTGATCTCCGGAGTATTGCCTGAAACAACGGAGCTGTCAGCTAGTCAGTCACGTTTTGTCACAGACCAACTTCAGCATCTTTGGAAAAGGATGAAAGTGGCAGAAGGAGAGTATCAGAGAGGGATCAAAGTAATACGATTTAAAGCAGAGGTGCAATAAAAACAAAGAAACCAACATGCAGTAGTGGTGCTTTAATGGTGCCGTCACACAGCACGATCTGGCCAGCGATGTCGGAAGCGATGCTCGGGTGCCCGCTCGGTTCCGACATCGCTGGCCAGCTGTCACACAATCGCTGCGGCCGGCGACACCGCAGCGATGCGGGCGGTGACATCGCTCGCTGGGCTGGGCTCAGCCCGGCAAGCGATCCGCAGCAACGCTGCGGTATAGGCTGGATCGCCGCCGACATCGCTCTGGCGATGTCACATGGCGCGATCCAGCCTTATCGCAGGTTGACAGATTTACGGTTCTTCCCGTAAACCTGTCAACCTGCGACAAAACGCGGTCGCGCCGCTCGTTTACACAGCGCGACGTCGCTAGCGCCATCACTGATACGTCACTTTTCGGCGATGTCGCTAGCAACGTTGCCAGGTGTGACGGCACCATAAGAGGCACATCTTACAATAGCCCACCTTTAGTGCCATACATATCACTGCTCTCTGATCATTGTACACTGTTTACAGCGATGACAAGCAGAACTCGGAATACAGCTCTGGATTATAAAGCGATGTTTACATACTTTTTTTGTCCTCTGTTTAACAAATGCTCCAAGAAATTACATCTTGGGCAGAATCTTTGACAGATGTCCAATTATGCCATTTGCTATCCACTGGATATAATATCTGGTAAATAGATAATGGACAATACTATAGCTTTTCATTACATATCTGATATCCAAATCCCATTCTAGCCTATGGAACATTACACTTCATGGCAACTGTTTAGCATAGCTATTACTTAAAAGGTTATAACGACATTTGTTTAAAGGTACCATTACACGCTTCAATGTTGAAATGATATCACTAACGATCTCGGGGCGCGCGCTCATTAGGACATCGTTTTGACATCGTTGGTGAGATGTCACACATGTAGATATCGTGCATGATGCAGCAACCATCCAGCGAGCAGCTATCGTTCGCACAACCCAGCAAACGATACTTGTTCACTGATGTGAATGGGCGAAGTTGTGAACGACATCGTTATCACAGTGTCACACAGAACGATGCAGCAGGTTGGCTGATCGTGGATCATCTGATTTGAGAATATGTTCTCAAATCTGCGATCCAACGATTTATCATACTCGTATCTCAGTATTATATGCAACTACGTCCTAATGATGTTGTTTGAATGCCTCCAAACCCATGACTATTGAGCGATATCGTTCACGATATCGTACTGTGTAACGGTATTAATAGATACAATCCTCTAAATACAGGGTGGGCCATTTATATGGATACACCTAAATAAAATGGGAATGGTTGGCGATATCAACTTCCTCTTTGTGGCACATTAGTATATGGGAGGGGGGAAACTTTTCCAGATGGGTGGTGACCATGGCGGCCATTTTGAAGTTGGCCATTTTGGATCCAACTTAAATTTTTTCAATGGGGACAGGGTCATGTGACATCAAACATATTGAGAATTTCATAAGAAAAACAATTGTGTGCTTGGTTTTACCGTAACTTGATTATTTCATGAGGTACTTCCAAGTTTCTCTTTGTTTACAGCTATTGACATGTCACAGAGGTTAACACGTGAGGAGCGGAGAGAAATTGTGTTGATGTCTGGTGAACGCAGTATCCAGGTCATTGCAGCAGATTTTAATGCAAGTCAACCTACGAGACTACACATCTCCCATGCTACAGTTAGGAAACTGCTTGCAAAATTTCAAGAAACAGGTTCAGTGTTGGAGTGGCCAAAATGTGGACGCAAGAAAACTGTCACTAATGAAGAAACATCAGTGGCTGTCCTAGCTTCATTCAGTGGGAGCCCATAGCGTAGCACTGGCCGCATGTCACTGGAGAGTGGCATCAGTCGAACATCCCATCAGCCTGATATTAGCTACTCACAAATGGCACCGTTACAAAATCCAGCTGCTGCATCATCTCAACGAGGATGCCCCAGATCGGCGCACTGAATTTGCAGAATGGGAAAAACAAAAACTGGAACAGGACCCTCAGTTTACACAGAACATTATGTTCAGTAATGATGCAAAAGTTTTTGTCAATGGTGAAGTTAACAAACAAAACCAGCGCTATTGGTCTGACACTAACCCACAGTGGATAGATCCCACCAAGACTGTTGGAACACAAAAATTGATGGTATGGTGTGGTATACGGGTACAAAGATAGTGGAGCCATTCTTCATCAATCATATCCCTGATGAAGGTGCCAGGCTAGGCGCCGAAACGCGTAGGAGAATAAAGAAGGATTGAACTGGACATCGTCTACTCATTTTCTTTCATGTGAGTGAACTTGGCAGCGCGGACTGTGGTACACCTCTCTTCCCTAAGCTTCTGGTTTCGTCTTCACGTTTGTGAGACCGGTGGAAGTCCAGCAGCAGCCATCAGGATATTTATCCAAACAGGTCTACAAACCAGTTGTGGGTCTCACAACTGGAATAGGTGTGTGGTTCACTTTTCTCACCTTAACACAAGCTAGTGTCTAGTGATAAGGGCACTATTGCGCCTCTTATCCCCCCCCCACCTCTTCTTTTTAACCCCTGTAAAGAGGATGTCCTCGGATGACAACCCCTTTCTATAAGTCATGTATTGGCATATTTGCATATTGAATCCCGAACACCAGCATCCATCTATCAGAGCAGTGTAGAGATGCAATGTTGGAGAATATGCACAGTCCATGTATCGCGCAGTCCCAGGTATTCCAATACGCAGCATGTGAAACTAATTTTCCCCACTGGTGACATCTGTCTGCAGCTTTCCTTATCAATAATATCCAATTCCCTAAAAGTTTCAAGTGTTGGATCCAAGTCAATCAAATGGTCTCTATTTCATCTTAAATTATGAAAAGGAGGTAGCAATTATGGGATAACCCCATTAATTTATACATAGAAATATTAAAGTCTTCAAAGATGAACGCAGCTTTTAACAAAGATCAATGAAAAGACAAATGTTATTGGAATACATTTGTTATAACCTTTGTTACATTTGAATTGACTTTCCTAATGACAATGTTGGTTCTCATAAGATAAAGCGTCATTCAGATGTCAGTTTTTGTGCACATACGAGAAAAACCTGTCTCGATTTCATCAGTGATTTTGTTAAAAATTACCGATATATCATTTTTACTTGTATGAGAGAAAGGGAAGAAACAAAAATAAGTTTCTCCACCTTCCCCCATGAAGCAGTCCCTGCAGAATGGACAGCACACACATGGCAGTGCTGTTCGGGTTTCTTCACAAATCCGTAGACTTGCATAGCCGATTTTAGTTCCATATAGGACATGTCTCCACAATTTTGCACAGACTCAGTCCACAAAAAAATAAAAATAACCAGCCCTATAAAGTGTTATGTACCGTATATACTCGAGTAGAAGCCGAGTTTTTCAGCACAATTTTTGTGCTGAAAAGTTCCCCTCTACGGCTTATACTCGAATCAGTATACAGGCTGAGTGAGGGGGCAGTTGACCGGGGCTGGGGGAGGCTGCAGTAGGAGTGGGCGGTTATGTGCGTCCGCTCATTAGTGCAATGCAATAAGCACTGCATATCCCTGTCAATTAGCGGCAGGGGGAGCGGTGCATATTGCATTGCACCATTTGTTTAGGGCCCCATGCTGGCGCTCACCATAAAATAACAACCATTCTTAGTCACCTTCCGATGATTCTCTGCACTCTCTGCAGGCTCCGTGCGTCTTCCCTTCAGTCTGCCGGCTTCTGATCATGTGACCGGCGCTTCAGTGACGTCATCGCTGCTACGCTGTAGTCACATGATTAGAAGCCAGCAGACCGGAGGGAAGACACACGGAGCCCGCAGAGAGTGCAGAGAATCATCGGAAGGTGAGTAAGAATGGTTATTTTATGGTGAGCGCCAGCATGGGGCCCTAAGCAAATGATAGGGATTCATAAATCAGCGATGGGGGAGCTGTGACAGGGATGGTGGCAATATATTAGCCATGGAGGCTATATACCAGAGATGGGGGAGCTATCCCAGAGATGGGGGAGCTATCCCAGAGATGGGGGAGCTATACCAGAGATGGGGGAGCTATACCAGGGATGGGGGCCATATATCTGCGATGAAGGCTATACACCAGGGATGGGGGCGCTATACCAGTGATGGGGGGCTATATACAGTAATGAGGAGCTATATACCAGTGATGGAGGCTATATACCAGTGATGGAGGCTACATAACAGTGATGAGGGGCTATATACCAAAGATGGGGTCTATGTACTGTGATGGGGGCTATATACCAGTGATGGGGGCATATACTGTGATGGGGGAGATATATGCCAGCGATGGGGTGTTATGTACCAGTGATGGAGGCACGATATTGGGGGCTATATACAGTGATGAGGGGTTATATACCAGGATGGAGGGGTGCTGCATTTCCCACCCTAGGCTTATACTCGAGTCAACAGGTTTCCATAGTTTTTGGGGGCAAAATTAGGGGCCGCGGCTTATACTCGGGTCGGCTTATACTCGAGTATATACAGTCAGTTCTATGTCTGTGTGCTTTTTTTCTACTTTCCTATTCCAGATGTGGTATGATCACACCATGTCCTTGTACGGTTAGACACATCCATTACACAGTACATAGCTGGGACACATATACAAGATTATCTGACCAGAGGAATATTGTTTATAAACATATCCAAATGTGGAAATTATTACTATTTTAAGATCTACATATTAAAATGAACCCCCCTTTAAGGATAACACGGGTGGTGTTTTTCCTGAAAAGTTTGATTTCACCTTCTTTGCACTTGTATTTTATTGCAACATTTGCGTTTTTTTAACGTGTATGTATAATGTAGTGAGTGCATTCACAGCGAAAGCCCCATGAAGAATGGTCGGGTCATTTCTTTTTTTTCTTAGTTTTTATGCCAATGATATAGTCTCTATTCTGGAGTCTGTTTCATATTCGTGAAACACAGACACCTCCCTTGACCTGACCTGAGTGCTACATTGGCATATATGAATGAAGCAGTTAGCTCTGGAGACATGGCGGTCCGGCTGGATCTGCCAATCCGGGTTTGGCCTATAATTCACAGATATGTGAAACAGTCACTACAAGGAACAGTACAGTTTTTAGCATCACCATCTCCAAACTACACAGACGTTTTTCCAACAATTGCTGGTGTGATTACTCTCCAAGGAACTATGGAAGTGCGGTCCCTGCAGCAGTTGCATTATCTGAGCGATCATACCGGTTGTGGGTGACACAACCCCACCAGGGGAGCAGTTTTCATTTTGTTGGCACCTTCAACGTTATAGGAGATAAGACCCTATTTGCACATTCGCATCTCCACAGAACTATTCTCCAAGGAGGTTTTTATTGCTAAAGGACCAAAGGGGTTTGGACCAGATGACCCAGGTGGTCGCTTCCAATTTTACCATTCTATGATTCATGAAACCTCAATCAGATGTATCTTAAAAGTCACAATTTGTAGGGAGTCTGGTAACTGGAACTCGTACTGATATTGGGAACATTTCTATTAGGCCGGGGTCAGACAAGCATATGAACAATCAGCTGTTTTTCATCCATATGTCCGACTTGTGTCTAATTCTGTGTGACATTCATATTTATATAACAGCATTTTAAAATGTACACAAATCAAATACATGAACAATGGCAATGTAGCCATAAAAATCAGATACAAACATACCGTATATACTCGTGTATAAGCCGAGTTTTTTCAGCCCAAAAATTGGGCTGAAAAGTCCCCCCCTCGGCTTATACACGAGTCACTATATGGGGTGAGTGGGGTGGGGGCTCTGTCCGGGAGCTGGGGAGGCAGGAGGAGGCTGCTGTATGAGCGGCCCCGTCACGTGGGGCCGCTCATTACATATGCACTGCATCCCCCTGTCAATCAGCGCCAGGGGGAGCAGTGCATATAGGTAGATAATTCCCCCCATAAATGCTGGCACACATCCCCCCTGTTGTAAGCCCCCCCTGCTGAATACTTACCATCCCTGGTCTTCAGCAGCACCCCGGCGCCGGTCCTCTGTGCTCCGGTCCTCCGCGATCCCGTCCTCTGTGCTCCGTTCCCCGGCTGTATCATGTGACCAGCCGCGTCGCAGACGCGATGACGTCATTGCTTCTGCGACGCGCGGGGAACCCGGATGCAGCCGTGGAGCGGAGCACAGAAGACGGGATCGCGGAGGACCGGAGCACAGAGGACCGGCGCCGGGGTGCTGCTGAAGACCAGGGATGGTAAGTAATCAGCAGGGGGGGGGCCTTACAACAGGAGGGGACGTGTGCCAGCATTTGTGTGGGGCTGCTGTATATAGGGACTGCAATACCACTGGGGCTGCAATACCACTGGGGCTGCTGTATATAGGGGCTGTATACACCACTGGGGCTGCAATACCACTGGGGCTGCTGTATATAGGGGATGTATACACCACTGGGGCTGCAATACCACTGGGGCTGCTGTATATAGGGGCTGTATACACCACTGGGGCTGCAATACCACTGGGGCTGCTGTATATAGGGGCTGTATACACCACTGGGGCTGCAATACCACTGGGGCTGCTGTATATAGGGGCTGTATACACCACTGGGGCTGCAATACCACTGGGGCTGCTGTATATAGGGGCTGTATACACCACTGGGGCTGCAATACCACTGGGGCTGCTGTATATAGGGGCTGCTGTATACACCACTGGGCTGCAATACCACTGGGGCTGCTGTATATAGGGAGTGCAATACCACTGGGGCTGCTGTATATAGGGGCTGCTGTATACACCACTGGGGCTGCAATACCACTGGGGCTGCTGTATATAGGGGCTGCTGTATACACCACTGGGGCTGCAATACCACTGGGGCTGCTGTATATAGGGGCTGCAATACCACTGGGGCTGCAATACCACTGGGGCTGCTGTATATAGGGGCTGCTGTATACACCACTGGGCTGCAATACCACTGGGGCTGCTGTATATAGGGAGTGCAATACCACTAGGGCTGCTATATATACCACTGGGGGCTGCTGTATATCATACTGCTGGGGCCTGTATACCACTGCTGGGGCTGTATACCTGTGCTGGGGTCCACCCTCGGCTTATACGCGAGTCAATAGATTTTCCCAGGTTTTGGGGGCAAAAGTAGGGGGGTCGGCTTATACACGGGTCGGCTTACACACGAGTATATACGGTACGTCCTGCATTAGATCTGTTTTTTTTTCCCGCACTCGTAGACTTGTAAAAGGGAATCTCATCCAATATACAAAAGAGGATAGTGCATGCGGTCATCTGAGCATCCCCAATGAATGACATAGGTCAGGTGCTGCCTGATGTATACCTGGACACAGCACAAGTCTGTAGAATATACACAGCTGAACAAGATGAAGAGGTCAGCCATAGATGCCTATTGGAGGCTCCTCAACGAGGTGTTTACGGTAGAAAATGAGCAGAGACAGAGAACTCTGTGACTCTGTTCTGCATCATTGCCAATGGCCCCATCGGCGCATATACCTGTATACTTTTTCGCAGTGGTTTTGATATGAGCCCTGACACAGCCGATGATTGTGGTGGCCAACGCTATGTGAACCCAGTCTTACACAGCTGACAAATGGATTATATGAGCTGATGCATCCCTACAGCTAGGTTTTGTCAGCTAAAAGCAGCTCATCAACAGCTGACATTCATGAGTAAAGGATTTGTCAAAGTTGAGAAGAATTTCATATAATAATAATTTAATACATATATTTAAATATTGGAAGGCAGTTGTGAGCCACACATCACGGGCTCACGAGACACATGTGGCTCCAGAGCTGCAGATTGGGAATCCCTGCTCTATATATCTTGACATTTATAGGTTTCCAGCTGGGTAAAGCTATGTTCTCATGATGGTTTTTTGGTGATCTCTTGAAGCTGCACATTTGTGTATAGCTCCAGCTAAATGGAATTTATGGAAATCTCCTGCCCACTGTGCTGCTTTTTTACTCAGCGTAAACTAGCCTGCGGTTTCAAATCTGCAACAAGCTCATTTCTTTTGTGAATATACTAAGGTTTATGTTCTATTTTCCTCACGGAATTGCATTAAACACAGAAAATCTACTAGTGAAAAGTTCACATGACAGCGCGACGCACTTGTGATATCGCCCGCGACATCGCTGTTACGTCACTTTTCGGCGATGTCGCGGGCGACATCGCCACGTGTGACCCCACGTTTAGGTGAGAACATCTCTCATTACACCCGAACAGCGAGACAGAGCAGATGAGGGATTTTTATTCTCAACCAGATCTTAGATGAGAAAAAAGTTGCCGCAAACTGCGGGTGAAAAGTAGAGAAAAGTTGGTGTGCACAAACTGGGATCACCAAAAAATGCAACTATTTTAATTGATTATATTTTTTTGCAAAAAAAGACAAAACACGAGACACATAAAAACAATAAAAATTAGCTGACAGAAGTTAAATGCCATAAGCAAAGGGGTGTAAAAGGTCAGAACACCCACCACTAATTACAACCATGAGGATAATGATTATGGCAAACAACTGCAGAGGTAACAAGCTAAGGCCCCTTTCACATCAGCATTTTTTTTCAAATTGCGGCAGATCCGGGAGATTTACCATATCTGCCGCCTAACGGTCGCACTTGCGGCACACTTGCGGCAAGCCTCATGCATTGGCTATGGGGTTTGCGGCAAGTGCGGTATAGCTGTGGTTCCGGCAGAGGAAAAAAAATGCTGCTGACCACGTTTTTTTTTCCACGGCTGCAACTGCCGCAAGTGCCAGATCACAGCAACACCGCATTTGCTGCACCTGCCGTAAGCCCCATAGACAATGCATGAGGCTTGCCGTTAGGCGGCAAATGTGGTAAATCTGCCGGATCTGCCGCAATTCGAAAAAAACGCTGACGCGAAAGGGGCCCAAGGTGAAAAATACTCCTAACATTTAGGCAGATAATATATGCAACTAAAGAAAATTGCTATACAAAGAAAGATTAACACTATTCACAGAAAGCCATACACTGATGCAATATCCCAAAGAGGCAAGAAAATTAGTGCAAAATAGTACATACCCAAATGAGAATCAGGGTGTGCATGCAAATAAATACACTTATAGACTGGTGGGAGGAGGAAGAAGACCCCACGCGTATCGCCATGCTACAACTTTGCTTCCTCAAGGGTAATAAGGAGGTCTAGTTAGTGTGAGTCTAAGGCTATGTTCACACATAGTGCATTTTTTGCGTGGGCGATTTTAGCAGCGTTTTGCACCCGCGCAAAAGCCCAAAAAAAAGCAGTGCTTTCACACATCACGCAGTTTTTACAGGCACAGGGGGAGAAGTGATGTCACAGAGGGGAGGAAGAATCCTGGTTCCTCCTCCCCTCTGTGCCATGTCTGCCAGCCCCCATTTGATTTCGCAGTGTATTAATATACACTGCAAAATCAAAATTAAAGAAAGCCAGAGGTATTAAACATAATAAATAATGACTACTTACCTCTCTGCCGGCTTTTCGTGCTATCCGGAGCCAGGTACCGATCTGACAAGACCTGGCATGATGTCATAGGAAGCTGATGGGTCCACATGGGTCCAGTTCCGCCCCTCGCCCAGGGGCAGGCAGCTCAGTCACACCCTCTGACAATTGAGAATACGCCCATCAATTTCAGGCGTTTAGTAATGCCCATTGAGCTCCTTCTCATCCACCCACTGTGACGCCCCTCTGTAAGCTCCACCCCCCCCCCCCCATCGCCGAGAGCCATGTCCGGACATTTGTTCTACAACTATGCCTGCTTTAGATTCCTCGAATCTTTTTATTGAGTATGTGGTTTATTATACCATACATTTAGCAGGCTGTGAGTGGATATGGGAAGTGGACCAGACTTGCCAATATAAGACAATGGGTGCAGGCAAAAAAGAACTGACTGCACATCCAAGTGGCATGCCATTTTTTACGGATACATTGTCATTCTGTAGCATAGGACACTGTAAATGGTCCTATAAATTGATTGCAGAATAATTGTTGCATAGAAAAAGAAAGTCCATAACATATGGATAGCAGGCATAAAGAAAAAAAAAAAAAAAACTCGCATGATATCCAGATGTCACTCGTCTAACGCTCCTGGATGAAGATCAGTCAGATTTTTCATACGCACAGGTGACTCCACTTCTGGTTTTGTCTTTCGAATTCTGAGGTAGAAAAGTCACCAAATACTCAATGTGCATGTATAGCCAATTGGGTGCAGAAGTGATGCATCAAAAATTCACGAAATTACTCATTGGGCCCTAATGATTAGGGGAATGAAGCCAAAGAGGCCATAACATTTACCCCTTTATGGAATAGATTTATGCGTGTAGTACCCCAGGGTAAGGGAATTCGGATCTCTGGGCCCTCTGCTTCGGTGGGGGATATTACTGGTGGCCTGCCCAGGTCCGTGGCCCCAGGGTACAGCCCCAAAAGAAGGGGTGATTGAGTACTTACAAAGGGATTAGAATCTGTGTTACGTGACGCCACTTGTAGTACCTGGTGACTAAACACCAGCGCCGCCACAGTCCTCCGGCGGCAAGGGTGGAGCAGCTCCCTACAGGTAGAGCTAAGCCTCCGGGGCAGCGTTACCTGTTGCCAGGACGGTGCAAACCACTGAGAAAAATCAATGAGAGCAGGACAGAAACATAGAAGCAAATCACTCTTCCAGGTACTTTACTTGTAGAACAACTGATCAATTATGATACAGCTCACAGTACTCCCCGCAGGCTGGCAGGCCAGGTAGTCACAGCAGTATGCAGAATCTGTGGAAGTCTCTGGCGGTACCTTCTTGGATCTACCCTTGTCCTGCCCTTCTCTATCTTCTTGTGGTCTGCTTCTTGAGCAGTAATACGTCCCAGGGGATGAACACCCTGAGAACGTCTTCAGAGCCGGAACGAGTACGGTCGGAGGGTGAACACTCCAGACCACGTTGTCAGACCAGTGTACTCCGGGTGAACAAGTTAGGACCTTTCTGTCTGTGCTACTTCTTTCTCTAGCCCTCTTTTGAAGCCCCCTTTCTCTCTTGGGTGAGCTCCCGTTCTCAGTCTTTCCTCGGGGAAGACACTCCTGAAGACTCCCCGTGCTTTCTACCTGCTCCTCTCACACTTTTCACTTTCCAACTCTATTTTTGGGACCTCCCCCCAGTTGCATCGGTGGGTGTGTGTTGGGTCAGATCCTTCCACAGTGTTCTGCATTCTACTTGCAACAGGGGTAGCCATACGCTGATCTTTGGGTGCAGTACCCCACTTGTGACGCCCGACCAGTGGGGCGCCACATGCGCAAAAAACTACAGAGCCACATGCAGACCCAGAGTATTTGGCCAGTATTTTACCTCAATATTTGTAAAAACCAGGAGTGGAACAATCAGAAGAAAAGTATAAGGCTATGATCACACACGCAAGGTATTCCTGCAGAAAAACCTTATGGGTTTCTTGTAAATCCAGATTTCTTAGCAGGAGAATTTTTTGCTGAGTTTGCGGCGGTTTGTGTGTTTTTGCTCAAAGACCCCAAAAATACAGGAATGACATGCTCATTCTTTTCAAAATGCAGCAAAACCTGTGCAGGTTTCAGTTTCTGCAAATAAATAAACCAAATGTGTGTGCACAGCTTTTCCCTGAATCTAATAGGTTTTGCAGGGAATCAAAAATACAGATTAAGGGCCCTTTCACATCTGCGTTTTTCGTAATTCGCGGCAGATGCGGTGAAAAAACCGCATCTGCCGCGTTTACCGCATAACCGTTCCACTTGCGGCGCGGTTGCGGTTTTTTCTATGCAAAGTATAGGCATACTTGCGGCAGGTGCGGCAAGTGCGGTTTTGCACTTGCGGCAGGTGCGGCTGCGAAAAAAACCGCAGTAAGCCGCGTTTTTTTTCGCGGCCGCACCTGCCGCAAGTGCAAAACCGCACTTGCCGCACCTGCCGCAAGTATGCCTATACTTTGCATAGAAAAAAAACGCAACTGCGCCGCAAGTGGAACGGTTATGCGGTAAACGCGGCAGATGCGGTTTTTTCACCGCACCTGCCGCGAATTACGAAAAACGCAGATGTGAAAGCACCCTTAGATTAGTATAAAACCATGGTAAAAACTGAGCACAAAAACGCAGTATGTGAACATAACCTTATAAAAACACGTCATTACTTCTGTATTTTTCATCCATTCTTGGCTTTGGCTACAAATACTGACTCACCAGACACTGAACATGTGCACATGGCCTTAAGGTACCGTTACACCCTACGCTATCCTTAACGATATCGCTGAAACGTCACGGGTTTGGAGTTGTTCAAACGACATTGTTAGTACGTTGTTGCGTGTGACACCGAGATACGACCACGATAAATCGTTGGATCGCTGATCGCAGATTTCTGAACATGTTCATAAATCTGTTTTTTTTTGTTCATTCAACCTGCTGCATCGTTGTGTGTGACACCGCGATAACGATCTCGTTAACAACTTCACCTATTCACAACATTGAACAAGTATCGCTCGCTGGGTTGTGCGAACGATAGCTGCTCGCCACATCGTTGGTGCGTCGTGACCTCTCACCAACGATCAATTACCGATGTTGTCACGTGCGCGCTCCCGTAAGATCGTTGGTGAGATTGTTACGACATTGAAACGTGTAACGGTAGTTTTACAAATACTGAGATAAAACACTCACCAAACACTGAACATGTGCACGTGACCTTACAAATACTGAGGTAAAACAATGAACACGTGCACGTGGCCTTACAAATACTGAGGTAAAACACTGAACTTGCGCACGTGACCTTACAAATACTGAGGTAAAACACTCACCAAACACTGAACATGTGCACGTGGTCTTACAAATACTGAGGTAAAACAAAGAACATGTGCACGTGACCTTACAAATACTGAGGTAAAACAATGAACACGTGCACGTGACCTTAAGGTCACGTCACACGCATCAATCTTATGAGCGACATTGCTTAAGCGATCTGCTATTTTGATCGCTTAAGCGATATCGTCTGTGCGTCGCTGCGTGTAATCAAGCGATTTTGCAATGTAAAATCGCTTGATTGTTTGATTGCAGATTTGTGAGCCGGAGCTCAAATCAAGCGATAATCGCTTGATCAATCTGCTTCATCGTGGTGTGTGACACCACAATGAACGATCTCCCAGCAGCAGAGCCTATGCTGGGAGATGGTATCTATGGTAAACGTCGGGTTACTAAGCGCCGCGCGGCGCCTAGTAACCCGACATTTACCATAGTTACCAGCGATATCGCTGGCCCACATCGCTGGTGAGTCTGTCTGTGTGACAGCTCACCAGCGATTGTGAACGATATTGTTAGCGATCGCGCGTGCACGTGATCGCTAACAATATCGCTCATAAGATTGATGCGTGTGACGTGGCCTTTACAAATACTGAGGTAAAACAATGAACACGTGCACGTGACCTTACAAATACTGAGGTAAAACAATGAACACGTGCACGTGGCCTTACAGATACTGAGGTAAAACAATGAACACGTGCACGTGACCTTACAAATACTGAGATAAAACACTAAATACTCAACGAGTGCATGTGACTTTAGAAATTCTAAGACCAAACACTGAACGCGTGCACGTTGCCTTACACTGCTACATCTCGGATAAAATTCTTACACTTTGACAGAAATGATGATTATAGATCAGGGAATTAATTTTCCTAATTCAGTTCACGAAAACAACTGAAGAATCAATGTGTTTGTTATTTCCTCAGAGGGAGGTCTCCACCCTGAATACTAATAGATGGAGCCATCGATTTACATATTAGGATAGCAATGGGGCAAAATTAGTCTCATCTGTAAATATTACCTCAGAAAAATAGACTTTATATATGAAGAGGCGTGTGTGAGGAGATGGCTGCACCTGCCAGCCTGCGGCTCCGATAGGGGTAGTGGTCGTAATAGAGAACATGAGGTTAGACCTGGGCCAGACAGCAGTCATGGAAAAAAGGAAAATGACAGTCATCTTTTTCGTATATAACAGGACCAGATTTACTATTTCATTTCTTCCTGTAAATGTCACAAATTCTTTTATGGACCAGTCCCTTGATGAACATCTTATGGCCACTTTACACGTCCCGATATCGGCGTCCAACTCCGATAAAAAGTCACGTGGTTCGTGCGTTGGCGCCGATATGTTCGTGCGTTGTGTGGTGTAAATGTGCAATTCGATGCAAGAACGATGCCAAAACGATATCGGGGAAGAAATGAGCAGGCTCTCCAACTGCCCGATATTGGATGGACGATGTGGCAGAATCGTGCTGTGTAAAAGCCCAACAACGATTTGGAGTACAACTTCCCCTATTCTCTCCCATGTTAAATGGTCGTTCCTGGGTCGCCCGTACAAGGGGGCATACACATCGCAGTTGCGTTAACTGCTGATATCGCGCTGTGTAACAGCTCCTATGCAATCTTGGAATTCTGCCCAAAAAATGCGCGCTCCTGCGTCATTGTATCCAACATCGGACCGATGTTGGGACGTGTAAAGTGGCCATTAGGGAGTGTTCACACTGCGCTTTCTGATATTGAGCAGCTTCTGCTCCAAACACACATAAAACAGCAATATGTATTAAATAAGCCACTTATTTTCTATAGGAAAACATTCCTGCTGTCAATATGCTGGTTTTCAGGTAGGACGTGTTCACACTGAGCTTTTCAGTGTGGATTTTGCAGCCTGAAAAACCAAAACACTGTTAAAAAAAAAAATGAAAAAACAAAACCTGAAATGGGGGATTTTGCTGGGTTTCGGCTGTCATTCACCCTCCAGCTTTCACACGGCATTTCTTTCCATGTGTGTATACAGCACGGTCCGCACTATAATCAAGTTTTTTCCTTTTAAATGAATAGGAAATTAATTCAGGGAGAATTGGAAGAGTTTTTTATGTGAGTTCGGAGCAGAATCTGCCACAGAGAAAAAAAAAAAAGCAAAAAGGATTTTTTTAGTGTAGATTTTCAGCTGGAAAATGTGTGTGTATATAGAAGTGTGAACAATCTCCTGTCATTTCTACCCACCGCTCCACATTAGATGCCCCATGTACAATCACAACTTATTGGTTTCATCTCTTCTGCTGTGGATCTTCCAGCCTCGTCTTTGATGTGAATTCCTCCATCTGGAGATAATATGGGTCCAGGGTGAAGGATCCCCACCCTCCTCCCTTCTTTCTAAGTTCCCCTTGCAGATGATGGGGATCACACACCAGCAAACATCTCAGCCCATACAATGGAGTGAGGGATCCCAGCCTGCAACTCAAATGGGGGATAGACCACCCAGAGGGTCCTGATGACGTCACTGGGGTCCATTTCTAGGGTTAACCCCTCCATGCCCACACGTCCACAGGGCTGTGTGATTGCAGGGGATAAATACAGTGACCCTTCTGTATGGTGTCTCGCCCCCCTCCACCCTGAGCCCGGGCTGAGGAGGGGGAGAGCAGGGGTGAAGGTGAAGAGGACAGCACCTACCTGATCAGTGAGCCGGAGGATCGCACAGAGGAGCACAGGACTGATCACAGACAGGGAGGAGGCGGGGAGAGGGATGAATGAGAGAGAGAGAGGAGGGAGGGAAGGAGGGAGGAAGAGGAGGAGACACCGAGGAGCGGGGCCACTATGGAGGGCGGCAGGAGCTGGCACTGAGCCGGGTGTAGTCACTGCCAGGTGTACAGCCTGTGCCCCCTCCTCTATGAACGCCGCGCCACCCACGGCTCACCTTGTCGGACTCCTTAGTAACGGTTGCTATGTAAACGTCACGTGTCTGCCACCTTGTGTCCTCAGGTGGGTGAGAGGAGGCACCGCCGCCATCTTTATCTCGGGCAGATAGTGACCAGGTGACAAGTAATAATATAGCAGTATAGTGGAGGCGCTGAAAGTAAATGAGTAATGACAGCACTAGACAATAGCAGCCAATCACAGCGCAGCTTTTATTTAATATCCTACTCCTGCAAAATGAAAGCTGCGCTGTGATTGGTTGCTATGGCCGCAGTGTTCTGTATATTTTAGGTCGGGGCCGCGCGGTGACGTCACATTGTGACATCACACTAATGACATAGACTAGATTTCATCACATTGTGGCATCACATCTAATGATTTCATCACATTGTGCATCACATCTAATGATTTCATCACATTGTGACATCACATCTAATGATTTCATCACATTGTGACATCACATCTAACTGATTTCATCACATTGTGACATCACATCTAACGATTTCATCACATTGTGACATCACATCTAATGATTTCATCACATTGTGACATCACATCTAATGATTTCATCACATTGTGACATCACATCTAATGATTTCATCACATTGTGACATCACATCTAATGATTTCATCACATTGTGACTCACATCTAATGATTTCATCACATTGTGACATCACATCTAATGATTTCATCACATTGTGACATCACATCTAACGATTTCATCACATTGTGACATCACATCTAATGATTTCATCACATTGTGACATCACATCTAAGATTTCATCACATTGTGACATCACATCTAATGATTTCATCACATTGTGACATCACATCTAATGATTTCATCACATTGTGACCACATCTAATGATTTCATCACATTGTGACATCACATCTAATGATTTCATCACATTGTGACATCACATCTAATGATTTCATCACATTGTGACATCACATGTAATGATTTCATCACATTGTAACATCACATGTAATGATTTCATCACATTGTGACATCACACCTAATGATTTCATCACATTGTGACATCACATCTAATGATTTCATCACATTTTGACATCACATCTAATGATTTCATCATATTGTGACATCACATCTAATGATTTCATCACATTGTGACATCACATCTAATGATTTCATCACATTTTGACATCACATCTAATGATTTCATCACATTGTGACATCACATCTAATGATTTCATCACATTGTGACATCACACCTAATGATTTCATCACATTGTGACATCACATCTAATTATTTCATCACATTGTGACATCACATCTAATGATTTCATCACATTGTGACATCACATCTAATGATTTCATCACATTGTGACATCACATTAATGATTTCATCACATTGTGACATCACATTTAATGATTTCATCACAATGTGACATCACATCTAATGATTTCATCACACTGTGACATCACATCTAATGATTTCATCACACTGTGACATCACATCTAGTGATTTCATCACACTGTGACATCACATCTAATGATTTCATCACACTGTGACATCACATCTAATGATTTCATCACATTGTGACATCACATCTAATGATTTCATCACATTGTGACATCACATCTAATGATTTCATCACATTGTGACATCACATTTAATGATTTCATCACATTGTGACATCACATTTAATGATTTCATCACATTGTGACATCACATTTAATGATTTCATCACATTGTGACATCACACTAATGATTTCATCACATTGTGACATCACACCTAATGATTTCATCACATTGTGACATCACACCTAATGATTTCATCACATTGTGACATCACACCTAATGATTTCATCACATTGTGACATCACATCTAATGATTTCATCACATTGTGACATCACACCTAATGATTTCATCACATTGTGACATCACACCTAATGATTTCATCACATTGTGACATCACATCTAATGATTTCATCACATTGTGACATCACACCTAATGATTTCATCACATTGTGACATCACATCTAATGATTTCATCACATTGTGACATCACATCTAATGATTTCATCACATTGTGACATCACACCTAATGATTTCATCACATTGTGACATCACATCTAATGATTTCATCACATTGTGACATCACATCTAATGATTTCCTATGGTGTCACCTTGGTTTCAATAACTGATCCGTTTTTTTTTAGGGTGCTCTTTGACTCTCCTGTGCAGCTCTGCGTTTTTGGGACTTTGCCATTTTTCCATTAACATTGCTCTAAAAGAACAGATCCGTTTTTCTCCTTCGCCTCATTGGGGAACACAGTACCGTGGTTGTTATGCTGCTGTCCACTAGGAGGCGACACTAAGCAGAATCTGCAAAAGAGTTACAGTGGCTCTTCTGCAGTATACAACCCAGGAGCAGCCACTGTTTCACCAGTTTTTGCTTTGTGCCGTTAGGAGGCACACCTACATTTTTATTTAAATTTTTATTTTTAATGTTTTCTTCAAAAGAAGAAGAAAAGTGGCCCCCTGGCATGCTCATTCCTTGGCTGCCCACCATTGGGGTGCTGGGTTGAAGTTGAGACATCACTACATATGCTGCCCTCCTTCCTCGGCATCCCACTGTTGGGGTGCTGGGTTGAGGTATAGATCCCAGCATAACATCCTCCTTCCTCAATTTCCCTGATGGAGACCTTGGTGAAAGTCGAAGTCCCATAACATCTCCTTACAGCACCTATCAAGCAGCAGCTTCTGAAGTGACAAGAAACAGCAAGAGACATCCCCCTAATCATCCCATGGGTCTTTAGGCTGAGGCACCACAGATACCAGCAGCGCAAGATAGCCACATTTAGCTGCAGGGCACCAGGACATATCACAGCACCATTATCATTAGAGCTCTCATCGCTGGGACCTATGCTGTTTGTCAGAGAGGACCATGGCGGGGTCCGGGTCTGTTCCGGTTACGTCCTGGACTTCCGAGCCAGCCCTCCACCGTTCCCAGGTCCCGCATCAAAGAGAGACCCCGACTTTGGGCCTGGCGCCTAAGCCACCGCCTCTGCAACGGCCCCGTCCCACCCACCGGATGACGCCGATGTGCGCTGTAGCAGGGGGCGGAATGGACTTAGTGTGGCGCTTCTCGCTCATCGTTAAATTTGCAACGTGCCTCTTTTCTCCGCTCCGCCCCCCTTCTTCCTCTCTCTCTCCTTCACTCAGCGCAGCCATTACGCCGCATGAGGGGAGCAAAGCATTAGACAACCGCATCTGGCTATTTTGTCTCTGGGGGCACAGGAACCGCTGGGCTGCAGCTGGGGCGCGCTTCAAGTTGGTAAGATCTCTGCAGAGGCCCTGTCACTGCAGAGGTTCTCTTCCTATGCACAGGCACTGTTTACACACAGGGGATCCCATCACAATGTCTAGCTCTAAGGGTACGTCACACCTGATGACATCGGCGGCGATTTCTTAAGTGACGCAGCGGCATGGCCTATCGGCGGCGTCATCGCCGCTGAGTCGCCCCGTGTAAAGAGGCGTTTAGTGCCAAAAAATCGCCTTAGAGTGGTCGCCTGGTTTCGCAGCACTGCTCTGAAACCAGGCGAGCAGTCTGGGGCGATGTGTACAGATCGCCCCATGTAACATGGCGATCGCCGATGTTACAGGTGATGGGAGCCATAGGCTTCCATGTTACAGGATCGCCGCTGGCGTTTGTGGACACCCCAGCGGTGATGGCGCCTGTAACATCGCCGGTGCGTCGCATGTAAACATGCGACAGCGATGCTGGCGGGGTGCCAAAAACGTGCGCGCTCCCGTGCGTCGCCGCCGATATCTCTGGCGATGTCACCAGGTGTAGCGGTACCCTAAGAGCAATAGGACCATCAGGACATTTAATTCATATTACGCCTCCTGCACAGTCTGCAGGGCTCCTCTGCCTGGTGGATGTGCGTCCACACCAGACACAGTGGCTCTAGATGAGGACTTCATTAAATCCATTAATCAGGTTCTGGATGTATCAGACCCACCTGCCAATTTCTCCAGAACACAAGGTCTCTTAAAAGAGCCAAGAGACCACATAAATATTTTGAAGATCACACTGAATTTCAGGAGATCCTCCAAAAGCATCATTTACATCCTGAACAGAGATTTGGCAACCCCAAAACTCTCGAAGTGCGTTACCCTTTCTTATCAAAACTAACCCAGGATTGGGCGGATCCGCCTCAAGTAGACCCCCCGGTATCCCGGCTGGCTGCTGGCTCCTTTCCTTACCAGACAGTTCGTCAATTAAGGACGCAATGGACCGCCAGTTGGAAAAAATGGCTAGATCAGTTTTTGAGGCCTCGGGGTCCACTTTGGCACTAGCGTTTGCCTCAGTATGGGCAGCCAAGGCCATCATGACTTGGGCCGGTAACCTACATACCGCCTTGCGATCTACAGACGCTGACCCGGCTCTGTCAGATCAGGCGGCTCAAATATCGGTCACTGCAGATTACTTACTGCATGCAGCTCTAGACTCCGCAAATTGTGCAGCAGCAGCGGCGTCAAATGCTATTACAATTGTTCCCGGAGGAAGGAGCTCGGGAGGAGGCTCAGAAACGCGTCGGAAAATAAAGGCTGTAGCTGAACCAGACTTTCCCGTGTCTGTGTTTCTTTGGTCTCGGAGCAGCAGTGCGGACACTGAGGCACTTTGTCCAAGAAGATTATATGAAGTAATGGATCCGGCACCGGACACTTCTCCAATATTCAAAATTTATTCAGTAATTCATAAGATCATAAAATCAGCGACCTAGGGAGCACAGTCCCGCTGGACGCGTTTCGTACACAGTACTTTCCTCCCTCAACTTTGTCCAAGAATTTCTGCATCGCATCTGGAAGGCCTTCGTCACCTGGTGCACCTCCCGAGCTTACTCTCAATTCCCCTATTCTTTGCCAAAGGTCCTTGGTTTCCTTCGGTCGGGTCTGAAGTCGGGTCTGGAGTCCGATCTGTCCCTAAGATCCCTTAAGGGCCAGGTTTTATCTCTTTCAGTTCTTTTTCAGTGGCGACTCGCCATCAAACCGCAGGTGAACACATTTTTCTCCAGGGAGTTTGTCGACTGGTCCCTCTTATAGGAGACCATTAGACGCATGGGATCTGAACCTGCTCCTAACGACGTAGCAAGAACTGCCTTTTGAGCCCCTTAAGGTACCTTCACACACAGCAATTTTGCTAGGCAATTTCACTGGCAATTTGCTGGTTGCAGTGAAATCATGGACACATTGTTCCATTTGTACACAGCAACAAAATAGAACAATGTGTCCATGATTTCACTGCAACCAGCAAATTGCCAGTGAAATTGCGTAGCAAAATTGCTGTGTGTGAAGGTACCTTTAGGGAGATTTCTCTCAACCTTCTAACTCAGAAGGTTGTTTTCCTGGTGGCGATGACTTCTCTCCGTGTAGTGTCGGAACTATCAGCATTCTCTTGCAGATCGCCTTTCCTAATGTTTCACCAGGATAAGGTTGTACTCCATCCGGTTCCGTCCTTTCTCCCTAAGGTGGTGTCCTCCTTCCACCTTAATGAGGAGATTTCCTTACCATCTCTTTTCCCGGCACCGGTTCATCAGATTGAGAAGGTTCCCCGACAGGGGAAGTCTGCGAGCAATGGGGCATGAGTGCCATCAATAGGGGACATCTGCCAGCACAGGAGGACGTGTGCCAGCCATGGGGGACGTGTACCAGCACAGGACAACATGTGCCAGCCACAGGGGACGTGTGCCAGCAACAGGGGACGTGTGTCAGCCACAGGGGACGTGTGCCAGCAAAAGGGGACGTGTGCCAGCCACAGGGAACGTGTGCCAGCCATGGGGGACGTGTGCCAGCCATGGGGAACGTGTGCCAGCCACAGGGGATGTGTGCCAGCCATGGGGGAAGTGTGCCAGCTATGAGGGATGAATGCCATCAGTAGGGACCGTGTGCCAGCCATTGGGGCCATGTGCCAGCCATTGGGGCCGTGTGCCAGCCATTGGGGGACGTATGCCAGCCATGGGGGACGTGTGCCAGCCATGGGGGACGTGTGCCAGCAATAGGGGACATGTGGTATCACTGGGGGATGTGTGCCAGCACAAGGGGGCTAAATCCAATATAAGGGGGCCATATCCAGATTAAGGGGGCTAATTTAAGGATGGGGGCTATATCCCAGGATGAGGGACAATGTACCAGGATGAGGGTACTATGAGGGACATATACGCTGTATGATTTGTTAGATGGACACTGGCATTAAAAGTCAAACCCCATTTAACATTAAAAATTACTTTTTTCTCTTTTCCTTCACCAAATTTGGGGGTGCGTTTTATAATCAGGTGCGTCTTATAAAGCGAAAAATACGGTACTTTATTTTTTAAATTTATTTTATCTAAAAAATAAAATGGCCCGCATAATGTTTTTTGCTGAGCAAGCATATGCGCTGCTCACCTCTGGTAGCTCCGGGTTAGAGACTGAAACAGCTTCTGAAATAGAGCCGTTCTCAGGGGACAGTGACGACTTGGTTGCCTCCAAGGGGTCCCACACCCTGCCAGTCATCACTGCTGACACAGCAGAGGCAGGACCCAGTTCAATTTTTGGAAACCCCGATGCCCTTGATCTCATCACCCACCAGACTAACTTATATGTCCGTCGATGTATTGCCCAAAAACCTCTGCCTGCCCATTCCCTTTCCTGGATCCCCACTAATGTCCCAGAAATCAAAAACGTTTTAGGCATCACCCTCAACATGGGCATTATAAAAAATAACAAAACCTAGTCTCCGCTCCTACGTTGCCGCTCCTCGGCAACTAAGTCGGTCCACAGCACTCCTGTGGTTGCAGCTGTAATGTCTCACACCCGTTATCAGACCCTACTGTGATTTCTCCATTTCCATGATAATTCCAAAGTCTACCCCCCAAGAACTGCCCCCAATTATGACCTCCTTGAGAAATTGAGACCCCTAATTTCCCTCCTGAAACAATCCTTCCTAAATTCCTATACCCCAGAGCAAAATGTTTCAGTTGACAAGTCTCTAATGAACTACAAGGGCCATCTCTCATTCCATCAATTTATCCCCGCCAAACAAGCCAAGTATGGCATAAGATTATATATAAAAATTGTGAATGCAGCAGCGGGTATACAAGAACATTTCTGATTTATGAGGGTAGGGACCAACAAATAAGTCCTCCTAACTGTCATCAGACAATTGGCATCCCAGGGAAAATTGGGAGCTAATGACTTGATTTTTGCAACAAGGGGCTACCATGTGTGCACAGATATTATACCAGCATCCCCCTATACCAATCCATCCACGCTGCAAACACAGAGGCCTGTGGGACAATAAGGAAAAACCGTGTGGGCTTGCTGCCACAGTTGTTATCCAGACGTCTAGAGAAGGGGACGTAATTTTCAATGGCAAGTGACAAACCGCTTGCCATAAAGTCCAATGACCGAAAGGATGTCTACAGGCTAACCACCCTGCATGCAGACACCACTGTGATGGTCAGAGTCAGGGACACTACCAGGGGCAAATAAAAACCCTTCTGTGTTACAGACTTCAACAACAACATGGGTGGCGTAGACCAGTCCAACCAGGTGCTCCAACCATACCTGGAAAAGTGGAAGATAAGGGCCTGGAATAGAAAGGTAGCAATCTACCACCTACAGATTGCTACCTACAATAGCTTTGTGCTTTATAAAAAAAAATTACAAAGGGGCCCTCACATTCCTGCAATATCATGAGAAGATTGTTGAGTTTGTCCTGTGAGAGTCAACAGCACCAGAGGCGGTCTTCAAATCAGAATGCCTACAGACTGACAGAACATCATTTTATGTGCTTTATACCCAGCGCCGGACTGGGGTGTCTGGGGCCCACCAGGAAAATTGACTTCAGGGGCCCACCCACACGGGCCCACCCATTCTTCAGCTGTATGCAAATACCTGTTATGCGTTATACCTATTATAGTGTAGCGTGGACAGCGTTGACTGTAAAACACAGGCGGCTCCTGCACACCACTGTGCGCTCACCATTACTGCAATGTATCATAACTGTAGTTTGCATTAATTTGGATTTTTTGGTGAAAACAAGTTATCAGCGATGTACAGGCGGGGGCTGGCTGGCAGATCTTGCCCTGGGGGGTAGTTGACTTTTTCTAGCCGGTGGCCAACTGAAGAGCGGGGGGATGGGTGCTACCACTACAGAGGCCAACTGAAGAGCATGTGGGTGCTGGCACTGCTTCACTAGCCTGCCAGCTGCCTGCTGCCGCCGCGCCAATACCAGGTCACAGTCAGCCTCCACGCTGACGCCCGCGTCCTGCCTGCTGCGTCCCGGGTCCCGCGCGGCCGCTCTCACTGAAGGGGCGGCTCTAAACTAGGACTAAATCACCGGCCTGGGGGGCAAATGCTTCCCTGCCACCTGGGCCAGTCCGCCCCTGTGCACAGGTTAGGAAGGTGATCACTTATTTATTGGTGCAATCCGCACCATCAGAAGAATGTGGAACGGTGAGTTTTGTACCTCAGTATTTGTAAAGCTGACTTAACAACACGTTGTGATCAGGTCCGGGGCTGTCCGATGTGAATCAGACAGCCCCGGACCCAATTTTGACATACTGCAGCCCTATGGTGCTGAACAGGGCCGGATGGCAGCTATTTGCCATCCTGTTTTGTCCCTATCCGGCAGCATCAGGCTGCAAACGATTTTTGACCCGGACACAAAAACGGAGCTTACATCATTTTTGTGTCCGGGGCGAAAAATTTAAGCAAGACAGATCCTACTGGATTCTCCCGGTTCCAGCACGATCCGGCACCCCCTAACATGATCCGGCACCCCCTAACATGAGAGTCTATGGGGCGCCGGATCATGCCGGACCTGATAGAGTCTGCCAGGTTCCCATACGCCGGCTGCTGCAGTTCAGCGTGAGCTCCTCTGAACTTCAGCACCAGGAGCTGCCCCCTGTGAAGAGGTTCAGCACCATTTCAGTAGGGGACAGCTCCTGAAGCTGCGCTCTGCAGAATCTGGCTACAAACAGGACCGGAGGGCATATTAACCCTCCGCTTCTATTTGTCCGGACCTGTCAGGCTGTGTCCGGTGCCTCCTGCAAAGCACCGGACACAGCCTGACAGGGGTAAAAACGTGGTGTGAAGCCGGCCTAAGACAAAACCAGGAGTAAAGCAAGCAGAGGTAATCCTGGATTTGTCTTATAAATACTGAAGTCACTAAATGCTTAACTTTCTTTCTCTGGCAAACCTCTGCATCTCTGCTGCTGTGTCACAGGACAGGGAGGGGTTAAACATCTAAGTATTTAATATCTATTGAAAATAAAATAGTTTCCACTTATTGATATCAGATAAAACAAATGACCGACCAAAATCCACTCTACCAAGACCAATATTACCACATAGAAGTCAGAAATACCACCACACCTTGACCAGATCACATACTACCACAACATAGCACCCAAATAATGCCACATACCAGATAAATACCGCCACACCATGCCGAAAGCACATAATACCACCACATAGTGATCAAATACTACCACATACAAGGTATAAATACTGCCACACCATGAGACCTCATATTGCCACCACATAGTGACCAAATACCACCATATACAGGGGACAAATACCGTCATGTCATGACCAAAGCACATAATGCCACGGTCCACCACATATAATACTAAATTAACAGAAATGTAAAAAAGCTCTGTATATTGAGTCAGTGTACAGGTAATACAGTGATCACCAGTGACATTATACACAGGAGTTCAGTATATAGTGTCAAAGTACAGGTAATGCAATGATCACCATTGACATTATACGCATGAACTCTGTATATAGTGTCAGTGTGTGTGTATAAGTAATACATGTAGCTTCTCCCCCCACGTTCAATGTAGCTTCTCCTCTCTATCCATCCATGTTCCTTCTCCCTCTATTCCCCATCCATCCATGTAACTTTTCCCCATCCAGCAAAACATCCATGCACCTTCTCCCCATCCATCCATCCATCCTGTTCTCCCCCCTTTTCCATGCCGCCCCCCCATCCATCCCATTCTGCCCCCTCTTTCAGGACGCCCCATCCATCCACCATTCATTCATTCCACTCTGTCCCCCCGGCTGCTATCTTCGGCTGTAACAACGCCTTACCTGACTCCACACTCCTGATCCTGGCAGCTTCTTCCTCTGCGGCTCCCGGTCTCCCGCTTGCCGGCACCAGGCAGCTTCATCCTCTGTGGCTCCCAGTCTCCGGCACCAGGCACCCGGCAGCTTCTTCCTCTGCGGCTGCCGGTCTCTGGCACCAGGTACCCGGCAGCTTAGTCCTCTGAAGCTCCCAGTCTCCGGCACCCGTCAGAACCAGGCATCCGGCAGCACCAGGGGCCTGGCAGCACCAGGCACAACCAGGGACCCGGCAGCACCAGGCACCACGGAGCCCGGCAGCACCAGGCACCACGGAGCCCGGCAGCACCAGGCACCCTGGGGGCCCGGCAGCACAAGGCACCACCATGGGCCCTGGGAGCCCGGCCCCACTATGAGGGGAGCCCAGCACCACCAGGGGGGCCCAGCACCAGCAGAGGGGCCCAGCACCAGCAGGGAGGCCCAGCACGGGGGCCCAGCACCAGCAGGGATGCCCAGCACGGGGGCCCAGCAGCACCAGGGGGGCCCAGCACGGGGGCCCAGCACCAGCAGGGAGGCCCAGCACGGGGGCCCAGCACCAGCAGGGGAGCCCAGCAACACCAGGGGGGCCCAGCACCACCAGGGGAGCCCAGCACCACCAGGGCGGCCCAGCACCACCAGGGGAGCCCAGCACCAGCAGGGAGGCCCAGCACGGGGTCCCAGCACCACCAGGGGGGCCCAGCACCAGCACGGGGGCCCAGTAGGGGGGCCCAGCACGGGGGCCCAGCACCCCCAGGGGGGCCCAGCACCACCAGGGGGGCCCAGCACCACCAGGGGAGCCCAGCACCACCAGGGCGGCCCAGCACTACCAGGGGAGCCCAGCACCACCAGGGGAGCCCAGCACCAGCAGGAAGGCCCAGCACGGGGGCCCAGCACCACCAGGGGGGCCAGCACCAGCAGGGGGGCCCAGTAGGGGGGCCCAGCACCAGCACAGAAGCCCAGTAGGGGGGCCTAGCACCACCAGGGGGGCCCAGCACCGGGGCCCAGCACCACCAGGGGGGCCCAGCATGGGGGCCCAGCACCAGCAGGGGAGCCCAGCACCAGCAGGGAGGCCCAGCACGGGGGCCCAGCAACACCAGGGGGGCCCAGCAACACCAGGGGGGCCCAGCAACACCAGGGGGGCCCAGCACCATCAGGGGGACCCACTAGGGGGGCCCAGCACCACCAGGGGAGCCCAGCAACACCAGGGGGGCCCAGCACCAGCAGGGGGGCCCAGCACGGGGGCCCAGCACCAGCAGGGAGGCCCAGCACGGGGGCCCAGCACCAGCAGGGGAGCCCAGCAACACCAGGGGGGCCCAGCACCACCAGGGGAGCCCAGCACCACCAGGGCGGCCCAGCACCACCAGGGGAGCCCAGCACCAGCAGGGAGGCCCAGCACGGGGGCCCAGCACCACCAGGGGGGCCCAGCACCAGCACGGGGCCCAGTAGGGGGGCCCAGCACCACCAGGGTGGCCCAGCACTACCAGGGGGGCCCAGCACCACCAGGGGAGCCCAGCACCAGCAGGAAGGCCCAGCACGGGGGCCCAGCACCACCAGGGGGGCCAGCACCAGCAGGGGGGCCCAGTAGGGGGGCCCAGCACCAGCACAGGGGCCCAGTAGGGGGGCCCAGCACCACCAGGGGGGCCCAGCACCAGCAGGGAGGCCCAGCATGGGGGCCCAGCACCAGCAGGGGAGCCCAGCACCAGCAGGGAGGCCCAGCACGGGGGCCCAGCACAACCAGGGGGGCCCAGCAACACCAGGGGGGCCCAGCACCATCAGGGGAACCCACCAGGGGGGCCCAGCACCACCAGGGGGGTCCAGCACCAGCAGAGGGGCCCAGCACCACCAGGGGGGCCCAGTATCGGGGCCCACCACCACCAGGGGGGCCCATCACGGGGGCCCCCCACCACCAGGGGGCCCTTGTGGGCCCCTGAGAGCTGCCCCCTCACCTCAGCCTCAGGGGCCCCTGAGAGCTGCCCCACACTCATCCTGGGGGGCCCCTGAGCGCTGCCCCAACACTCTTTGGCCCCTAAGTGCCCCCCCACATGTCATACAAGGGGGCCCCTGACGGCTGCCCCCACACGCTATCCTCGGGGCCCCCTTACCGCTACCTCCCTTAGTGCTGCCTCCCCCCGCTCTCCATTACCGGCAGGCTGATCGCACGCAGCCTGTCATGTAGTGTTATGCTGCAGCCGGCGATACAGGAAATAGAGCGGCGCCGGCTACAACACAACACCACGTGACAGGCAGAGGCGGAGATCAGCGCCACTGCCCGCCGGTAATGGAGAGAAGGGGGAGGCAGCAGTAAGGGGGCCCCGAGGATAGCGTGTGGGGGCAGCGGTCAGGGGCCCCCTAGTATGACATATGGGGGCGCTCAGGGGACCAATGGGCCCCCCCTTTGTGTCCGGGATCCCCCTACAGCTCCCAGGGGGGGTATGGGGGCGGGGCTTTGTGGGCGTGGCCCAAATGTGTCGGGGCCCCCCGGGGGATCTCCCGATCTCCCGCCGGGCCAGTCCGCGCCTGTTTATACCTCTCACTAACACCCAAAACAGTCCAAAAAAAAGATGTAAAGTATATACGAGGCAGAGTGTGAGGAGTGGATCCCGCTACTACTGCCCCACGTGTCCAACCCAACCTGGACTTTGTGTTACCCCCTACATCGAGATTTAACACACATTTACCAATTATTAGATGGCATCAATAAAATAAAACCAAATTGTGTGGTAGGCTTTTGTCTTTTTTTTTACAACATTTATATTTTCCGCTTTAGTGGGCCCCTTTAGAGATGATCATTAAAACACATTTTACCTCATTACCCAAATTGTTACAAGACTTGATCACTCATCTGAGAAATAATTCCAGGATTCGATAACTCACATACCAAACTATTATTCAGACAAATTGTCGTCCAAATGCTAACGTCTGCATACTCCACAATGTGGACTCTACAAGTGGTTTTGAGAAGTCTGATCTCATCTGACAAATAATTCCAAGACTTGATCGCTCACATAAGGTTTTTTAACCAGTTATCTTAGTTTGACTGGTATTACAACTACAGTTCAACGGGTCACGGGTGAAGGGCGAGAGCCCGAAACGGTGCCGTAGTCACTTGGCCTCCCTGCCCCCTCCCTGCACCATGTCTTGGCAACTCTAATAAAGAATCGTCCTGCTTCTACTTCGGTGAGTGCTGCTTTTTCCTCTATTTTTATCATTATATCACATTATCTTTTGGTTTTACATAGGTAGTTATTCTTGAACGTTTCAAACATCATATAAATAATTGGCAACGAGTAAAATTAAACATCAGTCTCCCATAAGGTAGAATTCTTGGCTCTGGTACACAATCTTCCTGCTTTTTGAATTTGGATGACAGCCTAAAACCACCATGTAAAACGTGTTTGTGCAGGTGTGGTAGGGTCCCTGGGTGCAGGTCAGGGCACACAGACAATGAAAGTTGCTGCATCGGCTGTTTTTTTTTTTTCAATCTAAGTATCTGGCAGGTAATTTACCTTGGTTGACCCTTTGGGGACACCTGACAAGGATACGATTAAATGGGGCACTATACAGTTGTAGCCAAAAGTATTGACACCCCTGCAATTCTGTCAGATAATGCTCAGTTTCTTCTTGAAAATGATTGCAATCACAAATTCTTTGGTATTATTATCTTCATTTAATTTGTTTTCAATGAAAAAACACAATAAGAATTGTCCTAAAGCCAAATTGGATATAATTCCACACCAAACCTAAAAAAGGGGGTGGACAAAAGTATTGGCACTGTTAGAAAAATCATGTGATGCTTCTCTAATTTGTGTAATTAACAGCACCTGTAACTTACCTGTGGCACCTAACAGGTGTTGGCAATAACTAAATCACACTTGCAGCCAGTTGACATGGATTAAAGTTGACTCAACCTCTGTCCTGTGTCCTTGTGTGTACCACATTGAGCATGGAGAAAAGAAAAGAAGACCAAAGAACTGTCTGAGGACTTGAGAAACCAAATTGTGAGGAAGCATGAGCAATCTCAAGGCTTCAAGTCCATCTCCAAAGACCTGAATGTTCCTGTGTCTACCGTGCGCAGTGTCATCAAGACGTTTAAAGCCCATGGCTCTGTGGCTAACCTCCCTAGATGTGGACGGAAAAGAAAAAGTGACGAGAGATTTCAACGCAAGATTGTGCAGATGGTGGATACAGAACCTCGACTAACATCCAAACAAGTTCAAGCTGCCCTGCAGTCCGGGGGTACAACAGTGTCAACCCGTACTTTCTGTCGGCGTCTGAATGAAAAGGGACTGTATGGTACGAAAGCCAGGAAGACCCTACTTCTTACCCCGAGACATATAAAAGCCAGGCTGGAGTTTGCCAAAACTTACTTGAGAAAGCCTAAAACGTTTTGGAAGAATGTTCTCTGGTCAGATGAGACAAAAGGCATCAACATAGAGTTTTACAGGAGAAAAAAAGAGGCAGTCAAAGAAAAGAACACGGTCCCTACAGTCAAACATGGCGGAGGTTCTCTGATGTTTTGGGGTTGCTTTGCTGCCTCTGGCACTGGACTGCTTGACGGTGTGCAATGTGCATGGCATTATGAAGTCTGAAGACTACCAACAAATTTTGCAGCATAATGTAAGGCCCAGTGTGAGAAAGCTGGGTCTCCCTCAGAGGTCATGGCTCTTCCAGCAGGACAATGATCCAAAACACACTTCAAAAAGCACTAGAAAATGGTTTGAGAGAAAGCACTGGAGACTGCTAAGGTGGGCAGCAATGAGTCCAGACCTGAATCCCATAGAACACCTGTGGAGAGATCTAAAAATGTCAGTTTGGAGAAGGCACCCTTCAAATATCAGGGACCTGGAGCAGTTTGCCAAAGAAGACTGGTCTAAAATTCCACCAGAGCATTGTAAGAAACTCATTGATGGTTACCGGAAGTGGTTGATCGCAGTTATTTTGGCTAAAGATTGTGCAACCAAGTATTAGGCTGAGAGTGCCAATACTTTTGTCTGGCCCATTTTTGGAGTTTTGTGTGAAATGATCAATGTTTTGCTTTTTGCTTCATTCTCTTTTGTGTTTTTTCATTGAAGATAAATTAAATGAAGATAATAATACCAAAGAATTTGTGATTGCAATCATTTTCAGGAAGAAACTGAGTATTATCTGACAGAATTGCAGGGGTGTCAATACTTTTGGCCACAACTGTATGTCTTGCTACACAAAACTATTCTTGGCATCTACATTACTTATATATATTTATACATATTTATTTGGTGATACGGGCATGATCATTTTATTGGAAGATCTCTAACAATGAGGCTGTTCCATATTCATACACTATGGGCTTTACTGCATGGTTCCTGCCGAACCTCCTGTACCAGACAATCTAATATATACTTACCTAAAATTGTTCGTCATCCGCTTCCGTCCAGACATCCTCAAATCCCACAATCCACCACGCCGTATCGGAAGTATGCCGACCGCCCTATTGGAATAGCCAAGTGATGTGTATTTCAATATGGCATCCGCTGGTGGTACCTTGCGCAGTACCACCAGCGGGACACCGCCGGGAGTTCCCCACCAAACCCCCCGCCACTGCCGCCAGGACCCACGCGCCGGATCCTGCCGCTGCCTGCCACCCACCTCTGTGCAGTCACAGCCGCCAGGAAAGATAGCAGCTTGCGGCCTGTGCCTGAGATGGGGTGCGGGCCCCCTCTGGAGGTGCCGCACCCCATCTCCAGCACAGGCTGCAAACCACCTTCTTTCCTGGCGGCTGTGACTACACTGAGGTGGGTGGGCAGGCAGCGGTGGGACACACACACACACACACACACACACTACATAATGTATGTACATACACACACATACATGTACTCACATATATACACACATAGACATGCATACATATACACAGTATAATGTCCCCACACGCGCTTACACATGCAAGCACTTAACACACAAACACATATACACAGAATAACAGAGTATAATGTCCCCACATACACACACAAGCACACACATACATGCACATGCATACCCAAATGCATATATATATACACATGTAGATAACAACGCATACACACAGTGTAATGTCCCCACACACATTCAGGTGCACGCACATACGCACACGCATATACATAGTATAATGAATCCACACACACGCCCCCATGCATACACACATGCAGATATACACATGTAGATACACACATGCACATACAAACACGCATGCACACTGTGAGGCACCGCCGGCATGATCCCCATGGCCGGGGCGCATCACATGCAGGATCAGGGTGATCCTGTTCACACTGGCCGGTTTGATAGTGGATGACGCTCTGTGAACCTATCCTGAACACAATGAGTTTAATGTGACTAGTGAGTGGCTCATGAGATCGAGGAAGTACTGAGGAAAAGGAATGTAATGAGTGATTGCTGACAGCCCAGATAGGTGTGTCAGGTGGGTGTGTCCGGAGGATTAGCAGCCCAGCTGGTTGAGTCAGTGTGGGTGTGGCAGGCACGATAAGAGCCTGCTAGCTGAGTGATTGAGAGATTCATTATCAGCCAGAGATCAGCCTGAGAGGATGGTGATCTATGAGCGGCCAAAGTGCAGAGCCGTCCAGTCCAGGGCTTTGTGTGTGATGGAATAATGGGAGCATGCTAGCTCCATGCCGGTGCCTAGGTCCGGGGTCGTGGCAGCACCTGGAAGGGGAAGCTAAGGATGAACCTGGGGGGATACTGGTCCAGGCGTGGGGTGAAACACGTCCGGGAAAGGAGCCCGTGGGGATGCCTGGTGGAACCTGTGACACAGGTAGCGAGACCCGGATCCGTGCCCGGTAAGAAAGCAGTTCTCAAATGCTTGCGTGAACTGTGCACCTGGTGTGTGAAATGTGCCAGGCGGGCATAGCCGCCCGAGGTCCGACTAGAAAGTCAGTGAGGGACCTGTGTTAACTATATGTGTATGAGGGCTTAGGTAATTGCCCTGAATGAGAGATGATGGCCTATATGTAAGAGCCATGTATAATGATGTGGAGAGAGAGTGACCCAGCTAGTGTGGATGATATTGGAGGATTTCCGTCCCTGTTGGACGAGAGGGAGGCTTGCCCTGCTGCTTGCAGTGGGTACCCGTCCCTCAACCTCGGCCTCTAATGGTGTGGGTGTGCTGTGGTGCCAGACACAGGGGTAATAGGGCTCCTAGTAGGTAACAGATGAGTTTCCCGGGTACTAAGGTTTGCCAATCCCTGTAATGGACCATGGAGGAGCCACAGTCCATGGATGTATTATGATGGGCTGTGAGCGGGTGTAAGGATGCATGGGATCCATGGATATTGTATGATGGATCACATGTGGTATGTAAGGTCCCGGTCAGGCAGGAATCCTGACTACG
Organism: Allobates femoralis; assembly: GCA_033576535.1. Taxonomy (NCBI): domain Eukaryota; kingdom Metazoa; phylum Chordata; class Amphibia; order Anura; family Aromobatidae; genus Allobates; species Allobates femoralis. The sequence goes on from JARQOC010000001.1 coordinate 106,215,257, forward strand.
GGATATATATGGCGTCATCAGGCTGGGTGACTGAAGCCAGGCGGCAGGTACCGCCATTGGGACCCACAGGGTCCGTTGAAGGGTCATCGTCGAAATGTAACTTATGTATTTATGTGTAAAGTGTATATAGGCCGTAGGCCGTAGCTACCACGGGAGCAAGTGTTAGAGCTCCAATGGGGAGAGAGGTGGTTACCGGTCGCGGGTTACAATAATGGTATATGTGCAATGTTATATGTAATATCAATGTATTATGTGACGTGTATGTGTTAAATGTTAAATGTACTAATCTGGTTATTGATACTGTTGAGAAATAAACGGGTAGTTACGTGAAAAATTATACACGTGTTGGCGTTATTACGCAGCAAGCAAGTCCCCCGGCTCGCTACCTCACAACACACAGTATAATGTTCCCACATTCACATGCACGCACATACACACATGCAACCACGCATATACACGCACATGCATACACACAGTATAATGAACCCACACATGGCCGTGCATACACACATGCAGATATACACATGTAGATACACACATACACTTACAAACACGCATGCACACAGTATAATGTTCCCACACGCACACACACATGCACGCTCATACACACATGCAAGCACACACATATACACACAGTATAATGTCCCCACACACATACTCATATACACACACATATACGCACACACAATCACGCACATACACAAGGAAGCACAAACATACACACGCAAGCACATACACACCCGTGAATACCCACATGCAGATATACACATACAAGCACATAAAAACACACATGCACGCACACACATACATGCATATGCTCATGCATATGAACAGTATAATATCCCCATACACACAAACACATGTCCGTGCATACACACACGCAGATGCACACGCACTCACAAAACCCATACGCACGCATATACACAGTATAATGCACGCGCATACACACATGCAAGCACGAACATACAACACATACACACAGTATAATGTTCCCACACACGCAGATACACAAAAGCACATAAACATGCAAGCATGCACATACACACATACACAAAAACATACATATAGTATAATGTCCGCACACACACACAAACATACACAAACACGCAGATACATACACTCATACAAACACATGCACACACAAACACGCATATACATGCAAGCATGCACATATACACACATACACAAGCATGCATGTACACACAAATATGCACATACAAACATGCATTTATGCACACAGATACATGCACACAAACTCGCATACGCATGTGCATACACATACATACAAACAGGCATGCACATACAGTATAATGTCCCCACACACGCAGATACGCACATACACAAACATGCACATAAACAAACACGCACGTGCAAACATACGCAGAAGTATGCACACACGCATACACAAACACGCATGTACTCACGCACGCACATACACACATGCGCATACATTCACACATGCATATGCACATACACAAGCATGCACAAACATACAGACACCTACATGCACACAAATGTATATATACACATGCGCATACACGCGTGGTATACATACAAGCATACATGCACACATACGCATACACACGCGGATGCCATCTTTGGACACTCAGGTATACAAAGATGGTGGCCACGTGACACATCACACTGCACCACTGCACGTTTACAGGATTACGTCGAAGGGGATCTTGGTGGGAGCTAATAAAGTGGATAAAGAGGTGTCTCTGTCTATTTTGTATGTAATAAAACATTTCTCTGTGTGTGGTTTTTTTCTCCTTTAAAGGGATCCTGTCACCTCCAAAACGCCTCCTAAGCTATCAAAACATGTCCCTGCAGCATATTATCACTAATCTCACACTCCTTTTGTCTCCTAAAAGCATCCTGTGAAAGTGGATAAAAACGTTTTAATACTTACTCAGTAGTGATTATAATTAGCAGGGGCTATATTCTTTAGCCCTTAGGGCGTGTTTTGCAGCCTGAATGATCCACCCTCTTTCTGTCTGTGCTGCTCTGACATGCAGCTGAAGGCAGGACTAATGATTTGCATTCTGTGAGTGATAGAGAGGGGGGAGGGTAAAGCCTGCACAAGCAAAGCACACAGAGGATCCTGGAGCCTGCAAAACAACATGCCCTGGGGACTAAAGAATATAGCCCCTGCTAATTATAATCACTAATGAGTAAGTATTAAAACGATTTTTATGCACTTTCACAGGATGCTTTTAGGAGACAAAAGGTTTTTTCACACCAGTTGCTTATCCTATACGGAGCTCTTCCAGTTATGTCCGTGAAGAAGACCTACGGGTCAAAACGTTGACTCTAAAATTCATTTACAAGCTACTTTGTCTGTTCCAAAAATAAAAACGTGACTTTGCTTGAAAAATTCCTGTTTTTCTTTTGGTGGTGTGCCAGACACTTATAATATTACTCCTTTATTACCTAGTCTGCCACCGCTACATGGCAGCTGGAAGAGCGGAGCAATCACCAGTTTTGTTGTCTGTCATAGAGACACCAATTCTGGGGCGGCTGCTGGCTGCAATTTTCTGCGTGGGGGGCCCAGAACGCTTGGGCCTCACCACGCTGAGAATTCCAGCCCCCAGCTGTCTAGGTTACCTTGGCTGGCAATAGAAAATATGGTGGAGCCCACGCCAATTTTTTGAAAATAAGGCTTCCCTGTATTTTTCATTGCAAGCGAAGGTAACACCAGGCAGAGGAGGTTGGCAGCTAGCAGCTGCTTGGTTTACCTGCGCTGGCAAGACAAAATACAGTGAAACCCCACACATTTTTTACCAGGAAATTAATTAGATTGCCAGATTGACACTTTATTATTAAACCTCCCCCCACAGAAACAGGTTTTTAACTAAAAATATATTTACTGCCCCCATCGTGATGTCACTGCCCTCCTGTGCGATAGCATCGGGCCCACATCTAGTACATTTAGAATCTAGTAGGGGACTTGTTTTGTGCATGTAGCAGTTCTGAAGGAGCCTGTTGTGGTGTACTACGTCGACTGACACATTTGTCTCTCATATTGGTATTTATGGAGATAAACAGATCAGTACGACCAGTCTCTGAAAAATCAACACGTCCTTCTATTCCTGCTGTTGTTCCTTCATCTCTGGAACAAGCACAAGTTTGCCACATAGTTGGCTGCATTTTCCTCCACATTTTGCCCTTCACTCCAGTACACTTTTTTGTCCTTGCTGCAACATACGCTATTGCAGGACAGCTGTTTAGTGAGCAAGACTAAGGCTGGCTTCACATTTGCGTATGGGAAGGCAGCGTATTGCTGCATTCCCATACGCAGTCAAACGCATGCGCACTGCGTTCCTATGTTTAACATAGGAACGCATGGTGCCTGCGTTTGCTGCGTTCAGGTGCGGATGCGGACGATATCTGCTGCTTCCGGTGTCCAGCATCCGCACCCGGGACGCAGCATGTTGGGGTTTTTTGTGCGTTTGGGGACCTTGGAAAATCAGCAAGCGTCCCCAAGCGCACAAAAAATGCATTGGCTTCAATGGGTCCGCAGTGTTCTGCGCTTGACAGCGCAGGAGAACGCTGCGGACCCATTGAAAAATCTTCCGGTGGCCGGCGGTGATGTCACAGGAGCTCACCGACGGCCACCGGGAGATCAGCTCAGCCACTGCTGTCCTCCGCCTCCCGGCCGCTGGTAATGTGCTAGCGGTGTCGGCGGGGAGAACAGCTGATCTGACAGCTGTTTGAATCTTCCCGCGCCGACATCTCCTCTCGGTGTCGGCGCGGGAAGATTCAAACAGCTGTCAGATCAGCTGTTCTCCCCGCCGACACGTCCCGGAGGTTACCGGCGGCCGGGAGGCGGAGATCTCCGGCGCTGATCTCCGCCCCCTGACAACACCGATTGGCTGGCAGCCTGCACAGTGATGTGTCCGCAGGCGGACATTCTCCGCTGCGGACACATCTTTTGGACCCTGCTTTGCACTTCGTATGTGTCTGCATGCGATCAGCATGCAGACACATACGCAAATGTGAAGCCAGCCTAAGTTTGATCATCAGCAAATGTGTTTTTAGGGGCATGCTGCCCTTTGTGAGTAATAATTCCTGGAAGGATTTTCATGTTTGGTAGCGCAAAGTCTTAGAAAGCGTTGAATGCGCCCTGGAATTCCACCAATTTTACATTGAAGACAGAATGGTACATAAAAAATAGTGGGATCAAACTACTCAATACCTCCCTAGATAAGTACATTACAGGGTAAAACTTACAAAAAATCCATTTATGTGGGTTTTCACTTGTTCTTGTACCACATAGGCTCTACTAATATGATGATCTATTGCAAATGGAGTCAGATTTGTTCCAGAATTCAAATATTGCTCCTTTCGTTCCAAGTCCTGCAGTTTGTCCGAACAGATTTTTTTGACTATATTCGGGGTATCGTCGCACTCATAAGAGTGTGGGTAACAAACTGTGGGGTCCACTTTTTTGGTGTTACCTATTGTAAAAGTGAAATATTTGGTGCTGAAGTAACACTTTTGTAAATTCTGTAAAGCACCTGTGGGATCGAAATGCTCACCATACCCCTAAATAAAATCCTTGAGGAGTCTAATATACAAAATTTTGTCACTTGTGGGGGGTTTCTGCTGCTTAGGTACCTTAAGGGTCCGAGAAGTACAAGACGGTGCCCACTATCTATGGCTGCCTTCACATTAGCGTTTGGCGCCGCAGCGTATGCTGCGTTCCCATACGCAGTCAAACGCATGCGCACTGCGTTCCTATGTTTAACATAGGAACGCATAGTGCCTGCGTTTGGCAGCGTTTGCTGCGTTCGGGTGCGGATGCGGACCATATCTGCTCCTTCCGGTGTCCCGCGTCCGCACCCGGGACGCAGCATGTCGCGTCTCTGGTGCGGGCGAGAGTGTGTGATCTGTATGCAGGCATCCGCCTGCGCACAGATCACTAATGGCGGGCAATGAGAGCGCACGGCGATCTGCAAGCATCTGCAGACCGCCGTGCGCTCCATTATAAACATAGGGGCCGCGTCTGCATGCAGATGCTTGCAGATGCATCTGCAAAACGCTGCAGATGCATCTGCAAGTCTGAAGGCAGCCTATTTCAGCCAAATTTGCTTTCAAAAATTCAAATATTGCTCCTTCCCTTCTGAGTCCTCCCAGTTGTTCAAACAGCGATTTCTGAACACATGTGGGTATCAGCGCATTGAGAAGAAACTGGGTAACAAATTTTGACATCTAATTTGTCCTGCTATCCCTTGTTGTAAAAGTGAATAAATTGAGAATTGATGCTAATGCAACATTTTTAGGTAAAATATAAATGTATTTTTTTTTTATCCACTTTGCATTCATTGCTGTGAAGCATCAGAAGGGTTAATAATCCTCTTGAATGTGCTTTTGAGCAGTCTGAAGGGAGCACTTTTTAGAATGGTTTCACCTTTGTGTATTTTGTATCATATGGGCCTCTAAGTCACTTCACATGTGATGAGGTCACTAAAAAAATGGCTTTGTAAATTTTGATGTAAAAATGAGAAATTGCTGATGAACTTGGAACCCTTATGACTTCCTAACAAAACGAATGTTTCCAAAATTGTACTGATGTAAAGTCGACATGTGGGAAATGTAATTTATTAACTATTTTGTGTGACATTACTCTCTGGTTTAACAGAATAAAAATAAAAAATTTGAAAATTGCAAAATTTGAAAACATTTTGGCAAAATTCCATTTTTTTCACAAATAAAATGCAAAAAATATCATCCTAAATTTACCACTAACATAAAGTACAAGATGTCATGAAAAAGCATTCTCGGAATCAACAGGATGCATTGAAGTGTTCCAGCGATATAACCGCATAAAGGGACACGGGTCAAAACGGTAGAATTTGGTTTGGTCACTAAGGTGGAATTTAACTTTGTCACTAAGGGGTTAAGGCCACGCCCATGGTGCTTTGTTTGATGCTTTTTTTTAATGCAGATTTTGCGAATTTTCAACATTAAGAGTTCAGAGGTGCTGAGTCCAACGTGTTTATTTTTCCTTGCAGATTTGGTGCAGATTTTGGGGTAGAATAGAGAATTTGCACCACATCTGCAAGGGGCAACATGTGCACAGCACTTCTGAACTCTCATAGACTTTGCTGGGTTCAGGATAGACATGCAGATTTTGATGCAAATTTACAAAATCTGCATTAAACAAAGCACCAAACAATGGACCGTGGGCACAGAGCTGTACATTAGGGGGCAAACTTAAGCAAATACAGATGTTTTCACCAAATTAATTGATTACAACTTTTTAAAAGCTGACAAAATGTAGTGCATCTTCACTCTACTCTCCACCAGTGTATTTTTGAGTACACCACTATTTAGCTCAATGTTTGCATCATTTTGAGAAATATGCAATTCTTTGCAATAACAAATCTCAAAAAAATTTCAAGACCAAAAAAGACAATTTTTTACTTTGCATCAACTTCATGAACTGCATGAGCCGTTTTGAAGACGTCGGCAATAAAAACAGTAACAAAGTAAAGTGACTTAAAAACCCTGCAAATAATGAATCAAGCCTTAATTTCAGGAGATCGTGTACATGGTGTACTTACTACACAGGAGCGCCTGTAATGTTGACCACCACTGTACCCGAAGAATGGTCATCCGCTTGAAAACTCTGTCTTCTGTTTTGGTTCCCTTCCTGCAATAATGTCCCCACTTTGTGCTCCAATCTGTAATAATGTCTCTTGTCCTGGGTCCCTTCCTGTACTAATGTCCTCTGTCCTGGGCACATTCCTATAATAATGTTCCTTGCCCTGGACCCCCTTCTATATCAATATTTTCTTTCTTGGGCCCTCAATCTGTAATAATGTCTCTTGTCCTGCGTCCCTTCCTGTAATAATGTCCCTTGTGAGGGGCACTTTGATGTAATAATGACCCCCATCCTGGTGTACTTTTCCAACACATAACAATATACGAGTCGTACATTTACAATTCCTCTTCTCCACGCTCCCACAGCAAGCAACAACCTTTTCTTACTCCATAGGAAGGAGGTGGCTAGCGCATGTCAATGCATTATAGGCAGTTTTAAACCATCTCGCAAGAAAACAAAACAGACATGTCTCCATCTGTTATACACAGACACAAAGTCTGTAATAATACGGACATGTGAACGGCACCATAGGTTATAATTAGGGATGAACGAGTATACTCGTTACTTCTCGGTACTCGCCGAATAGTATGGTACTCGAACTACTCGTTACTCCACGAGTTTCCTTGTCGTTACTCACTAGGAGTAACGAGTCCAATGTAAGTCAATGGGAAATGCGAGTACTAACTCTGCTGGACCCTATAAAGGGATCTGGGGGGCTGAGGAAAAGGCTGCATGATTGTTTAAAAGCCGGCGGTAAAAATATTTCAAAGGTTCTCTACCAGAGATGTAGCTGAGCTAAAGAAGACTCCATTGGACTACGTCGGACGGAAGAGGAATTCTTTAATAAAGATGTCATCTCTAAGTGTATTTTTTTGTTTTATTTCCAATAAAAAAAATTTTTTCTCTGTGTTGTGTTTTTTTAAACAATTTACTAGAAATTCATGGCGGTCATGTCTAATTTTGACGTGACCCCATGAATTTCGGGCTTAGTATTATCAGCTGTCCCTAACCCCTTTATTACCCAGGCTGGACCTGTCTGGACCTGATAGTGTCTCAGCGTGAGATAATTAAAAAATACTAGATATTTCAACTTTTTGCCTGCTGTACTTGGCTGGACACCAAAAATTAAAAAACAAAACATTTATGGACTGCATCTTTATTAACCCATCCACTTGAGGGGTTAATAAAGATGCAGAACCTAAATTATTATATTTGGTTTTTACTTTTTAATTCATTTTTCACAAAAATGTTGGCGTGGGCTTCGCCATATTTTTGTATGCCAGCCAGTTACAGCAGGCAGGAACGGGCTGCGCCCAACCCCCAGCTGCTTATTTGTACATGGCCGAACGCAGCAATATAGGGAAACCCGTATTTTTTAATTATTTCATGAATTTCATGAAATAATAAAAAAAAATATGTGGGGCTTCGCGCTATTTTTGTGTCCAGCCAGGTACAACTAAGCAGCTGTGGACTGGAATCCGCAGCGCAGGGATGCCCAAGCTTTCTGGCCACCCCTCCCCCCCCGCTGCGAATTGCAGTCCGCAGCCACCCCAGAAGATGGCGTGTTCATAGAAGCGCCATATTTTGGCGCTGTACCCAACTTATCCAGGGCCCTGGTGCAGTGGCTCACTGGGTAATAAATGGGTTGGGCCAGATTTGTATTATCAGCTGGCCCTAAGCCCGAAATTCATGGGGTCACACCAATATTAGACATGACCGCCATGAATTTCTAGTGAATTGTTTACAAACACAACGGAGAGAAAAATTTTTTTTTCTAATATATAAAGCTGAATGTGTGTATATCCGGGATTGGCATCTACACCGTCGCAACTACAGCCAGAAAATTTTGCACAGTCACACGTCTGGACCCTGAGAGCATCATAGGCTATGTTGTGAGGTGAAATTTTAACCCTGCGCGTTCCAGTTCACCAATTTTGCCCCTATCTACATAATGGGGAAAAAGTGACAGTTGACAGTTGTGAATGAGAGGGGCTTAATGACAGCGCCAAAGACTAACAGCATATAGTCACTAAGGTGGGGCCCCAACATCGCATATTCACAATGCACGGGGACATGTATACAAGTGTATAGTCGCTAAGGTGCAGCCCCAGCATTGGATACTCACCACGCACTCGAACACACATACACACACCACAAAGAGACACATACAACACGGGGACACACAACCCCACGGGGACACACACACACACCCTATAGTGACACATGCACCCACCCCACAGGGACATACACACACCACAAAGAGACACACACAACACCGAGACACACACACACCACACAGACCCCCCCCCCACAGGGACACACACACACATACACACACTATAGGGACATATGCACACACCCCACAGGGACACACACACCCCAGGGACACACTACACAGGCAGACACAGATGTGCACAAATCGCCTCACACAACTCGCCTCATACGTGTGGAATTAAGGCAGATGTCAGTCACATGAGCTGTCTATAATGTGAATTTGTGAGGTAACATATACTGCCCTGCTGGGGGGAGGGTTTACTGTTGGCTGGAGATTTATCAGGCTGCCTATAGCAACCAATCACAGCTCAGCTTCTATTTTCCTACAGGTCATTAATATGACATATTCAAAATCTATTTTGTTATAGCTAACATCAGTTGTGTATTAACCCAGGCGTAGCCAGGTAGTGCAGCCAGTTAGAAATAAAACAAAAGATACACTTAAAGACTCCATCTTTATTAAAAAATTCCTCTTCCGTCCGACATAGTCCAAAAACGCAATGTCAGCACTGCTACATCATCGCTCTGCATACACACACACGTCTATGCAGAGCGAGAGCAGGCTGACAACTGACTGTGACAGTCAGAGTTCTCCCCAGGTCATAACACGGGTTATGACCGCGGGTGAACCCTTCCAGCAAAGCCCGAACACTGCCGATGCCAGTGGAGATTGCCGAGCGCCGGGCAGTGCAGTGAATAATACCTGAAGTTAATGACTTCCGGTTTATTCACTGCTCTGTCTGACCGGGCGGGGAGGGGGCATCAGGGAGCGGGGAGTGCAGCACAGACTGGGAAAGCCGGCGGTGAAGCCTTTTCATTGCTGGCTTCCCCGCCCGAGTCCTGCACTCCCCGCTCACTAGTGCTGCACTCCCCGCCCGGCCATAACTTAGGATAGGGATGGGAGGCTGCGGGAAAGTGAAGGATGGGCTGAGTGATTGTTTAAAAGCCAACGGCTTTTTACCGATGGCTTTTAAAGAATCATGCACCCATTTCAGCCTTTTCCCCAGACCCCTTTATAGGGTCCAGCAGAGTTAGTACTCGCATTTCCCATTGACTTACATTGGACTCGCAACTCATAACGAGTACCCGAGTATCGGGACCTACTGGCTACGAGTATAGCGAGCCTGATTAGTTCACTGCTCGCTCATCCCTAGTTATAATGAGTACATTCAGTATCCGTGAAAATAACAGATACAACATGTATAGTTGAAACCAGAAGTTTACATACATTTGCATGTTTTTCTTACTATCTTGACATGAAATCAGAACAAACCTTTCCTGTTTTAGGTCAATTAGGATTACCATAATTATTAATATTTTCAAATGCCAGAATAATGAGAAAGAATGTTTAAGATATTTTTATTACTTTCTGCAAAGTCACAAGTTTACATACACTAAGGGCCACTTCACACACATAAATATCTGTGCAGATATTGTTCGCAAATCTCTGGTTGCAGTGAAATAATGGACACATTGTTCCATTTGTACACGGCCAGAAAATAGAACAATGTGTCCATGATTTCACTGCAACCAGAGATCTGCGAACAATATCTGCACAGATATCTGTGTGTGTGACGTGGCCCTAAGATTACTATGCTTTTAAACAATGTGGGTCAGCCTATATGATGATATCATGTGTTTGGAAGCTTCCAATAGGTTTATCGGCAACATCTGAGTAAAGGCCCAGTTACACGGTATGACATCGTTAACGATCGTAAACGTCACGGATTTGGAGTCGTTCAAATGACATCATTACTACTTCATTGCATGTGACACCGAGATTCAATTACCATAAATTGTTGCGCCTCACTTCCCATTGAGATACATAGCGGTCTTTAGAGCTATGCATGGCCGGGCACTTGGTTCTATTTTCGGCCACGGCGCTCGGCTCTCGTCCGTCGTCGCCGGGGCGGGAGACTCGCAATGGCCGCTTCGCGGCCATTGCTCGCACCCCTGCAACGGTTCGCAGCAACGGCTCGCAATGCCCGCTGCACGGGCAATGCTTCGTGGGTCGCGTGGCTGCTGAGCAGCCACGTCCACGACGACGGAAGTAGCGCCGAAACTTACGGAAGTGCGTTAGGGGAATTATATATAAGATATATATTAAAAATATATGAAAATATGTCCTCTCACCCTGACAGTTTCAGTCGTGTCTTTGCTCCCACACTATTAGATTCTTGAGATGTCCACAATAGTTATTACAAGCTTTTTTGTAAAGCACATCATTTTACTGTTTACCAAAAAGAGTGAGGCCTTCAAAAAAAAGAACACAGTACCTACAGTCAACTATGGTGGAGGGCTAAAGATATTTTAGGGTTGTTTTGCTGCCTCTGGCACTGGGTGTCTTGCCTGTGTTATGAGGCATCATGAAATCTGAAGATTGGGTCGCAATGTAGTGCCCAATGTGAGAAAGCTGGTTTTGTGTCCTTCCATCAAGGCAGTGATCCCGAACATGCATCAAGGAGCACCTAGAAATGGATGAAATCAAAGTGCTGCAGAGTTCTGAAGTGGTCAGCAATGAATCCAGATCTAAATCCCATTGAACACCTGGGGAGAGATCTCCTTGTGGGAGAAGGCATCCTTCAAATATGAGAAACCTGGAGCAGTTTGATAAAGAAGAGTGGTCCAGTTATAGGAAGTGATTGATTTCAGTCATTCATTCCACAGGGTGTGCAACCAAATATTAAGTTGAGGGTGCCAACAATTTTGTCCAGCCTAATTTTGGGGTATTGTATGAAATTACATCCAATTATGTCCAATACGCCATTTGTTCTTATCTTTATTGTGTTGTTCAGATACAAAGGAAGTAAACATGCATGACAAAATGTGTAATTGCAATAATATTTTGGAAGAAATGCTTCACTTTCTGGAACAATTTTAAGAGTGCCAACACTTTTTGCCCATGACCGTACCATTGAGGCCTGTTTGTGTCCTGCCCCATACTCTATTTAACTCTCTTTTATAGAGCCAATGCACAGCGCTTCACAGACATGAACATCACTACTCCCTTTAGGGCTCACAATTTAATTTCCTTATCAACCTGTCTGTGTCTTGTCCCACTCACCATCTGGACCTGTCTACATCCTGCCTCATACACAATCGTGCTTTGTCTATCCTATCTCCTACACAGTCGGGCCTTCTTTATCCTCTCGTAGACTGTGAGCCTTTGTGGACAGGATTTCTCCCCTCTTGTTTCTGTACAACTGAATTGTCAACATTTATTGTTACTTGTATTGTTACTATGTTACTTGTCCTAGTCTGCCCTTTTTAACATGTAAAGCGCCATGGAATATAATGGCGCTATATAAATTAATATTATTATTATTATTAATAATAATAATCCTGCCTCACACACCACCATGGCTTGTCTGTCCTGCATCACACACCACCGTGGCTTGTGTGTCTTGCCTCATATACTACCATGGCTTGTCTGTTCTGCCTCACACACCACCCTAACCTGTCTGTCTTGCCTCACACACCCCCGAGGCTTGTATGTCCTGCCTCGCACACCACCGTGGCTTGTCTGTCTTGCCTGACACCCCCAGAGGCTTGTCTGTCCTGCCTCACACAACACCATGGCTTGTGTGTCTTGTCTGACTTGCCTCACACACCACCCTAATTTGTATGTCTTGCCACAACACCACTGTGGCTTGTCTGTCCTGCCTCATACACCACCATGGCCTGTTTGTCTTGCCTCACACACCACTGTGGCTTGTCTGTCCTGCCTCACACATCAATATGGCTTGTATGTACATCATATACCACAGTGGCTTGTCTGTTCTGCCTCATACACCACAGTGGCTTGTCTTTCCTGCCTCATACAACACGGTGGCTCATCTGTCCTACCTCATACATCACCTTGGCTGGTCTCTCCTGCTTCATATACCAGTGTGACTTGTCTGTCCTGTCTCATACACCACTGTGGCTTTTCTGTTCTTCCTCATACACCACTATTGGCACTGAATAAGACAAAATAAGGAGAAGGAGGGGCGCTCCTGGGATGATACCCAGTGGTCAAGTGGAGGACACACAGGTAGATTGCACTAACCTGATGTGGTTATACGGCCGGCATAACCACAGAGAAAGGGCCTGTCGTGCACCAGTTGCCATTTCCACTTCCGGGTTCAGATGGTCCGGTCATATGGTGAGTCACGTGGAGTTGACATCACCGCAGGTCCTCTGTCTTTACTCGTATTATGGTTCTGCCGAATGGGTTGTTTGTCTGCCAGACCCGTGCTGTACTAAACCGCTCACCCAGGGGGCGGACACGGATGAATTGGAAATAAAAACATCGGCTAAACAGGCGCTCAGGAACCAGCAGACAATTAACATGAGTAGAAATGTTTACTTTACTTTTGGTCAGTCTCCTCACAGAAGGCTGACCACAAGTAAAGTAAACATTTCTACTCATGTTAATTGTCTGCTGGTTCCTGAGCGCCTGTTTAGCCGATGTTTTTATTTCCAATTCATACACCAGCTTGACTTGTCTGTTCTGTCTCGTACATCACCGTGGCTCTTCTGTTCTCCCTCATACACCACCATGGCTTGTCTGTCCTGCCTCATACACTCCCGAGGCGTGTTTGACCTGCCGCACACACTCCCAGGGCTTGTCTATCCTGCCTCATACACACCCGGGGCCTGTCTATGTCTTGCTCCATACACCACTGGATCCTGTCTGCTGCCTCCCTGATACATCACCAGTATCAAATGACAATGTTTTTACAATTATTTTTTTTGCGCTTTAAAATCATTGTTATAATGGCCGGAACAAATATGTTTAATGATGATCTGCTCTGTACTCAATCATCTTGTCTAGGACTTCATGTACTTATCAATAATGCGATATACAAGGTAATCAACAGGAAAGGCGTGATTATACTCCGTAATGAGAAGTGTATAGGTTGTCCTTGATAGAAGAGTGAACATATACAGTAGTACATTTAGTTAATTGGCTTACTGACTGTTTAGCTATAAATGCCTTTTAAGAATGCATTATCCAGACACAAATCTTATCTTTATGATCCAGAAAATGCATTGGAAACTACAAGATTTTACATGTAACTTATCTGTCACGTAGTCGTTTTCTGTTTGCACACTATAGATGACTGTGTTGTGCCATAAGCACAGAAGGGTATGATCGCAATTACTAGATGGTACGTGTAAGGATCTTTATACAGAAAATGCTTACAATGGAGACAGATCACTTTCCCCGTTATTACCGTATTCAGTTCCAACTCATTTTTGTAATTGATATTTTCTGTAAGAATTACTATAATAAAATATTGTTGCTGAAACAGTAATCACAGGCTTATTCTCCACTGTACAGGATAATGACCACATAAAGGAAGATCATGTGAGTTTCCAAGCTCATCTCAAGGTCATTTACCTCTATATACATGTGGCACTCACTGATAAATCTTCTTTTCCACTTTTCTGCATTCTTTTAGAATAATTACAGTATATTTTTGCTACAATGGAAATCAGAACTCCACATTCTTAATACATCTTTAGTGATGAGTGAACCCGTTTAACATTGGAGTTCGGGTGCTTTACGTATCCAATGCCCTCCAGCGAGTGTCACTGTGCTCGGATACACTTGGTGCTCGGCCCAATGCAAGCAACTTGTACTGGGAGTAAAACCAGAGTTATTGGCTGTAGTGTGTTTCAAAAATAAAAAAAAAGACAAATCCTTGCCCTCCCACCCCCTGGAGTGGTTTGCTTATGGCTGGCTGCATGTGGGTGGAGAACTGAACTGCCCAATCAGTGACTTCTAAAGAGGTTCCGGTCAACTTCGGGTCCCATTCAGACCTTTACAAAGAGTTTGACTGAACCACCAGAATCCAAATGTCCGGTTGTCTCTTTTCCTCACGTCATGGGTCTTCACATATACAAATCAGCCTACACAGGCAGAGCTGCAGCGTAAAGCATGAGCTAGAGGTGATCCGCAGTATAAGGTGAATTTCAGACTGTCAGACAAACAGCTTAGCTGAAATTAATTACTGTGGTCAAGGCTGGTTTTTGACAAAATGTGTCCCTGGACAAAAAAGTGGAGCTGAATTCAGATAATTAAACCAGTGCTATCAACTATATTGAAGTTGTTCAGTGCTTGTTTACTGGTCCATTTCACATGCTGTCAAATAATGATGGGGATAGAATTATCACTTAGGGCCCCTTTACACGCCACCACTGCAAGGTAGCAACTGCCTGGCATTGGGGATATTTGTGCCTGTTGTCATGAAATTGCTACGAAATGGCGGCGTCTAAATAGGGAAATTTCTCCCGGTGTCCTGCAGTTGACTCAGATACCTGTTGCTGAGCCGTGCTCAAAAACCGAAGGCAACACAAAAGCACAATTGCCATAGTAGTGGCGTCTAAACGGCGCACAGGCATGGATGTTGCGTTGCCTAGTGATTTCACAGAGGCGTGCCACAGCGTCATGGATACCGCGCCCCATCAGCGATCATTGGTGGGGGCTACTGTGTAACCATTGGCTGTCCCTTCACAGGGCGCCATATTTAAAGAGCTGTCCATTCACACTACACAATTGCAATGGCGTCATGTATTAGCCAGCCTTCCTGCGCAGGCTGCTCAATCATGACGCTATTGCGTTGTCCAATCAGTGTATTAGCATCATGGAATACACAACTCTGTCACACCTATGTACTTGCGGCGCGAAAGATGTACGCCCATATTCCTTTGTGGTAGCGGCGTGTGAAGCAGCGAAGGTAT
Organism: Allobates femoralis; assembly: GCA_033576535.1. NCBI lineage: Eukaryota > Metazoa > Chordata > Amphibia > Anura > Aromobatidae > Allobates > Allobates femoralis. Next base: position 106,230,870 of record JARQOC010000001.1, read on the forward strand.
TCTACAGGAAGTTATCCGCAGGATCTGTCGGAACTTCCGGGGATCAAAGATACCTTCAGTTGACAACGCAATGGCGGCGTGTACATGCGGCATCAGCGATCGGTATCCACCGTCAAAAACGTGCGCATGCACGTGCAGTGGATACCTGTTGCTAGGCACAGTGGCGGCGTGTAAAGGGACCTTAAAGGTACCGTCACACACGGCAATTTTGCAAGCAGTTTCACTGGCAATTTGCTGGTTTCAGTGAAATCATGGATACATGGTTCTGTTTTGTCGCTGTGTAGAAACAGAACCATGTATCCATGAATTCACTGCAACCAGCAAATTGCCAGTGAAATTGCTTGCAAAATTGCCGCGTGTGACGGTACCTTTAGGGTGGTTTCAAGTTGGCATTTTTCTGTCTTGCGTCAGTGTCCTCTGACATCCTGATGCATCCTGATCAGGCCTGCATCCCTATACTTAACATGGGGTCATCGGGTGGCATCAGGATTTCGCTGGATGCAGACGAATGTGGCATTATGTCTGCACCCCCAGCCGTAGGATGTTGCATTTTTGTGGAGCTTCAAAAATCCAGATGTGGCCAAATGCGGCAAAACTACGCATTGTTCTTTATGAGGTCGCATCCGGCCGCTGGTGAATGCGGCCAAGCCGGATCAGGATTGTAGACTGAGCATGCGATCCTTGAGCATGCAATATTTCTGGAGTTTCTCTCTTCGTCACCGGATGCTGATGCAAACATTTGTGGCCTGATCAGGACAGGACGCTAATATGAAACCAGGCTAACAGATCGCTTTATCCCGACACATATCATGTTTACAACAAGCAATGTGCTTCTGAGAACAATAACTTTTGTTAAATGATACACAAAAGCCAAGGACTGTATTACCGCTACGGCACCTATAGTGATATCTACCAGTTCTTAAGAATTTGTTAATAGGTAACAGTGCAGATATAGATACGGACATACATGTGATACACGCTCATAAAGTCACTCATTTTTCCCATCTTTTTCATCTGGCTCAGACTGACATGACTTCTCCAGTAATACATGTTTGTAGAGTTTACAACAAACGCTGTAATGTCAATGTAATTGTGACTTCTGACACTTCCAGAATTGTCCCCATCTATTCCCACTCTAAATAAATTCCCCATCCTTCGGTACTATTTCCCTAATGCTGAGCTGCTAAGGTATTTGTTCTGTTTACTGTACCTGCTGTGTGGCATGTCCACTAATTCCCCAACAGCCTCCTTGTATATAGCATGATAGGCCCCATATACTCCCTTATATACAATATGATATACTTACATCTCCCCTTATACAGTATGATATTCCTGACAGCTCCATATACACTATGATGATCCCTTATATACAGTATGATGTCCCTAACATTACCCTATATATAATATGATGGCACCACATTTCCCCTATATACATCATAATGTCATTCAAAGCTCCCTGTATACAATATGATTCCCCCACAGCTTTTATATACAGTATGAAGGCCCCACAGCTCCCTATATATAGTATAATGTCCCACAGCTTCCCTATTTACAGTATCATTATCCTCACCATTGTCCAGTATACAATATGGGGTTCCCTATATAAAGTCCCATACATACAGTATAATGGCCCCAAAGCTCCCCTAAATACAGTATGAAGTATCCAACAGCCACCAATATACAATATGGGGTCTTCACGACCAATTATGATAGCCAGACAGCTCCTTATATACAGTATAATATACCCAACATCCACTTATATACAGTGCTTCACAACCCCTATATACAGAACAATACACATGATTCTTATACACAGTATGAAGCTTTAAAGCCCATTTTGTAAAGTATGATGTTCACCACAGCACTCTATAATCAAGTACAGGACTGCCAAGGCCCCCTAATAACAGTATAATGCTTTTACAGTCCAAGTATAGAAAACAAATAGGCGGCACTCACCGTGTGTTCGTAGGTGCTTTCTTTATTGAAGAGGTGCGGGGAGGGGGTGCATGAAGGTACAGACGACAGGTCCTGTTTCGCGGTTTGCCCGCTTCTACAGGTCCTGTAGAAGCGGGCAAACCGCGAAACAGGACCTGTCGTCTGTACCTTCATGCACCCCCTCCCCGCACCTCTTCAATAAAGAAAGCACCTACGAACACACGGTGAGTGCCGCCTATTTGTTTTCTATACTTGGACTGTAAATGCTTGACTGGCTGATACAGGCGTAGCACCACCAGGTGGCTGGGGATAAGACAGCGGTCTGTCTTTATGGAGAAATAAGAAAGACCAATAGCCCTGAAGGTGCCCGGTGCCCCTACCTTTCTATACAAGTATAATGCTTTTATACACAGTATGGGCACCCCATAGTTTGCCTAAATAAAGTATAGTGAACCCCACAGCCCCTATATACATTATGTCCCCTACATCCTTCAATACACAGTATAATGGCCTCACAGATCCCTATATAAAGTATGGGGCCCTGATTGTTCCTTATATGCATTAGGGGGCCCTCATAACTTTCTATATGCAGTTTCAGGCCCCACAGCCCCTATATACAGTATAAGGTCCCCACAGACTTGGATAAAAAAAATCCTATTAATGCACATACCCCAGGATTCACTCGGACAGCATGAAAGGGTGGGGGGTGAAGAACAGTCACCATCATGCTACTGGCGCAAGAGTGGTGACGTGTAAAGTAACCTGTGGCTTACAGAGCGGTGAGAGGTAATGCCAGCAGACCATGTTTCTCTGCTCTACCACAGAATTTAATTGTATTGTGAAATCCAAAATAGTTGTAAGTGGCAGTCGCTGAAGATGGGCCCCTCTGTGTGATTGGCCCTACGGCGACAACTACCTTTGCTCCGCTACTACTGAGGTCCCTTACCAAGATGAAGGCCCTGACTAATTGCCCAGTTCCCCACATCACCCTAATGCCAGCTCTGCCTGTGACAATGTAAATCCACAGACTGTGAGCCCTCGTGGACAGGAACCTCTCCCGTCGTGTATCAGCAAGCATTGTCTGCTCATATGTACTGTACCTGTCCTTGTTACCCCCACTGCTTATGTAAAGCGCCATGGAACCAATGGCGCTATATAAATAAATAATAATAATAATACATTTGACTAAAAAATGTGGATTCCTTCATTTACTCACTCAAGGTGTTTGAGCCCCATCCATTTAGCAGACAGAACGTTTCACCTTCAGCATATAGACAGGGATTCTTTACTGTATGAGCAGTAAGATTAAGGTGCTCTGATGAAGTCATGGTAAATCTGTATCTTATCTGTTAGATGTTATTACAGAATATAATATATGATTGATGAGATAGGTAAGAGATCCAGAAATATTCTGATTGCCATATTTTGAGGAGGGAAAGTTACTTAAAAATTTCTTCAGAGGGGGGTTACTTCTCAATCCTGTAGGAAAACAGTACGTTGAGCTATACAGTCATATATACCCCTTGAGATTGCCGCAACCTCCATAAGGTTTGCGGGGCCTGGGAAATCAGAGCTGAATCCTGTCACGGTGTTTCTCTATTGGCTCCGGCAATCCTCAGGTTGGGAGGCACGTGTAAAAAGGGGAAGATAACTAGGTTGGTCGCAGGGGCTCATTTCTTAGTCCTGCTATGGAGGAGCTAAGGAAGTTGTAGTCCCATAAGAAACTACAGACACCATCAGTGTCTTAAATGATTAGCAACTTTTACTCCATATTCAATGCACAATTAACTGTGTTCATTTAATGAACTCTCCCTCTTGTTTAGATTTTAGAGTTTCTTACCAGCGGGGATCTGTATTAAGTTCTTTGTATAAAGTTCTCTGTATTATTCTTTACTGCTCGTACTCGCCAGAGTTCAGGGAAAGGCAAGCAGAGGGCAGTATGTGATTAGACATGCTACCATTCACAGAGCTGAAGTGAGGGAGATACAACATTATAAGACATCACATGGCAAACTCTGGGTCACTACATATACCACCTTGGTTTCAACAGAGAAGTCCCCGGCGTTTGCCACCATTTTTTTCATTGGACAGGTCAATCAAGTCTTCTAAGTATTCTAATAAAGTTGCAATTTCCAGCGGCGGGATGCTACACCGATGTCCACTATTCCCATCTGCGGGTATAGACAAATTACAAAGCAACCTGTGAGTTGCAGCAGGATGCAGGCAGGACTTAACTCTGTATCTGCAATAAATCTATGGGGCCCACAAGATTTTTCTCCCCAAAGTTAACACCTAGGTCCTAGACTAAGGCCCAGGCTCAAATTGAATAATGGACCTGTAATTATATTTTGGTGGGAGTTGGTGTTGAGGCCATGTGAAAACCAATTAACACTAAGGAACTTTAAAGAGACAACAATGGTAAGAAAACATCGTAACAATAAACTAAAAAACATTTCAGTACTACAATAACCATGCTAATGCAATCTTCCGTTTTACATAGGTAGTTATTCTTGAACGTTTCAAACATCATATAAATAATTGGCAACGAGTAAAATTAAACATTAGTGTCCCATAAGGTAGAATTCTTGGCTCTGGTACACAATCTTCCTGCTTTTTGAATTTGGATGACAGCCTAAAACCACCATGTAAAACGTGTTTGTGCAGGTATGGTAGGGTCCCTGGGTGCAGGTCAGGGCACACAGACAATGAAAGTTGCTGCATCGGCTGTTTTTTTTTTTCTTCAATCTAAGTATCTGGCAGGTAATTTACCTTGGTTGACCCTTTGGGGACACCTGACAAGGATACGATTAAATGGGGCACTATGGGGAACTAGATGCAGCTGCCCGTTCCTGTGCAGCACTGTGCTTGGGACGCCTCGGCCGTTCGACGTTCCCAGTCAGTAGGTGTGGCATAGGGAGACTGGGTTTGATGGTGACGTCACTGCAGGGGCGGAGAACCGACCGGTTTCGGAGCTAACTCGGGCTCCTTCATCAGGGTACGACAAAGTGGGTTGCGGTGGCTCCAAGCAGGAACCACAAACAGGGGCACATTTGCATTATTTGTAACTATTATTCCATAATATAACCAGACATACAATTTAAAAATTCAAATATTCATCATGTGTGCACAAAATATACATACCGTATATTATTGCTTTTACACACAATGAAATAAACCTTTTTTGAGAACACATGCCCCATGTGGGTCACTGCATACAGACAGGGAACAGCTGGCTGGACATTGAGCTCTAATGTGGCCTCTCCTAAACTAGCGCCGCTGGAATATTGTAAAGCTTTTTAGAAAGAAAGGAAATATAAAACTCTTAATTTACTGCTCTGCAGAGAACGGTTTTACACTGCGCAGCAATGTTCAGCACTGTTATTAATCCTTCTCTTGTGTTTTGTAAAAATTGATCTACACAGAACATACTTTTGCAGATAAAGCAGGTTTTACAGAACTGCAAAGGTCAATGGGCCATGGGTATTATGATATTATTGTATTACATTAAAGGTCTGATTCACTTACTGGGCTTATGGGACTAAATGTGAGGTGTTAATGAAACTGCTTCATTAAAATACACAATACAGAATACCGTGCCAAAGTTTTAAACAGGTGTGGAAGAAAATGCTGCAAAGTATGAATGATTTAAAAAGAATGGAAGTGTTACGGTAATTTATTTTTATCAATTAACAAAATGCAAAGTGAATGAACAAGACAGAAATCTACAGGTCTACTCAAAAGTTTACATACCCCAGTAGATGTTTTCTTTCTTGGCCTTTTTTCAGAGAATATGAATGATAACAGAAAACCTTTTTTTCCACTCATGTTTAGTGGTTGGGTGAAGCCATATAATAATAATAATAATAATAATAATAATAATAAAACTTTATTTGTATAGCGCCAACATATTCCGCAGCGCTTTACAGTACTGTCAAACTACTTTGTTTTCTCGTCTTAAATCATAATGACAACCAAACGATTTTGGCCTGATAATATGCACAGAAGTTGACACAAATAAGAATGGCTAATAAATGTTACATCCTCATCTGTGACCTGTTAACTTGTAATCAGTGTGTGTGTGTGCATAAAAGCTGAGTGAGTTTCTAGGATCCAGACAGACTCTTACATCTTTCATCCAGCCATTGACATTTCTGGATTGTCAGTCAATGGGAAAGCAAAAGAATTATCAACGGATTTATGGGAAAAGATAGTTGAACTGTATAAAACAGGAAAGAGTTACAAAAAAATATCCAAGGAATACATAATGGCAGTCAGGAGTGTCCAAACTGTGATTAACAAATGGAAAATCAGGGACTCTGTGAAATCCAAACCATAATCAGGTAGACCAACAAAAATTTCGGTTACAACGGCCAGGAAAATTGTTCGGGATGCAAAGAAAATTCCACAAATAACATCAGCTGCAATGCAGGACTCACTGAAAACTAACAGTGTGGCTGTTTCAAAATGCACAATAAGTAGGTACTTCAAGAAAAATGGGTTGCATAGTCAAGTCGCCAGAAGAAAGCCATTTCTGCACAAATGCCACAAAGTATCTCACATACAATACACCAAACAGCACAGAGACAAACCTCCAAACCTCTGGAACAAGGTAATTTGGAGTGATGAGACCAAAATCAAACGTTTTGTCCAGAACTATAAATGGTACATTTGGAGAGGTGTCAACAAGGCCTATGATGAAAGGAACACCATTCCTACTGTAAAGCACGGAGGTGGATTGCTGGTGATGTGGGGATGTGTGAGCTACAAAGGCACAGGAAACTTGGACAAGGTTGAAGGAAAGATGAATGCAGCACATTATCAGCAAATACTGGAGGCAAATTTGCACTCATCAGCTTGGAAGCTGCGCATGGAACATAGGCGGCCGTCACACGCTACAATATCGTGAGCGATATCGTTAGCGATCACGTGCACGTGCGATCGCTAACGATATCGCTCACATCGCTGGTGAGCTGTCACACAGACAGACTCACCAGCGATGTGGAGCAGCGAGATCGCTGGTAACTATGGTACACATCGGGTTACTAGGCACCGCGCGGCGCTTAGTAACCCGACGTTTACCATAGATACCATTTCCCAGCATAGGCTGTGCTGCTGGGAGATCGTTCATCGTGGTGTCACACACCACGATGAAGCAGATTGAACAAGCGTTTATCGCTTGATATGAGCTCTGGCTCTCACATCTGCGATGTCACGATCAAGCGATTTTACATTGTAAAATCGCTTGATCGCACGTAGCGATGCAAAAACGATATCGCTTAAGCGATCAAAAAGCAGATCGCTTAAACGATATCGTTCAAGATATTGCACCGTGTGACGGCCCCCATACTTGGATGTTCCAACATGACAATTATCCAAAAACACAAGGCCAGGTTGACCTGTCATTGGCTACAGCAGAACAAAGTGAAGGTTCTGGAGTAGCCATATCAATCTCCTGACCTCAATATTATTGAACCACTCTGGGGAGAATTCAAGCGTGCAGTTCATGCAAGAAAGCCCAAGAATTTACAGGAACTGGAGGCTTTTTGCCAAGAAGAATGGGCAGCTTTACCATCTGAGAAAATAAAGAGCCTCATCCACAACTACCACAAAAGACTTCAAGCTGTCATTGATGTTAGATGGGGCAATAGATGGTATTAGGAACTGGGGTATGTGAACTTTTGATCAGGGTCATTTCGATGTTTTTGGTTGTTGTTATGATTTAAAAAGAGAAAACACAGCAGTTTGACAAGAAATGGCTTCACCCAACCACTAACCATGAGTGGCTCTACAGCTAGTTCTAATATTGATTGTATGTGTTTGTGTGTATGTATATATGTATGTATGTATCATAGCCCCTCCTCCTCCAGGTAGCCCTGCACAGCCATAGCTCGGCCCCAACACAAAGCCCAGCTCCTTCTTAGCCCTGTCTCCTTTATGGTCACACACCCATACCCGCTCCCCTTTAAACCTGCACATCCTCTCACAACCCTGCACCACCACCCTCCCAAACTTGCCCCCCTCAAATCTGCACACCCCCACAAACCCGCACCCACACCCCCAAACCTGGCCACCCAAATCTGCACCCCCCACAAACCTACATGCCCACCCCCCAAATCTGCACCTCCGCACAAACCTGCAGCCTTGCGCCCTAAACCCCCCAAACCTACCCCTCACCTCCTTGCCCCAATGCAAAACTTCCCCTCAAACATACCCCCCAAACCCGCTCCTCAAAAAAACAAACAAACAAAAGCCACCTCCACATCCCCCCAAAATAGCCCCCCAAGCCAAACCTGCACCCCATGCACCCCCATCCGCCTGCAAAAAAACGTCCTGCCAAATCTGCACCCCCAAAAAATGGCCCCCCTAACCCCATCCCCCAAAAATCCAACCAACCCAAATGCCTCCTCACATACCTGCCACCCCTGAGAAAGTGCTCCCCAACCCAAACCCGAACTCTCTCGCCCCCAAAAATTCCATGTCTTGTCACTGCATAATCATTCTTGGTATTGGTATCTCCTGAGAGCACATTTAATGCATTTGTGTTGCAAATCTGTAGTGTTGAATATATGATATCCGGTCTGCCTGGATGCACATGGCTCTGCCCTCTCCGATTAGCCCTGCTCCCTTTATCTTGATGTCACAATAGAATAGAATGTAGCCTATAAACTTCGATGTTTTGTCACTGCCTGATCATTCTTAGCAGTTAATATGATGTAAGATGCTGATGTAAGTCACATGACGCTAAGGCTGGTTTCACACTGCAGTTTTTTCCCTGATTAGGTTTGATCCGTTTTGTGTGCCAAAACCAGGAGAGGAACCAGGAGAGGAACTTGCAGAGAAAAAATATAATTGAAAAGATTGACACCTGTTCTGAGTTTTGGAGACACTCCTGGTTTTGGCACACAAACCGGATGGAACCTGATCAGGAAAAAAACTGCCAGCCTAAGAGAAAAGCCATGTTAGGGCCGCTTCACACTGCGGCGTGATCTGGTCCGACTCTGTTTGGGAGGATCCTGACAGCCGCAGACCGGATCAGCACACAGGACTGTGGGGCTAATATGCCCTCCGGTCCGGTGTGCAGCGCTCGTGCAGTTCCCGCTGCTGATAAGTCAGGACCGCGGGCCCGCGGTCCTGACCTGTCAGCGGCTGCAGCTGCGTGCGCTGCATACCGGACCGGAGGGCATAATAGCCCCCCAGTCCTGTGTGCTGATCTGGTCCGCGGCTGTCTGGGTCCTCCCGGACAGAACCGTGTGAGCAGTGTGAAGCGACCGTTACAGAGATAAGAACAGTTCGTTACTATGCCTGGGCAATGCTGGGATCTTCAGCTAGTTTAATATTTAAAATGAAACGCATATATGATATAGAGTCATTACACACACAGTGATCTATTTCACATGTTTATTTGTGTTAATGTTGATGATTATGGCTTACAGCCAACGAAAACCTAAAGGTCATCTCAGAAAATTAAAGTAGGGAGGATGAAGGGTCTGACAGATAAAATATTACCTACATAGGTATCAGAGGCTTCACCTTGTGTGGTTGTAAGGGCCACGTCACGTCACACACACAGATATCTGTGCAGATATTGTTCACAGATCTCTGGTTGCAGTGAAATCATGGACACATTGGTCCATTTTGTGGCTGTGTACAAATGTAACAATCAGTCCATGGTTTCACTGCAACCAGAGATCTGTGAACAATATCTGCACAGATATCTGTGTGTGTGACGTGACCCTTAGAGTCATGACCAATGTAAAAGCATTTCACAGCTGCTGCAGTAACCAGTGAGGTACATATAGAACAGGGAGGATTAAGGGTTGACAACCACGCTGCCGTATTCCACGAAAAATCAAAGAATGAATATAATATTGATTTATTAGTCAATGCATTACAGGGCTCCCTGGCCCCTTCCTCAGGACAAATCAATTGCCATGGGCGTTTCGGGGTGCACTGAAACACGTTGACCAATAAATCAATATTATATTCACCCTGTGTCCCCCTGACCTACAGAATGATAATGTATCCGACTCTGATGGTCCGTGTGCGGTCCGACTGTGGTCTGTGATTTTTGTCGGACCCATAGACTTGCATTGGTGAGTCTCGGCCGTGACTCGCATACTATCGCAGCATGTTGCGACTGAATTGTCGTCTGTGAAGCGGATGAGGAAAAAACGTCCGACACTCGGAAATGTGCTCTCGGACATTGGTCCGACTGCAATGCGATTTTTACTCACATTGCAGCCGTCCGAGTTTCACGTCAGTGTGTCCGTACCCTTACAAAGAACCTTTACCATGTGTCACTGTTACCTCCATAATGAAAAACATAGCTAAGATCCCCAGTCTTAGCCTGTTACCTAGTCAAATCATATCTCTTACTTTGCACTGATGAGGAGCAAACACTCCGAAATACCGTGTTTGCAAATTGAGACTATAATTTGGCTTATATCGTTGGTCATATGATAAAGCTCATTAAAAGGCCAACATTGACTTAAGATTGCTACTTCCAATAGGTAGCACTAGAGTTCAAGTCCTCTTTGAAAAGGCAATTTGCATGTTACCTGCAAACACTCATTATTGTACCACTATCCAGCTCTTCGGACAACAAACTGCCTTCTGTTACAACCAAGTAATTCACATTTTGACTCTTCACTTCAGGGCACCTGCTGCCATTCTTCGCTACAGTTCCTGTGTTTTCGTGCATAGTTAATTGGCCTTAATTCCATGTTGAAAATATGGTTTTGTAGGCACAGTTCTTCCATGAAGACAACTTCTGGCACTGGTTCCTGCCTGTTTTCAGTTGTTGACCCTGCTGGACATTTTACAATTTTGAAGGAAGAGATCATGATGTTTGTGTTATTTGTCTCATTAAATTTCCTTGGCTGACAATTGCAGCTATAGTCCTCATCATTGCTCATTTCTTGGTTCTTCTTTAGAAGAGCTTGAGTAGCACATTTTGAAACTCAAGTGTGCTATGAAATCTTTGCCTGGAACAGAGCTACTTACTTGTTTTTGGTTACTGTGCTCTGCCTTGCTTTGGTGTATGACTTGTGACATGAAAGAAGAACAAGGAATCCTAAACTGCACAATCATGGAGTCTGTCTGGAATTACATGTAGAGACAGAAAGACTTGTGCAGACCGACATCCACAGATGTGTGGTAAGTTCTCTGAAGGCCCCGTTACACGGTACTAGATCGTGAAAACGTCACGGGTTTGGAGTTGCTGAAACGACATTGTTAGGACATTATTGCGTGTCACACCGAGATACGACTACGATAAATCGTTGGATCGTTGATCGCAGATTTGAGACCATCTGTCCTGTCTAGGTGTCAACCGCCTGGCGGATTCAATATAACCAAGATTTTTGTGATCTGTCACCACGGTGACTGGATGAACTGTTCCTTCCAAAAAATACTTTGACTCTTCAAAAGCCAAACTGACAGCAAGTAACTCTCAATTACCCACATCATAGTTTCTGTCAGCAGGAGAACATTTTTTAGAGAAAAAGGCAAATGGTGGCAGGTTATTTAAAGTATTAGGACCTTGAGACATCTACCTCAGTAGCATCTACCTTCACAATGAATGGCCTCTGAAGGTCTGTGGAGGTCTGATTGAACAAGAACTAGAGCAGACATAAAAAATTTCTTAAAATTTTCAAAAGCCCCAACCTCTTCTGGTAACCAAACCTTTAGCTCCGCCCCTTTACGAGTGAGGTCCGTAAGAGGCTTGACGATCTGGGAAAATCCTCTAATAAATTTTCTGTAGTAATTTGCGAACCTTAAAAAGTGCTGCAGAACCTTGAGGTCGCTGGGTTGAACCCAATCAATGATGGCCTGAACCTTGCCAGGATCCACCTTAAACCCGGAGGCTGACACAATGAAACTCAAGAAGGATATATCTTGAACAGAAAAGGTACATTTTTCAATTTTAGCGAACAAACAATTATTTCTTAACCTTTGCAGAACCAAAGGGACATGTTTATGATGTGAATCCAGGTCAGGTGAGAAAATTAAAATATCATCCAAATAAGCCACAGTAAATCTCCTAATATAATCAGAAAAAATATCATTCATAAAATTCTAATAAACCGCGGGTGCATTACTTAGAGAAAAATGCATGACGAGATTTTCAAAGAACGATTTGGCCCCCAAAAGCTGATTATACAGATTGGGGATAAGTGGAAACGGATAAAAATGTTTTTAACCGTGATTGTATTCATTGTTTTTCCTTTTCATTTGCTGACATCTAAGTCAACAATGGCACAGTCTTCTTCCAAGAGTTTAGGCCCAGTCACACATAACGATATCATTAGAGAGATCGTTGTAACTGTGACGTTACAACAATCTCTCCAGTGATGTCGTTCTGTGTGACACTTAGCAGCGATCAGGCCCCTGCTGTGAGGTCACTGATCGCTGCAAAGTGCTCTGGGTCATTTTTTGATCGTTGGTTTCCCGCTGGTCAGCATGCATCGCTGCGTGTAACAGCGAGAAACCAGCGATCAGTGACCTCACTGGCTGGTAACCATGGTAAACACCGGGTATCTAGGCAGTGCGTGCTGCCTAGATACCCGCTGTTTATCATAGTTACCAGCGTCCTCCCTGCAGGCAGCGTCCTCCCTTACAGGCAGCGCTATGCAGGGAGGACGCTGACATCGCCTTCAGCGATGTGGGAGGTGGCTCCCATGGCTCTGATCGCTGGGGAGGTCTGCCTGTTTGACAGGTAACGAAGCTCCAGCGATCCCGGCAGGTCATTATGTGTGACAGGGCCTTTTTTAACTGACCAAGAGATTGAAGCAATCATGTTTGAAAGTGATGATGAGAGTAAACTTTGTCTGATGAAGAATATCTGCCACCAGCTAATCACTCTTCTACCTCGTCCAGTGATTCCTCTGATGAAGAAGAAGTTGATCCAGAGGAATTGATAAATAGAACATTCAAAATGAATGTATTTTGGGACAGCACTCCTTCAGCTCTTGGATGTGCCCCAATACAAAATATTGTGAGAGAAGCTCAAGGAGCTGTGGGAAGTCCCCAATAATTGTCCCCTAGAGATGTTTTCTGTACTTTTTTTTTCTGAAACTATTGCAAATGTGTTTTTATGTGCAAACCTAGAAAGAAGACGTAAGTATTACTTCTGAAAAAAAAAATGGAAAAATCTCAAAAGAGGAATTGTATGTTTATATTGAACTAAAACTTCTGTAAAAAATCTTATGGTGTTCCTATCAGAGAAGTATATCTGGACCCGCGTTCTGATCCACTCTACAAAGCAACAATGTCAGTAGATAGATATGAGGAAATTCAGCGAAGCCTTCGATTTGATGATAAGCGTACTCATCAAAACAGCATTCAAAAATGGTATCATTAGAAACGTCAGCTCAAGCCACAAAAAGTAAGCCGTCACACAGCCCCAGATCCCATAAAATGAGAACGCTACAGGTCACAGAAAATGGCAACAGAAGCGCAATTCTTTTTCTTTAAAATCTACTTATTTTTTTTTCACCTCTTAGACAAAAGTAAAAGTATACATGTTTGGTGTCTACAAACTCGTACCGACCTGAGGGATCATACTTAGGCTGCTTTCACATCACGATTTTTGCTCATCCGTGGCATCCAATTTGGCCTCCATGTATCCCTATGGGCATGGATGTGCACGGATTAGTCCTTATTGGCATCCGATTGTGTCAGTTTTGTGATGGATCCGTTTGTGTCAGATATTTTCCTGTCCCTAAAATCAGAGCCTGCTCTGATTTTGCAATGCCTTGAGAAAAACAAATAACATGGAGCTGTATGGTGACGGATCAATTTCAAATCTACAATAGTTGCACTCGACATAGATTTTTTCTAAATAGAGACAAAATGATAATGAAAAAGTAGAGATACTTAGTATTATGGAAATGGCCAAATCGATAATTCACCCAGTTGCCACGTTGCGGCGATCTCTGTTAACTGGGTCCTAACACTAACGCAACTGCCTGATGTCGTTCTGGGCTTTTCCTCATCGGCTGATACCAGAGAACAATGGATTAGCAGTCTTATAACTAAAGACAGGTGCTTTGAATATCTAATTGGTGCCTTGGGAAAAGAGGTTAACCCTTAGGCGTGCTAGAGACTGATACCAGAGGGCAATAGCTTATCTCTGACAACTAGAGTGTGGAAAGGTGCTAGCATACGGGTGCAGACCCATATCATATCTATACAATGCTATGCTGCACTCAATCCTATCTATGAAGGTATCTAGCACGCCTAAGGGGTTAACCTATTTTCCCAAGGCACCAATTAGATATTCAAAGCACCTGTCTTTAGTTATAAGACTGCTAATCCATTGTTCTCTGGTATCAGCCGATGAGGAAAAGCCCAGAACGACATCAGGCAGTTGCGTTAGTGTTAGGACCCAGTTAACAGAGATCGCCGCAACGTGGCAACTGGGTGAATTATCGATTTGGCCATTTCCATAATACTAAGTATCTCTACTTTTTCATTATCATTTTATCTCTATTTAGAAAAAATCAATGTCGAGTGCAACTATTGTATATTTGAAATAGAATTGTCTTTAGTTAGCACCTTCATAGATAGGATTGAGTGCAGCATAGCATTGTATAGTGGTGACGGATCAAAACGGATCCGTCAAATAATTGGATCAGTAAAACGGATCGAATTTGCTGTACTGCGCATGCTCAGAAGCAAGGTACAGCCCTATCTCTGCTAACTGATGACGGATCCGTGGGCATCAGTGGCATCTGTTGGCACAGATCCGTGCCTGTCCATGTGATCCTTGAAATTCAAGGATCACCATGGATGTGCAAAAAACGTGATGTGAAAGCAGCTTAACATATTAGTTTTACTATATATTGAACATGATGACTAGAAAACCCAAAAAACAAACATGTAATTGCACTTTGTTTGCTATTTCACCGCACTTAAAAAATTTTTCCCCATTTTCCTGTACACTATATGGTAAAATAAATGATTTTATTCATAAGTACAACTCGTTCTGCAAACAACAAGCCCTCATATGTCTGTATTGATGGAAAAATAAAAAGTTATAGCTCTTGGAAGAATGGGAGGGAAAAATGGAAAACAGAAAATCTCTAAAATATCATAAATACATAAATAAAGGGTTTTAAATGCATTGGTACATTGTCATTTCACACAGTAAAATAGAAAATAAGAGGGAATAAAACAGAAAAAGTGGTCTAAATAATCAATGTATAAGGCAACAGCGCTACCTAGTGGTGCATTAATACAATGCAACATCAAACCTGAGAAATTATTTTAGTCACAAACCAACAGTGTTACATGGATACAAGTACATTGACGATCAAAATTAGACAACAATGTATGCTCACTTGATTTTTTTCAGACAGAATGTAATCTACATTGATGAACATTTGAAGGTTTTTGTGTGAGGGGTGCACCGTGCCACTACAACAGGGTTTTCCAAAATAACCAAACTTTATCAACCTAAAACCGTTATTTTACATAAAATGTGATGATCATAATTAGAGAACAGCAATGACTGTAGACAGAGAAAGATTAAAACTAAATGTTGTGAAGGTTACAACAGTCACCAATCAGTAGGAAGTGTACAGGCCTTTGCTTTGTACAGGCCTTTCCTTTGAATGACTTTAGCACATCTGTGGCCACAGGACATCACTAGTCTCTCACACTACTCTGGGATGATTTTGGTCCACTCTACTTCCAGTCTCTTCCACAGTTCTGTGAGTGTTGTGGGTTTCTTGGCCATAACTTAGTCACCAAGGATTTTCCAGAGGTTTTCTATTGGGTTTACATCAGGACTCTTGGCGGCCATTTTATTGTTTCAATGTTTTCTGTTTCAAGGAACTACTTTACCTGTTTTGCTGTGTAGCAGGGGGTATTGTCCTGCACAGTGGGGTAACTTCAGGCCCAGGGGCCCCGATGCGAAGTATCCAATGGGGCCCCCAATTATTGCAAATCTTTAATAGCATTAGTCTTTTTCTATAGGCCAAAGGGACTTTGAGGCCCCCCTAGGCTCCAGGGCCCGGATGCGATCGCAACCCCTCCACCTACTGTAGTTACGCCCCTGGTCCTGCATGACAATTTCTGGCTGATTGACTGCTGAAAGCAAGTAAGGAACCATGTGTTGTTGCAGAAGGTTCTAATACACACTTGCATTCACTCTTCCATGTAGCTGTATCAGAGATCTGACCCCTGCAGCACAAAACATTCCCCAAATCATGACTCTTCCTCCACCACCTTTTACTGACTTCTTTACACACTTTAGGTTTAGTCTTTCCCCAGTTTGTCGATGATGTTTCCCATTGGATCCAAATCGATTAAAATTGCTCTCATCACTAACATGAATTCTGGAACACTTCTCTTCAGTCCACACAACATGCTCCTCATCAAAAATGAGTGTAGCCTTTTGATTATTTCTGCTAATGAGAGGTTTGGTCACTGCAGAGTGGGCTTTCAGTCCAAGTGCTCTTAAACATTGTAACACTATATGATGAGACAGATCACTACCCTGCTCAGTGCTGAACTGGTGAGCTATTCCAGGTGCGGTGTGGAAATGATTACCCATGGAGATTCTCAACATTATCCTGTCCTTTCTTGCATTTGCCTTTCAAGGGTGACCAGCCTTCCTGGGAGACCTCAAAGAGTTTGTGATGTTGTAAAGATGCAATATTTCAGAAATCACAGGCTTGGAATGAACAACTTCTGTTGCTATGGATGATAGGGTGACCCCTTTGGTCTTCATCTGGACAACCTACTGCTGGAGGGTTTCAGTCACTTCAGAAAGGCACATCATCTTTGCAAAGTGAGTGCAAACTGGAAAGTTAGGCTGTCAGTTAAATAAAGTTTGTCAGATAATTAAGGAAATTAGCAGTAGGTGCCAGATTAACACGAATAACTTGCATATATCTAAAAGTATTCTCTAATTTTGATCAGTGTTCTTTTTCATTTATCTCATTTCATTTTTACTCTGTGCTTTAGAATATATTCATTTAGCTGTAGAGGCCCACACTGCCCAGGCGTAATGCCCATATATGGTTGCAATGCTCATATATGGTAATCTCACCCATATATGGCAATATCGCTCATATATGGTAATGTATATATGTGTGTATGTATCATAGCCCCGCTCCCCCAGTAGCCATGCCCCTTTATAGCTCTGCCCCTACACAGCCCCACCCTCCCAGTAGCCCCACCAATTTCATACCACCACCCCGATGTATAGCCCCACACTTCATAGCTCTACTCCTCCATATAATCAGGGCTGTGGGGATATGTGGAGATGCAGGCTGCAAAGTGGGCATGGCTATGTGGAGTGGGCATGGCTATGTGAGGTGGCGGGGTTTGCCACAAACACATACTGTACATACACACATACACTCAGCTTTATATATTAGACCCTCCCAGTAACCCTGCCTTCATAACCACACCCTCCTGGTAGTCTCACCCCATTCATAGCACCAATCCTATGTATAGCCCCACCCCTTCATAGCTCCACCCCTCCATATAGTCCTGAGGGTGTGGCCATTTTAGTGGCCCTTGAGGAAGGAGCTATTGTTCTCATGTCTTCAAATCTTGCCTCCCTTTCTTCCATTTCAGCAAGTCTTGCTTCTCTCTGCTCAGACGCTTCAGTGTCCCTTGAGGAAGCAGCTCTTGTTCTCATTTCTGTTAAGTATTGCATCCCTTTCTTCCATTTCTGTAAGTCTTGGTCAGCTTTTCTTTTAGCATGTGACGACTATCATCCAGTCATCGTCTAGTCACAATCATTTTCTTATGGGTCATTAGTGTCTGTAGGACACTATAATAACTATGATCTAATGATCAGGCAGACCCATGGAATTTTATAAGTTAACATTCTACATTCGATTGTGACATCACAATAAAGTGGTGGGACTAATGGGAGGGGTGGAGCTATGAGGAGTGCACGTGGCCATGTAGACTGGGCATGGTTATGTGGATCGGGTGTGGCTACCAGGGATGGGTGTGGCTATGTGGAATGGATGGGGCTTGATACATATACATACACTAAATTTTATATTTTAATTTATGAAATAAGCTTAAAATACTGCTATTGTTGCACCCACAGGTACCAGGTACTCTGAGCTGGACCGTACTGTCTCTGGGGTGCCACGACGACCCCGTAGGCCCAGGTGCGGCAAATAAAAGGGGCTATAGGTTCATAGCTTTAACGTTACTTTAACAAAAACCTCCTACCTGGTAGAAAAAAAAAAAAGTAAAAGTAGAAAAAGTTATAAAAGTGCAAAGTCTAAACAGTCTCAAAAGTCCAGCGCACTCCACGATCGATGGTCTTCAGGGACCCACCACAAGAAAAACCCTTTTAAATCACCCTGGGCGCAGCGACAGTGGGTCACACTGACCGATTCTTTGGCTGCGCCAGTGGGTTTTTACGTTGTGCGGTCTCTTTCTGCAGTGTCCTTACACAGCTCACATTTATTGCTATTCACATTTAAAAGCTGTCATAAAACAGTTCCGATCAACTCACTGTCCGTGATCATAATGTCTTTTATCACAAATACAAGGTGGACATTCTACCAGGATAAATCTGGGGGACAGAAAAGGGAAAGTTTTATTTACAAGAGTTCAAGTCTGTACCTGTCCGGGTTTACTGCCTCACAATGATTTCTCCTCTTGGCCGAAGGAAGAGCAGAGATCCTGGCAGCTCTCCCCAAGTATGCGGCTCTTCAGGTGGCGGTATCAAGTTCACTGCAGCTCCAGGCTTCCTCATGGTGCAGGCAAGCCTGCAATCACAGCCCTGTGGCTCCCTTTCCTCACGCTGGGAATGCAGTAACAACAACTCCAGAACCCAGACTGCGTTCTGTCCTGGAAGGGTTAATCTGTCCTTCTCTGTCTCAGTTCACATCCAGAGATAAGATCTTTCCCCTCCTCGCAAGCTCCGTTGATCTTCATTGCACACTGCTCCTGCACATGGTGTCTCCTCTGACGGAAGAGGAGAATACCCCTCTGTCATCAGGCTTCCTGGCACGGGACCGGAACAATCTTCTTCCTCTTCTGTACGCTCCCTACCTTACCAGCCTGGCTCCAAGCTGGGTGACCTCCTGCCCTCCGCCATTACCAAGCCATTCTTTGCACTCTGCGGGCTGCTCTCCCATCTGAGAAGTGACTTGGGCTCAGGGTCAGAGTGTGTGTGATTAGGTCAGCTGATCACACTGCTGACATCACTCTTCTATGTTGCAGAGGTGTGCACAGCGTTGGTGGTAAGTGCTTCACTTGAGCTGAAGACACAGAATATTTATTGTAATTAAGGAAATGAGGAAGAGGGTGGAGGAGTGTATGTGGACACAGTACGGGGATCAAATGGGGGTGGGGACTTTGAGAACTCAGCATGGGGAGCAAGGAGACGATGGGTGCAGTCATAGTATGGGGAGCATAGTATGGGGAGCAATGGGGTAAATTTAAGGATAAAGTATAGGGAGTGGGAGCGCGGGAGAGGTGCGGACAAAGTATAAAGCGTTGAAGGGGATGGGTGTGGACATGGTATGGGAAGTGAGGGAGATGGGTGCAGACACAGTGTGAGGAGACGGGGGGATGACGCACTATGAGGAACAAGCAGGTGATGAGTATGGAGGTAGTGAGAAACCACATGAGATGATAAAAATGTGAAGTGCATAATAAAGACTTGGTAGCATGGGGTGTGGGTGGTATGTAGATGGGGCTGTATAAGGGGACAGTGTGAGGCCACAGCAAAAATGGGACAGTATGGTGAGGAAGGGAAGAGTGATGAGAGGGCACGGTATAAAGACTTGCCAGTATAAGGGGACACAATGTAGAGAACAGTGTGAAGATGGGGCAATGTGGAGGACAAGTACCATCAAAGGCAATGTGTGAGGGTCATATTTTGTATGGGGAACACAGTGAGAAGCAATTATTTTTTCAGGAGCACAGTGTAGGCTAGATATTTTTATTCAGGGACACTGTAATGACACTCTTGTTTTTAAGGCACTACGTCAAGATGTGCTGCAGACGAGTGGAGAAGGTGGAAGACTGCAGAAATGAGTTGTGGCCTTGAAAACTTATCATAGCGTCTGGACAAGATGAAGAACAGAAAAATAATGACTCTGGTCAAAGAACAACTAAAAAGTTCCTGGGCCTCTTTGGCTCAGACGTCAGCTCTATGCTGTCCAGAATGTCTATTAGCCATATCCCCCTTTTTCCCCCTTCACTTCCTAAAGCTCAATGAGGATAAGTCTGAACTCTTTATTTTTCCTCCATCTCGCGTATCTTCCCTGCCTGATCTATCTATAATGGTAAATGGCATCATGCTCTTGCCTGTACCAGAAATGCGCTGTCTTGGAGTAACCCTTGACTCTACCCTGTCCTTTAAACCACAGATGCAAACTCTCGCCATCTCTTATGACCTCCAGCTCAACCATATTAGCAGAATCCATCCTTTCCTCAACCTACTAAAATGCTTGTACATGCCCTCATCATCTCCTGCCTGAATTACTGCAACATCCTCCTTTGTGACCTCCCCACTGCAAATCCCATCATTAGTTCTCAATTTCTCAATAAATTCAGTTCAAACTACTAACACTGTCCTACAAAGCTGTCCATAACCTATCTCCTCCCTATATCTCTGAACTAATCTCTCAATTTCTTCCCTCACGTAATCTCTGGTCCTCCCAAGACCTTCTTCTCTCCTACCCACTCATTCATTCCTCACCCATTTGCCTCCAAGACCTCTCTCGAATATCCCTCATTCTCTGGAATTTTGCCTTCCAGCACATCCGATTATCCGCCACATTTGGGTCCTTCAGACAGAATTTGAAAAACGATCTCTTTCAGAAAGCTTCTGTAGAATGTAAGATCGAAAGGGCAGGGTTTTCTTCCCTCTGTACCAGTCCGACATTGTTAACTTGTTTACTGTAACCTATATCTGTATTTTCTATGTAACCCCTTCTCATGTACAGCACCATGGAATTTATGGTGCTATCTAACTAATAATAATACCTTGATGTCAATTTTTTTGTGGCAGTGACTAATTCTTATCAGTACAGTGGTTCCTATATAGTCTGATGACTAATAACAACTCCCAGTATTCCGTACCATTGTTAAGGACTAGAGATGAGCGATGTTCGATTCGAATAGTTCGGCAATCTCAAATTCAAGTTGATTTTGGCGCTATTCGAGTCATTCGCCGAATTCGAACAATTTGGTTCAAATTCGGCGAATATCGAACATGTTCGATTTTGGTTCGAAAATGCGGCAGATGCAGTCAGAAAACCGCATCTGCCGCATTTTCGGCCAAAATAAACAGCTAATAAGTGTTAAAAATAAAAAAATAATCAATGCTCACCTGTCCGCGGTCCACCGAAGCCTCCGGCAAGGTCCTGCGGCTTCTAGGACCTGTGTGACGTCATGTTCTCGCGCGAACTCCGGTCACATGACCGGAGTTCCGCGAGAACGTGACGTCACCACAGGTCCTGGAAGCACAGGACCTTGCTGGAAAGCTTAAAATAGATATTTTTATGTTTCGGACCCTTTCTTTAAGTAAAAGTTGTGCTTCCAGGACCTGTGGTGACGTCACGTTCTCGCGGGAACTCTGGTCACGTGACCGGAGTTCCTGCGAGAACGTGACGTCAGCACAGGTCCTATTAGCAATAGGACCTTGCCGGAAAGCTTAAAATAGATATTTTTATGATTCGGACCCTTTCTTTAAGTAACTTTTACTTAAAGAAAGGGTCCGAAACATAAAAATATCTATTTTAAGCTTTCCGGCAAGGTCCTGTGCTTCCAGGACCTGTGGTGACGTCACGTTCTCGCGGAACTCCGGTCATGTGACCGGAGTTCGCGCGAGAACATGACGTCACACAGGTCCTAGAAGCCGCAGGACCTTGCCGGAGGCTTCGGTGGACCGCGGACAGGTGAGCATTGATTATTTTTTTATTTTTAACACTTTCTTTCACTTTTTTTCACTTCCACAATGTATGTATATACATTGTGGAAGTGAAAATGCCCCACAGGCCCGGATTGTTCGTTTTCCGGGGTGTTCGACGGTGTTCGTCGAGCATTCGACGAACATTCGTCGAACACCCCGTCGATTCGACGAATCGAATTCGAACACCGGGGTGGTGGCTCATCTCTATTAAGGACATACTGGAAGTTGTAGGTTCATGTGATACAAATATATATACTTTACAAATACTAAGAAAGAAGACAACCTGATTAGGTGCTGTCCACGCAGATTCAATTAAAAAAACAACACATTTATTTAAAGCCATTAACACATGACTAATTTCAAGAGTGGACCGCTCTCTTCATCAGGTATGAAAAAAAGAAGCTTACAGGCTTCCACATATAGTTAGTACATCAGATGGAAGGAACCCACTCAATTAAGTGTGTAAGTTGACTCAGGTCCACAATTTCCATACATTTATAGAGCGCTGCTGTTGTTTGTTCTAGCTCTGCTGCACTGCTCAGGATTCTGGCTGGAACTGCAAGTGGTAAATCATGATTGGGAGCCTATTTATTGTTATGGCAGTAATGGAAGGGGGATTTGATTATGAATCAGTCCAGTAGTAAGGTTAATGTTGGCGGGACAATAATTATTATACAGCTATGAGGTGAGGGGATCAGGTGTGATTACTGCAAGGTGGCATATGATTGAATCTATGCAAAGTTCCTACACTATGAGGTCTCATTCAGCTGTCCGCACTTGGACTGCAGTGCATGGACTGAATGCTAATCTCCTGACCCCATCATATATGAGATGAGGCTGCTGAGTTCAGGTCAGGAGACCTGCGGCCACTGTGGTCTGAGCGCTAACCGATTTTCACTGATAGCTGAATGAACTTTAAAGGGGTTGTCCTGTAATACATCCACATGTCTGCAGTCCATCTATGCATTTGTGCAGGCAGGTGCGTAGCGTAGCAGGCTCTGAGCTGGCAAGTGTGTAGCGTACAGGCTCTGTTCATGCAGATGCATAGCTTAGCAGGCTTTGAGCAGTCTGGTGTGTAGTGTAGCAGGCTCTGGAATGAGAGGCAAGTGAGTCACAGGACAACGGGACTGGGGATTGGGTACGGGACAGGGCAGGCAAGTATGGGCTGAGGATAGCGGAAGGGACCTGAGTACTAGCCACACCACTAGGGGACAGGAAACGTTGCTCAGGCACCTCCCTTAAGGGGAGGATGCCTTATATATACAGTGCCTCTCAGCAATAGGTTGAGGAAGTGGTTGCTGAAGTAGAGTTTTACCAGAGTGGTGGTGGGACTGTGAAAGGTCAAGGGTGGAGGCGGAGCTGGGGTGGAGCCTGGGCGGAGTCTCGGGAGGCCCAAACATTTTCCCAGTATGGGGCCCTGAAATTCCTGGTGGTAGCCCTGCCCCCATGCAATGTGATTGCAGGATGCAGATGTGTTATCATAGGTCCCTTATGATGCCCAGCCTATAGTCACAAAATTCTGCCATACTCAGAGTATTGTAATATTTAGAATAAGTGATAAAACTACCATGTTCTCTTTGGGGTGTAAAAAAATTATGAAAAACTTAAAAAAGTTAAAAAATATATATAAAAGTTTGAATTACTTTGATTTTCACACTTAAAAAATAAAGAAATAAAAAACAAACATATTTATTAGCGTCAAATTCATAAAAGTCCAAACTATCAAAGTATTAAATAAATACATCTGTATGGTAAACACTTTGAAGAGAAGAAAAAATCAAAATGACAGAATTGCCATTTTTGGTGTACACTCCTCTCTAAAGACATACAAAAACACATCAGAGGAACCACAAAATGGTGTCAATTAAAAGCCTAGCCTGCCACCCAGAAAACAAGTCATCTCACAGCTCCATAGAAAAAACTATTTACCTGAGCATACAGCTCATTGAAGGCAAGTACAGTAATATCTTCACTTGACTAGTCTACTCCTCCCTTACTATGAAATCAGCATTTGAATTTATATGTAAATGAGAATGAAGAGCTATTGTAGATTTGAAGCCTCTGTCACTCCAGCTCTGTTCTTTACCCATTACCATCTCAGAACCAAGTCACATAAATCCCAGGAAAGCAAGTACCGACATAGCTGGAACAGTGCTGGCACCAGATTTGAGTAGAAGAGTTGTTATTTTAACTGGGGGCAAAACAATCAGGTTGAGAAGGGTTTGTACCATTAGTATACTACCCCTTTAAAGGGATTGTTTCAGTAGCTTGACCCTCCTAACCCATCTATATGGACATTTAGGTAATTGAAAGTTCAGTAAAATGATACCTTGATATCAGTAATCTGATGTATTTTTCCAGTTAAATCCACGTTTTTCCATGTAAATGAGCTGTTAGGCCGGCTTCACACTGCGGCGTGATCCGGTCTGGGGCTGTCCGGGATGCCCCTGACACCCGCGTTCCGGATCACCACACAGGACTGGGGGGCTAATATGCCCTTCAGTCCGGTGTGCAGCTCACATAGCTGCAGCCACTGACAGGTGAGGACCGTGGCGCCCGCGGTCCTGACTTATCAGCAGCGGGAGCTGCGTGCGCTGCACACCGGACCGGAGGGCATATTAGCCTCCCAGTCCTGTGTGGTGATCCGGTACGTGGCTGTCAGGGTCATCCCGGACAGCCCCGGACCGGATCACGCCACAGTGTGTGAAGCCGGCCTTAAAGGCTATGGGCTGAACACTGATCTCCATGAGAATTTGCCTCCAGAACGTATACAGTATTAAATAAAAGGGGCATTACCAGTATGAGACATGTAATGACTGACAGTCTGCTCTCCCGATCTACATGGCTCACACTGGCAATGCCTTTTTTCATTTAAAATAAGTTCTGGAAGCAGATTCTCATGGAGATCAGTGTGCGGCCAATAGTTCTTAAAAGCTTATTTACATGTAAGAAAAATGTGTATTTCTCTGGAAAAAGACATCAGATTGCAAATTTTCAATGTGTCATTTTAATTATCTTCTTATGACTGATGATGCACCCCAGGGCCGTTGGGTACTTGGAACCGGGCTGTTAAGCAGTTCTGGGGAGTCACAGAAGTTGAGACCTGGCTTCCGTGACCCTGGGTTCAGTTGTAAAAGAATTCTTGGCTAATGTAGGGAAAGGGGTGATGGATAAGGGAATTATTTGTGACGCCACCCATGGTTTGTGGCTATGGGTAGCCACCGCTGCTGCAAAACCTCTGGGGATGATGAACGGGCAGCTGGGATGGAGTGGCTCCCCACGGGTAGAGCAGATCCCTAGGGCAATGGATGTTGGAAGGGTGTAGGGTGCAGGATGGAGGGTGCTCATTAACAGACAGACTCACGTTTTGTTGGTTCCTCAGATCATTTACTGTAAATACCGGTAATCCACAGTTGTTGTCGCTTTGAGTCCATGTAACCTGGAATCAACTCAGGATTCTCCACACCTGGCAAGGTCTGAGGCCTCCCCTACTGTGCTTTTTCCTGTCGGTACCTGCTGCTGCTTTAAGCTGAGCTGCAGCACTCTCTCTCTATCTCCTGCACGTGCCAGTATGACTGGCAGCTCGAGTCCTTTATTAGCCCCACTTCACGGGCAGCTATCCCTGGACTCTTGATGCTGTTCTGTGTCACAGTGTAGGGAATAATGATAAGGGAATGGCAGTTATGGGCAGGGTGACCAGGGAAGACTAGTCTGACCCTAGTCTAGGAACTCTGAATGGCCCTGATCCCGAAGGTATCTCTGATGGTGAGAAGGTTCGGGCCCCCAGCCTCTCCCTAACCTCCTCCACCAGCCCTGCGCTATTTCCCCCTTACCTCCCTCCACAAAACCAGGATACAGCAACTCCAAAGGACCTCAGCCACACAAACACACAGGTCTGCACAGCATGGCTTCCAGGCGTAGAATGAAACTTTATCAGCTGCACCAATTGGTGGAAGGAAAGGCTACTTAAAGGCTAGGGGGAGGGGAGTTCAGGTGAGTCACACATTAACCCCTTAACCAGCAGTTGAACCTAATAGTGAATACAGTTCTGGAGCACATCACAGGAGGCCAGGACCTTCACAACTATCAACCATGCAGCTCTTAAAGACAAACACATGCACAGCAGCATCCAGCAATGTCATCGCCATCTAAGCGCGTGACACTTTGCCTCTGGGTACTTGGTGCGGATAGAAACTTGGAATTCCCCACCCTCCGGTATTAGCTGTCATGTCGTTAGGCCCTTCACAACTTTGGACTCCAGTGTCCGTTTCTTGGCGCTGTTCCTCTGGGGTGAGCTCGACACCGCTCTACTCCTCAGGCTCTCCTAGAATTCCTCAGATCCTTGCCTTAGGTCCCTCAGCTAGGCTTAGATTTTTTGGGGCGAGCTTAGCACTGCTCTAGCCCACAGGATGTCTTCCTCAGTACTGCTCCGTATTGAACTGACTAACTTTGCCCCAGACCAGAATTTATAGGGGAGCTGCCCTGAACATGGGTTTAGATCTCCCCCTTCAGGCCTGGAGGCAGAAAGGTGTTGTGTGCTTTGGTTTTGCCTCTGTTGCTCTCAGGTATGACACCATCACTGGGAGGTGATAATGACATAGTGGCATCCGAACTCTGGGATGCCACACTTACATGTCCATATATATGGCTTAGGAGGGTTTATCGTACTGACAGATTTCTTGTAATGAAATCCAGTTGCAGAAATTATTTTAGCCCAAAATATGGTACATGCATTTATTTTTAAAAAAAAAGTGCCCCCACAGGTGTCCAAATGCCTTTTGATGCGGCCACCATTTGGCGATCAGATGAAGAAATTGCATCTGATTGTTCAGGAGGGTATATAAAGAAGTTTTAATATAGGTTCAAAAAGTGTAGTCCATTTGTCTGACATTAGCCTGAATTTTAAGTACCAGTTTAGCAGTCAAGAAGGAGTCAAGGTGGAATTAAATTCATTACCAGTGTCTGCACGTAATGATCATGGTCACATCTACATTTCCTAATACTGAATTGACTGTGGTCTCTACTAACCTCTCATAAATTTATAATTTACCTCTTTCCTAATCAGGTTGTAAATGTTGTAAGCAAGCTAGCCATTCTCCAGTGTTAATTTTAAGGACTATAAATACAATAATCGGAATGCTGTTCATTTCCCTTGCTAATAATACCTACTTGAAATACAGAGAAGTGCATGCAATTTGTGCACTTACCGTATATACTCGTGTATAAGCCGAGTTTTTCAGCACAAAAAATGTGCTGAAAAGTTCCCCCTCGGCTTATACACGAGTCACTATACGTCTGAGTGTGGGGGGTGGCGTTGTCCGGGGGCTGGAGCAGGCGGGGGGAGGCTGTAATATGAGCGCCCGGTCACGTGGGGCCGCTCATTAGTGCAATGCAATATGCACTGCATCCCCCTGTCCATCAGCGGCAGCGGGAGCTGTGCATATTACATTGCGCTCCCCCCGTCGTGGTATATACAGGCCCCCCCCCCCCCCCGTGGTATATACAGACCCCCGCTCTCCCCCCGTTGTATATACAGACCCCCGCTCCCCCCCTCGTGGTATATGCAGGCCCCCACTCCCCCAGTAGTATATACAGGCCCCCCGCGGTATATACAGGCCCCACCGTTTCCCCCCCCCCAGTGCTATACATGCCCCCGGTAGATGCCGCACACCTGTAAAAGAATCACTTTCATACTTACCCTCCTCACTGTCATCGCGCTCCTCCGGTCTCATTCTCGCTTCTACCCGGCGGCCGGCGCATCCACAATGACGTCATTGTTTCTGCGCAGTCACATGACGCCGGGTAGAAGCAGGAAGGAGACTGGATGGAGGACGTGCGATGACAGTGAGGATAAGTAAGTATGAAAGCGATTCTTTTACAGGTGTGCGGCATCTACCGGAGGCATATATAGCACTGGGGGGAAAATGGGGGGGAAACGGGGGGCCTGTATATACTACTGGGGGGAGTGGGGGCCTGTATATACCACGAGGGGGGGAGCGGGGGTCTGTATATACTACTGGGGGGGGGTGGGGACCTGTATATACTACTGGGGGGAGTGGGGGCCTGTATATACCACGAGGGGGGGGAGCGGGGGTCTGTATATACTACTGGGGGGAGTGGGGGCCTGTATATACTACTGGGGGAGTGGGGGCCTGTATATACCACGAGGGGGGGAGCGGGGGTCTGTATATACTACTGGGGTGAGTGGGGGCCTGTATATACTACTGGGGGGAGTGGGGGCCGTATATACAACGGGGGGGAGAGCGGGGGTCTGTATATACAATGGGGGGAGGAGCGGGGGTCTGTATATACCACGGGGGGGAGAGCGGGGGCCTGTATATACCACTAGGGAGGCTGCAGTATACTACCACTGGGGAGGCTGCTGTATACTACCACTGGGGAGGCTGCTGTATACTACCACAGGGAAAGGCTGCTGTATACTACCACAGGGGGAGACTGCTGTATACTACCACAGGGGAGGCTGCTGTATACTACCACTGGGGAGGCTGCTGTATACTACCACTGGGGAGGCTGCTGTATACTACCACTGGGGAGGCTGCTGTATACTACCACTGGGGAGGCTGCTGTATACTACCACAGGGGTAGGCTGCTGTATACTACCACAGGGGTAGGCTGCTGTATACTACCACAGGTGGAGGCTGCTGTATACTACCACTGGGGGAGGCTGCTGCATACTACCGCAGGGGGAGGCTGCTGTATACTACCACAGGGGGAGGCTGCTGTATACTACCACAGGGGGAGGCTGCTAAATACTACCACAGGGGGAGACTGCTGTATACTACCACAGGGGGAGACTGCTGTATACTACCACAGGGGGAGACTGCTGTATACTACCACAGGGGGAGACTGCTGTATACTACCACAGGGGGAGACTGCTGTATACTACCACAGGGGGAGACTGCTGTATACTACCACTGGGGAGGCTGCTGTATACTACCACTGGGGAGGCTGCTGTATACTACACTGCTGGGGGCTGTATACCTGTGCTGGGGTCCACCCTCGGCTTATACACGAGTCAATAGGTTTTCCCAGGTTTTGGGGGCAAAAGTAGGGGGGTCGGCTTATACATGGGTCGGCTTATACATGAGTATATACGGTAATTATTTTTTTCAACTGAAAATAATAAAATTCTAGTTCACTCACACAGAGGCCCCTTGGCGATAAAACGGTCTACGTTGATATGTTTTTAGATGTTAAAGGGAACCAACCACCCCAAATGACCCCCCCGGACTGTTAATATGTGTCCCTACACCCAGCACACACATTTGGGGCAATCGTTTTTGCTAAAAAACTGTTTAGTAGAAGCTAAGATATAGCTTTATGAAGTTTAATAAATTGAGACGGATGGGTGTTACCTAGCTTTGTCCACGTGCAGTGTTCGTGCCTGTGAGCCTCCTCTCCCCCCTCCCCTCTCACTTTCTAAGAGCCTGGCCGCGTCATGAAAGGGGCGGGGATAAATCGCGTCATGAAGGGGCGGGGCTCGTCGCGATTTAGTCCCGTGTAGGGACACATATTAACAGGCAAGGGGGGTCATTTGGGGTGGTTGGTTCCCTTTAAGTATTATGTATATTGGGCAAAAAATAAAGTTTACATCTTAATCTACATGACTGTTTGATATCATGTCGCTAGACTCATTGAATTTTATGTTTAATAATATTTAGAAACTCTTGTTTTGTTTTTGTTTGGAGAAAACAGCTGGATTAAGATGTTAAAGGGGATACAATTTTTTGTATGGTCCCTGCACTCCTATATTATAATTTTGAGTTCATGCAGTTGATTATTAAGGAGGAATCGTCTAAACTTAAAATCCTGGAAGCTAAGGTGGATGACTATCGCAAGTCATTGGATGAACCGGTCCCACTCAGATTTCTCAGCCTTAAATGATGAATTAAAACAAAATATTGAAAAATTGGAAAATAAAATAAAATTAAAACAAATTTGAGAGGGACTGTAATGACTATAAGATGAACTCAGTGTATAATTGGAAGCGGAACTCTACTGCTAATCCCGAGTCTATTCTGAAAAATAGACATGAGGGTACAATGAACGGCAGGTTAGCTTCAACTCGACTGCTACAGGTTTCCCTGAATTATCATTATCCCCTCTGTCACTGGTTCCCCCTACATTCGAATGTTTTGATAGGGGTGGTCGTCCAAAAAGCTGGGGACGGGGGCAGGAAGGGTAAAATATGTAGCACCATCGCTACCCGACCCGGGATCACAAGTGGCGGTGAAAGAAGGTGTGGAAGATGAAGAGTGGGATTTCACGGTATTAAATATGTCGGCTTTCATCTTGTGTTACTCACAGCTAGCCTTTTTAAAAAGGATTGAATTTTGTCCCAACTTGTCGGGGGAATTTATTCCAGCCAATAAAAGATGTCACTAACTTTCTAAGATTATTAACTGTAAAGAGACATTTTTATCAGAATAATACCGTGAATGTAACCTCTGTACCTGTAAATAATATACATGATGTAGAGAGTGATTTGATCCCTGATGGTAGTCGTTCCTATGTCTCCTTGTCATGTAAATTCCAGGAGCAAATGACAGCGAAGATTTTAGTGGAAAATAACGTGGAGCCCCTGTTATTGCATGACAAGGAGAGAGTAAAAACATCTATACCAAATCCATAGTATTACATTTTGAAATCCAGAGTGCCATCTATCGATGGTTTTTAGGAGTGTGTGGAAAGAGAGTTGAGGGAATCATTGGGAAGTAACATCCAATACAAGGATAATCTTTTTGCCTCCCACCGTAAAGTATTGAAAGATTTGACTAAAAACACACCTATAATCCGACCGTCTGATAAGGGGGTTCAGTGGTTATTCTTGATACAATGCTGTACATTGGCATCTCATCAGCGATCACATAGGGATGTTCCAGCAATCCCGATCGCTGGTCTGGTCGCTGGAACATCGCTACGTGTAACGTAGCCTTAAGGTCAAGATCAGACAGCCATATTCCACCGGCCTTGCAAGGAGCACAATGCCCGGACTGATAAAACAGATAGACCTAACCTGGTCTAATCTTCATAGGCCTGGATGCAATACATGAGGCTGCTGAGCATCACATCCCAAGCATCACGCACACACACATCACTCTCACACCACACGCATGACTCATACACCCCACGCATCACTCACACACCCCACGCATCCCACACACCCCATGCATCACTCACACACACCACACACATCACTCACACACACGCATCATTCACAAACACCACACGCATGACTCACACACCCCACGTATCACATACATCACATGCATCACTCACACACCACACAAATTACATGCATCTCTCTAACTGATGCATCACTCACACACACCCCACACATCACTCATACACCCCAAGCATCACACACACACATAACTCACACACATTACACGCATCACTCTGTCACATCACTCTCACGCCACATGCATGAATCACACACCCCTCACATCACTCTAATACACGCATCATTCACACACACCCCATGCATCATACACATCACACACATCACTCACACACGCCACGCATCACAAGCATCACTCACACACACCCACGCATCACACACATCACTCTAACACACGCATCACTCACACACACCACATGCATCACTCATACACATTACACGCATCACTCTAACTGACGCATCACTCACACACACCATGCATCACATGCATCACTCTAACACACGCATCACACACCACACACATCACTCACAAAGATTACACGTATCTCTCTAACTGACGCATGACACACACCACACGCATCACTCACGCCACATGCATGACTCACACCCCCATGCATCACTCTAACACATGACACACACCCCATGCATCATATGCATCACTCACACACACCACACGCATCACTCTCACGCCACATGCATAACACACACATTACACGCATTACTCTAACTGATGCATCACTCACATACCACACGCATTACTCTCATGCCACATGCATGACTCACACACCCCACACATCACTCACACATACCCCATGCATCACACACATCACTCACACAGATCACACACGACTCCCACACCCTACGCATCACACATCACATGCATCGCTCACACACCACACACACTCTGACTCATCACTCCCACACCACATGCATCACTCTCACGCCACATGCATCAGTCACACACCCCACGCATCACATGCATCACTCTAACACACACATCACACATATGCATCACTCACACACATGCATTACTCTCACACACCACACACATGACTCACACACACATCACTAAGTTACTCATGCATCCACACACACACATCACCCATACCATCATACACACATCACACATACATACATGATATATGTATGAATATATATATACTTACTCTCTTCATATTTCCAGGACATCAAATGGCAGTACAGTAGTGGGGGAGAAGT
Source organism: Allobates femoralis (assembly GCA_033576535.1). NCBI lineage: Eukaryota > Metazoa > Chordata > Amphibia > Anura > Aromobatidae > Allobates > Allobates femoralis. The sequence continues at coordinate 106,263,134 of JARQOC010000001.1, forward strand.
TGGAATCATCAACAGAGGCTTGTACACGCAGGAGGTCTCCTTCTCCTTCTCTCCCCCCTCCTCCTGCTCCCGACAGCTGAGCAGCTAGTGAGATTACAGGAGGGAGGGGGCTCCAGTGGCTGCACTTCTCTCCCCTCTCCTCAGGGCAGATTGCCTTGTGTTTCTCCCCCTCCCGCACAGACTTGGCCCCGCCCACCTCCTGCTACTGAATGACGTCCCCCTTCCCTCACTGATGCTGGGCAGACACTCACTGCAGTGCAGCCTCTGTGCAGAATGATGGACGAATGCTTGGCCACAGCTAGGGTGGGGGAGATCAGAGTGCGGGAGGAACACAGAGCCGTACAACATATGGCAGTGCCAGCAATACCTGCATTTGTGCAGGAGAGTCACAAAACTTTATTCAATAAAAAAAAGACACATTTACTACACATCGAGCAGAGCACTGATGGGCCGCCCCAGACAGTGCCTAGCACTGTGACACACGGAGCTAAATTGTATAGGGGGGCGTGGCCGGCAGCTACTCACTACTGTGCGGGAAATGTAACCTCCCGGCGGGACAACAACTGCAAATCGGGACTGTCCCGCTGGATTCGGGACACTTGGGTGGTATGGTATAAGGTACACTGCTTACTTGTTACCATGGTCACTGATCTGTGACTGCGATGTCACTTCCGCTATATCACTTCCTGTAATAGGTATAAGGTACACTGCTTACTTGTTACCATGGTCACTGAGCTGTGACTGCGATGTCACTTCCGCTATGTCACTTCCTGTAATAGGTATACGATATACTGTTTACTTTACCATGTGATTGTGATGTCACTTCCGCCTATGGCAATACCATGTGGTCTAATTGTCCTCTCTCAGCTGTATCTGATCATTAATTACCAACAGATATAAAATGAGTCCCAATGTGCAACAGACTTATACTTCCCCTGAGGAAGCTGCGCCCTGGTAGCGATACGCGTGGGGCCTGGGTGCCCTGCAGTCACCTCACTACATACCTCGGACTGACACTTCGGACAATTTACGGACTGGTAATATGCACTTTATTTTCCACTGTCAGTGGACACGGTGACCTACACTGTTTTGACTATATGTAAACAATAGGGAGTACCCAATATATATGGGTGGTCTTTGTATCAATTATACGGTTAGTTAGCTGATGGTTAAGATCTTTGTTATCATCCATATGTAACCACCCCTAGGGACCACTGTGTTTGGGACTACTAAACGACTCATAGCATTACTCATTGGATGATTTGCGGAATTTTGGGTAAACTTATAATATGTGAAATTTTCTCTATAATTGTCTATGCCTCTGCAGACTTCACTTGCGTGAGATATTGGTATCTGTCTCACTTATAAACATTGTTTATTCCAGCTGCTGAGGTCAGTATTTAATCATATTTAACACACCCAGCACTATCAATCATTCTGTGGCCCTATGATTTGTGCTTCATAATAGGTCCCTTTACATAGATTTGGTTACCCATAACACTGTCCACCCTAAATTGTGCTAACAAGCTTATTTATGTGAAATATTGTGGTGAAGGAGCACTAGTACTTCTCGTACCTGCTCTCATCCCCCACCCTCGGGTTTCTCCCTACAACTCAATCCTGTATTTTGTCTAACCTGTTGTGATCACCGATATTGTGTCATATCCTGCTCCTATTTTGTCAGCATTGTATTCTGTACATATGTTCAGCGGTGTGTTCTGCAGTGGCACCCTATGGTTTTAAATGTTTTTAATCTTGTTTGGTCTATTGCACTAATAAAGTTATAATTCTCACTATTCTACTACTCGTGTGTGTTGCTCCCTCAATGTGCCATGTCTTCTCTCCGCCATGCATATCTGTCCCCCTTGGCACGGTGAGCGACCCCTCCTTCCCTTGATATAATTCAGATCATTGCGGTGCACCCTGTTTTCTGTTAAAGCCTGATGAGGGTTTAGACATTGTGTTTCTATACTGATAGGGGCTATATGAATACATTTTTGTACCTCTGGTGGGTCTGGTGATGTATTTATGTACTGATGAGCATTGTGATACTGTGTTTCTGTACTGATGGAGGTTATATGGATGTATTCCTGTACCTCTGGTGGGTCTGGTGATGCAGTTTTGAGCTGTTATTGGTTCTGATCCTGTACACATGTAACAATCTTTAACCTGTAAGATTATGTGATATATGGCTACGTTCATAAAGTGTTGTGCCCTCTGACAATTGAAGTGTTCTATGTTTTTATTTGTTAAAAGCCTTAAAGGGGTTGTCCCACATTTGTGATGAGTCTGCAGTCACTCCATGTGTCCCTCTATGTGACTGCAGACTTGTGAATTCTCGCAGAGCACACACTGCTCACTGTCAGGATTCTCTGCTGCTGGCAGTGAGGGGTCAAGAAACTGTAAGTATGCGATTTGCATACATGCAGTCACACACTGACAAGACATGCGAGGTCTCAATAAATGAAAATGAACTGAATGAAGAACGAAGAATTGCATTCTTGTGCTCACATGACCGTCCAATCTTGCTATTAACACAGGAGAATCCTGACAGCGTGCCGACCACGCGCTGTGAGAATTCCGAGGCCCTCAGTCACCTAGAGGGATTACAGACTCATCTTATACCTGGATGAGCCCTTTAACTCAAACACTAAGTCCTGTAGCCAAATCCTAACAACATGTAATATACAGTGAAACCTCGGTTTTCGTCGATAATCCGTCACGAAAACTATCGACGAAAACCGAGGCAACAATTTCCATAGGAAATAATGTAAAATGAATTAATTGGTTCGAGACACTGAAAAAGAGCTATGAAAAAAAACATTTCATAGTGAATAAAGATAACGGTTAATGATAGAATCACTCAGAAATGACTGTAAAAGGAATATGAAACACTAATTTAAAGAAAAAAAAAGCTATTTTTGGTATATGGAAGACGCCGAGGAGGGGAGAGAGGAGTGCACACTTTATTTTTTGGAAGGGGAATCTCATTTTTATGGCTAAATTAGTAGCGATGTACAGACAAAAAAACAATGAAAACCGAGGCATCGTCGAAAACCGAGACACGATTTTCATTGAAAAAATCAACGAAGTCCTCAGCAAAAAGGGGAATTTTTAGGTTCTGTTTAATGGCGGCTAGGGCTGTCATTCCGAGACACTGGAGGTCTACGGAGGTCCCCACCATGCTGGAATGGATAGCTGAGATGAACAAACTAAGTCGCATAGAGTCTTTGATGGCCGATGATCATGGCACCGGATCAGATGGGGGTAGTACATGGTATCTATGGCATTCTTTTAAGGAGAGCCCGGAGTTTGCAGATTGGTTGTTGCGATCCTCTCTTCCTTCTTGAGCTAGATTAACCAGGTTTCCTCTTCCCTCCCACCCCCTCCCTTTTTTTTTCTCTCCACCCCCTTCTTCCCTTCTGTTCCCTCCTTTCATGTCTTCTTTCATTACCTTTCCCCTTCTTTTTTCTCTTTTTTATTTCATGGTCTGTAGGGGTGACGGAGATGTTTAGATGGCTACGGAATAGCAAGAACTGGCTTACACTTCGCTTCAAGCTTCATCTTGATGTGATATAATTGGTGAATTATATGTACCAGGGTCTTTTGAGATGGCTGCCGGGGTCTCGGCCTTGGAAATGGAATGTGTTTTCTGTCATACCCCAGACTATGTACGAATGTGTAATTCTTTATATCTGAATTGTTACCTTTTTTTTTTTCTTATGACCTTTTGAAATTAATAAATACATTTATTGAAAAAATCAACGAAAACCGGAACTGACGATATCCGAAGTCGATGAAAACCGAGGTATCACTGAACTCTGTTTTTCATTGAACTTTGAGAGAATTAGGTATTGGAGCTCATCGATACATGACTGTAAGTGTGCAAATCGTATATGAATGATCGGTCACTTGATGACTACTCAGACCGCTGGGGGGTTGTGCCATACTGAAGTCTTGCCTTGGGTGCCAGAAAACCTACATACACTTCTGATGTTATACCGTATATACTCGCATATAAGCCGAGTTTTTCAGCCCAAAAATTGGGCTGAAAAGTACCCCCCTCGGCTTATACGCGAGTCAGTGCTGTATACCGATGTATACATCAATACATACCGATGTATACATCGGTATACAGCAGCCCCCGTAATGCAGGGCCCCCCCAGCCTGACTCCGGTCACCTGTAAAGGAAACTATACTTATCACAGTGCCGCTGTCCGCACCCGCTCGCACACCCGCTCGCAGCTGCCGTACGCGATCCTCCATCTTCATGCGTCTTCTTCCTGTTTCTGTGCTCGTCGCAGGCAATGACGTCATTCCCTGCGACGAGCACAGGAAACAGGAAGAAGAGGCATGAAGATGGATGATCGCGTACGGCAGCTGCAAGCGGGTGCGAGCGGGCGCGGACAGCGGCACTGTGATAAGTATAGTTTCCTTTACAGGTGACCGGAGTCAGGCTGGGGGGGGCCCTGGATTACGGGGCTGCTGTATACTACCGCTGGGGCTGCAATATACTACCACTGGGGCTGTATACACCACTGGGGCTGCAATATAATACCACTGGGGCTGTATACACCACTGGGGCTGCAATATACTACCACTGGGGCTGTATACACCACTGGGGCTGCAATATACTACCACTGGGGCTGTATACACCACTGGGGCTGCAATATACTACCACTGGGGCTGTATACACCACTGGGGCTGCAATATACTACCACTGGGGCTGTATACACCACTGGGGCTGCAATATACTACCACTGGGGCTGTGTACACCACTGGGGCTGCAATATACTACCACTGGGGCTGTATACACCACTGGGGCTGTATATACCACTGGGGCTGCTGCTGTATACTACCACTGGGGCTGCTGGGGCTCCTATATACTACCACTGGGGCTGCTGTATACTACCACTGGGGCTGCTGGGGATGCTACATACTACCACTGGGGCTGCTGTATACTACCACTGGGGAGGCCTGTATACCACTGGGGGGGGCCTGTATACCACACTGCTGGGGGCTGTATACCTGTGCTGAGGTCCACCCTCGGCTTATACACGAGTCAATAGGTTTTTCCAGATTTTTGGGGCAAAAGTAGGGGGGTCGACTTATACACGGGTCGGCTTATACACGAGTATATACGGTATTCATGGAAATATTTCTGTCTGGACGGAATATTAAATAGTATAATGCAGCAAAATACACAGTTTATACAGTCATGTTCAAAAATATTGAAGCCCTTGAAATTTTATCAGAAAATGAAGTATTTCTCCCAGAAAATTACAGCAATTGCACGTGTTTTGTTATACATATGTTTGCTTCCTTTGTGTGTATTGGAACAGGACAGAAGAAAAAAAACAAGAAATAAAAGGCAAATTGAACATAATTTCACACAAAACTCCAAAAGTGTGCCAGATAAAATTGTTGACATCGTCAACTTAATGTTTGGTTGCACACCCTTTGGAATAAATAACTGCAGTAAATCACTTCCTATAAGGCTGGCTTCACACTTGCAGATGCATCTGCAGCGTTTTGCAGATGCATCTGCAAGTATCAGCATGCAGACCGCGGCCCCTATGTTTATAATAGGGCGCACCGTGGTCTGAAAGCACTCATTCATTCCTATATGTGAACCGTCCGCAGGCAGATGCCTGCTTACAGATCACACACTCCCGCCCGCACCATGGACGCGAGATGTTGCGTCCCTGGTGCGGGCGGGAGTGTGTGATCTGTAAGCAGGCATCCGCCTGCGGACGGTTCACATATAGGAATGAATGAGTGCTTTCAGACCGCGGTGCGCCCTATTATAAACATAGGGGCCGCGGTCTGCATGCTGATACTTGCAGATGCATCTGCAAAACGCTGCAGATGCATCTGCAAGTGTGAAGGCAGCCTAACCATCAACAAGCTTCTTACATCTCTTCACTGGAATTTTGGACTCTTCTTTTGCAAACTGCTGCAGGTCTCTCATATTTGAAGGAGCATTTTCACAATACCAATTTTAAGACCTCTCCACAGATGCTCAATGGGATGTATATCAGGACTCATTGCTGCAACTTCAGAACTCTCCAGCGCTTTGATTCCATCCATTTTTAGGTGCTTCTTGAAGTTTGTTTGGGGTCATTGTCCTGCTGGGAGACCCATGATCTAAGACAGAAACTAAGCTCTTTGACACTAGATACTACAGTGCAACCTAAAATTCCTAGGTAATCTTTAAACTTCATGATGTTAAGACACCCAGTGCCAGAGGAAGCAAAACAACCCTAAAACATCCTTGAATCTTCACCATATTGACTGTAGGTACTGTGTTCTTTTCTTTGTTGGCCTCATTCCATTTTCAGTAAACAGTAGAGTGATGTGCTCTACCAAAAAACTCTATTTCATCTCATCTGTCCAGAAGACACTTTGCCAGAAGGATTTTGGCTTTCTCATGTACATTTTGGCAAACTTCACTTTAGCTTTTTTATGTCTCTTTGTAAGAAGTGGGCTCCTCCTGAGTCTCATGCCATAGCATTTCATTTAGTTGAAAAGTTGTTGGATAGTTCGCTCTGACACTGATGTACCCTGAATCTGCAGGACAATTTAAATATCTTTGTGATTTGACTGGGTCTGCTTAGCGAACATCCAGACTATTCTGTGTTGTAACCTTTCATCAATTTTTCTCTGCCATACAAGTTCAAGGAGATTAGCTACAGTGCCACAGACTGTAAACTTCTTGATTCTTGATTGTGTTGCGCACTGTGGTCAAAGTAACATCAAGATATATGAAAATGGACTTTTAATCTTGACATTGTTGATATTTATCAACAATGTCGGTTCTCAAATCCGCAGACAGTTCTCTTCTCTTCATGTTCTCCATGCATAGTGTGTCACATACAGACAAACAATGCAAAGACTGAGTAAATATCTTTCCTTTTTATCTGGTTTCAGGTGTGATTTTCATAATAATAATCTTTATATAGCGCCAAAATATTCCACAGCACTTTACAATTCAGAGGTTCATATACAAAAAGCCATAAGTAAGCAGTTATCAGAAAATAAAATAAAGAAAAATAATAACGGTCATGCTCATAAAAGCTTACAATCTACAATGAAGTGGGGGTGACACAAATTTCAGTTGTTATTTACAATGATGGTCCAGCTAATTTGAGGCAATGGGGAATAGATAAGAGCAGCATAAGTGGCTACCAGCCATTCTTTGTAATGCTTTTGAGACTGGTGGATCGGATAGGCTATGTCTAGATGACTTTGACTAGGGACCATGATAGGCCGCCTTAAAAAGATGTGTTTTTAGGGATCGCCTGAAACTATGTAAGTTGTGGATACACCTAATTTTTTGGGGTATAGCATTCCAGAATTGATGCATCTTGGGAGAAGTCTTGGAGCCTGGAGTGGGAGGTTTGGATTAACACAGATGTTAGTCTGAAGTCGCTTCCAGAGCAAAGAAAATGGGTGGGGTGATAGACAGAGATGAGGGTATTTCCCACACCTGTTTCTTGTCACGCGTAAGTTTGAATGAGCATCACATGATTGAAACAAAGTTGCTTAAGCTGCTTTCACACTGCATTTTTTTCCTGTCCAGGGGATCCTACGTTTTGCAGGACCCCACGGACAGGAACATAAAGCATCGAAGGTGACCTCCAGATGCTATTTCTGTGTCCGGGTCCGTGATTTTCATGGGTCCGGACACAGAAAGCCAGAGCCTGCAAAGTACATATATATATATTGCGGGAGTGAACAAAGGGTTAAAAATAAAAAAAAACATCCTCACCTCTCCGCCGTGTGTCCCGCGCTGTCTTGCTCCTGGGGCTTAAGGACCTGGTGTTGCCTGGTAACCCGATCAGCTGAGTGGTCATGTGACCGATCAGCTGATCGGATTGTCGCATGACCGTGTGCTTTAAATCTCCCACCCACCAATCAATTTTGGTAGGCACATGATTTAAAACGCTCAGCTGATCGGTCACATGACTGACATCAGCTGAGCGGTTTAAATCCTGCGGATTTTTTGCTCGGTCACATGACCGCTCAGCTGATTGGGTTGCCAGGTAACACCAGGTCCTTAAGCCCCAGGAGCGAGACAGCGCAGAACACACGCCGGAGAGGTGAGCATAATATTTGTTTATTTTTAACCCTTCATTTACTTAACTTCATTTCCGCTATGTACGTATATACATTGCGGAAGTGAAATTAAAGGGGAACAGAGCAGTTTTAGTGTACTGAACATGCTCAGTACACTAAAATCAGGGTCCGAGAAACGATCCTGTGTTTTCTCGGACCTGTGCCCCATAGGCCCCTATGTTAAAGGCCGCAGATCGGGTCAGATCCGATTCGGTCTGATTTGGTCCGCTGTGCCCAAAATCGGAGCAGTCTCTGATTTTGGGCACAGCGGACCAAATCAGACCGAATCGAATCCGACACAAATCGGATGGCAATAAGTCCAAATCCGATCCAATCCATGCCTATAGGGATACATGGGGGCTAAATGGGATCTGTGGTTGTCCGTTTTACAACGGACAGCCACAGATTGCTAAATATCGCAGTGTGAAAGCACCCTTACCTAAATTTTGGAAAGATACCAATAATTTTGTCTGGCCCATTTTGGGTTTTTTGTGTGAAATTGTGTTCAATTTGCTTTTTTTTCTCAGTTTTTTTGTGTTATTCCAATACACACAAGGAAATAAATATGTGTATAGCAAAATATGTGTACTTGCAATCATTTCTGGAAGAAATACTTAATTTTCTGGAACAATTTCAAGGCTGCCAACACTTTCAGCCATAATTATTTATCTACACCTATATGTTTATATATATACTGCATATATATTATTTCACACTGGCGGTTTTGCCTGAATCCGGTGGACAAAAAACCGCATCTGCCGCAAGTGCCGCCTGACCGCCGCACTTTGCGGCAATCCCCATGCATTGTTTATGGGGCTTGCGGTAAGTGTGCGGCACAAGCGGTAAGTGCGGTTGCAGCAGATGCGGGCGCGAAAAAAAACTCATCTGCCGCAACTGCCGAAACCGCACTTGCCGCGTCCGCCGCACACTTACCGCAAGCCCCATAAACAATGTATGGGGCTTGCTGCAAGTGTGCCACAAGTGTTGCCGTTAGGCGGCACTTGCGGCAGATGCGTTTTTTTGTCCGGATCCGCCATATCCGTGCAAAACCGCCAGTGTGAAAGCACCCTTAGATAAAATCTTAAGCTTATTATTCTTAATAATTGATTGCATTAGAAAACATATTAATGGGTTGATTAACTATTAATGCCCCACATAGCCAGTATGTTGTACCTGAGAGAATAAATGAAGAAGTGGCTTTGACTAATTATTGATTCCTCAATATTTTTCTCTTCATCAGCATTTTCTAGTGAACTTTCATTTTTTTCCCATGTGAGATACATGTTCTTTAGTCTAGAACTTTTTTATTCTGATGCTGCATAGAAGAAACCTTAAAAATCCATAAAACTGACAGTGTGCTGATTGCTGAGGCAGGACCTGTCTGGTAGCTCATCAATCAATCATATGTTGTCTCTGCTAAATATTCTATGTAATTCAGCCATAGCAGTTCCAGAGCTCTCCATAATTATGTGCACTCCACCATTTCATCTACCTACCTATATCCCTACCTATGCCCTTTGATTTACATATATTACACTGATGTACAGGCGTGATAACAACTAGCACTCTTAGTTTAATTTTTCACTATCTAGTTTTTAGTTTCCTTAAATATATTTTATGTTTAGTTATCTTACCACTAGGTGACCACTAGGTGACATGATATTTTAATTAGAGCAACTTGTGGGACATAATTCTGCTTCTGACTCACTTTCTAGCAAAGCATTATGGGTAGTGATGAGCGAGTGGCGTAATATTCGCACTTTCTATACTTGTAATGAGTACTTTTTAATACTCGCATTTTAGTCCAAATTACGAGTCCAATGTAAGTCAATGAGTGATAGGCTCTGCCCACACATATCCGGTCATAAAACAAGTCTTTCCAGGGAGGGGGGCTTTTTTTTACATTTCTACTGCACAAAACACCTTACAGTGCCCCCCCAGAGAGAGCCTAACATTCAATCTGCTCTCACTGAGGTGCACTCTGTGCACTGAAGGGAGCTGGCAATATGTGTCAGGTCGATAACCATCGACACATCACTCACGATTACCAGCAACACTCACCGAGTAACAAGTATCGTGAATACCGTACTATTTGGGTGAATAGCGAATAGTAATGATTACACTCGCTCATCACTAATTATGGGCATAAGTTTGCAAAAACGTTTTTGTGCAATATGAGGTTGGTCAACAATTTTGAAGCTTTTGGCTCTTTTACACCAATTTTAGCCAGCTCTGCCAAAATTTGTGGAGAAAGGCAGGACGGGGGTGGGAAGAGGAATCAAAGGCCTATATTCAACCATTTATAAGAAACTAGATGGTGGCCCGATTCTGACGCATCGGGTATTTTAGAATATGTATGTAGTTGACATGCTGTGACTGACAGAACTTGTTCAGTCAACGTGAGTGAACTACATATATATATATATGTATATATAGCAGCACTATGGTATATGGCGGTACATTACAGTACATGTATAGCAGCACTATAGTATATGGCGGTACATTACAGTACATGTATAGCAGCGCTGTGGTATATGGCAGTACATTACAGTACATGTATAGCAGCACTATAGTGTATCGCGGTACTTTACAGTACATGTATAGCAGCACTATAGTATATGGCGGTACAGGATGGTGGCAAGCAGGGCAGGATGGTGGCAAGCAGGGCAGGATGGTGGCGAGCGGGGCAGGATGGAGCGAGCAGGGCAGGATGGAGTGAGCGGGGCAGCATGGTGGTAACGGGGCAGGATGGAGCCAGCGGGGCAGGATGGTGGGAGCGGGGCAGGATGGAGTGAGCAGGGCAGGATGGAGCCAGAGAAGCAGGATGAAGCCGGAGGAGCAGGATGGTGGGGGGGGGAGGGGCAGGATGGGGGGAGGACAGGATGGGGGAGGGCAGGATGGTGGCGGGCGGGCAGGATGGAGCGAGTGGGGCAGGTTGGAGCGAGCGGAGCAGGATGGAGCCAGAGGAGCAGGATGGTGGCAGGGGGGGCAGGATGGTGGGAGCGGGACAGGATGGATGGAGCGAGCGAGGCAGAATGGAGCCGACGGGGCAGGATGGTGGGAGCGGGGCAGGATGGAGCGAGCGGGGCAGGATGGAGCCGGAGAAGCAGGAAGAAGCGGGAGGAGCAGGATGGTGGCGGGGGGGTGTGCAGGATGGGGGGAGGACAGGATGGGGGAGGGCAGGATGGAGCGAGCGGGGCAGGATGGAGCCAGAGGAGCAGGATGGTGGCAGGGGGGCAGGATGGTGGGAGCGGGGCAAGATGGATGGAGCAAGTGAGGCAGGATGGTGGCCGGGGGGAAAAGGATGGTGGCAGGGGGGCAGGATGGAGCCGGAGGAGCAGGATGGAGCCGGAGGAGCAGGATGGTGGCAGGATGGTGGTGAGCGGGGCAGCATGGTGGCGGCGGGGCAGGATGGAGCCGGCGGGGCAGGATGGAGCCGGCGGGGCAGGATGGAGTGAGCGGGGCAGGATGGTGGCGGCGGGGCAGGATGGAGCCAGCGGGGCAGGATGGAGCCGACAGGGCAGGATGGAGCCGGCAGGGCAGGATGGAGCGAGTGGGGCAGGATGGAGCGAGCGGGGCAGGATGGAGCCGGAGGAGCAGGATGAAGCCAGAGGAGCAGGACGGTGGCGGGGGGGGGAAGGTGCAGGATGGGGGGAGGAGAGGATGGGGGGGAGGGCAGGATGGTGGCCAGCGGGGCAGGATGGAGCGAGTGGGGCAGGATGGAGCGAGCGGGGCAGGATGGAGCCAGAGGAGCAGGATGGTGGCAGGGGGGCAGGATGGTGGGAGCGGGGCAAGATGGATGGAGCAAGTGAGGCAGGATGGTGGCATGGGGGGGGCAGGATGGTGGCAGGGGAGCAGGATGGAGCCGGAGGAGCAGGATGGAGCCGGAGGAGTAGGATGGTGGCAGGATGGTGGTGAGCGGGGCAGCATCGTGGCGGCGGGGCAGGATGGAACCGGCGGGGCAGGATGGTGGCGAGCGGGGCAGGATGGAGCCGACGGGGCAGGATGGAGCCGGCGGGGCAGGATGCAGCCGGCAGGGCAGGATGGAGCCGGCGGGGCAGGATGGAGCGAGCGGGGCAGGATGGTGGCGAGCGGGGCAGCATGGTGGCGGCGGGACAGGATGGAGCCGGCGGGGCAGGATGGAGCCGAAAGGGCAGGATGGAGCGAGTGGGGCAGGATGGAGCGAGTGGGGCAGGATGGAGCCGGAGGAGCAGGATGAAGCCAGAGGAGCAGGATGGTGGCTGGGGGGAGGGCAGGATAGTGGCGAGCGGGACAGGATGGAGCAAGCGGGGCAGGATGGTGGCGGGGGCATGAAGGAGCTAGCAGGGCAGGAGGGGCACATGAGGAACGAGGGGGGGCAGGAGGAGCAGGGGGGCTGCAGGGAGTGGGGGGGCAGAGGGAGGCCGCGGGGCGGGTGCCGTGAGGAGCGGAGGGGTGCAGGAGAGGCAGGAGGAGCGGAGGGGGGCAGGAAGAGCGGGGGTGCCAGGGGAGCGGGGGGGGGGCTGTGATGAGAACCGCCGCTGGGGCCACCGTGTGACCGTGGCTGCAAATAGGCGCAAAATTCGAACTTTGAATTCTCGCGCCTATTTGCATAGTCTGTGCTCTATGGTGGCTCAATAGTTAGCACAGTATGGTGGTTCAGTGGTTAGCACTGTATGGTGGCTCAGTGGTTAGCACAGTATGGTGGCTCAGTGGTTAGCACAGTATATGGTGGCTCAGTGGTTAGGACAGTATATGGTGGCTCAGTATTTTGCACTGTAGGGTGGCTAAGTGGTTAGCACTGTGCAGTGGCTTAGTGTTTAGCACAGTAATGTGGCTCAGTGGTTAGCACTGTACGGTGGCTCAGTGGTTGGCATTGTATATGGTGGCTCAGTGGTTAGCACTGTATATGGTGGCTCAGTGGTTAGCACTGTATACGGTGGCTCAGTGGTTAGCACTGTGTACGGTGGCTCAGTGGTTAGCACTGTATACGGTGGCTCAGTGGTTAGTGATTCAACCAGAGCTAGGGTGGGTGAGGGACTCGGACACCGGGGCTACTGTGTGGGGAGTCACGGATGGTCAGGACCCCGGTGCCGTGCCCTGGCGATCAATTATACCAGATGTTGATGGTAAACGGTGGGGGTTAAAGGGGTTATTTACAGGGGAACTGAGGTGATGGTTGAGGCAGCTAAGTGTGGTACAGCTCCACACAGGTGGAGCTTTACATTAGGGCAGCTATTGTGGTGAGACGGTGAGGGAGGACAGTGATGGTAATGTTGGTGCCGTTCTTACCCCTCTGTTTGATGTTAAGCCCTCCAGGCGGCGGCAGGAAGAATAACAGAAACCAGTTCCAGTTTAACTCTGCTTTACTCGGTACTGGCTGATGGCATAACAAGACACGGTACAGTTTGGTTTTAGGGTGTTGTTGCCAACTCTTTTCTCTTATGGAGTCTCTAGATGTCCTCTCTCTGTCTTTCAGGGTTTACTATTTTCTTTCTCTAGATCATTCCGTCTTTTACCACCTTTGAAGAGCTCCCCCGCCAGTCCTACGGTCTGTATCTAGAAGACAAGGTCTGTCCACTACCCGGTCTGGATAAGGCAACCCGGAAATAGAGAAAAGAGGCTCCCTTCCAGTACCGCAGTATATGTCTGTCCCTTTTAATTTCTTCTAGTGTCCTGAACCGGTTTTCAGTCCTGAGGGAAGAGGTACCTTGTGGCGCTGTCAGCAACCCAGTTCTGTTGGGCCTACAGCTCGTCGGCTTTGCAGTCAGGGATGAACTCCTGGCTGCCTCGGTTGTCCGTGTCACCGGTGTCCCCTCAACATGACTAGCTGGCTCCTACCAGTCCTGGCCCATTGCCTTCTGTCCTGGGTCCCCACATAAAGATGGGGTAGCCTCCACTCAGCTGGACTGCCAGGCCTGACCACTCTGTCTGCCTTCCCAGCACCGTCTAAAGTAAAAACTGTCAACTGTCACTCTACTCTATCCTAAGCTCCGCCCCCACACTGTGGAACCTACTATATTACCAGTTCCCCCTATTCTAACTGGTGCGGTCCTAAGTGAGTGTAAAAATAGACTCCATAAGATTTAAATCCTAAACCAGCAACTTACAATAATATTACATACAGTGTTGGCCAAAAGTATTGACACCCCTGCAATTCTGTCAGATAATACTCAGTTTCTTCCTGAAAATGATTGCAATCACAAATTCTTTGGCATTATTATTTTCATTTAATTTGTCTTCAATGAAAAAAACACACAAAAATTTTTCCTAAAACCAAATTGGATCTAATTCCACACCAAACATAAAAAAGAGGGTGGACAAAAGTATTGGCACTGTTAGAAAAATCATGTGATGCTTCTCTAATTTGTGTAATTGACAGCACCTGTAACTTACCTGTGGCACCTAACAGGTGTTGGCAATAACTAAATCACACTTGCAGCCAGTTGACATGGATTAAAGTTGACTCAACCTCTGTCCTGTGTCCTTGTGTGTACCACATTGAGCATGGAGAAAAGAAAGAAGACCAAAGAACTGTCTGAGGACTTGAAAAAACAAATTGTGAGGAAGCATGAGCAATCTCAAGGCTACAAGTTCATCTCCAAAGACTTGAATGTTCCTGTGTCTACCGTGCGCAGTGTCATCAAGACGTTTAAAGCCCATGGCACTGTGGCTAACTTCCCTAGATGTGGACGGAAAAGAAAAATTGACAAGAGATTTTAACACAAGATTGTGCGGATTGTGGATAAAGAACCTCGACTAACATCCAAACAAGTTCAAGCTGCCCTGCAGTCCGAAGGTACAACAGTGTCAACCCATACTATCCGTCGGCGTCTGAATGAAAAGGGACTGTATGGTAGGAGACTCAGGAAGACCCCACTTCTTACCCCGAGACATAAAAAAGCCAGGCTGGAGTTTGCCAAAACTTACCTGAGAAAGCCTAAAACGTTTTGGAAGAATGTTCTCTCTTTTAGGGCAAAGGCATCAACATGGAGTTTACAGGAGAAAAAAGAGGCATTCAAAGAAAAGAAGACTGTCCCTACAGTCAAACATGGCGGAGGTTGCCTGATGTTTTGGGGTTGCTTTGCTGCCTCTGGCACTGGACTGCTTGACCGTGTGCATGGCATTATAAAGTCTGAAGACTACCAACAAATTTTGAAGCATAATGTAGGGCCCAGTGTGAAAAAGCTGGGTCTCCCTCAGAGGTCATGGGTCTTCCAGCAGGACAATGACCCAAAACACACTTCAAAAAGCACTAGAAAATGGTTTGAGAGAAAGCACTGGAGACTTCTAAGGTGGCCAGCAATGAGTCCAGACCTGAATACCATAGAACACCTGTGGAGAGATCTAAAAATGGCAGTTTGGAGAAGGCACCCTTCAAATATCAGGGACCTGGAGCAGTTTGCCAAAGAATGGTCTAAAATTCCAGCAGAGCATTGTCAGAAACTCATTGATGGTTACCGGAAGCGGTTGATTGCAGTTATTTTGGTAAAGGTTGTGCAACCAAGTATTAGGCTGAGGGTGCCAATACTTTTGTCCGGCCCATTGTTGGAGTTTGTGTGAAATGATCAATGTTTTGCTTTTTGCTTCATTCTCTTTTGTGTTTTTTCATTTAAGACAAATTAAATGAAGATAATAACACCAAAGAATTTGTGATTGCAATCATTTTCAGGAAGAAACTGAGTATTATCTGACAGAATTGCAGGGGTGCCAATACTTTTGGCCAACACTGTATAAATAATAAATGCAATACCACCCTGTGGTGCCTAGCCGCAGGGGCGCCACACACCCCCTTGGTGAAACACACCCATCCGCGGGTGTTAAACCAAACCTGGAATAAAATGCATTTCACATGTAACATTGGACATTTAGGGCGTATTTGCTTAGGAGGCCTGGCTCTACTTAAACCACCCCCAGGCACTTTTTTTTCCTAACTTAATGTACATGGGGGTAAGTCCAGTTCCTCCACCCTTAGTTCACAACCATTTATAACCTATTAAATTTTTAACAGATATTAACAATAAGATTACTTCTTTTCTTCCCTTGCGGGAGGCTCACTGCTTATAACGTTGCATCAAATTTTGACTATAATCTAGTCCATACTGGCCCAACTGGGACCAGGTAACAAGTTCTTTGATTGCTGTCCTTCAAGTGCTGAAAAAGGAATAAAAAAAACAAAACATAACAGTGCAATGCAAGGAAAACATGCATTTAAACAAATTCTGCTCATACTTTGAACAGTGCAATACCGGGTTAACTCTTTATTACTCAACTTTACTGACCCGGATTGCAAACCCCCCACAGAGACCTGCGTGGCGTTTATTTATCCCCACGATACAGGTCCCGGTCCAGGTGGCCTTGCAGTAGGTGTTCTTGTACATTCCTCCGACCGACATGGACTTCCTGATAAAGGCCCTCCTCCTTGGCAAACCCGTACCCGGTACTAAGATTGAAAATAGTGACCACCCCCCACTTACGTTGGTCTAGGGCCAATGGGGGCTGATTGCGGGCCATGACGCGGGCTTGGCAAGTCTCTAGTTCATTCACATACCAAGCCTCGCACCGCCGATGTCGCTTAGCCTCGTCGTCCGGTTCGGGGCAGGTAACCCAGGGGCGACCTACCGGTTGCCAAGTGTGTCCATTATTGCCGGTGCAGAGCACTGCTCTCTTCTCTCCAGTCACTGCTGTTGGTACCGCGGCCCTCCATAGCTCGCGGGGCCCGGCCTCCTCTGTGCCGCGGCTGTTCCTTCCTCTCGGTCCTCCTCCCCAGTTATGTCGGGCTCTTTGGAGAACCGGATCAGGCTTTCCGGATCGGCGGTCTTCCCTCTTCCAGGCTCCATGCTTGTTGGATCCTCCGTTACAGTGCTCGACCCGCCCCCTTGGTTGATTGAGAACAATGGGGGCGGGGAGACTTTTTGACACCTCTTGAATGGCCCATGTCTGCTGAGGGGCCGAGGCACGCCCCTGGGCCGGCACATAGTTCTTTTTGCACTTTTAAGACCGCCCACCACGAAGTTCCTATGGACAAGTCTTTCGGGCTTTTCCGGAGCCCGCCACTACCTTCGTCACTCCTCGGCAGAGCGGAGGGGGCGGGGTTTATCTTCCCGCTCTTTCTCCTGCTGTAGTGACGAAGTTTGAATTTGTGAGGCGGTGTAATGGCGGCTCGGCTTACTTTTTATAATCCACACAGTTAGTCAGTAATAAAGTCCTTAGGCACACTTCACCCGGTAGATACCAGGCTGGTTCGTCCTGTTCGTCGACGCCAATTTGATTTAACCAGAGCTAGGGTGGGTGAGGGACTCGGACACCGGGGCTACTGTGTGGGAAGTCACGGATGGTCAGGACCCCGGTGCCGTGCCCTGGCGATCAATTATACCAGATGTTGATGGTAAACGGTGGGGGTTAAAGGGGTTATTTACAGGGGAACGTGACGCCACCTGTAGAGTCCGGTAAGATGGTACCGGCGCTGCCAGCCGGCCACTGAGGTGATGGTTGAGGCAGCTAAGTGTGGTACAGCTCCCCACAGGTGGAGCTTTACCTCAGGGCAGCTATTGTGGTGAGACGGTGAGGGAGGACAGTGATGGTAATGGTGGTGCAGTTCTTACCCCTCTGCTTGATGATGTTAAACTCTCCAGGCTGCGGCAGGAAGAATAACAGAAACCAGTTCCAGTTTAACTCTGCTTTACTCGGTACTGGCTGATGGCGTAACAAAACATGGTACAGTTTGGTTTTAGGGTGTTGTTGCCAACTCAGAGTTTCTCTTATGGAGTCTCTATATGTCCTCTCTCTGTCTTTCAGGGTTTACTACTTTCTTTCTCTAGATCTTTCAGTCTTTTACCACCTTTCGAAGAGCTCCCCCGCCAGTCCTACGGTCTGTATCTAGAAGACAAGGTCTGTCCACTACCCGGTCTGGATAAGGCAACCCGGACAAAGAGAAAAGAGGCTCCCTTCCAGTACCGCAGTATATGTCTCAAGATGCTTGGGGAAGAAAAGTGTATTACTGTCCTCGCTGCCAGGATCACTCACTTTAATAAATGCACGAGCAGTAGTTGTTCAATCAAATCCCTCTTTATTCTCCGACGCGTTTCAGTGCCCTCCTGGCACCTTCATCAGGGATACCAGGTGCCAGGAGGGCACTGAAACGCGTCGGAGAATAAAGAAGGATTTGATTGAACAAATACTGCTCGTGCATTTATTGAAGTGAGTGATCCTGGCAGCGCGGACGGTAATACACTTTTCTTCCCCAAGCATCTTGTTGCATCTCCACGTGAGTGTGGCCAGTGGAAGTCCAGCAGCAGCCATCAGGATATTATTAACAAGCCTTCAAACCAGTTGTGGGTCTCACAACTGGACTAGGTGAGTGGATTTAATTTCTCACCATTGCACAAACTAGTGTCTAGTGATGAGGGCACTATTGCGCCTCTTGTCCCCCCCCCCTCTCTCTTTTTTGCTGCAGTATATGTCTGTCCCTTTTAGTTTCCTCTAGTGTCCTGAACCAGTTTTCAGTCCTGAGGGGAGAGGTACCTTGTGGCGCTGTCAGCAACCCAGTTCTGTTGGGCCTACAGCTCGTCGGCTTTGCAGTCAAGGATGAAGTCCTGGATGCCTCGGTTGTCCGTGTCACCGGTGTCCTCTCAACATGACCAGCTGACTCCTACCAGCCCTGGCCCGTTGCCTTCTGTCCTGGGTCCCTACATAAAGATGGGGTACCCTCCACTCAGCTGGGCTGCCCAGCCTGACCACTCTGTCTGCCTTCCCAGCACCGTCTGAGGTAAAACTGTCAACTGTCACTCTTACTCTATCCTAAGCTCCGCCCCCACACTGTGGAACCTACTATATTATCAGTTCCCCCTATTCTAAGTGGTGCGGTCCTAAGTGAGTGTAAAAATAGACTCCATAAGATTTAAATCCTAAACCAGCAGCTTACAATAATATTACATATAAATAATAAATGCAATACCACTCTGTGGCGCCTAGCCGCAGGGGCGCCACGCAAGCACTTTATGGTGGCTCAGAGGTTAGCACTGTATGGTGGCTCAGTGGTTAGCACAGTATATGGTGCCTCAGTGGTTAGCACAGTATATGGTGGCTCAGAGGTTAGCACTGTATATGGTGGCTCAGAGGTTAGCACAGTATGGTGGCTCAGTGGTTAGCACTGTACGGTGGCTCAGTGGTTAGCACTGTACGGTGGCTCAGTGGTTGGCATTGTATATGGTGGCTCAGTGGTTAGCACTGTACGGTGGCTCAGTGGTTAGCACTGTACGGTGGCTCAGTGGTTAGCACTGTGTACGGTGACTCAGTGGTTAGTACTGTGTACGGTGGCTCAGTGGTTAGCACTGTGTACGGTGGCTTAGTGGTTAGCACTTTATGGTGGCTCAGAGGTTAGCACTTTATGGTGGCTCAGAGGTTAGCACAGTATGGAGGCTCAGTGGTTAGCACTGTACGGAGGCTCAGTGGTTAGCACTGTACGGAGGCTCAGTGGTTAGCACTGTATATGGAGGCTCAGTGGTTAGCACTGTATATGGAGGCTCAGTGGTTAGCACTGTATATGGTGGCTCAGTGGTTAGCACTGTATATGGAGGCTCAGTGGTTAGCACTGTACATGGAGGCTCAGTGGTTAGCACTGTATATGGAGGCTCAGTGGTTAGCACTGTATATGGTGACTCAGTGGTTAGCACTGTATATGGAGGCTCAGTGGTTAGCACTGTACATGGAGGCTCAGTGGTTAGCACTGTATATGGAGGCGGAGGGGGTTAACACTGGAGGGCATGCGGAGGGGGTTAACACTGGAGGGCAGGTGGAGGGGGTTAACGGTGGAGGGCAGGCTGAGGGGGTTAACGGTGGAGGGCAGGCTGAGGGGGTTAACGGTGGAGGCAGGCTGAGGGGGTTAACAGTGGAGGCAGGCGGAGGGGGTTAACAGTGGAGGCAGGCGGAGGGGGTTAACAGTGTGTGGAGGCAGGCGGAGGGGTTAACAATGGAGGCAGGCGGAGGGAGTTAACAGTGGAGGCAGGCTGAGGGGGTTAACAGTGGAGGCAGGCTGAGGGGGTTAACAGTGGAGAAGACTGAGGGGGTTAACAGTGGAGGCAGGCTGAGGGGGTTAACAGTGGAGGCAGGCTGAGGGGTTAACAGTGGAGGCAGGCGGAGGGGGTTAACAGTGGAGGCAGGCGGAGGGGGTTAACAGTGTGTGGAGGCAGGCTGAGGGGGTTAACAGTGGAGGCAGGCAGAGGGAGTTAACAGTGGAGGCAGGCGGAGGGGGTTAATAGTGGAGGCAGGCGGAGGGGGTTAACAGTGTGTGGAGGCAGGCGGAGGGGGTTAACAGTGGAGGACAGGCTGAGAGGGTTAACAGTGGAGGCAGGCTGAGAGGGTTAACAGTGGAGGGCAGGCAGAGGGGGTTAACAGTGGAGGGCAGGCAGAGGGGGTTAACAGTGGAGGCAGGTGGAGGGGGTTAACAGTGTGTGGAGGAAGGCGGAGGGGGTTAACAGTGGAGGGCAGGCTGAGGGGTTAACAGTGGAGGCAGGCTGAGGGGGTTAACATTGTGCAGCCTCTGCTGTGTTTCTCCTTCCCCCAGCAGGGCTCTGTCACTTGGCTCTGCCTGCTCACACTGTCGTCGCTCCTCCAGAGTAGTTAAAGGGATCCTGTCACCCCCAAAACACCTTTAAACCTATTAAAACCTGTCCCTAGAGCATATTAACACTTTCCCTACACTCCTTTTACCTCCTAAATGCAGCAAGTGACATTGAAGAAAAACGTTTTTATAGTACCTCATTACTGATGATAATGAGTGACTATGCTATTCATAGTCACTCATTCAGGCTGCCCCTCTTCATACTATGACGCCTCCATAGGCGTGATCTTCATGAGAGATTCAAATTGCCGCCTCCCTGCGCGCCTCCCCGCTGTGGCTTGTGTCGGCCGGGCTTCAGCGTGGGGCTGTATGACGCGATCCGCGTCATTTCCGGCGCCGGGTGACGTATACAGCCGCGCCGCTCTGTCAGCTTCAAAATGCGCACTGCGCATGCGCAGTGCGGGACTTGAAGCCAACAGCGGCGCCGGGTGACGTATTTACACCGGCGCCGCTGTTGGCTTCAAGTCCCGCACTGCGCATGCGCAGTGCGCATTTTGAAGCTGACAGAGCGGCGCGGCTGTATACGTCACCCGGCGCCGGAAATGACGCGGATCGCGTCATACAGCCCCACGCTGAAGCCCGGCCGACACAAGCCACAGCGGGGAGGCGCGCAGGGAGGCGGCAATTTGAATCTCTCATGAAGATCACGCCTATGGAGGCGTCATAGTATGAAGAGGGGCAGCCTGAATGAGTGACTATGAATAGCATAGTCACTCATTATCATCAGTAATGAGGTACTATAAAAACGTTTTTCTTCAATGTCACTTGCTGCATTTAGGAGGTAAAAGGAGTGTAGGGAAAGTGTTAATATGCTCTAGGGACAGGTTTTAATAGGTTTAAAGGTGTTTTGGGGGTGACAGGATCCCTTTAAGGTAAGGACCTGCGCTCCTGACTCTCTGGGTCCCCAGGGGAGCTCTGGGCACGCAGCGGTGATGTCTCCTTCAGCCTGGGCGGTGTCCCCCTTCGAGCAGGAGGGCAGATGGGCGTCCCTGCAGTATTACTCCCCGCTCCAGTCCCGGTTGTGGGGGAGGTAAGCTGGGTCCTTGGCTCCCTGAGCAGTCCTCAGATGGCTCCCTCCTGGCAGTAGGGAAGGTCCGCTTCCCGGGAGCTCCGGTGTGTTTGCCCCCAGGCCCGCATGTGCACAGATGGGTATGACGGTTCAGAGAGGCAGCGGATGGGGTCCCAGCACTCGGTGGGGTTTGATAAGGGGCAGCTCAGGAACGTCCGACTCCTCCGGCGGCCATCTTATTTTCCTTCACTTTCACTTCCTTTGCTTATGTCACGGTGGGGCTGCTCGCCGTTTTGACAGCGGCTCGCGGTGGGCGCTAAAGCGCCACCGCTCGCCGCCATCTTGGATCACCCTGAGCGGGTGTAGTGCCCAAGCCACTTCCGTCGTGTGACGTCATTTTTGTCCCTTGAAGACGGAAGTGGCTTCGGGTTTTATATATTAGATATAAACTGTCAATAACAATGAAAAGATCAAGGGTATATGAAATCAGAGGAACCTTTTCACTAGCAGCATAAATGCAGACAAGTAAGGTGCCTTAAGATGTGAATGGACTCAGGGGTCTAGTTGGAGAAGAAGATTGCTGAGAACCTATAATACTCTAGTGCATCACAATAGTTGCCTGAGAGACCTTAGACCAGGGAGGCCTGGGGGTCCCAGGCCTACGCATTTTGCCGCAGTGGGCGGCTTCATCAGGGTGGCGTGGCTTGTGTAGCAAAGTGTGTGCCTTAAATACATGACAAATAAATTGACAATGATTTACTGGTGTGTGGCTCGTGAGCATAATGTTAAGCCAAGGAGGAGTATCCTGGGAGTCCCCAGGTTGTTTGCACAAAGCGAACCCGCCCCCCCCAATCAAATTCAATGCCGCAATTGGTCTTAGTGTTGCTTGGCAACAACCTGGGGGAGTGACCAGGAAGTTCCCAAGTCACATGATGGAATATGTAATTCAAATCCATCTCTTTACTCGAGCCAGCACCATGATTGGTGGCTGTGTTACCAGGTGACATGGAAGCTGGGGGAGCGTCCTGGAAGTACCTGGGTCCTGTGTAATGTTAACATCCCATTACATGGGATGGATACATCCCATGATAGATAGGTTATGCGCAGGTGGTATTTAAGGTCCTGGATGCCAATTAATGACCTGCAAATGGCCAGCAAGCAAAAACAGTGTGTGACAATTATAACAAGATTGGGGATTGTTCAAAAGAGCTGTCCAAGGGACAAGGGGCAGTTTGACAATAGCATGTGAAGCACACTATGCATGTTTTGGTTTCCCAAACTAGATATCCATATAAATAGGCAAATATTAATACACTGGACTATCACACTGGGGTGGTAATGCTCCGATTTTTGCACCGATAAAAAAAATCGGACAAAATCGGATTGGACCAAATCGGATGCCATTTAGTGCACATCCGATTCGGTCTGATGCCCATAGGGCTGCATGGGGGCCAAAATCGGTCCGGTGCTGTCCGATTTTTCTTGGACAGCATCGGAAAACAGAAAATCGTAGTGTGAAACCAGCCTAAGTCTCCATACACACAATCTGCCAAGGTGGTGGTGGATGCTAAGACCGAGACTGTGCCAGTTCTGATCGATAGCGGAGCAGGGTCAATTTGATGGATTCTCGCTTTGCTCAGGCTCATGGACTCACCAACAGTCTATAATCAGGTAGCTGGTCGGGTAGTCACAGAGAGTTGCAAGGTCATTCAGCGGATCCCTTAGTATACTTTCTCTTGTCAATCCTGTGTCCTGCTGATAAAACCTGCCCCGACACAGCCCTCTTGTATACCTGGCCCGTTGGGGTGCTGTGAGATTCCCTTCTTCTCCCTCTCTCTCTGAAGGGGCTCAACCTTTGGTGGGCGATACTTGCAAGGCTGCACTTTTTAGACAGGGTGTCAGGGTTGATGAACTGACATGTGACGACCGGTGTGGACAGCTCAGAGGCTGAACACCCTGCACCGTATCATCAGAGCCGGTACTCCATTAGATGGACCAGGGTTTCCCCAAAATATGGGCGCTCCGATATGGGGTCCCCACTTTCTTTTCCCGGGCTGCCTCTTCTCTAGGCCCCCTCCCTGGGAGTCACCTTCTCTCTTTCTCGGAGGCTCCCCTCTTCTTCGCTCCTCAGTGCAAACTAGAACTTCAGTGTCTGACTTCCCTCCTCCCCTAACTCTGCCCAATGGGAATGGGACTACCCGTCTAACCGGGGTTAAGTGTGGGAGTGCTGGGATGGGATCCACTTGCAGACCTTACTCTTTCCTGTGACAGGAATAACTGCACTCTCGTTAGAGGGTGCAGTACCCCTACTGTGGCACACTGACCAGTGGGGCGCCACATTCCCCCTTTGTAGAATACACTTGTCCGCGAGCATGTCTACCGGGTATAGGTGTAGAGCAGAATTTTGTATTTTTATAAACAACAACATCAACAGGTACTATTTACAGTATTTACGCATTGTTCTTCTTCCCTTTATGGGAGGCACCATACTTAAACATTGCAAACTTTATTAACTGTCATCGGCCTCACGTGGACAGGTAAACACTGTGCAGACCCAGCGGTAATTGTCTGTCACCAAGCAGGTGTCGTATGTCACCGCTGGGCTGCTTTGGAATCAAACATGATATCATACAAGAGTCTCTGGCTTAACACTTTACAGTCCAGGCTCAAACATAATTAACCGGGGTAAACAGCGATTCAGAGTTCTCATGAAAGTCTGAGTCTCTATTATTCAGTAAGGATTCAACACATAATTAACTATCTACCTTCTGGGTAACGTTCATGCTTAAAGTTCTGCAATTATAGACCAGACACATGGATGGCGAACCAACCCATTGGTCCTGCATGGCGTTCATAGGTTACTTGGTCTCCCCGGTATAAGTCTCGTTCTGGGTGACCTCTGCGGAGATGCGATTCAACGTCTCTTCTCCACACAAAAATATCGTCTTTTAGTCCCGATTCTCTAATAAATCCCCACCTGTCTCCTATATGGAAAGACACCATGGTACCTGCCTTTTGTAGTTGCAATGGTAACGGAGGTTGCCGGTGGGCTTCGTCGCGGGCTTGGTGGCTTTCCATCTCTCGCTGCCACCACTCTTCGCGGCGGTGTTGTCGGGACGCCTGGTCTGCCAGGCTTACTTGGGGAAAGTACTCCGGTGGTGGGGAAACGGATCCTGGGGTGCTTGGGGAGGCATTTATGGCAGCATGGAACCCATGTGGGGCTTCGCGCCTGAACTCCTTTCTGCTCCACCAGGCCGTCTCAGAACCCGTTGCTCCAGTCGGTCTGCCGTCATTCTGGTCATCGTGGAATGGATCCTCCTCGGAGCCGGTCTGGTCGTCGTCCCCCTCAATGGCCTCAACGATCAGGTCCTGCTTGGGATCGGGTTCTCCTGGGTCTTGGGTCTCTGGTGCTGGGACACTGGCAGGGTCTGCAGGTGGGTCTACTGGGTCATCGGCATGTACCCCTGCATCCTCGGTCTGTGCAGACTGCGGGTCCACGGCCGGGTGACTGCTTGCTGCCAGGACCTCTGCTGCGGCTTGTGTGGCTGCTGCAGCCACCAGGGCCTCTCGATCCATTGCCCAGGTCATCAGTTCCATGGCCCTGTCCGCGCTCCAGCGGTGGACAGCCCACTCCACAGTCTTGGCCAAAGTCACTCTTAGCTCCTGGAAGGCTTCCCTCCAGTAGTCTGCGTCTACCTCATTGGTGAGGAGAGAGACCGACTCTGGATCACCACGTGGAGCGTGGGTCTCCTGCTCCACCTCTCTCATCAGGTACACCAGTCGGGTAGCCGCCATTGCACTAGGTATATCTGGCGTTGTCTTCCATGCTTTTTTTCCGGTTGCACCCTTGCTCTTTTTGGGTGTGTTTTCTGGAGCTTCCTGCTTTGGCCCGCCCTCTTGGTTGATTGATGGCCATCAGGGCAGGCAAACTGTTTTGCGCCTCTGGTAAGGCCTTCCCATGGTAAGGGGCTGAGGCACACCCCCGGGCCTGCACATTGTTCTTCACATGGTTAATCTTGGAGTTCCCGGTAAAATGGCGGGAGCCCGTTCTCAGTGCCGTGCAAATGGCAGTAACAGTTCTTTTCAGCCGAAAAGTTCAAAGTACAAAGGCACACAGTACCCGGTTACATCGGGCATGGGATCCTGTTCATGAACGCCAAGGTTGACTAACCCAGGGTTGCATGGGGACTCGGGTGTCTGGGCCCTGCTGTGGTTGTGATGTCACTGGTGGCCTGCCCAGACCCGTGGCCCTGGGGGTCAGCTGGTAAAGGTGTTGGGGAATGGTAATAAAGAGTTTGAAAGTTTGTCGTGACACCACCTGCAGATTTTGTTTAAGGGCACCAGTGCCGCTTTAGACCTCTGGGGGAGATGGTACTGCAGCTTGGATGGAGCAGCTTCCTGCAGGTGGAGCTGAGTTCCCCGGGGCAGACCAGCACTAATGGTCGTGGTGCTGGTTGTTGTGTGGAGTGTAAGAATGACCTGCGGAGCTTTATTGAGGTAAAAGGAAGACACCGAAGCTTTCTTGCTGTACACAGGTACTTTACTCTGTAAACCAGTTCAGATGGCAGTTAAGGTTACAGCACAAACAGTCTATAATCAGGTAGCTGGTCGGGTAGTCACAGAGGGTTGCAAGGTCATTCAGCGGATCCCGTAGTATACTTTCTCTTGTCAATCCAGTGTCCTGCTGCTAAAACGTGCCCCGGCACAGCCCTCTTGTATACCAGGCCTGTTGGGGTGCTGTGATATTCCCTTCTTCTCCCTCTCTCTGAAGGGGCTCGGCCTTTGGTGGGCAATCCTGCACTTTTTAGACAGGGTGTCAGGGTTGATGAACTGACCCGTGACGACAGGTGTGGACAGCTCAGGGGCTGAACACCCTGCACCGTATCCTCGGAGCTGGTATTTCGTTAGATGGACCAGGGTTCCGCCAGAGTATGGGCGCTCTGATATGGGGTCCCCTCTTTCTTTTCCTGGGCTGCCTCTTCTCTAGGACCCCTCCCTGGGAGTTTCCTTCTCTCTCTCGGAGGCGCCCCTCTTCTTCACTCCTCAGTGCAAACTAGAACTCCAGTGTCTGACTTGCCTCCTCCCCTAACTCCGCCCAATGGGAATGGGACTACCCGTCTACCCGAGGTTAAGTGTGGGAGTGCTGGTGATGGGATCCGCTTGCAAACCTTACTCTCCCCTATGACAGGAATAACTGCATAATCGTTTGTGGGTGCAGTACCCCTACTGTGGCGCACTGACCAGTGGGGTGCCACAGGAGCAATGCTGAGAATATCTGGACTCCTGAGCAAAAAGAGGGCAGAGTTTTATCAATTTAGGTGGGTCGAGGGTGTTTCCAGGGTTGTTGGCATTCCTGGGAAGGATGAGGTTGCGGCAGGAACCTAAGGGTATGTGCACACGGGGGCGGGTTAGTGGCGGCGGCGGCTGGGCGGGACCCGACAGGAAGCTCCGGAGCCGTCCACCGGCTTCCTGTCGGGTATGTGCGGCGGGAGACGGGCGGGTGACGGGCGGGTTAGCGGCGGCGGTGTTGCGGCGGCTGGAAGCAGCACATGATTCTGCTTGCAGCCGCTGCAGAACCGGACGGAATATAGAGCAAGCTCATTCTTTGCTAACCCGATGGGAACCCAGCGGGTTAGCAACGGATGAGCATGTGTAAACCGCCGCTGTGTGCACAGCGGGTGTCGGTTTACATAGGTTTCTATGTTAATCCAAACGCCGGTTTGGATTAACATAAATTTGCATGAAATTTATGTAAACCGACCGGCGGTTTACACACCTAATCCGGCCCTAACCCGACCAGTGCGCACATACCCTAAATGTCTCTAGAAATGTAATCAATGGAGAACATACATACTTAAAGGGACACTGTCAGGTCATTTTTTAGTATGATACTAATATTTTTCTTGAATAGTGCCTGGGCAGACCTTTTAAAACATGTAAAATCATTATTCTACCCTTTGTAGTTTCCTTATTATAAGCATTTTCAGACCCTGCAGGGAGCTCCTGCATTAGTCCCGTTCGTGATAAGCATAGACGATTAGTCCTTCTGTGTTAAACAGTTCATTTATTATGCACTCCTTCTCAGCAGCTCTCTCCTCCCTTTGCTCTCAGTGCAGTGTCAGGTTTCAGTTTCCATTAGGAGCTTTTATTCTGAGTGAGAAAGCTATTGCAGGTCTACATTATCTACACCATTTCTTTCTCTAAGCAGGTATACCTGGTGTCCTGTGACAAATTCTGTGTTTTATTTGTCCTCTTGCTTGGCTGCAAACACAGAGAGCAGAGAGGAGGATACACCACCCCCCCCCCCCCCGCTGATCAGAACAGTGATGTGAATATGTGACATGCATATCCATCCTATGGGGAGTGGACAACAGAGAACTAAGTGGATCATTCACTGTGAGTGACAGATGGAATGAATCTTGTTATTTGAAGTTTAAAGAGGATAGGAGGGAAATATAAATAAAAGAAATACATAAATAGAGAGAGCTTAGAGGGAGTTATTAGAAAATGATAGCAGTTATATATGGATTTCTGACCTGACAGATTCCCTTTAAATAATTGTATAATAAGACAACAATTTACTGTACCCCCTACAGGAACACATATTTATTAAGGTTTTGGGGTCCTTATTAAAATAAAAATAAAGTACTAATAAAATAATTATCAGCAAGTTATTATTAATAGCTGACCTCCTCAGTGTAGGCTTTCAAACAACACTAGTTTCCTTCCATGTTAAACATGATAAAAACAGGATAAAAACTATTTTGAATGAAATATTACTTCATTATCTGACATGCTTATTGCAAAACCTAACATTCACCACTAGAGGGAGCCTGTAACATTGTTAATGATTAAAAAAAAGCATTTTTCCTATATACTGAACATTCACTACCACTTTGCTGTTAAACTGTTTTAATCGTGACACATTTTTATCCCAAGAACTACTTAAATGATCAGCTGTTGGACATGTTTTTTTTTTCTTTTTTTCATGGTTATATTTTTGGGAGACAGGTTTTGTAGAGATAATTTCTAATGGCCACTTTACACGCGGCAACAGGAAGATAGAAAACGGCAGGTGTCGGAGACAATTGTACCTTTTACCTTCAAAACACCTTGCAGATACCTGAATTACACGCAGCCACTTCAAGGTGTTTTGAAGGTAAAAGGTACAATTGTCTCCGACACCTGCCGTTTTTTATCTTCCTGTTGCCGCGTGTAAAGTGGCCATAAGGGCTAAGGTTTCTCCTTGTGAAAAGTGACATGCCAGCTGTGACGTACCACTATGAGGAGACTTAAACATTTTGCAATGTTCATCTGGGAAAGTATATATGCAAATTGCCACTACAGGGAGGACGAGGACCTGAACTTTAGTGCCACCTATTATAAGTAGCAATCCTAAAAGTCAATATCGACCCTTACAAACCTTGCTATATGACTTAGGTTAAAAGCCAAACCAGAATCTCAGTTTGTAGACGAAGTGTTTTTGGATCTTCCAGAAAAATGTTTGAGTTCTCCATTGACTTCCAATATAGTAGGTACTCGAGTTGTGTCTATCTGAATGTCTGACTGCTCGTTCCGAGTACTTGTGAGAACCAAGGGATTCACTCAGGATACAGCAAGTCTCAAACTAGAAACGTAGCCAGATAATTACTATCAAAAAGATCCTTTACCTATGAACTAAAGTGATAAGAGATGAACTAAATTGCAGTTCTATGCAAAGTTTACACTAGAAATATTCACATACACTCGGTCTGAGGTACCAAGTGCTGTCCCAAAGACACCCTCCAATGGTACTGGAACCAATGGAACAATTTACCTACAGATACTTGGATGTTATTACAAGAGGTCTCTACCCAATTAAACTGATGCAAATCAGTGGGTGTGCAGCAGGACTTGTGTCGAGCCCCAGGCTTTGGGGTACTTGGGTATCAGGCTCCAAGGGGTTAACGCTCCTGTGTCATGGGGAGTGGTGGCCGCGCCTGATCCCGTGTCCTGGGGGACTTCTTTGAAAAAGTAAATATTTACAGGGAATGATATTTACAAATTGTCGTGACGCCACCTGTAGTTTCTGGTGAGGAGTCACCAGTGCCGCCACAGTCCGCTGGAGGTAGATGGTAATGCAGCAAGTTGGCAAAGTCCTCTACAGGTACGGCTGGACCTCTGGGGCAGCGTAGTGTGAAGGGGCAGCTTGGAGTGGAGCTGTAGATGGAATGGGGAGTGTTGGAGCAGTCTGAGGGGCACCGGGAATGGAGAGGAATGACACACACACTGCAAAAGTCTCTTTTACCTTTTTTTTTTTTAAATCAGATAAGTTTTTATTAATTAAACAGATTCCACACAGGATTACACAAATGCATCAAGACAACATGTCTCGTTTTCACATGAATAATTGAATTACAGTCCCAAACCCCTCCCTCCCTTCCCCCCCCCTAACCCCGTACCCCCCCGACAGCTAGCACATTACACAACAGCTCATAGTGTTATTTAGTGAAGTAATCGTCAATAAGGCATATCAATTATCCCGCATTTCAGAACAATTTGCTCTCATCACAGCTTAATGTCATACTTCCTCTTCTCATCTGTAATTTATCCAGGGTAACCACATTTTCTCAATCATTGCTATTTTTTCTCTTTTCCCATAGATACCCTTTTCCATATATAGTAGGTTATCCACCTGTTTCACAAATTCCTCTCTGCTTGGGGGAACATCTCGTATCCAGAATTTTGCAATCAGTTTCCTTGCTACAAAGAGCAATTTTGCAATCATTATTTTAAATGCATTTTCAATTTTCACCTCCTCCACATATCCCAACAAACAAACCACCGGTTCTCTAGGTATTTCACACCCATACACTCTTTCTATTCGGTTAATGACTGCCGCCCAATATGTGGATAGTCTTGGGCAGGACCACATCACATGGAAAATGCCCGCATTATCTCCTCTGCATCTCGGACATTCAGAATCAGTCCTCAGACCTGCTCTGTGCATAACCATTGGCGAGCGATACACTCTGTGTACCACGTAGAGATGCGAGAGCCTGGCTGATTCACACATAGACAACTTAGGTATGTATTCCAGTATACTAGTCCACCTATCATCCGGTATGTGTCCCATTTCCTCTTCCCATTTCGAACGTGCCTTTATAGGAAAGGAAAGGAGGAATGTATGTAGTAGATCTCTATAAATGCACGATATCACTCCAGTCGAGAGTCCTTCATGGCAAATATAATCTAAGACAATATCATCCTGTATTTGTAAGGTACTGGTCTCACCCTGTTTACTGACTGCATGGTGCATCTGTAAATACTGAAGCCAACCCGAGTCTGGGAGTCCAAATTCCAATCTGAGTTGTTGAAAGGTCTTTAATCCCTGTCTATTTATAATTTGATGCATGTATACAATGCCTCTATTTTCCCACTCCGTAAGTCGTCCCATTTTGATCAGTTCTGGAAGGTTCCCATTGTCCCATACGGGGGTGTATTTGGTCAATTTTGTCACTCCTCTCAGTTGTTTAATTTTTGTCCATACCTTATGTATAAGGTCAAATGTAGGGTATGTCTTTCCCAGTATTCCTACAGACCCGTCCTCAAGTCCATCTGTCAAAGGGGATCTACCAATTATTTTACCCAATATTTTCGTACCGTAACTGTTCCTTGATTTACTTGCCCATCCCCTTAAGTGCTGACTTTGGGCTGCCAAAAAATAAATCCCAGCATGCGGTAACGCTAGTCCCCCATCATCCTTTGGCCTTTGCAATGTTTCTAGCCGAATCCTAGGCTGCCTCTTTCCCCAGATCAGTTCCCGGAATATGGCATTAATAGGCTTAAGTCTGCGTTGAGGGATCCACAGGGGTGAATTGTGCATTACATATAGTAGTTTGGGCATCAAGATCATCTTGATCAAGTTGACTCTCCCCACCACGGATAAACACAGCTTATTCCAGGCAGTAACCTTACGCCTCAGCACTGTCAGTAACGGGGCAAGGTTCAATTGCAAATAATCCGTGATGGGCAAAGAGACCCAAATGCCCAAATACTTAAACTGCTCCACCCTACTCAATCCTCCCGATTCCACTTCCTCTTCTGTCTCTGTCTCTTCTTTGTCTACTTTAAATAAACTTGACTTAGTCCAATTAATATTAAGTCCCGAAAGCACCCCGAAACCCTCAATGGTCCGCATGGCATGGCTCAATGATGCCCCACTATCCTCCAGAAAGAGCAGAATGTCATCCGCGTATAACGCGACTTTTTCCTCATTTTCCCCGTATTTAAATCCCTTGATGTCACTGGAGTTTCTTATGGTAGCAGCTAGTGGCTCCACCGCGATGGCAAACAGCAGGGGCGATAGCGGGCATCCCTGTCTGGTACCTCTCTGTAGGTCTATCTTTTTAGAGACGGCCCCATTGACTCTAATTTTGGCAGTAGGTTGGGCATACAAGAGTTTTATCCATGACGTAAATTGCGGACCAAATCCCATATACTGTAGCACCCTCCACAGGTACCTCCACTCCACACTGTCAAAGGCCTTGCGAGCGTCAAGCGATGCTATCGCTCTTCTACCCATATTGTCCGACGGCAGCTGCAGATTCAGAAATAATCTTCTTAAGTTAGTCGCAGTAGATCTATTAGGCATAAAGCCGGCCTGATCTGGGTGTATTAAGGTTGATATCACCTTTGTCAGACGGTTTGACAGTACTTTTGCTAGAATTTTCACATCTGCCGTCAGCAATGAAATAGGTCGGTATGACTCTGGGCTCGCAAGGTCTTTACCTTCCTTAGGGATCACAACTATAGTCGCCTCTCTCATGGATGTTGGTAGTACCCCCTGTTTCTTAGCCTCCACATAGACCTCCAGCAATCTGGGTAAAAGAATTTCTTCTAGTCTCTTATAGACTTCTGCCGGGAGTCCATCAGATCCAGGGGCTTTTTCATTGGCCATGCCATGCAGTGCCTCCCCTATTTCATCTACCGTTATAGGTGCCTCCAAAGTGTCCCTATCCTCCATTGATAGCGTGGGTAACGATGCCGCTGCCAAAAATGCCCCCACCTCTCTTTCATCTAATCCTTCTTGTGACGTATATAGATCCCCATAAAACTTCACAAAGATCTCCATAATATTCTCTGTATTTGTTGTTCGTTCTCCCCCCTCTCCCACTAAACAATGGACAAACTGGTTCCCCCTCTGCGCTGCCGCTATGATGGACAATAAGTGACCCACCTTCTCCCCTTCTTCAAAGAATCTCAGTTTCTGGAATGCCATTTTCCTATCTGCCCTTTCCATAAGAACTCTATTCACCTCTTTTTGTGCTTCTCGTAGTATTTTCTTATTATGTATATCACTCTGCTTTGCCGCCTCCATCTCTGCTCTCTCCAATTTTTGTATACTATCTTTTTCCTTCTGTTTATTCTGTGATTTACACCGACAGATATCCCGAAACAGAATCCCTCTTAGATATGCTTTCATGGTCTCCCACACTATCAATGGGTCCGCACTTCCCTCATTTAAATTATAAAATTCCTCTATTTCCCTTCCAATTTTAGCCATATCAATAGAGCGCAGCCACACGGGGTGTATTTTCCATTCTCTAACCACATTCCCCGGTGAACCCGGTCGTCTAATGGAAACCAAAATCGGGCTATGATCCGAAACAACTCTGGCCAGATATTTCACCTCCCCTATCAGCCCATCCAATAGACTATTTCCCAGGGCCATATCAATACGGGAAAGTGTGTCGTATGATGTCGAAAAGCAAGAGAAACATCTCTCCTCTACATTTCTGACCCTCCAAAGATCCGTCAACCCCATTTCTCGTATCAGTGCGCCAAATGGAGTCAGAGTGTTCTTACTAACCCCTCCAGATGTGGCGCTCCTGTCCCACTGTGTGTCTATCACGTTATTGAAGTCTCCTATCAACAGAAACGGCATTACCCCCTTCCTTTCCGCTGTCTCTCTGATCTTCCTTAATTTAGTACTGGAATATGGCGGAGGAATATAAATTGCCACGATACACATTAATTGTCCGGACAATCTACAAACCACCATCACATACTGTCCATCAGTATCTATTTCAACTTCTATCTCTTCATATTGTGCCGATTTATGTATTAATATTGAAACTCCCCTAGCGTAGGAAGAAAAAGTGGAGTGGTACGTCTTCTGCGCCCATTTTTTAGTAAGAACATCTACTGTATCAGTTGTTAAATGTGTTTCCAGAAGGCATATCACTGATGGCTTACGGTCTAGTACGTATTGAATAACCGCTGCTCTTTTTGACTTGTCCGAGAGCCCTCGTACATTCCAGCAAATAATGTTATTCCGTTCCCCCATCAACCAAGATAATTTGTAGTCGGTGTGCCGCTGTCCCTATGCTTAGCTGTCTTCCCCCCTCCTCCCATTTCCCCTCCTCTTCCCCTTCCCACCCCCCCGTCCTCCCCTCTATCGTCTGTGTAGTACTCTCGTCGAGAGTGGGGTCTCTGAACCTTGGACCCTTTACAACCAAAGGGCCAAATACCTGCCTTCTCCCATCTTGCAATGAATATAGACAATGCCTATTCCGCACCATGTTTGGTGTATCCCTCCCCCTCCCGCTCGTGCCCGCTTAATACCGTTACTAACCTATTTACCGTTAAATTTAAATATTCTGGTAACATCTATTACCTTTAAACTGTATAGTATTTAAACAACAATATTTATTTATTCCCATCATACCCATATCTCCCCATTTCTCTAGTATCATCCCCCTCTCCATGCTTATCACTCCGTTTGTCCAATAAGGTCAGGAGCGCATAAAAATAACATTCAGAAAGAAAAAAGAAAAAAGAGAGGAACAAAGAAAGTCAACAGATCTATCACCCCCCTGCTGGCCGTCTGTCTTCCAGAAAAACCAGCAACAAAACAAAATCACCGATGCAGGGTCAGTTACCGGACGTCCATCTGTGGTGTCACCACCGTCTCAAAGTCACATCCAGGATTCCCAGAGTTCACGCACATTCTCCAGCTTCCTTGATACGTCTTGCATTAATATCCAGCCATTGCGAGGCTTCCTCAGCGTCTACAAAAAAGAAGACTTTTTCCAATGCAGTCACTCGCAGTTTTGCTGGGAAGATCATAGAATATTTTACGTTCAACTCTCTCAAACGCTTCTTTACAGTAGAGAATTTCATTCTTTGCGTCTGTACCACCACTGAGTAATCAGGATATATGGCGATCCTGTGACCATTAATTGTAAGCTCCTCCATGTCTCTGGCCTTCTGCAGGATGATATCCCTGTCCCTGTAGTTAAGGATCTTTGCAAGGATTGTGCGTGGGCCCTTACCAGGCGGCTGAGGCTGCATAGGGACCCGATGCGCTCTTTCCACGGCAAACAGTCTCGTCAGAGTTTCAGAGCCAAATTTCTCTCTGAGCCAGTTTTCAATGAACTCAGTGGGGTTTCTCCCCTCAGACTTCTCCGGGATGCCCACTATTCTCAGATTGTTTCGTCTGGAGCGGTTCTCCAGATCGTCCATTTTTGCAGCCAGCTCAGACATTTGTTGGGTATATTTTTTCTCCATCCTCTGCATTTTAGTTATATGGTCCTCTGCTGTGCTCACTCTTTCCTCCACTGCACCGGTCCTAGTGTCCACTTTTTTTAGATCTTTCTTAATTGTGGATATCTCTCCCTGCACTCCTAAGACCTGCTGTGTCAGTGTCTTTAGAGCATCCTTGCAGTAGGACACTACTGCAAACACATCTCTCAATGTGGGCTCTGCCTGCATACTGTCCTCTGCCTGTGTCTGCCCGGCTTCTCCAGCACCTTTCTCCTGTGTTGGCCCCTCCACTTCCTCCTCTTCTCCCTCAGTCATGGGGGATTCATTCTCCTCCCCAGCCTCCTCACCTCCATCTTCTGTCCCTCCAGCACAGCTCTCCTCTCTCCTCGCAAACTGTGCGAGTTTCTCTGCAGCCGCCATGCGCCGCTGGCAAGCGGCATTAGCCTTCTCCGCCTCCTCTCTCTTGTCGGCGCCATCTTGGAGGCCCGCAGCGTCTCCCGCGCCCGCGTCTCGCTGCCGGCGGCGGGTCATATCAGCGGTTCCGGACGGCTCCCGCTACTGTGCTGCACTCCGGGGACCTCCGGGCACAGTCCAGGGGTCAGGGACCTCTCCACAAGGTATTAGGCAGGATTAATTGCGGGCACTCAGCGGGAGCTCCAGGAAGTGTGACCGCTCAAATCTCCTTCCAGGCCACGCCCCCTCTTTTACCTTTTTACTGTTGGTACGGCAGGTAAAGATGTCCAGGGCACTGACAGGTGACCAGGTTGCACAGTGGGTCCCCACAGCAAGTGGGCATAAGGCCTCATCTGTTCCTTTGTAGTGATTGAAGCCCATCCTGCATGCAGCTAGACTTTCCTCCTCTTCCTGACTCTGATATCTGTCCTCTCCTCCTGTGCGGTGCACGGGTTACCCTCTCTGATCACTGCGGTGGTACACTGCTGTGTCTGGCTCCCTCTCTTCGACCCACAAGGGGACCGGGTGACTGAAGTCTCCACGGTGTGTCGGGGTTTTCTGTGGTCCTGAAGTATCCCACAGGTGCGGATCCCCGATGTCCAGTACCTCTTAGGGCGAACTCTCACTCCTCGCTTCCCTTTCGGCTCACTGCTCCTTGCCTTCTGTCCCCATTTAGGTTTGCGGGACGTCAGAAGGGCCACTCACTGGTTCGGGCCTAACCGCGGCAACAAACACCAGGACATCTTCGCAGCTCTCCTAGCATCTGCACACTCTGACTAAGGCTGCCTTCACACTGGCGTTTCCCTCCGCAGCGTTCTGCGGAGGGGAATCGCCATGTGTGTGCAGCCAGTGCAAGCCCCTACGTTTAGAATGGGGACGCACGGTGCTGCGCTTGACAGCGCAGGACCGTGCGCACCCATTCACTCCCATATGTGATCTGTGCGCAGGCGGATGCCTGCGCACAAATCACACACTCCCGCCCGCACCAGGGACGCAACATGTCGCGTCCCTGGTGCGGGCGAGACTGTGTGATCTGTGCGCAGGCATCTGCCTGCGCACAGATCACATATGGGAGTGAATGGGTACGCACGGTCCTGCGCTGTCAAGCGCAGCACCGTGCGCTCCCATTATAAAGATAGGAGCTCGCAGCCGCTGCGGTCACATTGCGGACCCCTCCGCAGAACGCTGCGGAGGGGTCCGCAAATGTGAACCCAGCCTAACTCCCCAGCAGCAGTATTTATAGGGGATCTTGTCTAAAGTCAGCAAGTGGAGCTCCCCCTTACTGTGTCGGGGTGGAAGGTCTTGCATGTAGTAGATACCTGCTGTGGAAACCCAGCTGTGCATTAGAGAAGTCTGTGGCTACCTGTGTGAGCAGGGCGCCACACTTGTCTT
Organism: Allobates femoralis; assembly: GCA_033576535.1. NCBI lineage: Eukaryota > Metazoa > Chordata > Amphibia > Anura > Aromobatidae > Allobates > Allobates femoralis. The sequence goes on from JARQOC010000001.1 coordinate 106,300,234, forward strand.
TGGGCCAACAGGATGATTAACAATCTTACGATGACTCTATCCCCTCAATTTCCCTTCACATGCTCTCACAATAGGAAACATACCTGGGTATCAAATTCTCTGTACAATATAAGTCTCATTTAGTCTAGTATAGGCCTGTATAATTGCCTGCAGCCTAATACCTCAATTTGGCGCCAAAAAGAACATTCTCACAATGTTCGCCAAAATGTGTGTAGTAGTGGCTGCTGCTGCGGTGTGGGACCTCTGGGGATGATGGGAGTGCAGCAGTGATGGTTTCGCTCCCCTCGGGTGGAGCGGATCCCCAGGGCAACAGGGAAAGTCTATGGGGTGTCATTCTGAAAAATTAAAAAACTTTCCCTCTATTTAGTGGCACCAAGGTGCTGATTCTAGTGATTGTGTTGCTCCAGTTCTTGGCATCTTTGGATTTTCTAGGAAAGAAAAACATGATGATAATCAATTAAACTGCATTTATTTCTTCAGATTTTGGTTCTCACAGTATTTTTCTGGTATCTATGTCTTCCTAAATAATCTGAATCCTCAAACATAATTTCAATTTTCCATCTGACAATGCAGAATATCTTCCCTTGTAATGAAGTCCCAGCATTTTCCTATGACTCACACTATTTAATGACATCATATGGTTTTTAGAAATGGTAATCACAGATTTTTGGACTTATTTTACTCAATTGCTATTAGTATTTTCCCTATAAGCAGACATTACATCGTCTGTAAATTACTGATCTGTTATCTGTCGTCTTCAGTTACATAAGAAAAGACTTCTTCACCCTCCACAGACATTGGAAAGATGGAATTCTTGTATCAGCAGAAGTCACTTTCCTGCACACATTGACAAAAGAAGACAGGAGATCCATTTTCCGATAAGGCTGTAAATGAAAATAGCTCCTGTTTAGCTGCTGTCAGGAGAGCCCACATATACTGCATAAGAGAGTGACAGCCGCCCTATGGAATATGTCAATTTTTTTTTCCCTTTTGTCAGAATCGATTTGTATTGCCATTGGGATCGCCATACATATTCGGAGGCCTAACTACCAGAACCTTCTAAAGGTACCGTCACACGCCACCATATCGCCAGTGAATTTGGCAATGTGGAAACCACATCGCATGTGCGTAGTGGCGTGTGACTGGTTGATTCTACGGCGAGAAATCGCCAGTGGAGCATTGCCTAATTGCCCTGCAGTGAAATCAGGCGATATCCACCAGGTGAATTCAGCGCATCGTGCCGCGTGACAGGGCGATAGCGACATACACAGCGATCCTGAAATCAATCCCGTAGGCGTATTTGGATGTAGGTTTTTCTGCACCGCATCTGCGACGATTGTTGGGTGATACTGCGTCTTATTTGATGACCCGTGCGTTCACGCAAGGCTGACCAATGGGAACGCAGTTCTGTCCACCAATTGCAGTGAAAGGGGCGCGGTGAAACACTCTAGCACGCTCCTATCAAGACAGTACGCTGCTATGATTGTGGCGTGTGACGCGGCGATATGTGAGGGGAAGATCGCTTCTGGTGTTCTGCAGGCAATTTCCGAAACGCAGGAGTGCCGAAGGTCGCACGCAAAATCGCTATGTGTGACAGTTCCACAGCGATCTCAAAAAAAGTGCCCGAAACATGCATGCTCACATCAAATTGCCAGCGATATGGAAGCCATATGGCGGCGTGTGACGGTACCTTAATCTTGAGAACAATCTGATTTCCACCATTTGTAGGAGAGAAGTGGTCACACAAGTCTGCTCGACCTCTCTTATAAAGATATAAATCAAAGAAATGATGGGAGTGCTGGTGTCTCACGGTCCGCGCTGCTTCAGGATTAAATAAACTCACCAAAGAGCCAAATCGATTTCCATCCTTTTACTCCTCCTCTCTCCTACGCTTTTCAGCGCCACACCCGGCGCCTTCCTCAGGGATATCAACTGAGGAAGGCGCCGGGTGTGGCGCTGAAACGCGTAGGAGAGAGGAGGAATAAAAGGATAGAAATCGATTTGGCTCTTTGGTGAGTTTATTTAATCCTGAAGCAGCGCGGACCGTGAGACACCAGCACTCCCATCATTTCTTTGATTCATACCACTAACCAGTGGTTGGTGGAGGTCCTGCAGCAGCTGCAACATCGTTTCCAAAAACGCCTTCAAACCAGTTGTGGGGATCACAACTGGACCAGGTGAGCAGCTTCACAGCACCACCACTGCATATAAGTGTCACTAGTGATAGGGCACTATTGCGCCTCTTCTCCCCCTCCCTATTTTATCTTTACAGTCTCTTATAAAGATGGTATGTATTTACATGAATCATTTTTTGGGCGGTTAAAACCCAGTGGATTTGAAAACTAGTAAAAATGCAGGTCATTCTTATTCATTCTTATTTAACGGTATAATTGTGGTTTATGAGGCATAGTGGCACTGAAGTACTCTTTTTAAAGGGACTTTTTAAGCACCGAATGACTGTTTAAACCGAACACAGGTGGTCACTGCACCCTTTTCATGGTCAAACCTTTAAGTGCACCTTCCCACCTACTTGTTTTTCATCTATCTCTGCCATTCTATGGCTCTATAAAGCCACAGCTGTCAATCAAAGATGAGACATGGGGTGCAGTTAGAAGGAAAATATGTGGGAAAATGAAAGTAAATAATGCATGATTTTGTAATGCAAAGTAAAAAAACATGGCTGTAATAAATCTGTAATACTTAATAAATTGATACATTTGGTGAGGAATCAGCTTTGTTATTCTTCTTTAATCACCATTTGAAGTGTTCTGCTAATTACGGTAGATTTCGGTGCACAGGGGCTGGACTGCTCACTGGATCTTTTCCTCCCTGTCTGTGATTCCCTGACCCCCCTGCCTAACTTCCAAAACGGATTTCTTCACCAGGGGTATAAATCTATTCTGCAGTCACGTATTTCCTTTTCACAGAGAATCTATAGGTGAGCTTATTCTGACTTAATTTCCAATTTAGTTAAATTTAATTATTTTCCAATCGCATCCAAGTACAAATGATGGATACATATTCTGCTGTCCACTATGTACAATGAAACATAAAAGCTGTAAGAAGCGTAATGATTCTACATTTTATTAAAGCAATTATTATTTTATTATTTATCAGCCTTCAGCTCAATCTCGAGCCATGGGGACTTGATGGATGAACGCTCTGTTGGAAGATCGATCTTGCGCGAGTCTAGATAGATCCACCAGGGTCTTCTCCGCTGTTATCTTGACAGTATCAAGCCATTGGTTTGCTGGTCTTCCTTGTTAACGAAAATATATTCATTTCACAGATAAGGGTAATTATTTTTTTCCAGAAACATGTTTTATATAACTAAGAGAAACACTTTAAAACAGGTATTTATTTTGGTACTTAGTTAAAAACAATGTAGACAACACAATGTGAAGTGTTAACCCAAAAACAACCCTAAACCCACAAACTAACAGAAAAAACGCACACTGATTTTCGACCAGAACCCCCCCCCACACCAGTGATCTAGGATCTCATAATGGTTCTACCTCACGTAACCTAATGGTAGTGCAGATGTCCGAGGTCAGTCAGTATATTCCCAGACGTTCACTTAATTAGTAGTACATTAGTTAGGGCCCTTTCACATCAGCGTTTTTTTCAAATCGCGGCAGATGCGGTGAAAAAAAACGCATCTGCCGCGGTTACCGCATACCGGCTGCACTTGCGGCACGGTTGCGGCGCGGTTGCGGTAAACGCCATACAATGTATAGGCGGACTTGCGGCAAGTGCGGTTTTGGCACTTGAGGCAGGTGCGGCCGTGAAAAAAAACCGGCTGACAGCATTTTTTTTCGCGGCCGCACCTGCCGCAAGTGCCAAAACCGCACCTGCCGCAAGTCCGCCTATACATTGTATGGCGTTTACCGAAATCGCGCCACAACCGTGCCGCAAGTGCAGCCGGTATGCGGTAATCGCGGCAGATGCGTTTTTTTCACCGCATCTGCCGCGATTTGTAAAAAACGCTGATGTGAAAGGGCCTTTAGCAGAGTTGTCAGTGACTAACAATTACAACTATTCAAGAAATTAAGGTGCCCAACGTGTTTCGCCACTAAAGATCGTAGTGGCTCATCAGGGTCAACACACATTGATGAAGTAATACATGGTTACATACATCAATGTGTGTTGCCCCTGATGAGCCACTACGATCATTAGTGGTGAACAGGACAGGCACCGGGCACCTAAATTTCTTGAATGGTTATAATTGTGGTGTCCTTTGTTTTTAACTAAGTACCAAAATAAATATCTGTTTTAAAGTTTTTCTTTTAGTTATATATAACGAAAATATGTTGCAAAAATATTTTTTCTTTTACTTAAACTGCATAGCAAAAAATAAATAAGGTTTTTGAGTTCTGCAAAAAAAGTCTATGGAGAAAAAAATCTAGAAAACACGCTGTACCTATAGTACGCTGTGTTTTGTTGAAGAGACTGTAAAATATTCCTGAAGGTGACCAAATCCTTTAAAACATACCACACCTACATATGAGTTTTAGAATAGTTCTGTCGACTAAATGTACTGTCCTATGTAAAGCAAACATGTCACACCTTGCGTTCTGTACTTATAGTAGCTAAAACTGTACAAACAAAATGTACCATTTGACTACCAGGAGTACTAAAAAAATATACTAGATACATAGGTGATGATTCATCAAACAGCTTTTGTTGGAATTCTGTTGTAAAACTCTTATGAAATGGTATAAATCTTTGTGTATCTCTTAATTGTGCAAAGTAGGAAAAAATTGATAGCAGCACTGGGAACAATTCACTTTGGGTGCAGTGTCCAGCAGTATTCAGCTGTGTATAGTTACCAAAAAATCGGACAGCACTCCATATTGCACATCATGCCTTGCTTTATTGGCCCATATGAACTGAACGTTTCGGTTCCTCAAGAACACTGCTGGAAGAAGGTTCTTGAGGAACCGAAACGTTCAGTTCATATGGGCCAAAAAAGCAAGGCATGATGTGCAATATGGAGTGCTGTCCGATTTTTTAATTGTGCAAACATTTTGCAACTTTTGGGATTGACATGGATGAGTATAGCTGGCAAATCAATAAATGCCACAAAAGTGTCCTAAATTACAACACAAAATGTAAAGAAAGTGTGTATCAAACACAGCCAATCATACAACTGCCATAAAAAGGTACAGTGCCTTGAAAAAGTAGTCATACCTTGTGAACTTTTCCATGTTACACCCACAATTTTAAAGGGGACCTCCAGTCAAGAAAACTTTTAGTTCAGTTCCTGCTCTCCTACATGATGAAGCAGGGCTGTACGCTGCAGTTCTAGGATCTATAGATCTCTTATAATTCAATAAGATCATACCTGCTCCTCTGATCTCACCCCTCCCTCATGGAACCCTAGATTTCTGCAAGTCAGCTTCATCTAGGAGCAGAGAAGAGGAGGTGTGTCGTGGGCGTGGCAGAAGGTGTGTTGGGGCATGGATGCTGGATCAGGATCAGCCTACATTCACGCCCCGTCACAGTTCTGTATAGTGAGAAGGCGTGTTGGGGCATGGCTGCCGACCCCATGCTCACACATACAATCCAGCCCCTGATATACCATCCTATGTGACGGGGGGGTCCAGGCTTCAAATAGCGATTATGTCACCAAGCAGATACAAATACATGCTGTGATCCTCTGTTGTATGATGATGCATAATGTGTACTGTTATTGTGAGGGTGCAAGCAGAGGCAATTCATTACATTGATCGATTCATCACTCCTCACTGGAATGTAGGCTGATCCTGCAGTTCCCAGCATCCAAGCCCCCAACACATCTCCTCTTCTTATAAGCAGCGTGAGACTGTAAGGCTGAAAATTGTCTGTCTCATAAGGTGGGGGCCAGAGCAGAGGACTAAGTATGATTTTATTGATTTATAAGAGATCTATAGATCCTAGAACTGCAGTGTACAGCTCTGCTTCATCATGTAGCAGGGCAGGAGCTATACTAAAGGCCACGTCACACGCATCAATCTTATGAGCGATATCGCTTAAGCGATCTGCTTTTTTGATCGCTTAAGCGATATCGTCTGTGCGTCGCTGCGTGTAATCAAGCGATTTTACAATGTAAAATCGCTTGATTGATTTATTGCAGATTTGTGAGCCGGAGCTCAAATCAAGCAATAAACGCTTGATCGATCTGCAGCATCGTGGTGTGTGACACCACGATGAACGATCTCCCAGCGGCAGAGCCTATGCTGGGAGATGGTATCTATGTAAACGTCGGCTTACTAAGCGCCGCGCGGCGCCTAGTAACCCGACGTTTACCATAGTTACCAGCGATCTCGCTGGTCCACATCGCTGGTCAGTCTGTCTGTGTGACATCTCACCAGCGATGTGAGCGATATTGTAAGCGATCGCTAACAATATCGCTCATAAGATTGATGCGTGTGACGTGGCCTTAAAAAGTTTTCTCTCACTGAAGTTCCCCTTTAAATGTATTTTATTGTGATTTAATGTGATATACCAACACTAGCAAGTATTTGTGAAATTTAAAGAAAATGATACATAGTTTTCTAAATACTTTAAAAGTATAAATCTGAAAACTCTCACATGCATTTATATTCAGTCCCTCTGAGTCAGTACTTTGTAAGAGCACCTTTCCCTGCAGTTACTGCTGCAAGTCTTTAGGGGTATGTCTTTTCCAACTATGCACATCTAGAGGTGGAAAGTGTTGCCTATTGTTCTCTGCAAAATAACTCTAATGGTACCTTTACACGCAGCTACAGGTAACAGGTTTTCCACAGGTAACTTACTGGCTGCAGTGAAATCATGGAGAGATTATTCCATTTGTACACAGCAACAAGATAGAACCATGTCTCCATGATTTCACTGCAACCAGTAAGTTACCTGTGGAAAACCTGTTACCTGTAGCTGTGTGTAAAGGTACCATAAGGGTACTTTCACATAAGCGGTTTTTGCCGTTCGCGGCAGATGCGGTGAAAAAAAACGCATTTGCCGCGATTACCGCATAGCTGCTGCACTTGTGGCACAGTTGCGGCATGCCCCATAGAATGTCTATGCGGGCTTGCAGCAGGTGCGGCAAGTGTGGTATCGGCACCGCTTTTTCCTTTCGCGGCCGCACCTGCCGCAACCGCACTTGCCGCACCTGCCACACACTTACCGCAAACCCCATAGACATTGCATGGGGCTTGCCGCAACTGTGCCGCAAGTGCAGCGGTTATGCGGTAACCACGGCAGATGCGTTTTTTTCACCGCATCTGCCGCGATCGGCAAAAACCGCTTATGTGAAAGCAGCCTAAGTCAGTGAGATTGTAGAGCATCTGTGAACAGCAATTTTCAAGTCTTATCACAGATTCTTAATGTGATTAAGGTCTGGACTGTCACTGGGCCATTTACATATGTGGCGCCCCACCGGTCTGGTCGCTATGAAGGGGTACTGCTCCCAGTGAAAGGGTGTGGCATCTCAGTCTTTGAGGAAACGGGATGGTAAACTCAGATACCCACCAAAAAGGCGTAACACACCCTAGGACCCAGGGGACCATGGGCAGACACAGGTGGAGGGCCCAGTCAAGGGGACAGGGGAAGAACAGGTGGAGGGTGGCAGTAGGGGAGAGAGTGAGAACAAGTGAGGAGAAGTAGGTGAAAGTTTACCACTGAGAAGGCACCTGGACTACGGTCAGGAGACAGGCACCAGTCGTCCGAGAAGACCAATGGCTGCTGGATAGGAGCACTGCGTGTGGAGGCGCTGACAGGAAAGGAAAAGGTGTAGCGCTGGGAGAGGGAGACCAGAGAACGGAAAGGCACATGAAGGGGTCTTGGGCAAACTATCCTGGTTCCTTGGGGACGGACCAGACTGGAACTTGGCAGAGACAAGTACCCTGCGATCAGTTGCAGTGTCAATGAGTAACCGGGTGCAGAATTCTAATGCTGTGTGAGACTGTTTTATTCCCTCACCTGGGGAGCCGCCAACTGCAAAAGCAGACGAGACACAGAGGCCCAGCACGAACACAGCCTTGCACATTCATCTCAATTTAACATATCTGCCCTGGGGTACTGCTCCACCTACGGGGGAACGATGACATCAGGCTGCAATATCAACAACTCCGGAGGTCTGACCTGCAGCGTCGGTGGTCCCTGTTGATCAAGAACCATAGATGGTGTCACAAACTTAACTTCAATAAACTTTATTCCCTGTCAGACAATCCCTAATTCCCGTAAGCCACAGAACTGACTACCCCAAGGTCACAGAAGCTGGGTCTCGACCCCCGTGACTTACCTGCAGCAAACAGATCATGGTTCCGAGTGCCCCACAGCCTCGGGGTGGGCGAGTCACATACATGAATATGCTTTGATCTAAATCATTCCATTGTACCTCTGTCAGTATGTTTAGGGTCATTGTCCTGCTGGAAGGTGAATCTATCCCCACTCTTTTGCAGCCTCTAACATGTTTTCCTCCAGGATTGTCCTGTATTTATCTCCATTTCTGACCAGTTTTCCAGTCCCTGCTTAAGTAAACGTCCCCGCAGCATGATACTGCCACCCCCATGTTTGAAGGTGGGGATGGAGTTTTTAATGGTGATGTGTAGTGTTCGTTTTCTGATACACATAGGGTTTTGCATTCAGCCAATAAGTTCTACTTTGGTCTCATGTGATCAAAACACCTTCTTCTACATGCTGCTGTATCTCTTACATCGAGTTTTTTTGTAAACTGCAAGTAGGACTTCTTATAGCTTGCTTTCAAAAACGGATTCTTCTCATCATGTTCCATAATGACCAGGTTTGTGGAGTGTACATCGTAGGGTCCCGTCACACTTGGCGACGTTCCAGCGATCCCGACAACGATACGACCTGCTAAGGATCACTGGAACGTCGCTACGTGGTCACTGGTGAGATGTCAAACAGTCAGACCTACTCTGCAACATTACGGCGACCAGTATAATGACCTCGGTGGTTGTTAAGACCCTGTCACACAGCAGTTAGTCTGATGACTCAGACCTACGTGGCTGAGTTCTGAGTCGCCAACGAGGACGTTGTTAAGGCGTCTGATGCATGTTGGCCAGCAGAAGCCCGACAATCAAAAAATGGTCCAGGCCATTTCGACACGTTCGGCGATCTCACAGCGGGGGCCTGGTCGCTGCTACGTGTCAAACATAGCGAGATCGCTGGCAAGGTCACTGTTGCATCAAAAAACCTGTGACGAAACAGTGATCTCGCTAATGATCTCACTAGGTGTGACGGGGGCTTAAGGGTGCACTCACACAACCTATAATTCTCTCCTCCAACAGAATCAGATCAGATCAGTTAAAGCCAAGTGTCAGTTTGTTGTGATCTTATTCTATTGCATGAAAGAATCATATTACAGGTGCTGAGAAGACAGAGAACTTAATTTCTTCTTGTTCATTGTCTGTGTCTGCATAATTGGACTGCACTCGGATGACATCTGAGTACATTCCAATGTTTTACACACACCCATAGACTTGAGTGGGTGATTTCCAGAGCCGATTTGGCATGATAAAAAAGTAGAGATCTGTACTACCCCATAGTATAACATTGGACTGAGTACTATCTGATCAAACATCGGCTAACACTCTTCCTATTTAAATGCTTGTGTGAGTGAAGCCTAATGGTGGGTTTACACACACCAATTTATCTGTTCAATCTCTGAACCAATCTCTGGTTGCAGTGAAATCATGGATACATTGCTCCATTTTGTGGCTGTGTACAACATGGAGCAATGTATCCATGATTTCACTGCAACCAGAGATTGGTTCAGATATTGAACAGATAAATTGGTGTGTGTAAACCCACCATAATAGTTCTACTACAGACAGATTCTTCCACCTGAGCTCTGGATCTCTGCAGTTCCTCTAGGGTGATTATGGGCCTCTTGGCTGCTTCTCTAATTAGTCTTCTTACTTGGGATGTCAGTTTGGATGAATGGCCATGTCTTGGTAGGTTTGCAATTGTGCCAAATACTGTATCTTCCATTTTTGGATGATGGATTGAACAGTGCTCTGAGAGATGTTCAAAGCTTGAGCTACATTTTTTATAACCTAACCCAGCTATACACTTCTCCACAGTGTTATATCTAACCTGTCAAATGTTGCTTGGTTTTCATGATACTGTTTTATCCCTAATGTTCTCAAACAAACATCTGAAGTCTTCACAGAACAGCTGTAGTTACACTGACAATATAGGTGAGCTCAATTTACAATTTACAAATTAGGGAAATTAATACTTTTTCAAGGCACTGTATATCTATGTTTATTAGGGTATGTGCTCACTATCCAGAGGTGCTGCGTCTAGGACACAGCACCTCCAGACCTGAAGGAAGCCGCAGGAACCCACAAGTGAGTGCAGGGAGACCGCAGCCGCCTTGTGCCCACAATCTGTGTTCAGTGCAGAGCGGCTTCTCCCTGCATTCACCCGCAGTAGATCGCTCTCAACTCTGCAGCATGAAATTAACATGCTGCGGATCTGTGGGAGCGCAGCAACCTGCATCGCAGCTGAAAAGAGGCTGTGGTGGGGAGAACCATAGTGGAGATGGGATTTCTTGAAATCCCATCCACTATGCTTCCACTGTACAATGCAGCGTTTTCAACGCAACGGCAATATGCTGTGTCCAAAACGCTTCGTTCTGAGAGTAGGCACCCTTATAAGCTGTGCAAGTCATTCACAAGAAGTGCATATCACTTACATATTTCCAGCAGATGGCGGTATGTTGGTATTTAGCACTGTTGTCAGAGCACATTTAGGCTGAAATCACACAAAGCGTTTTTTCCCGGCATTTTATCAGTGCATTTAAAAGTGCTTTGATCATTTTACAATAAATGTCTATAGCTGCATAATCAATATGGTTAAAAAAAAAACACATTCCTCAAGTTCAGTCGAGCTATGGTGGAGGATAAAATAAAGAGTTTAGATACACCCATAATATATCATTCATTTTGCCATAAAGAGCAAATTTTTCACTCTTGATACTGAGTGATGATCACCTGGATCAACGTACAAAACTATTTTTTAAATTAATATTTATGATATTTCCTTGTAAAAAAAAATAAAAGGACCTAAAAGTGCCGTCACACGCATCAATGTGATGAACGATTTTGTTAGCGATCACATGCACATGCGATCGCTAACAATATCGTTCAGATCGCTGGTGAGCTGTCACACAGGCAGAGTCACCAGCGATCAGTGGACCAGAGACATCGTGGAAACGATTTAAATATTGTTTCCATGATGTCTTGCTCTCGCTGCCAGGCTGCGGTAAGCTGGAGCAGGCTTGTCTCCAAGGTAAACAGCGGGTATCTAGGCAGCGCGCGCTGCCTAGATACTCAATGTATACCTTGGTTACCAGCCGGTGAGCGCAGAAGGTTGGTAACCAAGGTATACATCGGGTATCTAGGCAGCGCACGCTGCCTAGTTCCCGCAGTTTACCTTGGATACTAGCTCCCAGCGCTTGCAGAGAGGCGCTGGGATGCTGCGTGTCCACCGGGCGACCAACAATAGATTTGAGGTCCTGTTCTCAAAGCAAACGATGAACGATCAGCCGACTGATTGTTCATCGTTTGTAGTGTCACACGCAACGATGTTGTTTCAACATCGTTCAAGCATCACAGAACACATGACTTTTGAACGCTATCGGCAACGATATCGTTACGTGTGACGTGGCCTTAAGTCATTATTTAAAACCATCAACAGTTTCTGTTGTAACTACTCCTTATGTAGACTATGCCTCATAAAGGGTTTGAATCTCTCCGGTTTTTATAAATACAGTTGAAACCAGAAGTTTACATACACTATATAAAAAGACACATACCGTATATACTCGTGTATAAGCCGACCCGTGTATAAGCCGACCCCCCTACTTTTGCCCCCAAAACCTGGGAAAACCTATTGACTCGTGTATAAGCCGAGGGTGGACCCCAGCACAGGTATACAGTCCCCCCCAGTGGTATATAGCAGCCTCCCCAGTGGTAGTATACAGCAGCCACAGAGGTATATACAGCAGCCCCAGTAGTAGTATACAGCAGCCTCCCCAGTGGTAGTATACAGCAGCCTCCCCAGTGGTAGTATACAGCAGTCTCCCCCTGTGGTAGTATACAGCAGTCTCCCCCAGTAGTAGTATACAGCAGTCTCCCCCTGTGGTAGTATACAGCAGTCTCCCCCTGTGGTAGTATACAGCAGTCTCCCCCTGTGGTAGTGTACAGCAGTCTCCCCCTGTGGTAGTGTACAGCAGCCTCCCCCTCTGGTAGTATACAGCAGCCTCCCCCTGTGGTAGTATACAGCAGCCACAGAGGTATATACAGCAGCCCCAGTGGTAGTATACAGCAGCCTCCCCAGTGGTAGTATACAGCAGCCTCCCCAGTGGTAGTATACAGCAGTCTCCCCCTGTGGTAGTATACAGCAGTCTCCCCCAGTAGTAGTATACAGCAGTCTCCCCCTGTGGTAGTATACAGCAGTCTCCCCCAGTAGTAGTATACAGCAGTCTCCCCCTGTGGTAGTATACAGCAGTCTCCCCCAGTAGTAGTATACAGCAGTCTCGCCCTGTGGTAGTATACAGCAGTCTCCCCCTGTGGTAGTATACAGCAGTCTCCCCCTGTGGTAGTGTACAGCAGCCTCCCCCTGTGGTAGTATACAGCAGCCACAGAGGTATATACAGCAGCCCCAGTAGTAGTATACAGCAGCCTCCCCAGTGGTAGTATACAGCAGTGCCTCCCCCTGTGGTATATACAGCAGCCCCTCCCCTGTGGGTATACAGCAGTCCCCCCCTGTGGTATATACAGCAGCCTCTCCCCTGTGGTAGTATACAGCAGTGCCTCCCCCTGTGGTAGTATACAGCAGCCCCCCCGTAGTATATACAGCAGCCCCCCCTGTGAGAATACAGCAGCCCCCCCGTGGTAGTATACAGCAGCCCCCCCGTAGTATATACAGCAGCCCCCCCGTGGTAGTATACAGCAGCCCCCCTGTGGGTATATAGAGGCCCCCCCCCCCGTTGCTGCCGCACACCTGTAAAAAGAAGATCTTTCATACTTATCCTCCTGCTGTCACCGCGCGCGCATCCTCCGCTCTCCTTCTTGCTTGCACCCGGGCCCCGGCGTCCATCCATATGACCGCGCACAAATAATGACGTCATTATTTGTGCGCGGTCACGTGGATGGACGCCGGGTGCAAGCAAGAAGGAGAGCGGAGGATGCGCGCGCGGTGACAGCAGGAGGATAAGTATGAAAGATCTTCTTTTTACAGGTGTGCGGCAGCAACGGGGGGGGGGCTCTATATACCCACAGGGGGGCTGCTGTATACTACCACGGGGGGGCTGCTGTATATACTACGGGGGGGCTGCTGTATACTACCACGGGGGGGCTGCTGTATTCTCACAGGGGGGGCTGCTGTATATACTACGGGGGGGCTTCTGTATACTACCACGGGGGGCTGCTGTATACTACCACAGGGGGGCGGGAGAGCACTGACAGTGCTCCCCCTGCCGCTGATGGACAGGGGGATGCAGTGCATATTGCATTGCACTAATGAGCGGCCCCACGTGACCGGCCGCTCACTATACAGCCTCCCCCTGCCTCCTCCATCCCCCGGACACCGGCCCCACACAGTCAGCCGTCACTGACTCGTGTATAAGCCGAGGGGGGCACTTTTCAGCACAATTTCTGTGCTGAAAAACTCGGCTTATACACGAGTATATACGGTATGCATGTTTTTCTCATTATGTGACATGAATTCAGAATAAACCTTTACCGATTTAGATGAATAAGTTTTTATGTATTTCATTAGTATTTGGTATCATTGCCCTTAAACTGTATGACTTTTGTCAAACATTTTGAATATCCTTTCACATGTTTCTCACATTAGTTGATAGGAATTCTGACTCCAGATTCTTGCATGTCCATGTGTTTCCTGCCTCTCCTGCTTATTTCATTTAAGCTCCGGTCCGACATCCACACCTTGCTTAAGTATTTTGCTTCAACTCTGGCTCTTCATCTTATTGCTTCGTCTCCTGCCATTCAGGGTTGGCTCTTCTCACCTTTTCTGCAATCATCTGCTCTGCTGGCCTCTACTGTACTCGGTTTGCCTTCCAGCAACAAGCTGTGCTCTGTAAAGGAATTGTTCCTGCTTCCAGTTATTTTCAGTCTCCTCTTCTGCACATAAGCTCTGCTGCCACAATTTAGTTTATCTTGTGTATCATTTGCAAGAGCAGTGCTCTGAACAGTTCGGGACTTCTGAATTCCATCACATAACACTGTGTTACTGTGTTTGGGACTGTGTTACTCAAAAACCATTCCATTACTAGCCTCGTAGTGAGTGTGAACAGTTACCTACAGACTGTTTCCATTACTGGATTCATTGTTGAACTGTTTTCTTATTGCTATTTCCACTGCTGGCCTTTCCTAGTTTCTGAAATGTTTCCTGAAGGACTTTAGGAATTTTGCCCCCTCATAATTTACCCTGCTGCACCATTTCCTGAACCTATTTTTCTGCACCATTGTCAACATAGACTTGAACTTAAAACCTTGTTTCTGTCGTGTCTTGCCCTATGCCATCAGATTCCTGAAAGTATCCACATAAGTGTTACATGATATGCAAGCCACTATCGGAATCTGCTGGAGCAAAGGCTATGGAGACACGGATGCTATGATTAGCTCCTTACTAGACGATGTGGAGGCTCTGCAAAGCAAACTTGGAAGCATGAAGTCACAGATGCATCATAATATGCAGGTATTTGGAAAGGCACTTCAGGGCTTGCATACTCAAGTGAAGGCTCTGGAGGCTCTACCCGCAGGGCAACCGCCATTTGCTAGCATGCCCAAACTGCCACTGTTCAGATTTAATGGCGACCATAACCAATTTTGTGATTTCTTGTTAATCAGTATATTTTGTACATTGATGTTCATGCCGACCATTTTTGAACTGATAGATCTAAGGTCTTATGTATTATTATGCCACGTATGTCACAAGCACTGACCTGGGCAAATCCTATTATTGAGAGTTGTGATCCTCGTTTAAATAACTTGGATGACTTCTTGGATGAAATGGCATTAATGTTTGAAAATCCTAATTGCTGGGTCTCAGCTGATACCACGTTACTGTCATTACACCAGGGTAAACATTCTATGATTGAATATACTACTGAAGTTAGAAGGATGGCGTTTGATAACAGTTGGAATTATCACGCTCAGCTGCCCATCTTTAGGAAAGGCTTATCTAGTATTATCAAGGATTAGTTAGCTCATGCTGATTCTCCTCAGGAGCGGGAAACGTTTAAACAACATTGTGTATGCATAGACATTCGCCTTACTGAGCATTGACAGGAGAAAGGGGTAGCTTTAAATCTTATTACTAACTTTCCCTTTCCTTCCAAAGAATCTGCAGATAAAACCTCTGGGAGGCTGAAGGGATTCCTATGCAGGTCGATTCTTGCTGAAGCACAAATGTAATAAGTAATGGGAACTCCGATTCCTATAGAGCAGTAGTTCCCAAACTCCATTCCTCACGGTCCCTAACCAGTCATGTTTTTAGGATATCCTTCGTATTGCACAGGTAATTTCTTGATCATGATGCCATCACCTGTGCAATACTAAGGAAATCCTGAAAACATGATCTGTTGGGGTCGTGAGGACTGGAGTTTGGGAACTACTGCGATAGAGCCTTTGTTTCTACTGCAGCCAATCAGATCATTTCCTCCTCAACTGCCCCAAGTGCCTCACAAGTTTATATTAGCGGTAGGGGAACATGACAATTTTGATGCTAAGTTTGACATCTCCGAGACTAGCTTGCCACTAAATGCAGTATTTCACTCTCTATCAATGATGGCGCCTTCTAGAGAGCAAAAGGAAAAGAATTCTCACTGTTCACTCCTTATTAAGATCTTGTGGTTGGGACAGTGGATTTGTAGCGTGATTATGAGAGACTCTGGCGTGGGGGGTAACTTTATGGACTTTTTGTTTGCTAGAGAGCATGGCATTGAGACACAACAGAGAGCTTCTCCAGTTACCATGGAGACGGTGGATGGTTCTCCTATAATCTCAGGACTTGTGGATCAGGAGACTGAACTCCTTGAGTTTTTGTTAGAATCAAATCATTGGGAGGTGATTTCCTTCATGTTAATCTACTCTTCTCATTTTCCTGCGATTTTAGGAATTCCCTGGTTATGGTCGCAGAACCTGAGTATCAACTGGGAAACCAAGGAGATCTTTTTCCCACCGAAGTGCAGTCCAGCAGTAAGTCAAATTGTAACAGTCCCAGATTTTTGAACCCGTAGTGTGCGGTGCAGGTATCTACAGTACGTTACCCCTGGTTTATAAGGAATGCTCCGATATTTGTTTTAAAAAGAAAGCAGATCAGCTTTCTCCACATAGGCACTCCGATTGCCCTATTGAGTTGCTTCCAGGTATTCCTTTTGGTAATGTCTGTCCTTTGATGAAGCCAAAGCTGAGGACCCTGAAGGAATAAATAGATGAGAATTTAACTAAAGGGTTCATTCAACCTTTTTCCTCACCATCTTTTTTGTGAAGAAGAAGGATGGGGTTTTTTAGACCTTGTATTGACTATCGGGAGCTTAATAAGGTAACCATCTGGAACCGATATCCTTTGACTTTGATCCCTAAATTATTGGAGGGAGTATGTCATTCCAAGGTATTCTCTAAATTAGACCTTTGAGGGGGAATATAATTTAATCTGCATCTGATGAATGACATACTGAAGGTAGAAATCATCAAGCACTGGACATCAGGCAGAGATCATCTGGCACAGGCAAAGCTAGAAGTCATCAGGCACTGAACAATAGACAGAGGTCATCTGGCATTAGACATCAAGGTACACGGCAAAGGCAGGTGCGGGTACATGGACAAGGCTGGAGTCACCAGATTCCAGATATGCCAGTCACTGGATACTCTGGTCCCTTGATATGCAGGTACTTGAATACGCCGCACAGAGCACAAGCTGGAATCACACAAGATACAAGACTTAGGCAGAATACCGGACTCAAACAGAATATAAAACTTCATACAGGATACCGGAATCCAGGCAGAACACAGGCCTTCAGATAGGACATAGGCTTCAAGTGCAGGATATAGGAGTTCAGGTAAGACATAAATTTAGGTGCAGGACACATGACTTCAGGTAAAACACAGGCTGGTACCAGAACTCAGGAACACAGGCAGAATGGGTTTAGGAACATAGACTGGGCAGATACAGGAGTTCAAGCACATCAGCAGCCAAAAAATGGTTGCAGGCAGGACTGGTGCTGGATACAAGCTGACCAACATGCTGGACTAGGTTTGAAACCTAATGAGTTGCTCAGGCAATGCACAGCAGGGAAAGAGAACTGTTAAGAAGAATTGCATCGGGAGGCAGTTAGGGAGAGAGTAGGGGTATTTAGCAGGGCTGCCCTTGTAAGGGTGGGAGCAATTAGGAATAGGAAAATATATGTCAACCTGAGAGATTTATAGGGTCAGTGATCCCGACAACCAAAAGGGACCACAACCTAAGGATGATGTTTCTCTACCTTGACTTCTGTCACCTCATTTATGAGATTGTTCCATTTACTTAAATCACACATCCAGTGAATTTCATGAATTTGTATGTGAATAATGACCATTGTCATTTTTAGGATAATAATTTGATTATTCTTGTGTTTTTTTGCTCATTTAATTTTGATGGATTAATGGGGACCACTATCCACTTACACTGATGTAAAAACACACATCAAACTTCTTAACTTTTTTTTGTATTGTGTTCTTTTTCTTTTTTGTCACCTAGTGACTGGAAATATAATATGTGATTTGAATTTTAGGAAAGAGATTATTCTTAGGCAGGTAGTTGTATGAGCCGGGCCACTTTTGTGTCTTTTTAATATATATTTAATAAAGGTTATATTTTAGTAACTTTGCTGTTTACATAATCATCGGGTGGTGACCCTCAGATGGTCCCTTCCGTGGACGTTTTTTGTTATTTCTCCACATATTTAAATCACATACTAGTGAATCTCAATGAATTAGAAGAATATCATTAAAAATCAATGTAACATTGCCATGTCTCAGGGGGTTTCTGAGAGCCCTGAAACACATTGACTAATAAAACAATATGATATTCACTCTTTGATGTCTCGTGGAATACGGCAGTGCGGTTTTTAATCCTTCATCTGCCTTGCTTTAATTTTCTGAAATAATGACCTTTGGGTTTTCCTTGGCTGGAAGCCATAATCATCAACATTTACAGAAATGAACACTTGAAATAGATCACTCTGTTTGTAATGACGCTATATAATATATACATTTCACTTTTCGTAATTACTGAAATAAATTAACTTTATTCTAATTCATTGAGCTGCACTACTACATGTGGTCCTGTGATCGCCTGCATGCTGGAGGAAAATCACGGAATCTTGATAATGTGCACATCCCATGCAATTTGTCAGTTTGCAGTCACATAGTAGAAGAAAAGGGAGTGCACACACTACATTGGGGTGGTAGTACCATGGAAGTGGTATACCAAGTCACAAATCAGATAAATACACTGTAAACTCTTGAATGCAACGTGAAAGTTTATCGTTGTGCCAAAAACAAAAAAAATATAGACTGTGGGCTTCACTATGGTGACAATATATTTGTTTGTTGTGATGTTTCAACTATACAAAAAGTATTTTTCAAATGGTCACTGAGTATAGATAGCCATAGGGCTAGAGGCGCAGATATGGATAATTGGAAGTCCGTATGGGACCAAAAGGGTTCATACACCGGTGTACAGGATGAACAACAGAGTAAGCAAAATTTCTGGAGGATGTCCAAGAGAAGTATGGGTCTCAAAGAGGGCCAAGCAGCACCTGTAAGAAGTCCTGAAGCTCACTTTTATCCATGAACCTCTGTACCTTAGCATGTAGTATTGCAATGTGATGACACAGGTTCTGAAATAACAGTCAGTGTTCCTCATTACGCAGCTGTAAAGATGCTATGGCAGGTGGTGGCACCAGGTGCTGTGGACTCACTGGAAACCACAGCTTCAGAGATGTATTAATGCTATAGAGAGGTGGGTACAAAGGAGCCACGATGAACACTGCAACAAAGTTATGTTGACAGGTGCTAATCGCCCTGTAATAGCCTGGACACCACCTGCTTCCCTCCGCACAGCTCAATGAGCGAGAATGAATGGCTTGTTTCAATACACCACTACACTCAACAATACCTAGTATGACAGCTTGTAGAAGACTGAAGCTTGGGATTACAGCCTTTTAATTTAAATGTATTGATCAGATGGGGAAATATATTGCACACAATTGCTAGAAACAGCATTTTAACCTTTTAAATACAGTTGAAGTATTTTTTTTACATGACAAGCAACACATTTTTCTCCAATAAAAAAAGAAAACAGGGCAGCTAATCAATTTTTTTAAGGTCCTTACATGTTGTCTCACGCAGATATAATCTCGTTTGTGTGGCGCCCCAGTGACCAGGGTGGCCACAAGGTGAACTGCAGCCAGGTAAGGTACATACTGTTGACTTAGGAACACCAACACAGATACACACACTGACCCTATGCCTAGGACTCTAGGTTAGGCAAGGGGTAGCAGGGGTTAAGAATAGTGTGGGTGGAGCGTAGAGCAGCACTGAACAAGTGGGTGGAGAGACCAACAATAAAGACCTGGGAACACACAGTTAGACAGAACAATTAGTCAGTCAAGAGAAGAGAGTAAACTGACAGAAGAAAAGGCAGATATTCCAAGGAGGAGAGGTTCCCTGGAGGACGCAGAATCCTAGAGGCAATATTCCTAGGAGAGAAAGGTCGCTCCATAGCTGGAGGCGAGGGAAAGAAACCAAAAAGCAGCGACACCCGACAGTGAGAAAGAAGGAGCCTGGTGATCCCACAGCCATACAGTCATGGCCAAAAGAATTGACACCCCTGCAATTCTGTCAGATAATACTCAGTTTCT
The DNA here is from genome assembly GCA_033576535.1 of Allobates femoralis. Taxonomy (NCBI): domain Eukaryota; kingdom Metazoa; phylum Chordata; class Amphibia; order Anura; family Aromobatidae; genus Allobates; species Allobates femoralis. The sequence continues at coordinate 106,320,155 of JARQOC010000001.1, forward strand.
TCCTGAAAATGATTGCAATCACAAATTCTTTGGTATTATTATCTTCATTTAATTTGTCTTCAATGAAAAAAAACACAAAAAGATTTGTCCTAAAGCCAAATTGGATATAATTCCACACCAAACATAAAAAAGGGGGTGGACAAAAGTATTGGCACCCTTAGAAAAAATCATGTGATGCTTCTCTAATTTGTGTAATTAACAGCACCTGTAACTTACCTGTGGCACCTAATAGGTGTTGGCAATAACTAAATCACACTTGCAGCCAGTTGACATGGATTAAAGTTGACTCAACCTCTGTCCTGTGTCCTTGTGTATACCACATTGAGCATGGAGAAAAGCAAGAAGACCAAAGGACTGTCTGAGGACTTGAGAAACCAAATTGTGAGGAAGCATGAGCAATCTCAAGGCTACAAGTCCATCTCCAAAGACCTGAATGTTCCTGTGTCTACCGTGCGCAGTGTTATCAAGATGTTTAAAGGCCATGGCACTGTGGCTAACTTCCCTAGATGTGGACGGAAAAGAAAAATTGACGAGAGATTTCAACGCAAGATTGTGCGGATGGTGGATAAAGAACCTCGACTAACATCCAAACAAGTTCAAGCTGCCCTGCAGTCCAAGGGTACAATAGTGTCAACCCGTACTATCCGTCGGTATCTGAATGAAAAGGGACTGTATAGTAGGAGACCCAGGAAGACCCCACTTCTTACCCCGAGACAGAAAAAAGCCAGGCTGGAGTTTGCCAAAATTACCTGAGAAAGCCTAAAACGTTTTGGAAGAATGTTCTCTCTTTTTGGGCAAAGGCATCAACATAGAGTTTATAGGAGAAAAAAAGAGGCATTCAAAGAAAAGAACACGGTCCTTACAGTCAAACATGACGGAGGCTCCCTGATGTTTTGGAGTTGCTTTGCTGCCTCTAGCACTGGACTGCTTGACCGTGTGCATGGCATTATGAAGTCTGAAGACTACCAACACATTTTTCAGCAGAATGTAGGGCCCAGTATGAGAAAGCTGAGTCTCCCTCAGAGGTCATGGGTCTTCCATCAGGACAATGACCCAAAACACACTTCAGAAAACACTAGAAAATGGTTTGAGAGAAAGCACTGGAGACTTCTAAGGTGGCCAGCAATGAGTCCAGACCTGAATCCCATAGAACACCTGTGGAGAGATCTAAAAATGGCAGTTTGGAGAAGGCACCCTTCAAATATCAGGGACCTGGAGCAGTTTGCCAAAGAAAAATGGTCTAAAATTCCAGCAGAGCATTGTAAGAAACTCATTGATGGTTACCGGAAGCGGTTGATCGCAGTTATTTTGGCTAAAGGTTGTGCAACCAAGTATTAGGCTGAGGGTGCCAATACTTTTGTCTGGCCCATTTTTGGAGTTTTGTGTGAAATGATCAATGTTTTGCTTTTTGCTTCATTCTCTTTTGTGTTTTTTCATTGAAGATACATTAAATGAAGATAATAATACCAAAGATCATTTTCAGGAAGAAACTGAGTATTATCTGACAGAATTGCAGGGGTGTCAATACTTTTGGCCAACACTGTACCTGGGACACTGGAGGCTCTGTAGAAGTGACTGGGGATACTATAAGACCCTAATCACAAGACACAGCGGCATGGGGCAGGTACTTTATGACCTGCAGCCTACCTACCACCACGGTCTAGGAACACAGCCATCAAACTAGGGCTAGTGTCCCTGAGAGAGAGGGACCCATTACACAAGAGCCCATAAAGGCCAGACTAAACCCGTGAGTGAGGAGACAGAGAAAGGAAAGGGCTTGAAAGGACTTGAGGGAAGCAACGCAAAGGAGCTGCCTGAGTTGCATAAACCCAGAACTGTAACTTGAAAGAGCTGAAAGAACTGTAACTTGTAAACTGTTGTGAACTGCTGCTAAAGAACTTTGAGTAAAGTACCCAGTAAGCCTGAGACTGCTTTCTTCCAGTGCCGCAGCAGAGTCCCACCTGAGGAGCCGGAGACTGCTTTCCCCACACACTGGCTGGAGAAGCTGCAGCAGCAAAGTAAGTGACTGGTACAAAGCACTATCCCTCACTACATCCCTCCACTACTACTTCACCCGTCCTGGGGACCCTCTGCCCTACCCGAGGAGGGCTTACCATCCACGCTGCCCTAAGTCAATGTCCCCAGCAGGAATGCGGCAGCGGTGGTTCTACTAACCACATACCCCGGGTGGCGTCACAACAAAATCCTCTGTAAATACTCCCCTTACTTGCCGCATCTGAGACATCTGGACTGGGCCCGGCACCTTGACACCCCCCAGAGATAGTACACCCCGGTCTCAAGTACTCCGGTCCCTAGTGTGCGACATTTGTTTCTGCTACAATAGCAGGGAGCTATAGGTGTCCTCTCATCCACTGACTTGTAGGCCACAGACATCTGCATGACCATGCATCATACTGCCTAATCCAGGATGCTGACATCACAGGCAAGACGAGGCCTTAGCTGCTCCTCACATTATGTGACTAGGGTAAAATAACTTACCGTATATACTCAAGTATAAGCCGACCCGAGTATAAGCCGAGGCTCCTAATTTTACCCTCCAAAACTAGGGAAATTTATTGACTCGAGTATAGTGGGGTACCACAGGGGTCAGTGTTGGGCCCGCTTCTATTTAATATATTTATTAATGACCTTGTAGGGGGCATACAGAGTAGAATCTCAATATTTGCAGATGACACTAAACTCTGCAGGGTAATCAATACAGAGGAGGACAATTTTATATTACAGGAGGATTTATGTAAACTAGAAGCTTGGGCTGCTAAATGGCAAATGAGCTTTAATGGGGATAAATGTAAAGTCATGCACTTGGGCAGAGGAAACAAAAGGTATAATTATGTGTTTAATTGTAAAACACTGGGCAAAACTGTCACTGAAAAAGACTTGGGGGTATGGGTAGATGACAAACTCACATTTAGTGGCCAGTGTCAGGCAGCTGCTGCAAAGGCAAATAAAATAATGGGATGCATTAAAAGAGGCATAGATGCTCATGAGGAGAACATAATTTTACCTCTATACAAGTCACTGGTGCGACCACACTAAGAATACTGTGTTTAATTCTGGTCTCCGGTGTATAAGAAAGACATAGCTGAACTAGAGCTGGTCCAGAGAAGAGCGGCAAAAGTCATTAGAGGACTAAGGGGTCTGCAATACCAAGACAGGTTATTAAACTTGGGGTTATTTAGCTTGGAAAAACGAAGGCTTAGGGGTGATCTTATAATAATGTATAAATATATGAGGGGACAGTACAGAGACCTTTCTAATGATCTCTTTACTCTTAGGCCTGAGACTGGGACAAGGGGGCATCCTCTACGTCTGGAGGAAAGAAGGTTTAATCATAATCACAGACGTGGATTCTTTACTGTAAGATCAGTGAGATTATGGAACTCTCTGCCACATGATATTGTAATGAATGAGTCACTACTAACATTTAAGAAGGGCCTGGATGCCTTTCTTGAAAACTATAATATCACCAGTTATATATACTAGATTCTTTGATAGGTGGTTGATCCAGGGAACTAGTCTGATTGCCATATCTGGAGTCAGGAAGGAATTTTTTTTTCCCCAATGTGGAGCTAGTGTTGCCACATGTTTTTTTTTGCCTTCCTCTGGATCAGCATGTTAGGCTATGGGTTGAACTAGATGGACTTAAAGTCTTCCTTCAACCTTAAAAACTATGTTACTATGTTACTATAAGCCTAGGGGGGAAAATGTAGAAGACCCCCATCCTGTTATATAGCCCCCCATCCCGGTATATAGGGCCCCCCAGCAGTGGTATACAGGCCCCCAGCAGTGGTATACAGGCCCCCAGCAGTAATATACAGGCCACTTCCTTAGTATACAGGCCCCCAGCAGTAATATACAGGCCCCCAGCAGTGGTATATAGGGCCCCAGCAGTGGTATATAGGGCCCCAGCAGTGGTATACAGGCCCCCAGCAGTGGTATACAGGCCCCCTCCTTAGTATACAGGCCCCCAGCAGTAATATACAGGCCCCCAGCAGTAATATACAGGCCCCCAGCAGTGGTATACAGGGCCCCAGCAGGGGTATACAGGGCCCCAGCAGCAGTATACAGGGCCCCTCAGCAGCGGTATACAGGGCCCCTCAGCAGTGGCATACAGGCCCCCTCAGCAGTGGTATACAGGCCCCCAGCAGTGGTATACAGGACCCCTCCTTAGTATACAGGCCCCCAGCAGTAATCTACAGACCCACGTGACCTCCTGCGGTCACTGTGGCCCCCTCCAAGCCCCGGTCACAGCCCCCCCAAGCATATACCGAGTGACTCGAGTGTAAGCCAAAAATTGTGCTGAAAAACTCGGCTTATACTCGAGTATATACGGTATTATTTCCTGAGACCATTAACACCTATTAAAAGCAATAAGGCAGGCATTTTTTGTATGTGGACATAAAGGGTGGGGTGGGGGTGTTTTGGGCCTGAAATGAAGCATTAGTACTTTATAGTGAGCACAAAGAAGACATTATTACTGTATAGCTCCCAACCATCCTGGATCCAACAAGGCAATCCTAATTTGGGGAGATGTCCTGCTGTCCTGGGAAGTCAAGGTTATGTTCCAAATTTCAATTTGTGTCTACGATGTTTGATCTTCTTTTCATATCACCGTGTGTGTAACTGAGGGAATCATTGCTCATTGTAATTCCTCTTTCTCATCTTCCGAATCCAGGATAGGGGGTGGCATCTTTCAGTGCTCTGTAGATACTCTCATTCATTTAATTAGCTCAATCTTTGCTTTTCTTGAAATTTGGCTTCTCAAGTGGAATTTTCTCTATTATAATCTGATTGGATTTCATCATTACATTTGTAAACATTTGGGTGCATTTCAGAGTCTCCCTCAACTTTGTTCTTTTCTAGAGCACTTCTTTAAACCAGCATAGCTGTCAAGATGTGACTACCTGGCTTCCTCCTGATACTGGGCAATCCCCAATGTGCACCACCACAATTAAGGTAACAGTGGTGATACAATAACAATGGTGGGCCCTGATAGTAGGGAGCGGGAGATGGGATACCTCCTTCTTTCGTACCGATATGGGCTTTTTCACCCCATTGCCAAGCAGGATACCTAGTTTTTCGCTAGCCCTGACCTCACCAGCAATAGTGAGATGGCCGGTGAGAGCACTAGTTTCACCACTAGACTAATAAAATACACCAAAGGATGTACACAACTTCACCCAGTGGGACTACACCAACAGCAAGGCTCCAGATCAACCTTCCTCCTCCATGGCTAGTAAGGGAATGTGGATTCTCTATAACCGACACCTTCTGCTGGTATAAGGGACTATTTAAAAATGAACCGGAAGCACATGAGGAGAGATAATCAATGCTGCTAGAAGCAAAACTGAAATTAACCCTTGCTGCACCAAAGAAAAGTAAAACACATTTTATATAAAGGAACTCCCAAGGCAAAGAGACTCTGAGTCCAAACTTGTCAATAGTATCCAAGGCATGAGAGAATTGAGTGACAAAAGTAAGGTTCTAGAAGACTCTAAAACATGTAATAAATCGGACCAAAGGGATATAAGGCAGAACTGATTTACGTGTTTAAGGGCTTGTGCAGACAGAACATATTTTTAGTTCGAGTGCTATCCGTGAAAAAAAACGAAAAACTCTCAGACCAAGGTTATTTAATTGAGCAATGCTGATTATAGTACCTACATTTTTCACTGACAGAATCTGTGTGTGAAAAAAATCACAGCATGCTCATTTTTCCTGAAATCACATGAAACTCAACCATTAACGTCACATTTTATCACATTGGTGTGATAAAAAAAATGGATGCAACAGTATGGCACTGGTTTTTATGGATACAATTCTGTTACAGGAAATGCTGCTGTTGTAAAAATAGCGGACTACACACGGATGACCAGTAAGAAAAAAAAATTGTTTTTCTGGATAGCATTGGCTGTGACGGTGCCCTCACACTGACAGCTGGTTCTAATACAGAGCGGCTGTCAGTTGATGCGGAGGACACCGTAACAGCCCTAGTCTCCATACAGAGAGCGGTGAGAACCCTTGCCGGTTTGGCCTTCATGACCGAAACTGCAAAGCTGCCAGGGGAATAAAGCTAGGTTCACATGCTACATTTCTGCTGTGTTTTTGCTACTGTTTTTACCTAGGTTTTAGCAAATCTATGCTAATCTAAACCTGCATTTTTGATTCTCAGTAAAGCCCATGTGATTCAGGGAAAAGCTGTGCAAACACATTGGTTTTATTTCTTTGTAGAAACTGAAACCTGCGCAGCTTTTGCTGCGTTTTGAAGAGACTGAGCATCTCAATTCTCTTCTGTGTTTTTGCAGTGTTCTATAGGCAAGAACGTAGAAAAAACACAGCAAAAGCGCAGTAACAACGGGCAACAACTGCAGCAAAAAACCCAGGTTTTCTCCTGTCAAGAAATCTGTATTTAGTAACAAAACCTTCAGACCTTGATCCGATTTTGCTGCATAAAAAATACACTGTGTGAACATATTCTTAACCCCTTCACCCCTGGCGATTATCCGTTTTTCTTTTTTCATTTCCCCTTCTCTTTCTTCTAAGAGCCATCACTTCTTTATTTTTCCATCAATATAGACATATGAGGGCTTGTGTTTTGTGGGACGAGTTGTATTTTCAGAAGAAATCATTTATTTTACCATATAGTGTATAGGAAAATGGGAAAAAAATTCCAAGTGCAGAGAAATTGCAAAAAAAAGTGCAATTGGATTTTGTATTCACCATGTTCACCATATGCTAAAACTGATGTGTTGGTGTGATGCCTCGGGGCGGTAGGAGTTCGTAGATACCAAACATATGTAGTTTTGCTGTTATCTAAGTGGTGAAAAAAAATTCAGAAGTTTTTAAAGAAAAAGAATTGCGCTCTAGGCGCCATATTCCGTGACCCGTATCGTTCTCATGTTTCAGGATTTGGGGCTGTGTGATGGCTTATTTTTTGTGTCTCGAGCTGACGTTTCTAATGATACAATTTTTGCGTGGATGCGCTGTTTTGATCGCTCATTTTTTCATTCTATTGCAATATTGCGACAAATAAAAAAAAAAGATAATTTTGGCATTTGGACTTTTTTCTGTTGTCCAGTTTACAGATCTGATTAATTGATTTTATATTTTGATAGGTCGGGCATTTCTGAACGCAGCGATACCAAATATGTGTATTTTTAAATTTTTTTAATACCGTAGTTTTATTTTCAATGGCGCAAAAGGGGGGCGATTTGAACTTTTAGTTTTTTTTTTCATACTTTTAAAAACCTATTTTTTTTTATATTTTACACTGACCACTAGAGGGCCTTAGTGCTGCACACACCGATCGCTTGTCCTGTCTTTCGATGAGCTGCTGCTCATCGAAAGACAGGGGGAAGTGATCACTCCCTATTAATGATGTTACCGGGTTATCACCAGCAGGAAGCAAATCAGGAGAGCTTCTGTGGTCATTACACAACCCTGGGTTGTTCAGGTAACAGGATGCAGGTCCTGTAATTGCATTCTTGGCAGTCATCAGTGCAATCCCCATTGGGTGTTTTGGATCGCGCTGTCAGCGAGTGACAATGCGATTCAAAGGCTTAGCACTAGAAGTCCCAGAGAGGGGTCATTTAACATTTCTACCTTCGGAACCCAGAGACGGGTCGAATGACCTGAAGGATTTTAGCTAACATCCTCTAATCACCGTCTTTAGTTCTGTAATTAAGGCCATTACTGTCGCAACACAGAAGGTTGTTGTTTTCCATTGAGTTAGCCATTTAGTTTCTAGTTAATTCTATTCAGTTTGGACTAAGGGTCATTTGACCCTCTTTCAGGACTTCAGGGGGGAGCTCGAAATTTCTCTGACTTCTAGTGTTAACAGCGCTGATTAGATCACGAATCCTGGATACACAACTTAGTTGAGATGTGGGTGGGAGGATGCGAGCTCACGCTGTCAGCTCACATCAAATGGTGGGGGCGACATATGACGTGGTCGTGAAGGGGTTAAAGTTAATTTCCTCCCAGAAGCGGGGTTTAATGTGCAGGCACCCGGCATGTTCAGAATGCTATTAACCCCCAGATATGGGGTTATTCTGCAGGTTAATAAGATTTTTCCACATGACAGGTTCACCTTAACAAATATTTCAGCCAGTAAACATTTCCTTGATTATAAAAATGACCAGGTAGTCTCTGTTAGGAAATCTGAAGTGTCGGCCTCATTATGCATAAGTGACATTGGCCCATTATGACATGTGTTGAATAAAAGCCATTTCCCCTGGAGTTTATTGTGGCCTCGCGCTTCCTTAAGCTTTGAGACTCATAATGTAAGAGGTGATGCAAATGACGTCCTTCAATGAATTATTCTCTAATTTGCCATTGCGCCTGCAACATGGAATCTGAGCAGGTTTCCATTGAATATTATGTTTGTATGAGTGGTGTAGATGGCTGACCTGCGCTAAACCTCTGTGCAATGACAGACGCCCATTATACTGACAACAAGCACTAAACGGATACGGTCGATTCTCGGGTTTCTTCCCATTGTCAAACATTTCTCTTATTGTCAGGCTTTGATGAAAATGTGAAAGCTCAAGTAGTGTTTTTTTATTCCTGACACAAAGGCAAACCATGGTTACACTTATTTTAAAGATGAAGTGCCACTTTACTTGATATCTTTTGACCTTGGCAGCTCAAGGTCATACACAAATCTGACAACGCCCCATGTTTTTAACATCAGTCCTTTCCTATTTATGGCCATCTAGATTATTATATTCTGTAAAAACATTAATGTTATTATGCTGCATAGAAACTGAACAGCGGGAGTCAACAGCACGCGCCAATTTTTTACTCAATAGTTGGTGTACTAAAAATCTAAGCGTACACTCACACTCAGAAGACCTGGGATTGTACGTTTCATCTGAATATTAGATACAATCTTCACATCTAAATTGACTTGTGCTGCATATTGTGGAGTTTAGAACAAAGATTTGTGACGATTCTTCAAGGAAGTGAAAATCTGCAATTATATCCATATGGATATAGATGCAGTTAGGGAATGTTCCACATGTTGCTTTTCTCAGCTGCGTTTTTGGTGTGTCATTTGTCTATAGAACATGTTTAAATAAAGTTGGACAAACAAAAGAAAATATTTCAGCCCACATTATATGCCATGAGGGTCCACAGGTGCACCGATAAAACTTGGTAGCAATCGAGGGATAAGAGGGAAATGCAACAGGAAAGGTACCGTTACACGGTACGATATCGTGAGCGATATTGCTCAAACTAAATGGGTTTGAAGTCGTTCAAACGACATCGTTAGGATGTCGTTGCATGTTTCTCCGAGATACGACTACGAAATCGTTGGATCTGATCAGATTTGAAACATGTCTCAATCAACGATATCGTTCAGCACTGCTGTATCGTGTGGTGACACGCGATAATGATGTCGTTAACGACTTCGCTCATTCACAGCAGTGAACAAGTATCATTCGCTGGGTTGTGCAAACGATAGCGGCTCGCTGGATCGTTGGTGCATCGTTCACGATATCTAGACGTGCGACATCTCGCTAATGATCTCAAAAAGATGTCCTAACGACCGCGCTCCCGTGAGATCGTTGGTGAGATCTTAATGACATTGAAGCGTGTAATGGTACTTAAGAAAAACTTCACCACCTACTCCATGGCCATTAAAAAAAAAAGAATATTAATTGAAAACATCCATTTTATTAGATCACACATAAAAATGTGTAAGTTAAATTTTACGTGTTTCGAACTTTTTAGAGATTGTTAATCATAGGTTGATTATGAACCCCTAACAGTTTGAAATGTGTAAGTTTGTCACCTTACACATTTGTGTGTGTTTTAATGAAATGGATGTTATACAATTAATGTTCTTTTTTTAATGGATATGGAGTAGGTGCTGGACTCTTTCTTACTTTTGCATTTACGGTATATACAGTTAGTTTTATTTGCCACAAAAGCAGCAAATATGCAGTTGCATCTTTGCAGCGTTTTTGCACCTTCTTATTGCTTTCAATGGTGAAAAAACGATGCAAAGATGCTGAAAGAATTGACATGCTTCTTTCAAAAAATGTAGCAGTTTTCCATTTCCGTCAGGAAATTAAAAAAAAAAATTTTCGTGACACATTGTACTTTATGTTAGTGGTAAATTTAGGTCGATATTTTTTGCGTTTATTTGTGAAAATATTGGAATTTTGGTAAAAATGTACAAATGTAATTTTAAAAATTTTAGTTTTTATATCCTTAAACCAAATAGTTATGCAGTACAAAAAAATAATAAATAACATTTCCCATATGTCTTCTTTGCATCTTTATCATTTTTCAAATGTTAGGATGTTAGAAGGGTTAAACATTTAGCAGCAATTTGACATTTTTTCAAGAAATTTACAAAATCTGTTTCTTTAGGGATATTTACAAATTTAAATGGACTTTGAGGGCTTGTATGTTGGAAACTCCCCAAATGTGATACTATTTTAACTCAAATATTTTGCAAGACATCCCCAAAATATTTTTGAACCTCTACCAAATTTGACTATAAGTACCGTGTTCTTTTCTTTATAGGCCTCATTCCATTTTCAATAAACATTAAATATATTGTTATTATTATTATTATTTATTTTTAGCGTCATTCATTCATTGACACTTTACATGTGAAAAAGGGGCACACATAGACAAGTACAATAACTATGAGCAATACAAAGCACTCACTTATAGAAGGAAAGAGGACCATGCCCATAAGGGCTCATAGTTATTATTATTATTATTATTTGTATTAATATTATTTATATATTCATATAGCGTCATTAGGTTCCAAGGCGCTTTACATGAGGAAAGGGCAGACAAAGACAAGTACAATAAACGTGGACAATTAGGTCATACAGGTACAAGAAAAGAGAGAATCCTCTTTGCGAGGGCTCACAGTCTACGAGAGGCAAGTGGGGATACAGTAGGAGGGAGTAGGGCTGGTCATGCAAAGGTATAGTGGACTTAGGATCACTGCAGGTTGCAGACATGTCGAAAGACGTGGGTCTTCGGTTCCACTTGAAGGTTTCCATGGTGGGTGAGATTCTGATGTGTTGGGGCAGAATGTTCCAAAGTATAAATGATGCATGGGAGAAATCTTGCATTTGATTGTGGGAAGAGGTGATAGGAGGGGAGAGTCTAGATGACAGCTGTACAGAGAAGAGAGGTTGCGGGTGGCTTTGCATGTCATGGTTAGGGTTTTGAACAGTAGTTTTTGGGTGAAAAGCTAGTGAAGGGGTTGGCAGAGTGAAGAGGTTGGGGATAGCAGGGGTAAAGGTGGATTAGTCAGACAGCAGAGTTTAGGATAGATTGAAGAAGTGCGAAGAGTGTTAGAAGGGAGGCCAGGAAGCAGGAGGTTGCAGTAGTCAAGACAGGAGATGATGAGAGCACATACTAGTGTTTTTGCAGATTCTTGGTTAAGGAATGTACTCATCCGGGAAATATTTTTGAGTTAGAGTTGGCAGGAGGTGGCAAGGGCTTGGATAGGTGGCTTGAAGGAGAGAGCATAGTCAAGGGTTACCCTGAGGCAGCGAGTATGTGTGACTAGAAAGAGTGAGCAGCCATTAACTTTAATGCTAGGGTCTGGTGGCGAGGTAGAGTGAGATAAGGGAAAGATGATGAATTCTGTTTTGTCCATCTCCAGTTTTAGAAATCAAGCATAAAAGAAGCTTAAAATAGCATACAGACAATGTGCGACTTTGGTTAGTAAGGATGTGATATCAGGACCAGAGAGGTAGATCTGCATGTTATCAGCCATGGAACTCTATGAGCTGTCCCGGGCTGAAGGTGTAGATGGAGAAGAGCAGGGGTCCAAAAACTAAACCCTGGCAGATACCAACAGATAGAGGAAGAGAGGAGGAGGTAGTGTGAGAGAGGAGACACTGAAAGACTGGTGTGTTAAGTATGAAGCGATCCAGGATAAGAGCCAGGTCAGTGATACCAAGAGATGAGAGAATCTGTATCAAGAGTGAATGGCCCACAGTGTCAAAGACACAAGACAGGTCCAGTAGGAGGGAGACATATTAGTGTCACTTGGTTTGTGTTTTGTAGGTCATTGGTTACTTTAGTTAGGGCAGTTTTTGTTGAATGCTGCAGTCGGAAGGTTCCAATTGGTTGGGATGAAGACTGAGGTGAGATTTGGGATAAGGTGTGATGGGAAAGGGAAGAGTGCACAAGTTGTGAGATGCGATCTGAAGAGTAGAGAAGAAAGCTGATCTTCTTTCATAGTGGGGAAGCTGGCTTTGGAGGAAGGGGACTGAGAAGTTGTGGGGACTGTGGGCCAAAGCTTTCTCTGATGTTCTCAATCATCTGCTTGAAGAATTAGGCACCGTCTTCAGCTGAGATGAGAGGAGAGAGTAGATGCTGGGGGATTGAGGAGAGAGTTGAAAGGGTTGAATAGCTGTTTAGGATTGTGAGACAGGGAGGCTATGAGAGATAAGAGGTAGATTTGTTTTGCAGCAGTTAGTGTGGACTTGAAGTCAGTGAGGGATATTGTATTTGATGAAATGATCGTTGGAACTGGATCTCTTCCATCTCTGCTCAGCAACTGTTGAAACCCGCCTCAGTCCTTTTGTCAGGGTGGTGTGCCAGGGTGGCCTGTTGATTGTGCTGGTTTTGGTATGCGTGAGGGGGGCAGCCAATTTGAGTATAAAGTGGCAGCAGCACCTGCATTGTGTAAGGAACCATCGTGCAAGAGGGTGAAGGGGCTCAGAGTGAGTGTAAATCAAGGTCTTTGAGATTTCTGAGAGGGTATGTAAGATTGTGGAGTAGGGATTATGTACTGGGAAAGAAGAGGGTATTGAATGTGCGTAGGTTGCGGTCAGACAGGATGAGTGGTGAGTTTGAAAGGTTATATAGTGGGAAGTGTCAATAGGGATGTTAAAGTCACCCATGATGATGGTTGGGATGTCAGTGGAAAGGAAATGAAGTAATCAGGTGGTGAAGTGGTCAAGAAAGGTGGTGGCTCTCCCTGGGTGGCGGTTGATGACAGCCAGTTGGAGATTGGAGTGGGAGAAGATGCGCAAAGCGTGCACCTCAAAAGAGGGGAGAGTAAAGAATGGTGGCAGTGGAATTGAGGTGATGGAGCAGTTATCTGATAAGAGAAAAAAACGTCTCCACCGGCTTGTTGCTGGGGCAGGGGAGTTGAGAAAAATGGAATCTACTATAAGAAAGTGCAGCTGGTGAGGCTGTGTCAGGGGAGCTGAGCCAGGTTATATTGATGCCAAGGAAGGAGAGTTCATTGTTGATGAAAAGGTTATGGATGTATGAAAGTTTGTTGTAGACAGAGCATGGATACTATTGAACTCCTGGTAAATTGATGGGGGAGCAGGGGCTAGGTGAATTGGTATAAGGTTAATAAGGGTGTGAACCTTTGTGATAGATAATGGATGGGGGTTAAAAATGACTGTAGAAATATGGTCAGGATGGCCTGGATTTTGGGAGATATCACCAGCAATGAGGAGAAGCAGAGAGTGTAAGAAGGTGGGAGCAGAAGAAGGTATGAGATGTGAATGTGTGTCTGGAGACCAATGATTTTATGTAGAGGAACAGTTCTGAGGATGAGATGAGATTGGTGGGGAGGATGGAGGCAGAGATCATCAGTTCCTTACTAAATGAATGGATTAGGGGAGTTAATAAGAAGTGAAGTGTATTGTAGGGGTGAAAGTGAAAAGAAACAGAAACATTGTTTACAGTGACTATGTGTCCAGATACTTTTAGCTCCCTTTCTGGTCTAGTTCATTATAGTACATTTTAAATTATGCACTTCAAATGAAGTGCGTTACCAAAAACCTATACCTTGGTCCTATTTTGTCCTCAATCTACTTTCCCAGAAAGATTTTGGCTTACTCCCGTACATTTTGGCAAATTGCATTATATGTCTCTGTGTCAATGTGGCGCCCTGCTCACCTCACCTACAGCACGGATGGGTTTCCACAGTGGGTACACAGATACAAATGACACCTTCCACCCCAGCACAGTAGGGGGAGCTCAACTTGCTGCCTTTAGGCAAGATCCCCTATAAATACTGGTGCTGAGGGCGGAGTTAGTTAGTTAGAGTGTGCAGACACTACAAGAGCTGTGAAGACGTACTGGTGGTCGGTGCCGCTTTAGGCCCAAGCCAGTGACCCTGAACAGCCTCCGAGAAGTCCTGCAAGGCCCAAGAGTGGGGTCGGAAGGTGAGGAGGAAGGAAAGAACAAAGTAGGAACTGAGGAGCCAGCGTTAGGTTCACCCAAACAGCACATCGGACACCGAAGTCCAAGTCTACTGGAGAGCACCTGGCCCAGTAGACAACACCGGTATACTATGGAGACTTCAGTCTCCCGGGCATCTGCGCAGTCACTCACCAAAGAGCCAGGCACCACGGAGAGAGGAACAGCGGTAGTCCATAGAGGGTGCCCCGCCGACAGCACAGGTGGAGAGAGAGAGCAGAGTAGGCTAGCCAAATTTCCCACGGGGCAGGGGCTTCATACACACAGGGAAAGAGACAAGGAGGTCTTATACCCACTCGCTGTGGAGACTCAGAAGTGCAACCTGAATCCCCGGCAGTGCTCTGGACGTTTACCTGCAATTACACCAGTAAATGGTAAAGAAACGACCAGCAGTGTGTGTGTCAGTTCCTTACCCGCGCCCCTGCCATCCAAAGAGACTGTCCCATTATCCAACAGCCCAGCCACATCCCTGCTCCTTCCCTCATCATCATCACCTAATCCCTAGGGATCTAGCTCCGCCTGAGGGGAGCTTCAACACCTAGCTGCTCATCCATCATCCCTGGAGGCTCTATGCAGCGCTGGTGCAGTCACCAGATACCACAGGTAACGTCACGATGAACTTATAAACCTTTATTCCCATTTCAACTACCACTTTTTAGTTGACCACCAGGGCCACGGGTCTGGGCAGGCCACCAGTGACATCCCTACCACAGCAGAGGGCCCAGATACCCGAGTCCCAATACCCTGGGCTAGTCATCAGCAGTGGGGTCCTCCTGGTCTCCTACCATAGCAGTTCATTTCATTCAAAAGTCGACGGATAATTCACTCTGACACTGATGCACCTTGAGCCTGCCAGACAGTTTAAATTTCTTTGGAAATTGATCAGAGCTGCTTATCCACCATCCAGAGTACCCTGCATTTCTACTTTCATCAATTTTCCTCTGCTATCCATATCCAGGGAGATTAACTACAGTGCCATAGGCTGTAAACCTCTTGATTATGTTGCCCTCTGTGGACAATGGAACATCTAGATCTCTGGAGACAAACTTGTAACCTTGAGATTGCTGAAATTTTTTAACAATTTTGGTTATCATATTCTCAGTGATTTCTCTTTTATTTTCCTCCATGCTTAGTTTGGCACACACAGAAATACAATGCAATGATTTATTCAACTTCTTCCCTTCTTATTTGGTTTCAGGTGAAATATTCATATTGTCCCCACCTGTTACTTTCTACAGGTGAGTTTGAATGAATATCACATGGTTTAAACAAAGTTGTTTACCCACAAGAGATGAGTGAACTTTCCCTGAACATGTTCACCAATTTCAAATTCAGCATGAGTATTGACCATGAGCAATTTTCAAAAAAATTGCCAAACCCGGCTTTGTTCGTTAACTTATTGGGTAAAAAAAAGCATTACTACGTTCAAGTGATACTTTTCTTCTACCCTCTGACCGTGTCAAATAGTGTATATATGATTTGTAATCACTGCACACGTACAATGTCCGGTATGCTTAAGGTAAAAGTTTATTATACAGTGCTGAGTGAAGCGACAGGCAAGTTGGACATTTCGGCCAAACCATTGGCCTTGTTCACATTGTCGCTATGGAAAAAGTGAAAAAAGTACAATTAGATATACAATAATCTGATATCATCAGGTATTTAAAAATATGTACACAGTATATACATATATGCATCTGTATGGGGAAGCATATCAACATATTATTAGGTAAAAGTGAATTAAGATGCCAAAGGACCAATTATCCCTTATATTATGCTTATAGGACGAGGATCTGCAGGATAGGCTGCGTCTTCGGTCTGGTCTAGTGGTTAGATGTAGCGATCTATGAATATATGTAGGGATTTGGTGTGTTTAGGATTGCTATTTAATGTGAAAAGATAGCTGTAACATACCCCTTCAGATTCAAGACTTCCCTGGATTATCATAGATGAGACCGAGTACAAGGGTCTCTGTGTGAAGACTCGCCTGTAATGTGAGTGCTGGGGGTTATACACATGAAAGTGCAACCAGTTAAATATGAGCTAGATTCAGGAGTATATATAACACTAGATGGTGGCCCGATTCTAAAGAATCGGGTAGTCTAGAATCTATATATAGTTTATTTAGTAATAGGGGAGTGCTGTGAAAGTAATTGTGAGTATACGGTGGCTCAGTGGTTAGCAGTGAGTGCGGTGGCTCAGTGGTTAGCAGTGAGTGCGGTGGCTCAGTGGTTAGCAGTGAGTGCGGTGGCTCAGTGGTCAGCAGTGAGTGCGGTGGCTCAGTGGTCAGCAGTGAGTGCGGTGGCTCAGTGGTCAGCAGTGAGTGCGGTGGCTCAGTGGTCAGCAGTGAGTGCGGTGGCTCAGTGGCCAGCAGTGAGTGCGGTGGCTCAGTGGTCAGCAGTGAGTGCGGTGGCTCAGTGGTCAGCAGTGAGTGCGGTGGCTCAGTGGTCAGCAGTGAGTGCGGTGGCTCAGTGGTCGGCAGTGAGTGCGGTGGCTCAGTGGTCAGCAGTGAGTGCGGAGGCTGGAGGGCAGAGGAGAGGGAGGCAGGGGAGCGGAGGCAGGGGAACGGAGGCAGGGAGAGGAGGGGCAGGGAGAGCGATGGCAGGGAGAGCAGGGCAGGGAAGCAGGCAGGGGAGAGCGAGGGCGGGAGGCAAGGCAGGGAGAGCGGGGCAGGGAGAGCGGAGGCTGGAGGGCAGGGAGAGCGGAGGCTGGAGGCAGAGTGGAGAGGGAGGCGGAGGGCAGAGGAGAGCGGAGGCGAGGCAGAGGAGAGCGGAGGCAGGGAGAGCGAGGCAGGAGAAGAGCGAGGCAGAGGGAGAGCGGAGGCGGAGAGAGCGGAGGCAGGGAGAGCGGAGGCAGAGAGAGCGGAGGCGAGGAGGGGAGAGCGGAGGCTGGAGGCAGAGGAGAGCGGAGGCTGGAGGCAAGGAGAGGGAGAGCTGGGGCAGAGGAGAGCGGAGGCTGGAGGAGCAGGCAGAGGGAGAGGGAGGCAGAGGAGAGCGGAGGCTGGGAGGCGAGCTGAGGAGAGAGCAGAGGAGAGAGCGGAGGCAGAGGAGAGCGGAGGCAGAGGAGAGCGGAGGCTGGGAAAGGGAGGAGGGGAGGCTGGAGGCAAGGAGAGCAGGAGGCTGGAGGCAGGAGAGCGGAGGCAGGAGAGCACAGGGAGCAGGGGAGGCAAGGAGAGCGGAGGCTGGAGGCAGGAGAGCGGAGGCTGGAGGGCAGAGGAGAGCGGAGGCTGGGGGCAGAGGAGAGCGGAGGCTGGAGGCAGAGAGAGGGAGGCTGGAGGGCAAGGAGAGCGGAGGCTGGAGGCAGAGGAGAGCGGAGGCAGAGGAGAGCGGAGGCAGAGGAGAGCGGAGGCAGGGGAAAGAGCGGAGGCTGGAGGGCAGAGGAGAGCGAGGCAGGGGAGAGCGGAGGCAGGGGAGAGCGAGGCATGGGAAGAGCGGAGGCAGGGGACAGCGGAGGCTGGAGGCCAGAGGAGAGCGGAGGCTGGAGGGCAGAGGAGAGCGGAGGCTGGAGGGCAGAGGAGAGCGGAGGCAGGGGAAGCGGAGGCAGGGATGCGGAGCGGAGGCAGGGGAGAGCGGGGCAGGGGGAAGCGAGGCTGGGGGCAGGGAGAGCGGAGGGAGAGGGGCAGGGAGAGCGGGGCATGGGGGGCAGGGCAGGGAGAGCAGAGAGGGAGGAGGAGAGGGAGGCGGAGGCAGGGGAGAGCGGAGGCAGGAGGGCGAGGAAGCGGAGGCGAGGCAGAGAGAGCGGAGGCGGAGGGCAGAGGAGAGCGGAGGCAGGGAGGCGGAGGCAGGAGAGCGGAGGCAGAGGGAGAGCGAGGCGGAGGGGAGAGCGGAGGCGGGGGAGAGGAGAGCGAGGCGGGGGGAGAGCGGAGCTGGGGGCACAGGAGAGCGAGGCTGGAGGCCACAGGAGAGCGGAGGCTGGGGGGCAGAGGAGAGCGGAGGCTGGGGGCACAGGAGAGGGAGAGCTGGGGGGCACAGGAGAGGAGGCTGGAGGCCAGAGGAGAGCGGAGGCAGAGGAGAGCGGAGGCAGAGGAAGCGGAGGCAAGGAGAGCGGAGGCTGGGGCACAGGAGAGGGAGGCTGGAGGCCACAGGAGAGCAGAGGCTGGAGGCCACAGGAGAGCAGAGGCTGGGAGGCAAGGAGAGCGGAGGCTGGAGGCAAGGAGAGCGGAGGCTGGAGGGCACAGGAGAGCAGAGGCTGGAGGCCAAGGAGAGCGGAGGCTGGAGGGGCAGAGAGAGCGGAGGCTGGGAGGCACAGGAGGAGAGGGAGACTGGGGGCACAGGAGAGCGGAGGCTGGAGGCCAGAGGAGAGCGGAGGCAGAGGAGAGCGGAGGCAGAGGAGAGCGGAGGCAGAGGAGAGCGGAAGGCTGGAGGCAGAGGAAGCGGAGGCAGGGAGAGCGAGGCAGAGGGAGAGCGGAGGCTGGAGAAGAGCGGAGGCAGAGGACAGCGAGGCTGGAGGCAGAGGAGAGCGAGGCTGGAGGGCAGAGGAGGCGAGGCGGATGCGGAGGCAGGGGAGAGTGGAGGGAGGGGAGAGAGCGGAGGCTGGAGAAGAGCGGAGGTTGGAGGCCAGAGGACAGCGGAGGCTGGAGGCCAGAGGACAGCGGAGGCTGGAGGCCAGAGGACAGCGGAGGCTGGAGGCCAGAGGAGAGCGAAGGCTGGGGGGCAGAGGAGAGCGGAGGCTGGAGGCCAGAGGAGAGCGGAGGCTGGGGGGCAGAGGAGAGCGGAGGCTGGAGAAGAGCGGAGGCAGAGGACAGCGGAGGCTGGAGGCCAGAGGACAGCGGAGGCTGGAGGCCAGAGGAGAGCGAGGCTGGGGGCAGAGGAGAGCGGAGGCTGGAGGCCAGAGAGAGCGGAGGCTGGGGGCAGAGAGAGCGAGGCTGGAGAAGAGCGGAGGCAGAGGACAGCGGAGGCTGGAGCCAGAGGACAGCGGAGGCTGGAGGCCAGAGACAGCGGAGGCAGGAGGCCAGAGGACAGCGGAGGCTGGAGCCAGAGGACAGCGGAGGCTGGAGGCCAGAGGATAGCAGAGGCTGGGGGCAAGAAGAGCGGAGCTGGGGCAGAGGAGAGCGAGGCTGGAGAAGAGCGGAGGCTGGAGAAGAACGAGGCAGAGGAGAGCGGAGGCTGGAGAAGAGCGGAGGCTGGAGAAGAGCGGAGGCAGAGGAGAGCGGAGGCTGGAGAAGAGCGGAGGCAGAGGAGAGGGGAGGCTGGGGGGGGCACAGGAGAGGGGAGGCTGGGGGGGCACAGGAGAGGGGAGGCTGGGGCACAGGAGTGGGGAGGCTGGGGGGCACAGGAAAGTTGAGGCTGGGGGGCACAGGAGAGGGGAGGCTGGTGGGGCAGAACACTCACCGGGCTGTCGGCGGGGCTGTGTGCGGGGCCGGTGGCGGAATGGTGGTCCCTGATGGAGGAGGAGAGTGGGCGGTGCCGGCGGAGGCCGCAGACCGGAGTGTGGGCCGGGCCGGTTCCCGGATGTGGGTGGTACTGAGGGTGCATCTAGCCACCCTGCCGCCGGAGCCGATCGGAGGGCGGGGGGGTGCTGGCGGGTCTTAGCCCTGCCGCCCCTGCAGCGTCCGCTCGGCCCCGCCGCCCTGCAGCCTACAGTGCCACAGCGTCCGTCTCTCCTGAGGCCGGCGCTGATGTTGGTGGCCCCGCCCCCTTATGTCATGCCGCTCCCCCTGGCTGCCGCCGCTCTGGACTCAGGGCTCACACTGTCCAATGGACAGTGCGGCCCTGGGTGGGAGCACACGGTTCTGTGTGGGGGGGCGGTGGCGGGATAGCGGCGAGTGGTGGCGCTCTAGCGCCCACTGCGAGCCGCTATGCAGGTTTGACAGCGGCTCGCGGTGAGCGCTACGC
Organism: Allobates femoralis; assembly: GCA_033576535.1. Classification (NCBI taxonomy): domain Eukaryota; kingdom Metazoa; phylum Chordata; class Amphibia; order Anura; family Aromobatidae; genus Allobates; species Allobates femoralis. The sequence continues at coordinate 106,340,218 of JARQOC010000001.1, forward strand.
GCTCACCACTCGTGGGTCTGCAACTTCCGGTTCCGGTCTGTGACACAGGGCAGAGACCGTCACGGAAGTTGGCCAGATTCCACAGGAAGTGGCCTTCGGGTTTTATATATAAGATAGTTACCCTTTAGTGTAGCCACAGGCGTTCTAGGCTGTTATGTCAGCTTGTGTTGTATGCTCAGTACCTAGTTGGTGATGCTATTGTGGCGGAGCTTTCGCTCTGTAGGGAACCCAAAGTGCATGATATACATTAATTATTGTGCTATGCAAACAATAGATACTTATCAGTTAAGTTACAGGTGCTGTTAATTACACAAATTAGAGAAGCATCACATGATTTTTCTAACAGTCCCAATACTTTTGTCCACCCTCTTTCTTACGTTTGGTGTGGAATTATATCCAATTTGGCTTTAGGACAATTCTTTTTGTGTTTTTTCATTGAAGACAAATTAAATGAAGATAATAATACCAAAGAATTTGTGATTGCAATCATTTTCAGGAAGAAACTGAGTATTATCTGACAGAATTGCAGGGGTGTCAATACTTTTGGCCAACACTGTACATATACCGTATATACTCGCGTATAAGCCGAGTTTTTCAGCCCAAAAATTGGGCTGAAAAGTCCCCCCCTCGGCTTATACGCGAGTCAATCGGTATATACTGTGTGGGGGGGCTGTCACCGAGGGCTGGAGGAGGCAGGAGAAGGCAGGGGGAGGCTGCAGTGACAGCGGGAGGTCACATGATGCCGCTCATTAAGTGCTGTGAATATGCACGGCATTCCCCTGTCAATCAGCGCCAGGGGGAGCCGTGCATATTGCACTTTACTGACTGAATTCAGCCTCCCCTGCTGGCTCCCCCCCCCCATCACTGTACAGGGCTCCCCCCCCCTCCATCACTGGATCAGGGCTCCCCCCCCCCCCCATCACTGGATCAGGGCTCCCCCCCCCATCACGGGATAAGGGCTCCGGGCTCACCCCCCCCCCCCCCGGCCCCCGCACTGCTCTCAGCACCGGGCTCCCCCCGCACTGCTCTCAGCACCGGGCTCCCCCCGCACTGCTCTCAGCACCGGGCTCCCCCCGCACCGATCATCTCACCCGTCTTCTTCCAGCCACAGACTCCCTCCGGTACGCTCGTTCTCCCTGTATGCCAGACGGGCGCATGTGCAATGACGTCATGCACCGCGCACAGCAATAAGCCGGCATACAGGGAGGACTAGCGCGTACCAGAGGAAGCCCGTGGCTGAAAGAAGACGGGTGAGATGATCGGTGCGGGGGCCGGGGGGGGGGGGTGGGGGGTGGGGGGTGAGCCCTGAGCCCTGAGCCCTGAGCCCATTGATGGGGGGTGCAATGTGACAGCAGGGGAGAGCTGTTAACCCCTGCTGAGGTCCTGTATACCACACTGCTGGGGTCCTGTATACTGCTGGGACCTGTATACCACACTGCTGGGACGTGTATACTGCTGGGGTCCTGTATACTGCTGGGGCCTGTATACCACACTGCTGGGACGTGTATACTGCTGGGACCTGTATACCACACTGCTGGGACCTGTATACTGCTGGGGCCTGTATACCACACTGCTGGGACCTGTATACCACACTGCTGGGACGTGTATACTGCTGGGACCTGTATACTGCTGGGACGTGTATACTGCTGGGGCCTGTATACCACACTGCTGGGACGTGTATACTGCTGGGACCTGTATACTGCTGGGGCCTGTATACCACACTGCTGGGACGTGTATACTGCTGGGACCTGTATACTGCTGGGACGTTTATACCACACTGCTGGGACGTGTATACTGCTGGTACCTGTATACTGCTGGGGCCTGTATACCACACTGCTGGGACGTGTATACTGCTGGGACCTGTATACTGCTGGGACGTGTATACTGCTGGGACCTGTATACTGCTGGGACGTGTATACTGCTGGGGCCTGTATACCACACTGCTGGGACGTGTATACTGCTGGGACGTGTATACTGCTGGGACCTGTATACTGCTGGGACCTGTATACTGCTGGGACCTGTATACCACACTGCTGGGACGTGTATACTGCTGGGACCTGTATACTGCTGGGGCCTGTATACCACACTGCTGGGACCTGTATACTGCTGGGACCTGTATACCACACTGCTGGGACGTGTATACTGCTGGGACCTGTATACTGCTGGGACGTGTATACTGCTGGGGCCTGTATACCTCACTGCTGGGACGTGTATACTGCTGGGACCTGTATACTGCTGGGACCTGTATACTGCTGGGGCCTGTATACCACACTGCTGGGACGTGTATACTGCTGGGACCTCTATACTGCTGGGACGTGTATACTGCTGGGGCCTGTATACCACACTGCTGGGACCTGTATACTGCTGGGACCTGTATACTGCTGGGACGTGTATACTGCTGGGACGTGTATACTGCTGGGACCTGTATACTGCTGGGACCTGTATACCACACTGCTGGGACGTATATACTGCTGGGACCTGTATACTGCTGGGACGTGTATACTGCTGGGGCCTGTATACCACACTGCTGGGACGTGTATACTGCTGGGACCTGTATACTGCTGGGGCCTGTATACCACACTGCTGGGACGTGTATACTGCTGGGACCTGTATACTGCTGGGACGTGTATACTGCTGGGGCCTGTATACCACACTGCTGGGACGTGTATACTGCTGGGTCCTGTATACTGCTGGGACCTGTATACTGCTGGGACCTGTATTCCACACTGCTGGGGGGCTGTATACCACTGATGAGGGGCTTGTATACCAGTGCTGGCGGCAACTGTATAGTAGTTAGGGGCACTCTATACCAGTGATGGCTGCTATATACAGGGATGGTGGGCTATTTACCAGTGATAGGGGGCTTTATAACAGGACGGTGGTCTGCTGCATTGGCAGTTTACTGTTTCTATTTGAAATAAAAGTTCAACATTTTTTCGTACCTATTTTCATTTTTGAAATTTTTCAGTACCGGTAGCTGCTGCATTGTCCACCCTAGGCTTATACGCGAGTCAATAGGTTTTCCCAGTATTTGGGGGTAAAAGTAGGGGGGTCGGCTTATACGCGGGTCGGCTTATACACGAGTATATACGGTATGTATAATAACCCCTGATGACTACACTGCAACATTTCACCTGAATATATTTCTCGATAGGGTATATATATCACCCAAAGCTGGCTTCACCACATGAACAGAAAACCACACTTTTCTAGCTGTTTATTCCGAAGCAACCATAAAGGGTAGGTGGATAACTAATTCAAGCAGATCAGCAATCTTACATCACTCGATCTGTATACTCCACTGTACAAATATTTCTGTCCTCTTTTCTCCTGAGCCTTCTGTGACTATCAACTGAGAGGGATAATTGGTCCTTTGGCATCTTAACTCACTATTACCTAATAATATGTTGATATGCTTCCCCATGCAGATGCATATATGTATATACTGTGTACATATTTGTAAATAGCTGAATATATATTGTATATTGTATTGTATTGTATATATTGTATATCTTATTGTACTTTTTTCACTTTTTCCATAGCGACAATGTGGACAAGGCCAATGTTTTGGCCGAAACGTCTAACTTGCCAGTCGCTTCACTCAGCACTGTATAATAAACTTTCACCTTAAGCATACCGGACATTGTACGTGTGCAGTGATTACAAACCATATTGTCTACGGAACCTTTGGCTCCCTTCACTGGCACCGTAAAACATTCAACACTCTTGAGTGCTAGCCTTCGTTTCTTATATTTTGTGTAAAATAGTGGGCAGATATGTTTGATGAGGGGGTGGGGAGGGGGGTCAGAGTAGCATCGGACTCCATTTTATTTCCTGAAAGTTTCCGTGTGGATGTTCTGGGCCGGCAGACGATCAGGGTACATAACACATCCAAAAGTTGTAGACACAAGGGCCTGTGTCCTTAACTGGCTTATATCATTGACTGCCTAAGTCACATGTACTTCGAGACATAAGAAGAGGCCATTTGCCATCATCGCTGGGTTCAGAGTGTTCAGGACCAGCTCCAGGTTTTTGTGGGCCCTGGGCGAAAGAGTCTCAATGGGCCCCTTTAAAACTCACACACAGCACTGCTACATGCCCCATACATGCACATACAGACACCCAACGCTCTGCTACATGAACACTACATATCCAGCTCTGCTACATGTACAATACATGCACATGCAAACACACACAAAGGTCCGTTTCATGCACATACAAACACACAGCTCTGTTCATGTGTTCAATACATGCACATACAAACACGCACAGCTCTGCTACATGCACATACAAACACACACAGCTCTGTTGCATGCACAATACATGCACTTACAGATACACATACAGATATACATATAGACATACACATACAGATATTCACACACATACACATAGACACACACACATATACAGATATACACACACAGGAACACGCACATACAGATATACACACATGCAGATATACACACACAGACACACTCACATTCAGATATACACACACACATTCAGATACACACACATACAGATTGTAAGACAGTGCGGGGGATCATATGCGAGGGGCGCTATGTCTCTCCCAGAATGCGCACTGTCACATATTGAGCCCGGTATAGGATGTAGGAAAGAGGGACAGTCCACTCCCTCTGCTTCAGGTCTTGCAGGTTTCCCTGGAAGGAGACACAGGGTTAAAAGCATGGTTAGGAGACAGGGCGGGGTTCCCTGTGGATAGTTTTGAGCCTGAAGCTGAAGCAGCAGCATCTAATGACCGAACAGGTCACGAGCTCCAGGGGCCATGTGGGGTAATAACACGGCTTAGCCTGGGAGGGCTGGGAGCTCGGTGCGACTTCAGCCAGAGAGCTCATAACCGGAAGGGACCGGGTTACTATCTGTGAACTGTATCCATTGTACCCGGCTGCGAGTTTTCCGGCACCTTGTGCCACCACTGTTTTTCAGCAATAAATCTGGGTACTGTATGAACTACTACCGGGCTCAACGTTTGTCCTGTCTTGCAATCCCGGCGCTGCCCCACATATGGTGGAGAATGCGGGCAACCTGAACTACGAACTGCATGTCCATACTTAAACCAGCCAAGCTACAGTTCAGGTCCGCCGCCAGTATGGAAGAAATCCTAAGGCAGCTGGTGCTTACCCAGCAGCAGCAACAAGAGCAGCAACACGACAGAGGAGCAGCAGTGGACGGCAGTTTCAACAACAGCAGAAAACGAATTGAACTTCTCCTGCAGCAAATTATGAGACCCGCCAGCAGCGCCTCCCCCGGAACGGCGTGAGGCCCGGGACGGGTCGATCGGCACTGAGGAAGCTGAGTCCGGAGGACACGTAGAAGCCTTCCTCACCGTCTACGAGTGCACCGCAGAGTGAAAAGGCCTCCCTGCCGCTCAGTGGGCTGAAGTGGTGGGCCATTCCTAATGGGCGACGCCCAGAAGGCCTACACGGACCTCAGTTGGGAGGATGCACAGGACTACGGGAGACTTAAAGGTGAGATCCTTGCTAGACTGGGGGTCATACTTATGTACGAGCCCAACGAGTAGTTTTCCTGGTCCTATGTGGAGTCCAAGCCGGCTCGCTCCCAGGTGTATGACTTATTGCAGTTAGTAAAACGGTGGCTCCAAACTGAGAGTTTGACTCCGGGACAGATGGTGGAAAGGGTGGTGGTCGACCGGCTGGTACGGACTCTACCGGTCGCGATACAGCGTTGGGTGGGGCAAGCGGACCCGGGTACCTTGGACCAGGTGGTTAGCTTGATAGAGCGATATACAGCCACCCAGGAGTTCATACGGACTCTGCCCCACTGCGGCTGTCACGCGGCCTCCGGAGCCAGGCAAAGGTGTACGTCCATACACGGGGGACCCACCTAAACATGTACCCGCTGAGGGGGTACCCGGAATATGGCTGGCAGGAGACCAGGCTCCCCTAGAAGGAGCTTCGGACAGGGTGCCACTGCTATGTGGTGCTGGCGTTGCAAAGGACCGGGACATGTGGCTGCCTATTGCCTACTAACTATGGAACCCATGGACTGCGGGTTCACATGCCGGGTCTCGATGTATGCCAGCCCCGTGCTTACTGCAGATGCGGTGGTTCCCCCAATGGAACCACATCTGTGCCCGGTGCTCATTAATGGACACAGAGCAGAAGCTCTCTTGGACTCCGGCAGTTTGGTGACGCTAGTTCATGCGTCCTTAATCCCCGGGTTGCAACTCACTGGGGGACTGATCGGGTTCCGTGTATACACGAGGACCTTCGCGAGTATCCGACCACAGAGGTAACTCTGTCCATTCCGTGTGGAGAGGTGGTCCATGTGATTGGAGTGGTAAAGTCTCTACCCTACGGGACTGTGCTGGGAAGAGACTTACCATTGATTTGGTCCTTATGGGGGAGGAGGAGTAATCCCTGGAATCCAGGAAATCGGGGTGCTGAACCCGACGACCCTGAGACCGGGATACCTGCCGTAGGGGTTCGCCAACACAGGGCTAGAGTGTCACCCCGATAGGTTCCCCCTAGAGGTATTGGCAGGAGAGGTCGAGGAGACCGCACCATTCCAGAGCTGGAAGTATCCCGGGGAAAGTTTGGGACAGCCCAGCTAAGGATCCCACACTGACCCAGGCCCAGAAAGGGTAACAGAAGTCAACGGGGTAGCTCAGCAACCGAGGGCAGAGAATGTGTTTCCACGCATGGTGGTCAACCGGGAGTTCGCTCTATAGGGTGGACAAAATCCGGGATGAGGTCGTGGACCAACTGGTAGTACCGCAGACGACACCGTCAGGCGGTCCTAGAGATGGCCCACTCCCACCTGCTAGGGAGCCACGTTGGGGCTAAGAAAACGCAAGAGCGCATCTTGTGAAGGTTCTTCTGGCCGGGCGTGTATGCGGATGTCCAGAGGTACTTTGACTCCTGCCCGGAATGTCAGCTGACCACACCCATTGCCACTTTCCATAGTCCATTGGTACCTCTACCGGTTATAGTGGAACCTTTTGAACGGATCGCAATGGATCTGGTGGGGCCTATAGTTAAGTCAGCACGGGGCCACCAGCACATACTCGTGGTCGATCGACTACGCCACCCAGTACCCGGAGACGATTCCGTTAGCCACACCTCGGCGAAACTGATTGCCCGGGAACTGTTTGCCATGTTCTGTCGCCTAGGACTACCTAAGGAGATCCTCATGGATCAGGGGACTCCTTTTATGTCTAAAGTGACCCTGGAAGGTGTAAACTGCTCAACATAAAACAGCTGCGTACCTCGGTGTATCTTCCCCAGACCGACGGGTTAGTTGAGCGGTTTAACAAAACCCTGAAGTCCATGCTTAAAAGGTGGTAGCCAAGGATGGAAAGGATTGGACATGTTACTGCCCTATTTATGTTTGCCATCCAGGAGGTACCGCAGTTGTCTACGGGATTTTCTCCCTTTGAACTGTTGTACAGCCGGAATCCTAGAGGGCTGTTGGATGTCGCCAAAGAGACATGGGAACAGGAACCCACTCCCTATAGGAGCGTAATTGATCACGTGGCTAAGATGCAGGACCAGATTACGGCGGTCCGGCCTATTGTAAAAGAGCACCTAATAGATGTCCAAGGATCTCAAAGCCGCAGGTATAAAAATAGGGCCACTGTTAGGACCTTTGAGGTGGGAGACCGAGTATTGGTTTTAGTGCCCACTACGGAAATTATTGGCCAAATGGCAAGGGCCATATGAAATCCAGTAAAAAGTAGGAGAAGTGAATTACAGGGTATACCAACCGGGAAGAGGAAACCCGTGCAGCTGTACTCTGTCAATTTACTCAAAGTGTGGAAAGACCGGAGTGCCTGATCACGGAGGCTTCCCTGGCTTGGTTGACCAGAGACCCTCCACCTTCGACCAGGTGGGAGACCGAAGGGGTAATGATAAGTGACACCCTCACTAAGGCCCAGCGACGGGAGGCTCGAAAGCTGGTGCAGCAGAATCCAGAAGTATTCTCTGACCTGCCCGGCTGTACTTCCGTCATTCAACATGGCATTGTCACCGAGCCCCGGGTGAAGATGCAAGTGAAACCGTACCGGGTACCCGAGGCCCGACAGCAAGCCATCGCGGCCGAAGTGAAACACATGCTCGAGTTAGGAGTTATAGAGGAATCCCGGAGCTAGTAGGGTAGTCCCATTGTGCTGATTCTGAAGCCAGAAGGATCGCTGCGGTTCTGCAACGACTTCCGGAAGTTGATTGAAGTATTGAAGTTCGATCTTTTCCAATGCCCCGGGTGGAAGAGCTAATTGAAAGACTGGGGCAGGCCCAGTACTTCACGACGCTCAATCTGACCAAGGGATACTGGCAGGTACCGCTAACACAGTCAGCCAAGGAGAAGTACGCCTTTGTTCCCCGGAGGGCCTCTATCACTATGTTGTGTTGCCTTTTGGGTTGCATGGGGCCCCAGCTACATTCCAGCAGCTCATGGAGTGTTGGAGCCTCATCGGAAGTACGCGTCCGCTTACTTAGATGACATCATCATCTTTAGTAAGTATTGGCAAACCCACTTATCCCAGGTACAGGCAGTGGTGGATTCCCTCAGGGCAGCCGGCCTGACAGCAAATCCAAAAAATGTGCCATGGGCTCGAGGAGGCTCGATACCTGGGGTATGTGATCAGGCGAGGGGTTATCAAACCCCAAATAAAGTAGATCGAGGCCATTCAAAAGTGGCCCCGACCAGTGTCTACCAAACAGGTGAGGGCGTTCCTCGGCATAGTTGGGTACGATCGATGCTTCAGACCCAACTTTGCTGGGCGAACGGCGGCCCTGTCCGACCTGTTAAAAGGGAAGAAATCTGCTTTGGTGCATTGGAATCCCCAAGCAGAAGCAGCCTTTCAGTCCATGAAGTTGGCCTTGTGCGGACAGCCCATCCTCATCAGTCCTAACTTCAAACACACCTTCGTTGTGCAAACAGACACCCGGAGGTGGGGCTGGGGGCTGTGCTATCGCAAGAAGTGGACGGAGAAGAACATCCGGTCACTTACTTAAGCCGGAAATTGTCCCGGCGGAAAAGTATTATAGCATAATGGAGAAGAAGTGCTTGGCTGTTAAATGGGCCTTGGAGTCCCTACGCTATTATTTGCTCGGGCAACAGTTTCGGTCGGTTACAGATCACGCTCCCCTGGTCTGGATGCGAAACGCCAAGGAATGGAACGCTCAGGTCACCCGGTGGTTCCTGTCCCTCCAAAACTTAAGTTTTTCAGTGGAGCACCAGGCTGGCAAGTTGCATGGCAATGCGGATGCCCTGTCCCACAAGTTTGAACCGAGGGGGTGGGGGTGTGTGAGACAGTGCAGGGGATAATATACGAGGGGCGCTATGTCTCCCCCAGAATGCGCACTGTCACATATTGAGCCCGGTATAGGGTGTAGGAAAGAGGGACGGTTCACTCCAGCCTCGGACTGCTCTGGCGGGTAACCGGGTAAAACTCATGGGAGGCCCTCAGGTCTAGAGGCCCTGCCCACCTAGCCCCACCTCTCACTACCCCCTGCTGAACAGAGCGGGCCAAGCGGGTCCGATCCGTGCGACGGTGCGAGTGCACACACATCACAGCCGCCCGCAGACAGTCTGCATCCGTCCCTAAGTGACTGACAGTCTGTCAGTCACTTAGGGACGGGTGCTGCAGCGGTGGGGAATGTCCAGCCGCGAAGACCTTCTTTCCGACTAGAGACAGCAGTGCTCGGCCGGCAGCTGCATTGTGTGACTGCTGGCCCTCTAAGCCAGCGCACATGCTGTAAAGAAGCAGAGCACTGTCTGCACATACAGGGACTTCCACACACAGGCAAGTGCCAGAGCAGCAAGGATGTGGTCTGTGGGCAGCGACAGCACATGAAGTCCTCCGTCCTACAGATGAAGAGGATCAGGCAGAGTTGCAGCAATCAGTGTGGAAGCAGATTAGGTTTGTGTGCCCCCCAGTAGCAGCAGCAATCAGTGTGCCCCCGTAGCAACAGCAACATATGCTCCCCCATAGCAGCAGTAGTGTTCCCCCTCAGCTGCAGCAATATGTCTCCCCCCCCCAGCAGCAGCAATATGTGCTCCCTCCCCATTGCAGCAGTAATCAGTGTGCCCGCTCAGCTGCAGCAATATGTCACCCTCCAGTTGCAGCAATATGTGTCCCCAGCAGCAACAATCAGTGTGCCCCCCAGCTGCAGCAATGTGTCCCCCCCAGCAGTAATGTGTGCCCCCCAGCAGCAGCAATATGTGTCCCCCTCGAGAAGCAGCAATATGTCCCCCCCATTAGCAATATGTGTCCCCCAGCAGCAGCAATATATGTGTATGTGTGCCCTTAAGCAGCAGCAATATGTGTGTCCCCCAGCAGCAATATGTCTCCACCAGCAACAGCATAAAGTGTGCACCCCAGCAGCAGCAATATGTGTGCCCCTCCAGCAGCAGCAAAATGTGTGCCCCCCAGCAGCATCAATATGCGTGCTCCCCCAACAGCAGCAGCAAAATGTGTGCCCCCAGCAGCAATATGTGTGCCCCCCAAACATCATAAGCAATATGTGTGACCTCCCAGCAGCATCAGCAATATATGCCCCCCAGCAGCAGCAATCAGTGTGCCCCCCAGCAGCAATATGTGTGTGCCCCCCAACAGTAACAGTGTGTCTGTGCTCCCTCACCCCCAGCAGTAGCAGTATGTCTGTGACCCCCCCATAGCAGCAGCGTGTTTTTGCCTCCCATAGCCTGGTGCCGGAGACCGGGAGTCGCAGAGGGAGAAGCTGCCGGGTACCTAGTGCCGGACACCGGGAGCCGCAGAGGAAGAAGCTGCCTGGTGCCGGGTACCTGGTGCCAGAGACTAGGAGCCACAGAGGAAGAAGCTGCCTGGTGCCGGAGACCGGGAGCCAAAGAGGAAGAAACTGCTGGGTACCTGGTGCCGGAGACCGGGAGCCGCAGAGGAAAAAGCTGTTGGCTACCTGGTGCCAGAGACCAGGAGCCACAAAGGAAGAAGCTGCTGGGTACCTGGTGCCGGAGACTAGGAGCTGCAGAGGAAGAGGCTGCCTGGTGCCGGCGAGCGGGAAACTGAGAGCCACAGAGGAAGAAGCTGCCTGGTGCCAGAGACCGGGAGCCGCAGAGGAAGAATTTGCCTGGTGCCGAAGATCGGGAGCTGCAGAGAAAGAAGCTGCCTGGTGCCGGGTTCCTGTTGCCGGTGACCGAGCGCTGCAGAGGAAGAAGCTGCCGGGATCCGGGATCAGGAGCGTGGAGACAGGTAAGGCGCTGTTACAGCCGAAGATAGTAGCCTGGGGGACAGAGTGGGATAGATGGATGGATAGATGGATGGTGTGACCTGGAAGAGGGGGCAGAATAGGGTGGATGTGTGGGGGGCATTATGGAAAAGGGGAGAGAACGTGATGGATGTATAGGGGGGCGACATAGAAAAGGGGGGAGAACGGGATGGATGAATGGATAGGGGCGGCATAGAACGGGGGGAGTAGCTGGATGGATGGGGGCCGGCATGGAAAAACGGGGAGAAAATGGATGGATGGGGGAGAAGGTGCATGGATGGAGGGGGGATTGGGAGAAGGTACATGCATGGTTTGGTGGATGGGGGAGAATGTACATGGATGGATGGGGGATGGGGGAGAAGTTACATGGAATGTGGGAGAGAAGCCAAATGGAACATGGGAGAGGGGAGAAGCTACATGGATGAGGGATAGGGGAGAGGCCGCGTGGAACAAGGGAGGGGAGAGGCTGTGTGGTGCATAGGAGGGGAGAGGCTGCGTGGAACATGGGAGGTGAGAGGCTGCGTGTAACCTGGAAGGGGGATGGCGGGGAAGGATGAGCTGCATGAGACATATTGGGGGAGGATAAGCAACATGGGATTCAGGGGAATAGGGGTGAGGATGAGCTGTATGCAACATATGGATGTAAGATGAGCTGCATGGGACATATCGGGGGTGAACAGTATGGGACATGTGGGAGGAGGATGAGCAGTATGGGACATATGGAAGGAGTATGAACAGTATGGGACATTTAATCTGCATACACATTTATATAGGGAACGTACTGTTCTGGTGATGTAGTGACGGTGGTTCTGATTATGTATTATTGTATTGCTGATGGTTCTAGTTATGTACTGACAGGGGTTATAGTAATGTATTATTGTATTGATGGGGTTTCTGGTGATGTATTGATTGTTTTTGGTGATGTATTACTGTATTGACAATGGTTCTGGTGATATACTGACAGTGGTTCTGGTGAGGTATTGTATTGACGGTGGTTCTAGTGATATGTTATTGTATTGACGGTGGTTCTGGTGATGTAGTCATGTGGATGCTGTAATCTTTAAAGGGAACCTGACCCCTAAAAATCACCGCCCATCCTATTAATACCTGTCCCTGCACCATCATTATGCTATTCTACCTATCCCTTTGTGTAAAAATTGTGTAGTTTGAAACATTCAAAAAGTGATTTTGATACCTCTACAACTACGGCTTCTTGTCTCCTGAGAAATCGCACAGGGCGTTCCCTGTGACTTCTTTTCACAGCCTTTAGTGCTTGTATTCACGCCCGATGGGTGTGATAAACCATTTGAATCCTCCTAGCCTCCACCATGGGCGGATCAGCCGATATGACGCTAATCGCGTCATTTCAGGCGCTGCTGACGTCGATACACCCTTTCAGTGTATCGACAGACCTCAAGCTGCGCATTGTGCATGGTTTAGGTATACTTTACGGCAGCTCATGTGATGAGCTGCGGTAAAGTACACCTCACGCATGCGCAATACTTACATCATTACCAGCCGCTGCATTTTAAAGGCCTTTCCCACGAACAAGGTTAATTTAAAGTTCATCTTAATAATAAGTAGACCCTGTAATGATAATAATTTCCACAATTGGATGTGTTTAAAAGAAAATGTTCCTGGGCTGAGATAAACTTATATATGTGCCCCTGCTGTGTACTGTGTAATGGATGTGTCTGACCGTACAGGGATTCTCTCGACACAGGAACATTATTTTTAAACACCTCAAATTATGGAAATTATTATTCCAAAATCTATTGATTAAAATTAACTTTAAAATTAATTTTGTTGATGGGAAAACCCTTTTAATAATTGGGATATAAGTCTCACATTCATCTGATGGTGTGGTTTCCACAGGTCGGATTCCACCAATAAATAAGTGATCACCTATTGAACCTGTGGATCACTGATAACTTGTTTTCACCAAAGAATCTCTTTAATATAAAGTACAGTAATTGTACATCGCAGTTCTGCTGAGCGCAGAGTGATGTGCAGGAGCCGCCAATATAATGGGTATAACAGCTACCAGGTATTTACATATAGCTGAAGGGTGGGTGGGCCCCTGAAATCAATTTCCCTGGTGGGCCCCAGACACCTCAGTCCGACCCTGTTCCACTCCCTCTCCTCCAGGTCTTGCAGATTTCCCTGGAAGGAGACACAGGGTTAAAAGCATGGTTAGGAGACAGAGCGGGGTTCCCTGTGGACAGTTTTGGCCTGAAGCTGAAGCAGCAGCATCTAACGACTGGACAGGTCAAGAGCTCCAGGGCTCGTGTGAGGTAATAACACGGCCTAGCCTGGGAGGGCTGGGAGCTCGGTGCGACCTCAGTCGGAGAGCTCATAACCGGAAGGGACCGGGTTGCTATCTGTGAACTGTATCCATTGTACCCGGCTGCAACCTGGATTCCGGCATCTTGTGCCACCACTGTGTTTTCAGCAATAAATCCGGGTACTGTATGAACTACTACCGGGCTCAACGTTTGACCTGTCTTGCAATCCCGGCGCTGCCCCACAAGATTTACATACACACATTCAGATATACACACATTTAGATATACACACACACATACAGATCTACAGTACACATACACATTCAGATATACATACACACATACAGATATAGACACACACACACACATACAGTTAAGCCATCCTTCACATCTATGTGCCCCTGCGTTTGCCTGACCTGCGCTGGTGCAAGTGCAAGCACAGGTGCATTCACACCCCCGTGCAGGCAAGCGCATAGGTGCATAGATGCAGAGCTCTTGCGCTCGCTTGTGCTCATGCCGCCATTACCTGCTATGGGCGAGCACAGCCAACCGCAGGAGCCCAAAACTCGGAAGCGCAAGTGTGACAGGGCCTGTGTCACAGTGCATGCGTTTGTCCAGACGCACCCAGAAACGTGACATTACGAGTTTCCGGGTGCAGCTGGACAAGCGCATGCGCTGTGACACCGACCCTGTCACACTTGCGTTTCCGGGTTTCGGGCTCCTGCGTCGGCTGCGCTCGCCCATAGCAGGTAATGGCGGCATGAGTGCAAGTGAGCACAAGGGCTCTGCATCTATGCACCTATACGCTTGCCCGCACTGGGCTGTGAATGCACCTATGCTTGCACTTGCGCCAGCGCAGTGCAGGCAAACGCAGGGGCACATAGATGTGAAACGTTCCATATACAGACACAGACAGATATACACACACATTTAGATATACACAGACACATTCAGATATACACACACACATATAGATATACAGTCACACATACAGGTTTACACACATACACACATACACCGCTCCCTAGCTCACCTATCCTGGGTCTGCATCCTCTGCTCCTCTGCCAATCGGATATCTGGCGTCCAGGCGTGCTGTGTCTTGGAGCCATCGCCGGGTCCCTTTCGTGTCTCCTGACCACCGGGCTCACACACCAGCACACTACACTGTTCGGAACCATTAATGTAATGAGTGGTGCACTAGGTGCGGCTGCGCTCCTCCCCTGTTACTCTAGGGGCTGGCATGGCTCATCCTGACACTCCCCTTGACCAATAGCTGTCCGTCCTCTGGTATATCAGGCCACCTTTGCTGATGGGAGGTGCCTGATTATTGCGTTTGTAAGCTTCTGTTTCTCTGGCTGATAGTCAGGTCCTCCTTGTGCTCTCCTCCGGTAGACCCATTCCTCTCCTAGCCTCGGGCTCTGATCCCTCGAATCCTCCTTAGCTATACCGTAGTATAGGCTAACCCTACGAGCCACCCCTAGGTCTAGGACCAGCTCACCCATTGATGCATGTTCAAGACCTGGCAGTCTGGCCAATCAGGTGGCTGGTAGCGATCAGGTGGTTTGTGACGTCTGGCCATCTGATTGGCCAGATCGCTACCAGCCATCTGCTTGGCTGTCAGACTCACAGGTCCTTGTCGTTGATCAGATGTCTTCTTTGCCTTTCCCGGTGCAGGCGTCGGATAGGCGAGTATGATATTTTTTTATTTTTTAACAACATTTATTCGAAAGTTAAAGGACTACTCGCTACTCCCAAGTAATCACATGAAACTCGGGTAGCAAGTAGCCCGAATATCGTTATTATTCGGCGAGTACCGAATAGTAATGATTATACGCACTCATCCCTAGCGGTGACCCTAAGTTGTGTCGAGGCTTCGTCAACCAGTTTCGTCTACACTTTGAACTCCTGCCACAGCAGTATCCCACCGATTGGGCCAGGGTGACCTTTGTGGTGTCCCACCTGGAGGGTGAGTCCCAGGCGTGGGTTAACCCTCTATGGGAGCGTGATGACCCTGCGATCTCTCACTTGTCGACCTTTCTGGAGACATTCCATAAGGTCTTCGATGTACCCGGCCGGGTCGCATCTATTACAGAATCCCTCTTCAACCTCCATCAAGGGACCCTCACCGTTGGGCAGTACGCCGTACGATTCCACACCCTCTCCGAGTTGAGATGGAATAATCAGGCATTGACTGGAGCTTTCTGGCGTGACCTGTCCGGCAGGATAAAGGACGACCTCACAGGTTGGGATATCCCAGCAGAGCTGGAGGACTTGATCTCGCTAGCCACTCCATCGATTTGCGTTTCCAGGAATGCTCCATGAATCCGCCAGGGAGAGGAGATCCATCTGACCGCTTCCCTCTGAATGCAGTCCACCCAATCCACGGGCTGTGATGTGTGCCGCTGCCCCCTTTTCCGAACCTATGCAGCTGGATCGGTTCAGGATGGCGGAACAATGCCGAGAGGAGAGTCTGGCTCATGGCCTACGCCATGTACTGTGGAGACGCATCCCATCAGCACCGGTATTGTCCTGAAAGACCGGGAAACTCCTCCGCCTAGGTCAAGTAATAGAGGCCATCCTACGTGAAGCGATGCCTCTCAACCCTTCATCCTGCCTGTGCAGGTGATACGTCCCCAGAGACGCTTCTCTGAGCTAGCCTGTGTGGATTCTGGGGCACAGGAAACTTTATTCGGCAAGAGGCAGTGACTCTGCTTGGAATCCTCATGATACCTCTGTTGATGCCTCACGTAATTGCCTCTGTGGATAGGAGACCACTGCAAGAGATCGTTACGAGGTGATGGAAGAGGTGGAGATGAAGATCGGGCTCTACACCGTGAAAGAATTGCCTTCTACGTCCTGCCCGCTCTCTCCCATGCCCTACTTCTCGGGCTTCCTGGCTCCGGACTCACAAACCTGCCCTGGACTGGGGATGTCTGCTGTAGTGTCCTCTCTGCCAAGAGAGATGCCTGCAGTCCATTCTGCCATCTTGTTCCCCGCAACTGGCTTCTGTTCTTCCTGGTTTACGACTGCCTATTGGCAGTACGCGGATGTCTTCAACAAGACAGAGGCAGAAGTCCTCCCGCCTCATTGGCCATATGATTGCCCTATAGACCTGGTTCCTGGTGCTACACCACCCAGGGGACGAATCTACCTATTGTCTTCACCGAGTCGCAAGCCACGTCTGAGTATATCACAGACAATTTGGCTAGTGGCTTCATCCAAAAGTCCACGTTCCCTGCTGGCGCAGGCTTTTTCTTTGTGAAGAAGAAGGAGGGCACCCTTCGACCCTGTATAGATTATAGGGGCTTGAATGCATTCCGGAGCTCTTTTACAGGCTCAAAGGGGCTTGCATCTTCACGAAATTGGACCTACGAGGAGCCTTCAACCTGGTTCGCATACATACCGGGGACAAAAGGAAGCTGCTTTCTACCCCAAGAACGCAATTATGAGTATTTGGTCATGCCATACGGGTTGTGTAACGCCCCCGCGGTGTTCCAAGAGTTCATCAATGACATTTTCCGTGATCTGTTGTACACGTGGGTGGTGAAATATGTGGATGACATTCTCATCTTCTCCCCGGATTTATCCCCTCATAGATGGGACGTGCGGCAAGTCCTCCTGCGACTGACGAGGAATTGGTTGTACGCCAAGATGGAGAAACGTGTCTTTGATCAGACCTCTCTGCCCTGTCTCGGATACATCATCTCTGATTCTGGATTCCAGATGAACTCTGAGAAGCTCTCCGCCGTTCTGAAGTGGCCCCGCCCTGTGGGATACTAAGGCTATCCAGTGGTTCCTTTGCTTTGCTAATTATTACAGGTAATTCATTCCCCATTTCTCTTCCTTGATCAAACCCATCACGGCTCTCATCTGTAGGGAGCAAAGTCCTGCAACTGGACCCCGGAGGCTGAAGAAGCCTTCTCCACCTTAAAACGCTCCTCCTCCGAGGCTCCTACCTTGTACCGACCAGAGGTAAACAGACAGTTCATTGTAGAGGTAGACGCCTCCTCCTTAGGAGCAGGGGCTGTCCTCTCCCAGAAATCTCTTCGGGTCAGGGTTAGTCACCTGCGGGTTTTACTCCAAAGCATTTACCGCATGGGAGTGCAACTATTCTATCGGGGATCATGAATTGTTGGCCATCAAATTGGCATTAGAGGAGTGGCGACACTTCCTCATGGGTGCCGTTCATCCGTTCATTATCTTCACTGACCATAAGAACCTGCTTATCTCCAGTCCACCCAGAGGCTCAACCCCCGGCAGTTCCGGTGGTTCCTGGTCTTTGCATGCTTCAATTTTGAACTGCACTTCGGCCTGGCAGCAAAAATGTCAAGGCTGATGTAATGTCAAAGTCCTTCGAGCTGTGGGATGTGGAGGAGGAACCCTTCCATATCCTTGACTCTACCTAGATAAACACTGTTGCTCCCTTATGTATAGCTGGACTTCCGCCAGTAAGACCTTCGTGGCACAGGATAAGAGGAAGACGGTCTTGTTATGGGGACACTCGTTGAGAATTGCCGGCAATGTCGGAGTTAATAAGTCTCTCTCTTTGATCTCTCGTCACTATTGGTGGCCTACATCGGTCAAGACGTCCACAATTTTGTTGCTTCATGTCGTCTTGTGCTAGAAATAAGGTGTCCATGAAGTTGCTGGCTGGACATCTACTGCCTCTCCCAGTTATATTGGCTCCTTGGCAACACATAGCCATGGATTTTATTACGGATCTTCCCTGCTCCTCTGGCTGTACGGTCATATGGGTAGTTGTGTATCGCTTCTCTAAAATAGCCCACTTTGTTCCTTTGCCCGGTCTACCATCCGCTCCTGAGTTGGCCAAGATATTCATTGAACACATCTTCCGGCTCTATGGATTTCTTCGTCATATGTGTCTGACAGGGGAGTCCAGTTCACTTCCCGGTTCTGGAGGGCGCTGTGCAAGCATATGGACATCACATTGGACTTCTCCTCTGCCTATCATACTCTGTCCAATGGGCAGGTGGAGCTCATTAACCAATTCCTCACCACCTATCTTCGGCACTTCACCAACGATCATCACAATAACTGGACCTGTCTCCTTCCTTGATTGGAATTCACTTACAACAATCACTCTAGTGAGTCGTCAGCTAAATCTCCTTTTGTCGTAGTATTCGGGAAACATCCAGGTTTGCCTCTTCTGATATCCTCAGCGTCCGGCAACCCGGTGGCTGATGCATTGTCCGTGGACTTCTCCAAGATCTTGAGAGATACCAGAGATGCCCTTACACAAGTTTCCGGCAGGTGAAAAGGCATGCCCATAAGAGACGCCTGGATTCTCCATCTTTCCTCCCAGGCGATAAAGTGTGGGTTTCTTCTAGATACGTCAGGCTGAAGGTGCCATCCTACAAGTTAGGGCCACATTATATCAGTCCCTTCAAGTCCTGGGACGCATCAACGACGTTGCCTATAAGCTGAGAATGCCTGCCTTACTTCACATCCCTAACTCCTTTCATGTCTCGTTGTTGAAACCAGTGGTGCTTAATCGCTTTCATCCATCCTCCAGGACTGTGCTACGGCCTCTCAGCTCTGAGAACGTCTATGAAGTCAGGGACATCCTTGCCATGAAGAAGAGTAGAGGCAAAACCCTCTTCCTAATTGACTGGGTAGGCTTCAGTCCTGAGGAGAGATCCTGGGAGCCACAGGAGAACATTGATGCACCACGTGTTTTGGCGAGGTTCTTCACACACCTTCGGAGGAGGGGCATGAGGGAGGGTGTACCGTTAGGTCCCTTGGCACCGCTCCTCAGCTCACCTCTCCTGGGTATGCATCCTGTGCTCCTCTGCCGATTACGCATCCGGCGTCCAGGTGTACTGTGTCTCGGAGCCATCGCCGGGTCCCCTTCCTGTCTGCTCACCATCAGGCTCACACACCAACAAACTACAATGGTCAGAGTCATGAATGTAATGAGTGGTGCACTAGGCGCGGCCGCGCTCCTCCCCTGTGACTCTAGGGGCCGCCACGGCTCAACCTGACACTCCCCTTGACCAATAGCTGACAGTCCTCCGGTTTATCAGGCCTCCTCACTGATGGGAGGTGTCTGATTATTGAGTTAGTAAGCTTCTGCTTCTCTGGCTGTTAGTCAGGCCCTCTTTGTGCTCTCCTCCGGTAAACCCATTCCTGCTCTCCTAGCCTCGGGCTTTGATCCCTCGAATCCTCCTTAGCTATACCATAGTATAGGCTATCCCTACGAGCCGCCCCCCTGGTACTAGTAGCTGTGGTATTTAGACCAAGGATAGGGGTTGGTTAAACTAGGACCAGCTTACCCAGGAGAGTTCGGTACCACAGCCAAGTGGGTCCACTCTAGGGCGCCTTCCCCCAGAAGCGTGACAATATACAGATATACACATAGACACACACATACAGATATACACATACAGATATACAGACACACATACAGATATACAGACACACATACAGATATACACATACAGATATACAAACACATACAGATATACACACAGACACTAACACATATACAGATATACAGACACACAGATATGACACACAGATATACCCACACATACAGATCACACACACACACATATTACCTTATCCAGCTTTTCTTGATCGGTGCCCAGTAGGAGAGAGGAGCCACTCGGAACTGCACAGAGGCTGCAGAAGTTGAGCAGATGCAGGTTCTCCTAGGACCTTGATTTCAGTGATGTGATCAATCACATGACTGAACGGGTAGGTCCTTCAGCCTCAGTTCAGCTCCCGGGGCATTCTCTCCTGCTGTGTACCGATCACATAGATCAAGGCAGAGCAGGAGAGAGGGAGAGAGGACAACTGTCTGTGATTGGGTCTCTCACTGCTTCCGCTCAAAGACAGATGTGGGTCCTATCACTTCTTCAGTGCCCCGGCACCTACCTGGGTATGCCGTGTGCTGGCGCCGGGCCTGAGTGCGTTAGTGCATAGGGACAGTTCTGCTGCCACTCTGTGCTGCTCTATGATGCTCCGTCCTGCTTCATCCGCACTACACCACAAGATAGCTAGCTACTCGATCACTTTTTAAATAGACCCTCTCGCCCTCCTATTCTATCTGGACAAAGGCATTTTTTGCTGAGAACAAGTGTGATTACCAAATCTGCATTAATAAAGCTATGCTTTTTACATACAAATGACTGCCAAATTTTTATTATTCCCCAAAAAAGGCTGTGTTTAGCCTCAAAACAATAATTTCCAAATCCTTCATTTTTCCATAGAAAAGCTTTTTTTTGGCCTCAAAACAGTCATTGCAAAATCATTCATTTTATATTAAAAATGCTTTTTTAGTCTTAAAAGCAGTCATTGCCAAATCCAGAATGTCAAATCATTCAGTTTCTCCTAAAAAGGCTGTTTGGCCTCAAAACAGTCATTGCCAAATCCTTCAATTTCTACTACAAAGGCATTTTTTTTTGCCTCAAAGCAGTCACTGCCAAATCCTTCTTTTTCTACTAAAAGGCATTTTAGTTGCCTCAAAGCAGTGATTGCTAAATCTTTCATTTACTACTAAAAAGGCTTTTTTTTGGGCCTAAAAGCAGTGATTGCCAAATCCTTCACTTTCACCTAAAAAGTCTGTGTTTGGCCTCAAAGCAGTGATTGCCAAATTCTTCATTTTCTACTAAAAAGGCATTTTTTGTCAAAAGCAGTGATTGCCAAATATACAACTTCATTCTGCGTCAATTGATGCCACTTTCATGCTGTCTGTCCCTAATTTTTTTTAAATGGTGATACTCTTCTTGGGCTGTCTTTGTTGTGTGTTTTCTGAATTAAACAGGACTCTCTGAGCACGATGCCTACACATGTGAATGACCCACCTAAATTTTTCTTCTCTTAGTAGTCAGTGTAGCTTATACTTGTGACACTTGAGTATAGCACATCATAAAATTTATTGGAGCGGTTTCTTAAGGTATGATGGTCCCTGCCCATTAGACCTATACATGGCACTGACCCACCTGACTAAATCCTTTGGTAGTAGTCTGTAAAGCTGATACTTGTGCCACCTGAGTATGGTGCAGCATAAAATGTATTAGAGCTGTTGCATGAGGTATGAGGGCCCACGGCCTAACAGTCCTTCACCTATCACTTATCCCCCTGTTTCTGATCAATGTTTAACCTTGAAATGCTAAGCCAGGCCCTGTGTTCAGACCCTGTGCCATGCATGCAGGCTGTACCATTGTAAAATTTTTAGTCTGGGTCAAATGATGCCACTTTCATGGTGTTTGCCCACTAATTTTTTTTGAAATGTGGAGACTCTTCTTGGGGTGTCTTTATTGTGTGTTTTGTGAATTTAGCAGGGCTCTCTGAGCACCATGCCTACACTTGTCAATCATCTCCCTGTCCCTGATTAATTTTGAAGCTTGAAATACTGGGCCAGGCCTTGTCCCATGTATTCATAATGCACAATGATAAAAATGTTAATGCCTGGGAATAGATGGCACTTTTCCAGCTCCTAATTTGAGCTGTTTTGGCAGCTGTTGGGTCCTTTCTAAGGTGTTTCTATGCATTTGATTTTTCTTACCATTGATTTCAATGGGGATTGGAAGTTTGGCAAACCGTTTGGCAAACATATGTCAATTCAGTGAACCAAACTCGAACTTGAAAAGTTTCACTCATCTCTACTAATAATGCAATATGATTTCAAATCTTAACCCTGCTGTTCTGTTTGGGTCATAGTGACCCGTAGACAATTTTTTGTAACCCTGTAGATATTTTTCTATAAGTTTCTAAAACTTGAGGTTACTTGACTTTTCTTCATTTGGGGGGACCTATCTATGAGTATTTTTTTTTTTTATGTTTACTTTTAGCTACACGCCGATTGTACACTTGTCGTGTTCGGGTCATAGTGACCCGGCATCATTTTTTATAGCTGTGAGGCCATATATTTTTCAGTGAAATAGAGGAGTTATAATCTCAGTTGGGTCTATTTATTGCATCTACTATTGTATATCAATTTATTTATTTCCTAAATTATTTCAATTGGGTCCTACACACAATCTGCCGGGTGTATGCATTGAGATCTGCGCACCATAAAAATGGCTTTATATTGATTATTTTTGTGCGCAGTCTATACTAAAATGTAGAGTGCATCCAGAGAGATCACTAGGTGTGCACTACACGTGTATATTCTGCGCAGAACGGACTGCGCAGTACGCACTGTGTAAGAGGGCCTTATTTTGTAAAGCTGAGCTCTAAAGGCCTCCAAATTATTTTTTTCAAAAACTTGGAAACTTGGAAAACCACTGGTTAGGCCGTATATTGAGGAAAGAAAGGTAACACCCAGAACAGAAGGAGCAGCAGGCCTTGAACAGAGTATCCAGCAACATTCTCAGGAAAGTGAAACCATGGCCTCCACAACACTTCTACCCCCATGGGCTCTGCCAGCGATGCTTCAAGAATAAAAAGAAAAAGGTGCAGCTATTGCCCTTATTCTTGTGATAATAAAACAAGTATTGCATGTTTTGGATGCCAAAAATTCTTATGCAAAGCCTATGTTTATTGTTCTTCATGCAAGAATACATAGTACAAAGTACTATTACAAAGTAATATTACCATGTGAATATGTTTACATTGAAGTGTTTATTATGGTTAATGTTTTTTCACAAAATGTGTGATTTGCTTGTTTTGGTTTGTTTTTTTTACCACATATGTGTAGTTTGCTATTTTTCGTTTTGCTTATTACTAAGTTTTTTCTGAATAAGAAAAAAAGATTTCAATTTAATTTTTTTTTTTTTTTTTATTTCCAAACATGTTCCCATACAGTCTAGTAAGCAAAAGGTATAAAAATAATTGAGTTAGAGTATCTAAAATCAAGTTAAAACCAACAAACCAAAATGTCTTTAAGGTACATAGAGTCACACAATGCATCTCATGTGTTATACAACCAGTTTTATTTGTAGAAAAACAAGTGATTGTCACAGCTAGTAAGCAAAAGTGCATCAGTGAAAAAGGGAGGGATTTCAGGGACAAAGTGCAGGGTGCAAAGAGAGATCAAACACAGGACCCAGAATTTTACATAACAGACATCTCAAAGGTAATGACATTAATATAAAAGGTAAAATTCCCCCACAGAGAATACAGTTGCAGTCTTTTGCATGAGTTGCAGCCAAAGTGTTTATTATCTAAAATCAAGATTTAATAAACCGGGTCATAGTGACCCAGAAGCAATACAAGTGTATAGTACATGGGAACAGAACAGCAGGGTTAAGAATATATTAACAAAAATGATCATAGCCTTTAGAGTGTTAAATGTGTCATGTAAGATCAGGAATACATTGTTTTTATATTACTTTCCAAAATTAGAATGGTCATTAATGCAGTATGCCCTGATGGGCAGCTATGAAGAACATGGAGTGGAATTGTTATTCTGTATGCAATAAGCAACCCTGTGCTGTTGTGTTCATTGTGAAAGATGTAGGATTTATGGTATTGGATGAGATTGTAATGAAGGAAAAGACTGATGGGAATGCTTCTCATTATTTTCTGGACGATCCTTCTAGCTTTTAATCTCCATCATGTGACATTCTGTGCACATGTAGATGAGCATCATAAATTTACCCCTCTGACACATAACACTACTGTAATAACTCTTCTGCATTTCTGCTAGGTAGCACATTCCACTTGGTGGAATTAAATTTTTATTTTTTATTGCACTATTAAGTGCTTGTGTTTTCGTTCATTGCAAAATCTGTCTTTCAAAGGCAAACTAACTCACCATTAGATGTTTCTACTAAAGATTTAAATCACATCTTAGCACATCAAAACCATATTAAGAACTAGATACTGGTAACTCTTGAAAAAGCCATACTGACTGTAAGAATATTGTTTAGATTTTATTAAATTGTGACTAGATTATCACATGCATTCTTTGTCTTATATACCGTAATTCCTTAGTTTTAGAGGTCCAAATAGAGGTGACAAAAGAGTATGCAAAAAAACTTCATTGCAGAAGGAAACACTTAAGTCTTTCTAACGGCACCCTTAAGGTACAGTTACACGTTACAACTTTACAACAATGTCGTTTGCGATCTCGGGAGCGCGCTGATTTTTTCCACAGCTGTTCAACATCACTGGTGAGCTGTCACACGTCCAGATATCGTGGACAACTCACCAACGATGTTGTGAGCAGGGATCGTTCGCAAACACCGCAAATGATCGATGCTCACTGCTGTGAATGGGCGAAGTCGGCCGTGACATTGCTAATGCATGCAGGAAAACCTGTCAACTCCGACTTGAACAACTATCGTTGTTGAATCGTGCGTTTACATGCAACAACGCAACAACGATGTTGTTTCAACATTATTCCTGACGTCACTTTTGAACGATGTCGGGAACGATGTTTAAAGGTGTAACGGGGCCTTTAGGTAACTACTCTACATGTATTCAACCTTTAAGGCCAGAGACACACAGTGTGAGATGCATGCAAGATACTCATATAAGTCTCGCATGACTCACCTGTAACGATTGTTGGCTCTCTGGACAGGAGTATGGATCTGCATGTGTTTCTTTGCAGCAGACATGCTCCTGTCCAGAGAACTGGCAGCCGAGGCATGCGAGACTTGTATGAGTATCTCAGATGCATCTTGCACTGTGTATCTCTGTCCTTAGGCTACGTTCCCACGATGAATATTTGGTAAGTATTGTGGTATGGCAGCCACCCATGGTCTGCATGGATGGTATACACCACACAGGCAGAAGTCTGCTGCACTGTTTTTATGAATGTCTTGCTAGTACCTGGAAGCCAAAGTCTGCTTAACAGCATAGCAAGAGTTAAGCTTGCAACTTGCTGGAGATGTGGGTGTGTCTCAGGATGTTTGGATGGAGTCTGTGTTTGACATTTGGGATACTGAAAAAACACTGAGGCATGGAGAGCTCAGGTCGTGGAGGCTGGTGTTGGCTGACTACAGGCCGTGTGTGAGGTAACAGACTGTATGCTTTTGGAAAGCCGAAGAAAGACTCATGTTTAATTTGCACTGTGTGGTTTATGCTGTCCTGAATAAACCAGCTGGACCTATTTCATGGAAGAGACTGTTGCGTGTTTTATGATTTTGTGCTGCTAAGCGAGTGTACCCTGGCCCGCTCCATGATCGTCTTATCACAGTATGTAATACTGCAGATTTTCTGTACAATTTCTGCACCCATAAGATGAATAAGTTTAATTGTATTTTTTTTACTTGTGTTTTAAAACTCTTTTTTAAAGAGGACCTATTACCCCCCTGCTGCTTTCCAAACTGAAAGCAGCCCTAAATGCATCGTGTCTGCTGCATTCAGGGAAGGAGACTCCCATGTCTATAGTCCCCCCGGTAAGTTGTACAAAACACTTTATAAAGTGTACAGCTAACGAGTCCAGAGGGAGTTACTCAGTAATGAGTCCTCGCTGCTCCCTGGTGTCCTCCCGCTTCCAGCCCTCTCTGTGCCACCTCCAGCCCCCTCAGTAATGCTTAATTTATGCCCCCTACTCGGCCGCTCATGTTGCTCTCACGCAGATGCAGAGCAAGCAATGGGCTGGACCGGGTCCCGGCAGCTGAAACGCCTCCTGCCAATGATGTCAGCGCCGGAGCCCACCCTACTCCAGTTTATGTGTGTACAGCGGACTCTAGTGGACATCTCTCCCCCCTGTGCACTCTCTCCCCTTGTGCACTTTCCGTCTGCCCGCTGTGTCTCTCATGTGCTCTCTCCTATAAGCTGTCTTTTCCCTGTGCACTCTGCCCTTGTGTGCTCCCTACTTTGAGTTGTCTTCCCCCTTATGTGCTGTGTCTCCCCTTGTCTCCACTCTCTCCCCCAGTGTGCTGTCTTCTCCCCTAGTGTACTCTATCCATTGTGCTGTCTTCCCCTGTGTGCTCTCGTCCCAGTGTGTAATGTATGTAAAAAAAATTAATTTTTACTAAAAACCTGTCTGTGTTTATTTCTTTTCATAAAGTGTTAAATTTCCTGGTAAAAAATGTGTCTGGTTTCACTGTATTTTGTATTGTCAGCGCAGGTAAACCAAGCAGTTACTGGCTGTCAGCCTCCACTGCCTGGTGTTACCTGGCAATGAAAAACACAGCAAACCCACATTTTTTTCAACTATTAAATAAATAAATTTAAAAAAATTGTCATGCGTCACACCGTATTTTCTATGCCAGCCAAGGTAACCCATGTACCTGGGGCTGGAATTCTCAGCATGGTGAGGCCCAAGCCTTCTGGGTCCCCCACGCTGAAAACTGCAGCCAGCAGCCGCCCCACAAATGGCGCCTCAATGAGAGACACCAAAACTGGTAGTTATCCCGCTCTTCCAGCTGCTGTGTAGCGGTGGCAGACTGGGAAATAAAGGGGTTGATGTTAGCTTCTTTTGATAGCTGATATCAAACCCTATTGCTAAAGTCAGCTGTCAGTATGACAGTCGGCCATTAGCAATACTTTAAGTAAAGAGGAAAAAAACACAACACAGAGAGAAATCCTTTATTGCATACAAAATAGACAGAGATACCTCGTTATCCACTTTATTAGCTCCCACCAAATTTCCCTCCAATGTAATCCTTTAATTACTGTAATCTTGCGGGAGGCGGGAAGGGGGATGTGATGTGTCATGCCGCCGCCATCTTTGTATACACTAGTGTTCAAAGATGGTGGTGGCGTAAGTGTGCATGTGTGTGTCCCCAACACGTTATGTGCTCCGGCACGTTTGGGTGTGCGTGTATGTGTGTGTGCATGTATACGTCTTGACCTGCTGCATCATGCGACCTGCCGTGTGTATATAATGTGTGTCCCTGCCACATTACGTGACTGACCCCGTGTAGGTATACATGTGTGTATATGTGGACCCCTGCATCACATGACCCATGTGTGTTATGTTGTAGGGATCAGTCTCTATAGCAGCAGCAGTAAGGCAGTGACACTCAGCTCAGTCCAAAAACAAGTGTGTTTTATTTCACACAATGGCAAAACAAACAAAAAAAACAGTCCTTACATCAGGATAATAGCGTCGGTCCTAAACCTGCTCCTCCTGGAGCTCGCCTAGGGGTCCTTCCCCACCTTGGGGTCCGGTACACGCTCCCTGTGTGCCCACAGGCTCCTTTTTCACCGACTGAACTCCTCTCTCGTCTGATCTCATCTCACAACACCTTGACAGCCGTCTCTTCCGGCCTAACCTTTTCTCACCTGTCTTTCCCTCCCAGCTACTTCAAAAGCCTGGGGCGGGAGATGAGGAATGGAGGCCCGCCCAAAAACCTTCCCCCATTCCTCATAGATGAGGTCCCATAACAGGCTTTACCAACAGCCACCGTTCTCAGTAACGGTGGCCACACCTACCTCACCTATGCTCATGTAAGCATCTCCTGTCCCGTACATGCAGTAGCTCACCATCCTTGGGGAAACATAGTGTCCCTCTACCACCATTCCCCTTGCTACCTCACACACCCCCCCCCTCAGTTCAACCCTGGGGGGGTGAACTCCTGTCACCAAACAGTGAGTCCGGGACAAGGCATCGGCATTGCCCTGCAGCTTCCGGCTCTGTGTTCCACCGTGAAGTTGAAGTTCTGGAGCGACAAGAACCACCTGGTAACTCGCGCATTCCTCTCTCTTGACTGGCTCATCCACGTGATGTGGGAGTGGTCAGTCACCAACCGAAACCATCACCCCAGTAGGTAATACCTCAACGCTTCCAAGGCCCATTTGATGGCTAGGCACTCCCTCTCGACCACACTGTAATTTTTCTCTGCAGGCGTGAGCTTGCGGCTCAGGTAGTTAACGGGGTGTTCTTCCCCATTCACCTCCTGAGAAAGGACTGCACCTAGCCCTACTTCTGATGCATCTGTCTGAACGATGAAGGTTTGGGTGAAGTCAGGTGTGATAAGGATGGGAGACCCGCATAACACCGTCTTCAAGACCAGAAAGGCATGCTCGGCCTGGGGGTTCCACTTTACCATGACGGGCCGTCTTCCTTTCAGAAGGTCTGTCAATGGGGCTGAGAGGGTGGCAAAATTGGGGATGAACCTCCTGTAGTATCCCACAATTCCCAGAAAGGCTCTCACCTGCTTTACTGTCCTTGGTTGGGGCCAACTCTGGATGGCTTCGACCTTGTTGACCTGCGGCTTAATCATACCTCGCCCTATCACATACCCCAAATAGCGTGCCTCCTCCATTCCCAGAGCACACTTTTTGGGGTTGGCAGTCAGCCCCGCTGCCCGGAGAGAGTCCACCACAGCCTGTACCTTGGCCAAGTGGCTCTCCCAGTCGCTGCTGAAAACGATGACGTCATCCAGATAGGCCGAGGCGTACCTTTGATGAGGCTTCAACACGATGTCCATTAATCTTTGGAACGTGGCTGGAGCCCCATGTAAGCCAAATGGCAACACCAGGTAGTGAAACAGACCCTCCGGGGTGATGAACGCGGTCTTCTCTTTGGCGCTATCCGTAAGGGGTACTTGCCAGTATCCCTTAGTTAGATCGAGTGTGGAGAAGTACCGGGCTTTCCCGAGTCTTTCAATGAGCTCGTCTACTCGTGGCATTGGATAAGCGTCAAATTTAGAGACCTCGTTCAGCTTCCGGAAGTCGTTGCAAAACCGTATCATCCCATCGGGTTTGGGAATGAGCACAATGGGACTAGCCCATTCACTTTTCGACTCCTCAATAACCCCTAACTCCAGCATTTGACGAACCTCCTTTGAAATGGCCTTTCGCCGTGCCTCAGGTACTCGGTAGGGCCTCATCCGAACTTTTACCTGGGGCTCGGTGACAATGTCGTGTGTAATCAACGAGGTACGCCCTGGCAGCTTTGAAAATACATCCGTATTCCTGGCCACAAACTCTCGAGACTCTTGCTGCTGGTTTTTCGTGAGGGTTTCGGCTATCGTCACTTCTGCCACTGCCCCCTCAGGCACCACCTTGGCCTGTAAAGTCAGTGCAGGAGGACGGTCAGCTGGAGACCCTTCCGTACCCAGACCCTCTCTGTCTTTCCAGGCTTTTAGCAGATTTACATGGTATATCTGCTCGGTCTTTCTCCGACCCGGCTGATATACCTTGTAGTTGACCTCCCCAACTCTTTCTAGGACTTCGTAGGGCCCTTGCCACTTCGCCAAGAATTTACTCTCCACAGTAGGCACTAGTACCAGGACTCTGTCTCCCGGGTTAAAAGTTCTGACCTTAGCGGATCTATTATTATACCCGGCTTTGAGCTCTTTGGGCTTCCTCTAAGTGTTCTTTCACTATCGGCATCACCGCTGCCATCCGGTCCTGCATGGTCGCGATGTGCTCTACTACACTTTTGTGAGGGGTGGGTTCCTGCTCCCATCCCTCCTTGGCAATGTCGAGCAGGCCCCGGGGATGTCTACCATACACGAGTTCGAACGGAGAAAAAACCTGTTGAGGCCTGTGGTACCTCCCGAATCGCGAACATCAGGTATGGTAGAAGACAATCCCAGTCCTTCCCATCCCTGGATACCACCTTTTTCAGCATGCTCTTTAGGTTTTGTTGAATCTTTCAACTAAGCCATCTGTCTGCGGATGGTAGACCGAGGTGCGCAACTGCTTTACCCGGAACAGTTTACATAGCTCCTTGGTAACCTTGGACATGAACGGCGTCCCCTGGTCCGTAAGTATTTCTTTAGGGATTCCTACCCGGCAGAACACGGCGAGTAGCTCTTTGGCTATCAATTTCGCCGAGGTGTGCCGCAGTGGAATTGCCTCTGGATACCTGGTAGCGTAATCCATGATTACCAGGATATGCTGATGCCCTCGGGCAGACTTGACCAGAGGACCCACCAGATCCATGGCGACCCTTTCAAATGGTACGTCTATAATGGGCAGGGGTACCAAGGGACTACGGAAGTGCGGCATAGGAGCGGATTGCTGACACTCGGGGCATGATTCGCAATACCGCTGTACCTCCCGAAAACACTCCCGGCCAGTAAAAACGCTGCAGAATTCGTTCCAGAGTCTTTTTATGGCCGAGGTGTCCGCCCAGCACATGCCTATGTGCCAAGTCGAGCACCGTCGGGCGATAAGGCTGCGGAACCACCAGCTGTTCCAAGGTCTCACCCCGCACTCTGTCAACCCTGTATAACAGATCCTGGTTGACAGCCATGTGGGGAAACACCTGGTCTGCTCCTGGGTACTGAAACACCCCATTAATACAAATAACGTTTTCCCTTGCCCTATTTAACGTCGGGTCTTGGAGCTGTGCAGTACCAAAATTGTCACGGGAATTCCCAACTCTGCGAACTCAGGTACTGACCCGAGCTCATCGGCTTCACCCGCTAATACCTCTAGAGGGGACATTGTTACTCCCACGGCTGGCACCCCTGAGTCAGGATCACGAGGTTCAGGCTCAGGGTCCGTGACATTCTGGACTTGTTTACCCCTTAACCCCG
This sequence comes from Allobates femoralis, assembly GCA_033576535.1. Classification (NCBI taxonomy): domain Eukaryota; kingdom Metazoa; phylum Chordata; class Amphibia; order Anura; family Aromobatidae; genus Allobates; species Allobates femoralis. The sequence goes on from JARQOC010000001.1 coordinate 106,371,091, forward strand.
GGTGTCCCGGTAACAGAGTCCAGAATAGAGGAAAGTCTCTCCCAAGGATCAGTCCATACGGCAGGGACTCTAACACTCCCACCTCATGACGACACTCTCCCTTCGGGGTTTGGATAGTGATTATGGCGGTAGGGTACTCTTTCAAATCCCCATGAATGCATAAGGCCCCCACATTACGTCCCGTGTAGGATGCAGACCCAGCCAAGGTGGCATGCACCAGGGTGATAAGGCTTCCCGAGTCCAAGAGGGCAGCTGCAGGACATCCCGCCACCGTAACCTGACACATGGGAGAGATAGGTGCAGGCCCTGGGGAAGCAGCGGTATATACCGGGAAGGCATAGAGGGAGACACGCCGGGCCACACTGCAGTCCATAGGATCGGTGGTGATAGGGCAGTTTTGCAGCAATGTGTCCTCGCTCTTGACACCTCCAGCACACAACAGTCTCTAGCTTCCTTGCCTGAGTGGGGGTGCGTGTCAGAGTCCTGTATTTCTCAGGGTCGGTGACCTTGCGGGATTTGGGGAGCACACGGGCTGGGGAAGAAACTTTTAACAAGTTCTGGGTGGCCTCATAACGTTCCACCAAACTGACCAGCTGGTTGGCATCGACAGGGTCCCCATGTCCCACCCACTGCTGTATGGATGGGGGCAAGGCCCGCACAAACTTGTCCAGTACCACTCTTTCCACCATCTGTGCTGCGGACAACAGCTCCAGCTGTAACCATTTTTTTACAAGATGGACGAGATCATACATCTGAGACCGGACCGCTACAGTCTCTACGTAGGCCCAGCGATGGACTCTCTGGGCACGGAGATACACATTCACACCTAATCGAGCTAGAATCTCGGCTTTTACCTTTTGATAGTCCCGGGCGTCCTGCTCGCTCAGGTCGTAGTACGCTTTCTGGGGCTCTCCAATCAGATATGGCGCTACGACCTCTGACCATTGGTGTGGCAGCAGACTCTCTCGCTCTGCCACTCTCTCGAACCCCGCCAAGAAAGCCTCGCCATCGTCCTCTGCGGTCATCTTTTGGAGGGACGCACGAACCCTCTTCTTGATGTCCTGCTGTGGATCAGATGATGCGCTTGACCTCAGGGCTGTTAACTGTTCCATCAGGAGTTGGTTGGTTTGCTGTTGAAGTCTCAGGGCCTCCGTATGGCTGTGCTGCTGGGCCTGCAGCGCCTCAGCATACATCTGCTGTTGCTGCTTCTGCTGCAGGTTGGCTTCAATCAATGCCTTTACAACGTCCTCCATTGCTGAGCGCTGCTTTAGGGCTTGCTTCACCCAGGACATACAACTCGTCCTCTACAGCGGTTAGTGTATGCCTTACTGCATTGCCCGCATCCTCCACCATATGTAGGGATCAGTCTCTATAGCAGCAGCAGGTAAGGCAGTGACACTCAGGCTCAGTCCAAAAACAAGTGTGTTTTATTTCACACAATGGCAAAACAAACAAAAAAACAGTCCTTACATCAGGATAATAGCGTCGGTCCTAAACCTGCTCCTCCTGGAGCTCGCCTAGGGGTCCTTCCCCACCTTGGGGTCCGGTACACGCTCCCTGTGTGCCCACAGGCTCCTTTTTCACCGACTGAACTCCTCTCTCGTCTGATCTCATCTCACAACACCTTGACAGCCGTCTCTTCCGGCTTAACCTTTTCTCACCTGTCTTTCCCTCCCAGCTACTTCAAAAGCCTGGGGCGGGAGATGAGGAATGGAGGCCCGCCCAAAAACCTTCCCCCATTCCTCATAGATGAGGTCCCATAACAGGCTTTACCAACAGCCACCGTTCTCAGTAACGGTGGCCACACCTACCTCACCTATGCTCATGTAAGTATCTCCTGTCCCGTACATGCAGTAGCTCACCATCCTTGGGGAAACATAGCATCCCTCTACCACCATTCCCCTTGCTACCTCACAATGTATATATGTGCATTTCACCACCACATCACGTGACCCATTGCGTGAGTGTATATGTGTGTGTCCCGTCGCGTGCGTATATGTATTTATATATGTATACACGTGTGTCTAGGTGTGTGCATATGTGGACCCGCTGCATCACGTGACCCACCATATGTGTATATGTGTATATGCATGTGTGTATATGTGAACCCGCTGCGTGTGTGTGTATATATGTTGTATATGTGTGTATATGTGTATGTTCCTGCCATGTAATGTAACCCGCCACATGTATGTATATGTGTATATATGTGGAGCCGCTGTGTCATGTAACCCACTTTGTGTATATATGTGTGTATGTATGTGATGTGACTCGCCGCGTGTTTATATGTGTATGTATGTGTGTGTATGACATGTCCTGCTGCATGTGTATATGTGTATATATGTGTGTGTATACATCTGTGTGTGTGTATGTCTATGTGTATGATGCGACCCCGCTGCATGTATATATGTGTGAGTGTGTGTGTAAGACGTGACCCGCTGCTTGTGTATGTGTATGACGAGACCGGATGCATGCATATATGCGTGGTGTGTATCATGTGACCTCCTGCGTGTGTATATGTATATATATGTGTGTGTGTATGTATATATGTGAGAGTATGTGTGTGTATATATGGTGTGGGCCACCGCATATGTGTGTATTAGTGTATGACGTGACCTGCCACATCACTTCACACATACACATATACACATACACATGCGGTGGGTCATGTCAATTACACACACACTCTCACATACATACACATACACATATATATATACATACACATGCAGTGGGTCATGTGATACACACGCATATATACACACAGCGGGTCACATCATACACACGTGGTGGGTCACATCATACACTCAAACCTATATACACATACACACATATACACATGCGGCGTGTCATGTCATGCACACCATATACACATGCGGCGGGTCACGTCATACACACACACATATACGCATGCAGCGGGTCACATTATACTTACACACTCACACATATATACATATGACAAAAGACGGTGTCAGAAAATTACAAGAACACACAGGTGACCATGAGACTCATCATTAGTAATACATTGACTATAAACACATAAGTAGGTACAATTAGAGATCAGATATAGCATGTCATGTATTACAACTCTGTTGCATAATACAGATTTAATGCAACATGAGTTGGACAAAAAAAAGTGCAAGTGCATAGAGTAAATGCCACTCATCAGAGTGACAAGTACAGCAATTTCATCATTAACATGCATTATCATAGTAAAAAGTATACAATACCCATGTGAGTCATGTTAGCAAGTACAGTTAGGGCCAGAAATATTTGGACAGTGACACAAGTTTTGTTATTTTTAGCTGTTTACAAAAACATGTTCAGAAATACAATTATATATATAATATGGGCTGAAAGTGCACACTCCCAGCTGCAATATGAGAGTTTCCACATCCAAATCGGAGAAAGGGTTTAGGAATCATAGCTCTGTAATGCATAGCCTCCTCTTTTTCAAGGGACCAAAAGTAATTGGACAATGGACTCTAAGGGCTGCAATTAACTCTGAAGGCGTTTCCCTCGTTAACCTGTAATCAATGAAGTAGTTAAAAGGTCAGGGGTGGATTCCAGGTGTGTAGTTTTGCATTTGAAGCTGTTGCTGTGACCAGACAACATGCGGTCAAAGGCACTCTCAATTGAGGTGAAGCAGAACATCCTGAGGCTGAAAAAAAGAAAAAATCCATCAGAGAGATAGCAGACATGCTTGGAGTAGCAAATCAACAGTTGGGTACATTCTGAGAAAAAAGGAATTGACTGGTGAGCTTGGAACTCTAAAAGGCCTTGGCGTCCACGGATGACAACAGTGGTGGATGATCGCCGCATACTTTATTTGGTGAAGAAGAACCCGTTCACAACATCAACTGAAGTCCAGAACACTCTCAGTGAAGTAGGTGTATCTGTCTCTAAATCAACAGTAAAGAGAAGACTCCATGACAGTAAATACAAAGGTTCACATCTAGATGCAAACCATTCATCAATTCCAAAAATAGACAGGCCAGTGTTAAATTTGCTGAAAAACACCTCAAGAAGCCAGCTCAGTTCTGGAAAAGTATTCTATGGACAGATAAGACAAAGATCAACCTGTACCAGAATGATGGGAAGAAAAAAGTTTGGAGAAGAAAGGGAACGGCACATGATCCAAGGCACACCACATCCTCTGTAAAACATAGTGGAGGCAACGTGATGGCATGGGCATGCATGGCTTCAATGGCACTGGGTCACTTGTGTTTATTGATGACATAACAGCAGACAAGAGTAGCCGGATGAATTCTGAAGTGTACCGGGATATACTTTCAGCCCAGATTCAGCCAAATGCTGCAAAGTTGATTGGACGGCGCTTCATAGTACAGATGGACAATGATCCCAAGCATACAGCCAAAGCTACCCAGGAGTTCATCATGAGTGCAAAAAAGTGGAACATTCTGCAATGGCCAAGTCAATCACCAGATCTTAACCCAATTGAGCATGCATTTCACTTGCTCAAATCCAGACTTAAGACGGAAAGACCCACAAACAAGCAAGACCTGAAGGCTGCGGCTGTAAAGGCCTGGCAAAGCATTAAGAAGGAGAAACCCAGCGTTGGTGATGTCCATGGGTTCCAGACTTAAGGCAGTGCTTGCCTCCAAAGGATTCGCAACAAAATATTGAAAATAAAAATATTTTGTTTGGGTTATGTTTATTTGTCCAATTACTTTTGACCTCCTAAAATGTGGAGTGTTTGTAAAGAAATGTGTACAATTCCTACATTTTCTATCAGATATTTTTGTTCAACCCTTCAAATTAAACGTTACAATCTGCACTTGAATTCTGTTGTAGAGGTTTCATTTCAAATCCAATGTGGTGGCATGCAGAGCCCAACTCGCAAAAATTGTGTCACTGTCCAAATATTTCTGGCCCTAACTGTATGTCAGTTATAGAGTCACGCAGTCACCCAGGAAAGAGCACAGCCCCGACGCTGTGTTTCGCTGGTATCGCCTGGTAACACCAGCTTTCTCAAGGGGGTATCTCCGCTATGCCCTCCACTATATTGCCCTTAAATATGCTACCTAGATTGCGTATCACCCGCCCCTACAATGCTACCGGTATCTGCACGTGCTGCTGCTTCCACGTCAGATCCGGAGCGACGACACTGCCCGGCCAGGTTCTGCGCATGCGCGAGAACCAAGACGCGTTGCTATGGCCTCCGCGCATGCGCAGTGCGTCTATCTAGTTTCAACACATCTCAACATCGTTTTGTAACAGCAGGGGAGCTTGGCAAAAAGGGATCATATACTAAAAGTATAAAACCTCTTCTATTAGGGCAAAGGAGATGCAGGGGAAAGAAAGGGGATAGAAACAAGAAGAAAACCGTCACAATAATAAGTGCATAAGTGAGCTTAAAAACATTACAGATTATCAACACCATATACATAAATATGTAGCGTCAATATCCAAAGGTCAGAAAGACGTCTCCTTGATTTTTGTTGATTATTCATTTTTAAATCCCAAACAAGGATCAGTTCCGTCAATTCCAATACTTCAGAAATATAATGAATGATGACGTTTGGGTTGAAATTCTGGAAATTTAATTAAAAATACAAATTAAAAACCGGTAATTTCCATAATGTCAAATGTGATAATGTGGAGCCCACTGGGACGGGGTACTCGTGCCGGACCGGGGTACTGCTGGGGATGTCACGGCGGTCTTGGTCCGGACCATGTCCCGGGTTCCGCAATAAATGGGGGGATATTTACAGGGAGTTTGTTGTGACGCCACCCACGAGTTGTGGTCAATGAGGGAACCACCGCTGCAGTGTACTTCTGTCAGGAGGATGGATGGATGCTTCACCCAGGTGGATCAGCCCTCCGCGGGTCAGGACAGCTCCTGACAAGGTAAAATGGTGCAATAACAGTTCTGTATACCTGGAATCAGACACGGACACGGAAGCAAGGTACACCGGGTTTACTCTCCAATTCTTCCAAGTCACACAGTGCACGGTACAGTTCAGTTCTTAACAGTGTTACACAGTTAACTCCGGTAACACTTGAACCCTCTGCAGCCAGGTTGTCACTCTAAGACCCCTCACTCTTTCTATATCTCCTTTCAGACCGATTCTCTCTCTTTTGGGTGGATTGCGGAGCGGCAGCTCGGTCTCTTAATGTAGCTTCCCCCTAAGTTTATTGGCAGTAAGCCGGGTCCTCCTGGTTGCTGCTATGCCCCCAACCCTGTAGTGGGAACACGGATCTGAAATCTGTGTTCCCCGTCAGTTTGTCTGGTGAGCCGGTATGAGACTTCAGTCCCCCTCAGAGCTGACACTCTGGTCCCAGCCTAGCCTTGGGTGTCCCTCTCTTGCAAGGGATCACCGGGCTCTTTCCTACCCTTGTAACTTCCCGGGTACTTCAGGAGAGTCTGTCCTGTCAGTAATTTGTCAGCGCTACCATCTTCATCGGACCCGGTGGCACCGGTCCGGTTTCTGTTGTTCCTGTCTTTACTGGTCACTGTCTTTTCCTCTCAGCCTACTCTTAGTCTTCTCTGCTCAGCTCTCACTGGCCCACTTGTCTTGGCTGCTCGGCACTTGCCTACTGGCTAACTACTTCCTACTTCTCCTTTTTATACTGGTCCGTTACCATGACTACGCCTCACCCACTTATAACTGGCCCTACTACCCCTTGCCTGCCTAGAGTCCCAGGCTCCAGGTTGGGTCTATGTCAGTGGATGTGTGTTTTGGGGGTGTTTGATATACAAACTGTCTACCTTCCTGCCTGTTTGCAGTTCCTACCTGTGGCCACCCTGGTCGCAGGGGCGCCACAATAAGAGACAAAAAGCAGCACCTATAGAAAAGAGCCAAATGATAAGGATTCATTGAGCCCTTTGGGGGCCAGGGTGTCAAGTAACACTATCCACCTGGCTTCCATTTGTGCTAGTACACGTCTTAATTTTCCACCTCTTATCCCTCCCCTCACCATATCTATGGCCCTGACCTTCAGCGATCGTGGATGCAATCATGAAATTTCTTAAAATGACGTGGCAAAGTTTTAAGAAGACTCTCGTCCTCAATTTCACTAGCTCCCTCAATGCCAAGGATATGTTCTCTTACTCTTCTCCGGAGTTCTCTTGATGTCAAGCCTACATAGATCAGGGGGCAGCCACATGTTGCATAATAAGCAACGTGGGTTGATCCGCATGACATACGCTGCCGTATGTCAAATCTCCTTCCTCCGGAGGAGTCAAATGTCCTAGCTCTTTCCACATTGGGGCAAGCTACACAATACCCGCACAAATAGCATCCTGGTTCAGGGCCTCTAGTACCAAAGGGGTTTGTCGGTGGAGGTACATAGTGGCTATGTGCTAGCCAGTCCCTCAAACTCTTGGATTTACAAGAGGTCATAAGAGGTCGAGTGGGAATGCACACAGAACCATATCTGTCTGCAGCACACCCCAATGTTTCCTCAGGATCGCCTGCATGGTATTCCACTCATGATTGTACATGCCAATGTATCTCAATTCTGGGGATGTTGGTTCCCTTTTCAGTCTATACCTTAGCAGTGTATCCCTCTGAGTATTTTTGGCCCTCTGGTACCCAGCCTTCACCATCCTCCTGCTATAACCTCTATCACTAAATCGCTGACCCAAATCAATGGATTGGCGTTCAAACCCTGATTTGGATGAGCAGATCCATCTCATCCTTAGAAACTGACCATTACTCGATGGTAATGCGGCTGAGATGGCAAAGCTCCCTACAGGTGGAGCTGGTTCTCTGGGGCAACGTTCCTGAAAACAAGCAGGTTGATGGAGAAAACCACACAATGGCAAAGTCACTTTCTCCTGGGTACTTTACTGTAAACCTTCAGCAGCAACATACAAAGTCCACAGTTCAGTAAGATGGTATGCAAACAGGTAGCTCTACGGGTGGCTGCAAGTGGATCCCAGGTGGTATGGTGGAACCCGTGGTAAACCTTAGTTGACTAACCCATGTCCTTTCTTCCCCGCCTAGGATGAGTCTATACCCAATGGCTCCTTGTAGGTAGACTTGGGGCTCCCCTCCCTCGTGGTGAGGAAGCAGGCAGACTGCTCCGTCTGGCAGGGTGCTGCAGCCGGTAAACAAACCACAGCAGCCGGTTGATGACTGCAGAGATAGACTCTGGCCGTTTCCTCAGGCCCGGCGTTCCCATGGTGGACTGGTGAATTCCCTAGAGTATGGTCGCTCCACACTGGGGTTCCCACTTTCTCTCTAGGGCCCAGACTCCGCACGTTGGGCGCCCTCTTCCAGGATCCCCTTAGGAATCCTCTCTCTCCTTTCCTCCGATCAGCGTAGAACTGTCCAGGTAAACCTTCCACTTCGCTCCACCATTCTCCTCTCCTCCTCCTCCGACTATCCCGACTCTCAGACGACCATTGTCTGATTATTCTGTCCTACTGACTGATTTCCTTTGTTCCCCCTAGAGGTGAATATATTCCCTCCCGGGTAACCTCCCACTCCTATTCTAATGTGGGAATGCAGGAATGGGTCCCACCCACCATCCTAGGATTCACTTGCAGCTGGGGAAATTACACCTCTTTTACGGGTGCAATACCCCACTGTGATGCCTGACTACGTGGGGCGCCACAGGTGCAAGAGTGCTAGAGGGGAGGCCAGCAAGCAGGTGGTTACAATAATCAAGGCAGGAGATGATGAGGGCACGGACAAGTGTTTTTGCAATGTTGAGGTCAAGGAATGAATGGATTCAGGAAATAATTTTGAGTTGTATCACTCATCATCAACAAAAGGGGCAAAGTGCAAAATAAAAGTCTCTGGATCTTCAGGGTTCAAAACACACAGGGACAGGCTCATTATTCTGGGATTCAAAAAGAAGGGAAAAAACAAAGGGGTAGGTGACTTAAAAAGAAGGGGCTATATACAGTTCAAGTCTATTGTTGGCGGGATATTCTGATGGCAAACCAGCCTAAGGGGCCTGGATACCGCTCAAATGTAACCTGCTCACCTCGGTACAGATCTCGATCCGGGTGTCCACGCCGCAGGTACGATTCAACACATCTTCGTGAAAAAAATATGTCCTCCTGAAGTCCGGGTTCACGTAGGAATCCCCATTCTTCATCATGGTAAACTGAGACAAAGGTTCCCCGGCGGCGCAACTCCAATGAAAGTGGGGGCTGTCCTCTTGCTTTATCACGAAGTCGCCGGGTAGATTGCTTTTTATTGGAACCATTCCTCTCTACGTCGTTGTCTTGCTACTTGGTCTCGCTGGTTCACGGACGACTAGTAATCTGGTGGTGGTGAGTTGCCAGTTGGGACTCTGGACAACGGTCTGGTCTCCGCTGAGCTCCCTATGGTGGGGGTACCTCGCTGCAGTCACTGCCATGCGGACCACCATGCAGCTTCTGGGGTGCTCCCTCCTAGGGCTCCTTCAACGTCCTCCAGTTCCTCAAAGTCAGTCTCTTCTTCCTCTTCCACAGCTTCAATAATGATGTCTGGTTCTGTAGGGGACGGTCGCGCTGGCTCCAACTGGAGATAGCTGTGGGTACAGGACTGTGGTGCTGCAGAGGCTTTGGTCTGGGTCCCTGCATGCCGGGTCTGGACGGGTGGCGGTACGGGTGGTAATGAGACACGGTACTCCACAACTGCCTGCACTCCTACCGCTGCCTCTTGCGCTTCTCGGCCTTCTCTCATAGTTCTGAGCTCACAGGCCCTCTCCGCGCTCCACCGTCGGCACACCCACGCCAGGGCTTCCTCCATGCGTCTCTCCAGTAGTCAGCATCCCACTCTAGTGTTAAGAGGGACACCGCTGCTGGGTCTCCTTGTGCGGCTCTGGCCTGTTCTTCGACCTTGCGCACGATATCTCTCCAACGGGGTGCTGCCATGCTGCCAGGTATAAAGGAGCCTTGGTCATTCTGTTTTTCTCTTCTGATTTGTCTCTTTATTGGCAGCCACTCCCAGAGAACTTCCTGTGGGCCGCCTCCCTGATTGATTGATGGCAATCGGGGCAGCCACACTTTTTGGTGCCTCCGTCTTGGCCTCTTTATTCTAGGGGCTGAGGCACACCCCCGGGCCTGCACATGGTGTTTAGTACGGCGCCCTCTTGGGTCCTCCTGCAGTGATGGCGGGAACCCATTTTTGGCGCCAAGCAATGACGGGAAAGGTTTGTTTCAATAGTCCAAGGCACACAGTACCCAGTAATACCGGGCACGAGATACTGTTCATGGTGCAAGAAGGATATGTTGAGCCCCAGGCCCTGGGGTACTCGGGTATCAGGCTCGGTGGGTGCTTTTGCGGGGATGTCACAGGTGGCAGCGCCTGAGCCCAAGGCCTGGGTGACACTTCAATAAGGGGTTATGTACAGGGGATAACAAGCAGATTGATGGAGAAAACTACACAAAGGCAAAGTCACTTTCTCCTGGGTGCTTTACTGTAACCCTTCAGCAGCAACATACAGAGTCCACAGTTCAGTAAGATGGTATGCAAACAGGTAGCTCTACGGGTGGCTGCAAGTGGATCCCAGGTGGTATGGTGGAACCTGTGGTAAACCTTAGTTGAGGAACCCGTGTCCTTTCTTCCCCGCCTAGGATGAGTCTATACCCAATGGCTCCTTGTAGGTAGACTTGGGGCTTCCCTCCCTCGTGGTGAGGAAGCAGGCAGACCGCTCCATCTGGCAGGGTGCTGCAATCGATAAACAGACTGCAGCAGCCGGTTGATGACTGCAGAGGTAGACTCTGGCCATTTCCTCAGGCCCGGTGTTCCCGTGGTGGACTGGGGAATTCCCTGGAGTATGGTCGCTCCACGCTGGGGTTCCTCCTTTCTCTCTAGGGCCCAGACTTCGCATGTCGGGTGCCCTCTGCCAGGATCCCCTCAGGATCCTCTTTCTCCTTTCTTCCGGATCAGCGTAGAACTGTCCAGGTAAACCTTCCGCCTCGCTCCACACTCCCTTCTCCTCTCCTCCTCCTCCGACTGTCCCAAGTCTCAGACGTCCATTGTCTGAGTATTCTGTCCTACTGACTAACTTCCTTTGTTGCCCCTAGAGGTGAATATATCCCCTCCCGGGTAACCTCCCACTCCTATTCTAATGTGGGAGTGCAGCAATGGGTCCCACCCACCATCCTAGGATTCACTTGCAGCTGGGGAAATTGCACCGCTTTTACAGGTGACGCCTGACTACGTGGGGCGCCACAGGTGCAAGAGTGCTAGAGGGGAGGCCAGCGAGCAGATTGTTACAATAATCAAGGCAGGAGATGATGAGGGCACGAACAAGTGTTTTTGCAATGTCGAGGTCAAGGAATGAATGGATCTGGGAAATAATTTGAGTTGTAGGCTGCATGAGGTGGCAAATGCTTGGATATATGGTTTGAAGGAGAGGGCGAAGTTGAGGATTACCCACAGGCACCGAGTGTGGGAGACTGGGGAAAGTGAGCAGCCATTGACATTGATGCAAAGGTCAGGTGGGGGGGAGAGTGGGTTGGGGGACAATGATGAATTCTGTTTTGTCCATGTTCAGTTTCAGAATGCGAGCAGAAAAGAAAGATGAGATAGCAGACAGACATTGCAGAATTATGGATAGCAAGGAGGTGATGTCAGGTCATCGTAGAGGTGATACTCTAGATCGAGGGACTCAATGAGCTGTCCCAAACCGAGGGTGTAGATAGAGAAAAGGAGAGGTCCAAGAACCGAGCCTTGGGGGACACCGAAAGATAGGGGGTAAGGTGAAGAAGTGGTGTGGGAGAGGAGGACGCTGAATGTCCGGTCTGTTAGCTATGAGGATATGAGAAGATCAAGTATCATATGAATTATTCAAAAACATCAATATAATATTAATGCCAAAAATGCTAGGTACTTCAAATTTCTCAAGTGTTCACAATGATTTCTAAAATAAAACAGAAAAAAGACAATAATTAGTATTAGTGCATCTAGATCACAATACATTCTTTGTGGAAAAACCGTACAGTGATTAAAAAGTATATACCACAGATTGACAGGATAACATACTCTATAGGGCTGCATTTAGTTTATAGTCAATGTTTAGGATTCCTGGCTTCAGGGTGCCCAATTCTTTTATCCACCTTAATTCTTTTTCTTTTAGCAATCTAACCCGATCACCCCCTCTTCTTATCGGTGAAACCATATCAATGATCATGAATTTTAAGTCCTTCTCACTGTGCTTAACTTCAACTAAATGCTTCAGGACTGGTAAATCTAGATTTTTTTTACATGTACTGTACCTCTGTTGGTTCATTCTTATTCAAAACTCCAATGTTGTTTCACCAATATAGTACAGTTTACAGGGGCATTCAAGCAGGTAAACTACATGATCCAATCCGATTTTGTATTCTTCCCCTTAATTACAAACGTGTCACCTTTTAACATCTGTGAGAAGTTTATACACCCTACACAATGATAACTACCTTTTCTCATAGTACCCATCAATGTCAATTGAACATCACTTTTTAGGCTACCAAAATTGGATTTGCCAATCCGATCTTTCAAATTTTTTCCCCTTCTAAATGAAAATAACAGGGGATTCCTGAACTCCTCTACCTCTGGGTGTCCTTTGTCCAATATTTGCCAATTACTTTTAATGACTTTTGTTATCTCCATTGATTCATCCCCGAAGGTTGTCACCACTGGGATTGTCTTATCTGTTTTCTCCAAGTGTGGCTCCCTTCTGGTATGTATCCTCTTCTTTTGCTGGGTCAATATTTTTGTGGGGTACCCTCACATTTTGAACTTTTCCATAAGGTCATCTACTGTTCTCTCATGTTCAGTTTCATCACTCACTATACGTATAACCCTTTGAATCTGACCATTAGGTATGACTTTCTTCATCCATAAAGGATGATGACTTTGGAAATACAAAAGGTTTGTTCCTGTCAGTTTCATTGATATATAGTGATGTACTTATTGAACCCTTGTTTAACTTAACATTGACATCCAAGAATTCTATTTCAGAATGTACCATCATGAATTTTATAGTTGGATCTACTCTGTTTAAGTATCGTGAAACAACTGCAACTCTCTGATGCTTCCCTTCCAGAGAAGGAACACATCATCTATGTCAGTGATGGCGAACCTTTCTGAGGCTGAGTGCCCAAACCGCAACCCAAAACGAAATTATTTATGGCGAAGTGCCAATACGATAATATAACCTAAATTACAGCAGTAGTAATCATAAGCGCTGCACAGGGGGGACAGCCAGCAGATGCTAACTCTTTCCTGTACAGGGCTTGTAGTCCTGAAACATTAATGATCAATTCAATTATTTTAACAATTAATTGATTTTAAACTTACCTTTGCAGTCTTCTCTTCTCTTCAGCAGTGGTCATCCAGCTCATGTGTACTGCACATTGAAGCTGAGTCGCTGCCACTGCCCTTTCTAGAAACAGCAGGTGGATTGATCTGTATGGAAAAAATGCAGAATATTAGACAGATAGGAGATAGATTTTATCATGGAATGCAAGCAGATTTCATGCTGAAATCCTGGTCCCTTTCCTTGCAGTAATGTGCTCCATCCTGACCCTCTCCTTGTAGCTATGTGCTCCATCCTTACCCTCTCCTTGTAGCTATGTGCTCCATCCTGACCCTCTCCTTGTAGCTATGTGCTCCATCCTGACCCTCTCCTTGTAGCTATGTGCTCCATCCTGACCCTCTCCTTGTAGCTATGTGCTCCATCCTGACCCTCTCCTTGCAGTAATGTGCTCCATCCTGACCCTCTCCTTGCAGTAATGTGCTCCATCCTGACCCTCTCCTTGCAGTAAGGTGCTCCATCCTGACCCTCTCCTTGCAGTAATGTGCTCCATCCTGACCCTCTCCTTGCAGTAACGTGCTCCATCCCGACCCTCTCTTTGCAGTTATGTGCTCCATCCTGATCTTCTGCTTGTAGCAATGTGCTCCATCTTGATCTTTTCCTAGCTATATGATCCATCCTGACCATCTCCATGCATTTATGGCCCCATCCTGACCCTCTCCTTGCAGTTGTGCTCCATCCTGACCCTCTCCTGGCAGTAATGTTCCTATCCTGACCCCCTTCTTGTAGTAATGTCTTTATCCTTATCCCCTTGTAGTATGCCCCATCCTTGTCCCCTTCGGTAATGTCCCATCCTTGTCCCTTGTGGTAATGTCCCCATCCTGCCCCTATCATGTAGTAATGCCCCATCCTGCTGTAATGCCCTATCCTTGTCCCCTTGCAGCAATATGCCCCATCCTGCAGTAATATGCCACATTCTTGTCCCCTTGCAGTAATATGCCCCATCCTGCAGTAATGCCCTATCCTTCTCCCCTTGCAGTAATATGCCCCATCCTGCAGTGATATGTTTCATCCTTGTCCACTTGCCATTAATATGCCCCATCCTTATTCCTTTGCAGTAATATGCCCCATCCAGCAGTAATGTGCCCCATCCTTGTCCCCATCACATAGTAATATGCCCCATCTTGCCCCCTGGTAGTATTGCCCTATCCTTGACCCCATCACATAGTAATCGGCCCCATCCTTGTCCCCATCACATATTAATATGCCCCATCCTTGCCCCCATCACATATTAATCTGCCACATCCTGCCCACATCACATAGTAATATGCCCCATCAGCCCCATTACATAATAATATGCCCCATCAGCCCCCATCACATAATAATATGCCCCATCAGCCCCATCACATAATAATATGCCCCATCAGCCCCCATCACATAATAATATGCCCCATCAGCCCCCATCACATAATAATATGCCCCATCACATAATATGCCAAATCCTGCCCCCTGTTACTATTGCCCATCCTGCCCCCAGCACAGAGTAATATGCCCCATCCTGCCCCCCCTTAGTAATGCCCCATCCTGCCCCAGCAGAGTAATATGCCCCATCCTGCCCCCTTAGTAATGCCCCATCCTGCCCCCAGCAGAGTAATATGCTTCATCCTGCCCACTTAGTAATGCTCCATCCTGCCCCAGCAGAGTAATATGCCCCATCCTGCCACAGCAGATTAATATGCCCCATCCTGCCCCCTTAGTAATGCTCCATCCTGCCCCCTTAGTAATGCTCCATCCTGCCCCCTTAGTAATGCCCCATCCTGCCCCCTTAGTAATGCTCCATCCTGCCCCCTTAGTAATGCCCCATCCTGCCCCCTTAGTAATGCTCCATCCTGCCCCCTTAGTAATGCCCCATCCTGCCCCCTTAGTAATGCTCCATCCTGCCCCCTTAGTAATGCTCCATCCTGCCCCCTTAGTAATGCCCCATCCTGCCCCTTAGTAATGCCCCATCCTGCCCCTTAGTAATGCCCCATCCTGCCCCCTTAGTAATGCCCCATCCTGCCCCCTTAGTAATGCCCCATCCTGCCCCCTTAGTAATGCCCCATCCTGCCCCCTTAGTAATGCTCCATCCTGCCCCCTTAGTAATGCTCCATCCTGCCCCCTTAGTAATGCTCCATCCTGCCCCCTTAGTAATGCCCCATCCTGCCCCCTTAGTAATGCCCCATCCTGCCCCCTTAGAAATGCTCCATCCTGCTGTAAATAGAAGAAAAAAAAAAAAAAGTCATACTCACCTTCCTGCTGCAGTTTCCTCTTCTGCTGTGTCTTCTCCTCCCGACCCGCGCTGAATGCGGTCACGTGACACCGGGCGCGTCACATGACCGCTGTCACATGACGCTGGCCGGGAGGGCGGGGCTAGGAAGAGTGTTGGAGAGAGGAGAAATGTCTCCTCTGCTCCGATACAGCTTTGATCTGCCGGCACCGCGGCGCGCGCCGGCAGATCAAAGCGGCAGTGTAGTGACGAGGCCGCGTGCCAGTGGAGGCGGCTCTGCGTGCCACCCCTGGCACGCGTGCCATAGGTTCGCCATCACTGATCTATGTATTGTCACCACTCTACTACTTTCTCGTAGTGGTGGGACACATAGATGTGGTCCTCCTCTAGTACAGTCATTATAGTATTTCCATAGCAGCACACTATGTGAGCCCCCATGACAGTGCCCCTCAATTTTTTATAAGTATCGCCCAAGAGGAAATAATAGTATCTCAAACTAATCTCTAAAGGTACCTTTACACGCCGCTACAGAAGGTTGGAAACAACCGGGTGTCTCACGTGCACGAGCACGTACCAACGGTTGCAAACGGTACCCGATACCGCCTTTACACACCGCTATAAGGTGCTCTGCAGAAGATTTAATCTATCTCTGGAGGCACCGCCGGGTGCCACAAGTTACCTTCTGCAGAGCACCGTCCCTCATTTACAAGCCGCTACAGAAGGTAATATGGGAGGACCTGGGGCACCTTAATGGTCCCTTTACACGCAGCTACAGAAGGTTGGAAACAACCGGGTTTCGGAGACAAATGTATCTTGCACCGTCAAATCAACCCGAGGTAGCGGCGTGTAAACTAGGTTGTTGCCACCCGTCACTTTCGGCACCTGTTTCAGAGCACTGCTCTAAAACAGGTTGATTTCAACCCGATGGTAGAGGCGTCTAAATAAGGTACGGTAAGGTTTTTTCGCCACCTAGTTAACTCCCTGGGGCGCGACACAGCCTCCGGTAAAACGGCCCCCTTCAGCGAACATTGGTGGAAGCTCCTGCGTTACGATTGGTTGTCGCTGCATAGGGCAGCATATTTAAGGAGCTGACCAGTCACACTACACAATTGCAATAGCATCATGTAATAGCCAGCCTTCCTGCGCTGGCTGGCCAATCATGATGCTATTGCATTGTCCAATCATCGTACGAGCGTCTCGTAATCCACAATTCTGGCACGCCTATGTGTTTTACTTGCTGCCCCAGGTCCTCCCATATTACCTTCTGTAGCGGCGTGTAAATGAGGGACGGTGCTCTACAGAAGGTAACCTGTGGCACCCGGCGGTGCCTCCAGAGATAGATTAAATCTTCTGTAGAGCACCTTGTAGCGGCGTGTAAAGGCGGTATCGGGTACCGTTTGCAACCGTTGGTACGTGCTCGTGCACGTGAGACACCCGGTTGTTTCCAACCTTCTGTAGCGGCGTGTAAAGGTACCTTAACAACTAAATTATCAGATATTTACGTTCCTCTGAGTAGTCAGTAACATCCAGTTTTTTTCTAATTGCTGCTTTCCCTCTATTGTGCTCAATGAACATATAAAGAGAGGTGATGTCACCATTTACTTGCATTGGGGAATCTTCGGCGAGATACATTGCCATATGCAGCATGCTGAGAAATTTTCCTCTGCCTGTTTCTCGCTGAGGAAAAACTTGCAGATGGCTATTGTTCTATAGTTTAACATTGTTGTTGAATGCTATATCGGATTGCACTCACCGAGTTTAAATATAGATGTGAGTGAATACTAAGAATAATATGCATCATTCATAATAGTTACATCTCATCTTTTCTCCCCTACCTTGGTCATTATCCTTTCTTGCCTTTATGGAAGAATGCTCTGGTTAGAAGCTCAAAAGGAACTTATACAAACATCTGAGTCAATTGCTGCTAAAATCTATGAGTTCAAAAGGGAAAATGAGTCTTAAATTTGGCGTAGTGGCCAGTATAAAAGTAGTAATTTTTTTGAATTATAAAAAATAATATGAAAATTGCACAAAACACAAAAATCTTATTTAAACAACAGGTCATTTTCTGATGCTGATTTCACACAACTGTGATTCACAGTCTGAGTGCAGACTGCAATGCACAGATGGGTGATGGGTGATGAGTCCCAAATTCGACAGCCTCATAGGCATATTTAAATGTCTGAATCCAGCCAAAGAAGCAATCGTCAGATGTGAAAGACCATAACATTGTTTCAATACTTGTTTACACTGTTTCCCCAATTTTCTATAAGACCTTTGTGCAGGAAGAAAGAAATAGATGTTCGTTAGAGTAATAAATTTATATTTGTAAATGAATGAATGAACACAGTTAAAGAAGCTTCTTCAACACGACTTTTAGTTCTTATGATTTGGTGTTAAGAGTTTGAGTCTACATGAAGGGCAACCCTGAGGCTGCATTCACACATTACAGCTGCAGTATGTTATTTTTTGCTACAATTGCAGTAAAACCACTATGCGGCCTGACAAGTGCAATATGGGTGAGTCCTGATACTCCATGAGCTGTGCGTCTGTGCAGTATGTGGTCCTTCCTACTAAACAGCCCTATATACTCTATTTATGATGCAGTTTTTGATCTAAGCCTATGTTCACACTGGATGTTTCTGATTCATTTTTGGTGCTGCTTTTTTTTTTTTATAAAACTGCACCAAAAACGGATCAGTCAAAATGTGTGCCAGCAAAGTGAATGGGATTTTCAATTTGCTGTGCAGATGTCAGTGTTTTTGACTCCTGTGTTAGCAGTGCAGAAAGCGCATCCAGAAAATAATGCATGTCAATTATTGCTCTGTTTTTCTGGTGCACTTTTTGCACCACTAACATTGAATTACTTACCCTCCCATGATCTTATGGTGAGTCCTGATGATGTCTTCCTCCTGGGAATCAGCAGGAACTGTCTGTGCAGACGTTTTCCTGTGCGTCCTGGATGAGCGCACTGCCTGGGGCTTCCTGTGAATCTGTATCCATAGTAAACAGCGGGTTTCTATGGACCAGCGTTCATACGAAGCTCCCGACAATAGCGGTCACCGTTACAGCAGGCTGGGCTCTGCTGTAACGTCATGCGTCTAACATGGATGACCTCTTAAGTGTGGCCCTAGCCTAACCTAAATATTGGAATCTGAGAGTCCTCAGTGGTTGATACCTTTTAATGGCTAACTGAAAAGATGATAAGCATAGCAAGCTTTCGGAACAATAACAAATGGAGCTAGGTGACACATTGGGACCAGAGACAACTGCACAAAAGGAAGACTCCCATGAATCTGCAGAGAGAGGTGAGAAGTCATTTCCTTCTGTCAGGAGGTTTCATAGAATTGTGACAGACACTTCGGAGCCAGAGAGAGAAGTCTTAATATTTCACTACATATCACTCCCCTATATATGACAATAATAAATATGACACCTAGAGAGCTATAGGATCATAACATATATTTCTGCATAATTGTGTGACCTTCCTAACTACCCCAAACTTAATATTAGCAAGTGGAATGACCACAAACAGATATGTCCTACCATTGGAAAACTAAAATCATAACCAAAAATATCTTCCAACTTATGACGCTCCCAGGCAAAGTTATGACCCATAGTAGCTTTTGAGTATTTCATATCACAACACAGGGGGTGGGAACTGAATGTCAGCCCTTGGGCAGAAGAGGGGCCGACAACTTACAGAATAAGAATGCCTGACCTCTGCTGGTTTTTTGTATTACTTCTGAGGTGGACCCCCATTACATCATGTGGCAGAGTATATCCCAAGAGAACCCGGTGGCCCAACATTGCCTCCGAGCGGTGTCGCCAGCATCAAGGAACCAGTAACTGATTACATTTGTCTGCAAATCTGTGTGTATTTCCATTTATCTCTTATTTGCATAATTGACTGTAAAATCTTTATAATACCTGTACATAAGTATTAATATCTAGTGTGCCCCTACTGCAATTAAATATATAAAATGTAATCATGAGTTGCTTTCTTATCTCAGTCATGTAATCCCACATCAGTGTGCTCTTTTAACATTATACGCTACCTGTTGTAGTTTCTGACCCTGATATAATCCTGATCACAAACTGGACTTATATAGATTAGGTAACTCATGGCAGCAATTGGTGCTTGTGTTATTCAGGGCCTATCAGTGACGAGGTGGCAGTTATTATATGTGCTTCTGGCCTGGGACTAGAAGGCATAAAGAGAATTTTGTTTACGTACCGTAAATTCTTTTTTCTTTAATCATCAATGGGAGACCCAGACAATGGGGTTTAGGGCACTGCCCTCCGGAGGTCACACTAGGTACTACAAGTTTGTAGACACCGCCCCCTCCGCTTATAAACCCCTACCGCAGGGAACATCCTCAGTTTGGTCCATAAGCTGCGAGGAGACAAATAAACCACACCCGAAACATCGGGAAAGAAACCGTGCACAGACGGTCCAACAACCCGGAAGAACACTGTCCCAACAGGGAACAGATCAAATGCAAAACATGCAACGGAACAACTGGGTGGGTGCTGGGTCTCCCATTGATGATTAAAGAAAAAAGAATTTACGGTACGTAAACAAAATTCTCTTTTTTCTGGTCATCATAATGGGAGACCCAGACAATGGGGATGTCCTAAAGCAATACCCCAGGGCGGGAAGAGTTCCTCAAAGACGGATAACACATGGTCCCCCTCAAAGGTGGGCAACCGCCGCCTGGAGGACCCGCCTGCCCAAACTTGCATCCGCAGAGGCATGGGCATGCACCATATAGTGCTTAGAGAAAGTGTGCAGGCTAGACCATGTGGCTGCCTGACACACCTGTAGAGCAGAAGCTCGATGTCGCAAAGCCCAGGAGGCACCGACAGCTCTGGTAGAGTGAGCTTTCAATCCCACCGGGAGAGGCAAACCAGAAGACCGGTAGGCCTCCTGAATGGGAGCCTTGATCCATCTGGCCAAGGTTGACTTCGATGCCGTGGACCCCTTACAGCGACCTGTCGTCAGGACAAATAAGGAATCCGAATTCCGGAAGGAGGCAGTCCTGGACACATAAATGCGTACAGCCCTCACGAGATCCAGAGTATGGAGATCGCGCTCAACCTGATGAACGGGAGCGGGGCAAAATGATGGGAGAACAATCTCCTGGTTCAGGTGAAAAGTGGAAACCACCTTTGGCAAGAATTCTGGCCGCGGGCGTAACACCACCTTGTCTTGGTGAACCACCAGGAAGGGTGACTTGCACGATAGTGCAGCCAATTCTGAGACCCTTCTCAGAGACGTAATCGCCACCAGAAATACCACCTTCTGGGACAGACGAGACAGGGAAATGTCTCTCAGTGGCTCAAACGGCGGTTTCTGCAGTGCCGCCAGGACCATGTTAAGGTCCCAAGGGTCCAGTGGTCGCCTGTAGGGCGGGACCACCCGAGAGACTCCCTGGAGAAACTGACGGACCTTGGGAAGGAGTGCCAAGCGCTTGTCAAACAGCACTGAAAGAGCTGACACTTGACCCTTCAAAGAGCCTAGGGACAATCCCAATTCCAGTCCCGACTGAAGGAAAGCCAACAATGTCGGAATGGACAAGGGCCACGGGGAGCGACCACCCGAGGCACACCAGGTGAAGAAAATCTTCCACGTTCTGTGGTACATCTTCCTGGAAAC
The DNA here is from genome assembly GCA_033576535.1 of Allobates femoralis. Taxonomy (NCBI): domain Eukaryota; kingdom Metazoa; phylum Chordata; class Amphibia; order Anura; family Aromobatidae; genus Allobates; species Allobates femoralis. The sequence continues at coordinate 106,392,222 of JARQOC010000001.1, forward strand.
AGGCTTCCTAGCCCGAGTCATGGTGGCAACAACCGTAGGAGAGAAGCCCCTGGACGTCAGCAGCCAAGCCTCAAGAGCCATGCAGTCAATCTGAGGGCCCTGGAATTGAGGTGGAAGAATGGGCCTTGCGCGAGCAGATCTGCACGTTCTGGAAGAGCCCACCGGAGTCCGCCTGACAGTCGCCACAGGTCCGGATACCAGGACCTCCTGGGCCAATCTGGAGCCACTAGAATGGCTACCCTGCACTCCGACCTGATCTTCCACAGGACCCTGGGAATCAGAGCTAGAGGCAGGAACACATACGGAAGATGGAATCTGGACCAACTCAGGATCAGGGCATCTGCCCCCAGAGACTGAGGATCCCATGATCTCGCCATGTATTGCGGCACCTGATGATTCAGCCGCGAGGCCATCAGATCCACGTCCGGAGTGCCCCATCTGCTGCAGATGTCCAGGAAGACGTCTGGATGAAGAGACCACTCTCCGGCGTCCATCCCCTGCCGGCTCAGGTAGTCGGCCCCCCAGTTCTCGACCCCTGGGATGTGAACTGCGGAGATCAGGCAGTCGTTGTCCTCCACCCAAGATAGAATGCGGTGGACTTCGGCGAGGGCCTGAGCACTTCTGGTCCCTCCCTGATGATTTATATAGGCGACGGCCGTCGCATTGTCGGACTGAACCCGAATGGGTTGCCCTGACAGGAACTTCTGAAACGCTAGGAGCGCCAGATAGACCGCCTTGATCTCCAGCACGTTGATCTGCAACGCCGACTCCGACGGAGTCCAGAGTCCTTGAGCCCTGTGGTGTAAGAACACCGCACCCCAGCCCGTCAGACTGGCGTCGGTGGTCACCACTAACCATGACGGTTTGAGGAAGGACCGGCCCCGTGACACATGGCGTGGCTGGAGCCACCACTGTAGGGAATCCCTGGTCGATTGGGAAATTGTCACCAGCCGATTCAGAGAGATCGTCCTCTTGTCCCATCTGCGAAGAATCTCCAGCTGGAGAGGACGGAGGCGAAACTGCGCAAAAGGTACTGCCTCTATTGCAGCTACCATGCGCCCCACCAGCTTCATCAAGATCCGTAGGGATGATTGTGGTGATAGGAGGACGGCTTGCACTCCTGATTGGATCGCCATCTGTTTGACTCGTGGCAGAGACACTAGGGCCGAGTCCGTGTGGAAGTCCATGCCCAGATATGTCAGTGACTGGGTCCGAACCAGGGTCGACTTCTGGATATTGATAAGCCACCCGAACTGTTCCAGGGACTTCATGGTTACCTCCAGGCTTTGCCGACAAAGGTGTTCTGATGGCGCCCTGACCAGTAGGTCGTCCAGATAGGGTATTACGGCGTGCCCCTGCACATGCAGGAGAGCCATCATGGAGGCCATCACTTTTGTGAACACCCGCGGTGCCGAGGCCAACCCGAACGGCAGCGCCACAAATTGGAAGTGTTCTTCCCCCACTGCAAATCTCAACCAGCGCTGATGAGCCGGTGCAATGGGCACGTGAAGATAAGCGTCCCGAATATCTATGGACGCTAGGAAGTCTCCCTGTGACACAGCTGCGATCACGGATCGCAGTGATTCCATACGGAACTTCCGAACCAACACGTGACGGTTGAACAACTTTAGGTCCAGAACCGGGCGGAAGGATCCGTCCTTCTTTGGAACAATGAAGAGGTTGGAGTAAAAACCCCGAAACCTCTCCCCGGAAGGCACCGGGACCACCACTCCGTCCCTGCGGAGACCCTCCAACACCAGGTGAAAGGCCTGAGCCTTTTCTGGGGATGGGACCGACCGATGGAATCGGGGTATCGGCTTTGACGTCAGCTCTATCCTGTAACCTCGCGAGACCACGTCTCGAACCCACTGATCTTGAACGTGAAGTAGCCACCTGTCCTGAAAACGAGACAGGCGACCCCCCCACCTGTGGGGAGGCAGGAAGGGAGAGCGAGTCATGTAGAGGCGGGTTTGGGGGCGGCAGCCGCTGCCCCCGCCGGCTTCTTTGGACGACTCTTAGAGCGCCACTGAGAAGCGGGCTTGCCCCCTCGGTCCGTGCGAGCGGACGGTGCTGATGACTGTGAGCTGGAGCGAAAGGACCACTGCTTTGGGTTCCTCTTAACGGAATACCGTGGCTTAGGCTTATTCTGCGGGATCTTAGACTCAGCAGAATCCTTTATCAGCTTGTCCAGTTCGGTACCAAAAAGCCTGTCACCAGAGAACGGAAGATTCTGCAAAATCTTCTTAGATGTGGCATCTGAGTCCCAAAGACGCAGCCACAACAACCTGCGAATCGCAATAGCGTTGGCCGAAGCCACAGCTGAGCGAGTGGCAGTTTCCAAGGTCGCCGTCCTGGCGTAGTCCGCATAGGCCCTTGCCCTTTCGGTAAGCGCCAGGACCTCTGGACTGGACCTTGCCAGGTCATTGATACCATGCAAGCAGGTAGTAATCGCTTGTAAGGTCCAGACCGTGGCAAAATTAGGGGCAAATGAAGACCCCACAGCCTCATAGGAAGACTTGGCGAGTTGCTCGACCTGTCTATCAGTCGCATCCTTCAGCGAGGAGCTATCAGAGGCAGAGAAAAGGGAGCGTGCAGCAATCCTGGTCATGGAAGCGTCCACCTTCGGGGACTGCGACCACTCCTGTAGCACCTCCTGGGGAAAGGGGAAGCGATTGTCCTTGGGTTTGCGGACATAAAGCCGCCCAGGATGTAACCTGGGAGCTCTAACCACCCTTCCAAAGTTAGTGTGGTCCATGAAGGAGCCACTTGGTCTAGCCTCCGGCCGCAGCCATTGATAGACCTCCTTCGGGTGTACAGTCACCTCCTTAGGGGTGGTCACGAGACGTAAGGTCTCGTTAATAGAGGACACCAAATCCTCCACCCCGTCTGGTGGTTCAGACACAGACACAGACCCGAAAGTTGAACCCCCATCATCCTCCTCACCATCAGAGGAACGCTCCTCCTCAGAGAGAGCCTGGAGCTCGGGTGAATCCTCACGACGAGCCCGCTTAAGGGGTCTCACAGCAGAAGAGGGAGACACCCGGGGGTAACTGGAAGGAGTAGCTGGACTTTCCAGCCTCCTATTGAGTGCCTCCAGAGACTGCGACATGGAGGACAGTTGGGACAACAGAGATTCATTGATCTTATTCTGAGTTTCCCATGGCCCTGGGATCACCTGAACCTCAGGGTACAGCACCGGAGCTGCTGACTCAGCAGTGTCAGTCCGGGCCTCTGGGCGTCCGCAGTTATTGCAGGACCCCTCCACCAGAGTCCCATTGCATGTAGCACAGGTAATGGTGGCCTCTGCCGCCTTAGCAGCACGCTTCCTAACTGAGGACATCGCCACAGTAGGGGAAAATAAGCCAAATTGTGCAGACAAAACCGGGAATCCCGGTGGCTTACCGACCGCAGCGAAGCGGTAGGAGGAAGCGGTGTGTGTGTGTGACCTCCGCGAGAGTTTCCGGTCTCCTCTGGAGTGCAGACGCACGCTGCATACAGTTCCCAGCCGGGAAGTGAGGGTAAAGATGGCCGCCGTCAGTGAAACCGTGGGCGGCACCGAAAACACGCGGGAAGCACACACACACGCCCATCGATGACGTCACCGCACGGGCTGCTTCCTATCCTCCAAGCAGCCTCAGTATTAAGGCGCCAGAGCCCGCAGCGCGGGAAGTAATGTAAAATACATCACACAGACTGCATGCACCAACACACATCCGCAGCCTATAGCCTCAGCCCCTGCAACACACAGGGCGGTCAGCCAGGGTGACCCCAGCACGGGGTACACCTCCAGATCCGCGGACTCGAGAGTAACGCGCGGTCTGAGTGTCATGACACATAAAGTGATAGACACTACCCCCAGGCACACAGGAGACACAGAGTGCCTCAGTGCCGGTCCGGTCTGTAAGCACCATTTAGGGAGGCCTCGGACGGGGGTTCAGCACCAGTCCGGAGTGTAAGCACCATTTAGGGAGGCCTCGGACTGGGCTGGCTCCAGTCCGGTCTGTAAGCACCATTTAGGGAGGCCTCGGACGGAGCAGAGCTGTGCAAGGCTCCCATCTCCCACTCTCCAGAGCCCCCCAGAGAGGGATGGAAAGGAGCGCAACAGCGTACCGGGAGAACACAAAGTGTCCAGGCTCTAGGCCCTCCGGTACCTCCACCAGCGTGTTCCACAAGGGTGAGCGGGGAGGCTGTCGCAGGTCCCGACCGGAACCATTTTACCTTGTCTTCAGACGCCATCACGTAAGTTGTGAGAATGCAGTGAAGTACAAGCAAAGCGTGATCCTCCGAGCACACTAAGTTTAAAACTGGGGATGTTCCCTGCGGTAGGGGTTTATAAGCGGAGGGGGCGGTGTCTACAAACTTGTAGTACCTAGTGTGACCTCCGGAGGGCAGTGCCCTAAACCCCATTGTCTGGGTCTCCCATTATGATGACCAGAAAATACCACTCTCACTGACGGCACCTTAATAAACCAGCACTGACAGGGCAGCTGCAGTCCTTCTCTTATCCTCGGGCAGTTCCCTGACTGTCCTGAGTTTAATAGGGACGTTGTAGAGCTGCCAGGGTCGGTGGTAAATTCATCCCAAGTGGTGGTAAGCGGTGGGATTGACATAATAGTGTTTGGGACCCCAAGTAGCTTTACTGCTGGGGCCTAAAGATCAATTCAACACCGGATAGTCAGAGTGCAAATATGAAGGTGCGTGGGTGCATCCGGTCTCAGCTGTGTGTGAGGGACCAGGGGTTGCTGATCTGGCCCAGGACACCAGGAGCCAAATATTGCCAATGGCATTTGCTGTGGCAGGTATGGCAGAGGGGGTGGAAGACAATGTTTAACTAGATGAGGAACCCATCCACAGGTCCTTAAGGAGCCAGTCATCGGTAGTCAACTCCACAGGGGGCCGAGCAATCACTGTCCTCAGCCCTGCTGTGGGCAATTCTCCACCTGTCTGTTTCCCCAGCCTGACAGGCTCAGATGCCCTTCTTCAAGCTTCCATTGCTCCTCCGAGGTAAGAGAGCAGGACACCTACAGGATTATATTGGCAGAGACTCATGTAAAGCACCTGGCAGAGTGTGAGGCTGCGGAACAACAGCGCCAGGCAGAGCGTGAGTCTGCAGAACGTCGTGAGGCTGCAGAGTGCAAGTATCAGCTGGAATTCACTCAACTCAGCCCCCACCGCCCACCCCAGCAAACCAGGAGACCAAGCCACCAAAGGTGTGAGTTGAAGATTTTTCCCTTCTGGAAAAGGATGGTGATTTGGACTAATTTCTGCTGACCTTTGAGGGGACTGGTTGGAAGCACCATCTGGCCATGGATCCGTGGGCAAAGTACCTGACACCGCCGTTTGAGGAGTAAGCCCCTAGAAACCTTGGGGGACTTACCTGCTAGGAGGGAGTAGGACTATTAGAGCATTAAGCTTGCCCTGATCCAGCAGATGAACTGCACCCTGGAGTCTTACCACCAGAAGTTCCAAAACCTGCAGAGAGCTCTAAAGGATAACTGGACCAACCAAATTTGGGCCCTCCTGAGAGCAGCTGACCACTGGGTCAAGGGGTTGGAGCTCCTCACTGGCCAGGAGATTCAGGAGCTGTTTGTTATGCAACAATTCCAGTTGAACTGCTCTGAGGACCTTCAGCAGTTCATTCGTAACCAGAAACCTAAGAGGGCCTAAGATACAGCAGCCCTGGCAGATTAATACACCAACAACCGAGTACAGGAGGCCAGGAAGGCTTCCAGCGGCATCTGGAGAGAGGGTCCCTCGCTGTCTCTGGGATTGGAGGTGTTGAACCAGTGCTGCCTGTTGTCAAAGTCTATCTGGACTAGGGCGCTGGGAGGGGTGTGAGGGAGGTTGAAGTGTTGGCTAATATTCATGTAAATGTTTTGATTGGGGCAGAATTGGGGCAGAAAGTGTCCAAGTATGTGGCCACTGAACTCCCAAGTTCTGATCCCTCAGAGTGTTTTGTACCATGCACTGTTAATGATGATGATGTTGATGATAATGACAAGGTACTGGATCTGCTGGTGGTTGCAGAGGGGGCAGTGAACTCTGAGATTGCTGCTTACCCTAAAACAATGCATACAGAGCCAGGTGATGCAGGGAACCAAGTGAATGCTGACAGTCCTGCATACTCTGACAAGTAACAGGTGGGGTGGAGGAGGAAGACAAAGGGAGGTATGAAATGGCCTCAGGTCATGGCCAGCCAGCCTGCAGGGACCCTTTCTCCTCAGAGGGGAGACTGGAGGGGCAGAGGGCTGCAAGGGAGACAGACACAGACAGATGTGACGCTGCCCTCAGATGTAGGCAGCCAGATACTGCAGCATTGTAAAAATATAAAATAGGGAGGGGGACAAGAGGCGCAATAGTGCCCTATCACTAGTGACAGTGATGTGATGTGGTGATGCTGTGAAGCCGCTCACCTGTTCCAGTTGTGATCCCCACAACTGGTTTGAAGGCGTTCAGGAAACAATGTTCCAAGCTGCTGCAGGACCTCCACCCACCACTGGATAGTGGTATGAATCAAAGAAATGATGGGAGTGCTGGTGTATCACGGCCCGCGCTGCTCCAGGGCTAAATGAAACTCACCAAAGAGTCAGTCAAGTTTTCATCCTTTTTATTCCTCCTTCTCCTTGGGAGCTGCCACAGGGAATGTAGTGCTCTCTGGTAAGGCCCAACCATTCAATTCTGAGGAGCTGCAGGGTGGAAACATGTCGGGGGGATTGGGGCTGCCACAGGAGAGGTGAAGCTCCCAAGTAAGATCCCAGGGCAGGAATCCCCCCCACCACCGGGATGTCAGGGGGCCAGGTTAGTCCACCTGACCTGGCGCCTTGGTTGGGAGTGGAGGGGAAGCAGGCATTGCCCACGGTTACAGCAGCCATAGCCGCGGTCACCAGAAGTGGGAGTGCCGGAGCCCAAGGAACCTCACGGAAGTCCGACGGCTTCCCCCCTTTAGACCAAGTGGCTGCAGAGTCAGATGGAGGCCAGGAAACAGGACCCAGGGGACTGACAGAAGATGTGGCAGTTTCGTCTATTCTGGCCACGTCTAGTCAGGGGTGGTGTTAGAAGCTGATGATAGCATGAAAGCTCTTAAGGAATAGGCGGCACAGCCTTTCTAGCAGTCAGACCATGAGCGGGTGGTCTGGGACCAAGCAGGGCTGTACCAGGAAACAGTCCAGCAGGGTTGACTGGAGGAGTGGCCCAGGGACCGACAGTTAGTGGTACCCTATCTCTTCAGGGCGGAGATGTTGCAGTTCACACATGAGATTCTGATGGCTGCACACTTAGGGATTGCTAAAACCAAGGCCAGACTAGCAATTCTAATGGCCTAAGTTGGGGACCAAGGTGCTCGCCTACTGCTGCTCGTGTGACACCTGTCAGAGAGTAGGCGACACCCCAACGCACCCCTGGTAAACCTGTCCATCATTGATGAGCCTTTTCCGAGGGTGGCTGTGGATCTGGTTGTACCTCTGTCCACTGCAAGCTGCTCCGGGAAATGCTTCATACTGACGGTAGTAGACTATGCCACACGGTACCCATAAGCGGTAGCCTTGTCGTCCGTTCGGACTGACAATGTGGCCACCGCCTTGCTGGAGATTTTGTCCCGAGTGGCTGTTCCCCATGAAATGTGACATGAATTGGGTACCCCAGTCAGTGAGCATTTCATGGGGAAAAGCCATAAGATGGCTACCGCTTATGGATACTGTGTGGCATAGTCTACTACCGTCAGTATGAAGCATTTCCCGGAGCAGCTTGGAGTGGACAGAGGTCCCAATGTAGGCAAACACAGGTGCAATAGCTGGTGGCTAGCCGGTATCATCAACAGACAAATGGCCTGTGTGAACGGTTCAACGGCACCCTGAAGCAAATGCTGAGGTTGTTGGTTGACTCCCACAGGAATGACTGTGAGCAGTATCTGCCGTACCTGCTGTTTGCCTACTGGGAGGTTCCACAGGCCTCAACAGGGTTTTCTCCCTTTGAGCTCCTGTATGGATGACATGTGTGGGGACCCCTGGCTTTAGTGAAAGAGGCTTCGGAAGGGGACTTAGATCCCCCTGGAGTGTCAGTCATTGAGTATGTCGTGCGCTTCTGGGACAAGATCCAGGCATTTATGCATTTGGTGCACAACAATATGGCGCAAGCCCATGCCGAGCAGAAGTGGTGGTATGACCAGAATGATTGTGAGAGGACCTACCAGGTGGGTCAGAAGGTGTTGGTTCTGGTCCCTGTACTGCAGAACAAGCTTCAGGTGGCCAAAGAAGGCCTATACCTCGTTCACTAGCAGCTCAACCCTTTAATGTACCTGGACCAACCCATGGAAGGCGGAAGACCTTCCACGTGAACATGATGATAGCACATCATGAGCGGGAGTCCTGTGCCCACCCTGTGTGCAACCTGCCTGAGGAGGGAGAGGAAGAAACCCTACTTGATATGCTCGCCCAGGTTAGGGCTGGTGGGTCGAGGATGTGGAGGTTGGCAACCAGCTCTTGGAGGACCAATGGTCCCAGCTGGGAGAAACCTTTCACCCCTTCCAGGAGCTATTCAGCAGCCTGTCTAGAAGGACCCAGTCAGCCGTCCATCACGTTAACACCGGGGATGACCCCCTATCTGGCGTTTAGCCTACCAGACCACTCCTGATGTGCAGCAGCAAAAGTGCCAGGAGATCGACGAGTGCTGAAGCTTGTCCAGGCATCCAACAGCACTTGGGCCTCACCCGTAGTACTGATTCCCAAGAAGGACAGAACAACCCGGTGTTGCATGGACTACTGGGAGCTCAACGCTGTCACGGCCAGCAATGCATAGCCTGTCACGCATCGATGACCTGCTCGACCAGTTGACCGGGGCTAAGTACCTAACCATCATGGATCTGAGCCAGGGATATTGGCAGATTCCCTTGACCCACAGGGCATGGGAATTCTCTGCCTTTATTACCCCTTTTGGACTGTACGAGTCCATGGTCATGTCATTCGCATTAACAATGCCCTGCCACTTTTCAGCAGATGATCAACAGACTGCTCAAGGGACTGAAAGGGTATGTGGCCGTGAACATGGATGACATTGCCGTCTACAGCCTCATATGGAAGGATCACTTGGGACATATGGCACAGGTGCTCAGGTGAATCCACCAGGCAGACTTGGCCATCAAGCCAGTAAAGTGCCATTTGGGCATGAGTGATGTCCTCTACCTGGGTCACTGGGTAGGTGGAGGGGGGCTATGAAGCCAGAGACTGGGGAGGTGGATGCCATCACATCCTGGCCCACCCCCAGGACCAAGAAGCAGGTGATGTCCTTCCTGGGGACTGCTGGGTACTATAGGTGGTTTGTTCTATACTATAGTGCCCTGGTGAAAACCCTGACAAACCTCACCAGGAAGAATCTGCCCCCTGCAGTCGAATGGACAGCCGATTGTGGGTAGCCTTCCAGGTGCTTAAGACTGCTCTTTCCAGCTTCCCAGTACTTTTACAAGCGGCCGACTTCACGCGGCCGTTTTGGTACAGAGCGACCCCAGTGACCTTTATGCTGTGCTCAGTCAGGTTGACTCTATGGGCCAGAAACATCCCGTTTTGTACCTGAGTAGGAAGCTATTGCCAAGAGAGGTGGCCTACTCTACGATGAAAAAGAAGTGTCTGGCAATTGTGTGGGCCCTGCAGCATCTGCTGCCATACTTTACGGATGTCACTTCATCGGTGAGACGGACCACAAACCACTCAGCTGGTTACACACGGTCTCCGGGATGAATGGGAGGCTGCTACACTGGAGCCTTGCGCTCCAGCAGTACCACTTCACTATTCGGCACAAGAGGGGCTGTGACCACGGTAACGCTGATTGGCAATCCTGGCAAGTGGAAGTTGTGGACAGGCATGTGGGGAACTCAGGAATATGCTGCCCCCTTGTGTCCTCTATAGGTGAGAGGTGTAAGGAATAAGCAATATTCCTATAGCAGCCATTTTGTTCAGCTTTCAGCATTGTCCCCTCAGTCAAAGGAGATAACCCCCTCCTTTGGCCTGAGGGTCTGTTAATCTTCTGGATCTGTTAACTAAACTGAGGTAATTAATTTCCTGTCCAACTATTGCCACACAAAGAAGGCTTCAATAATAAATGGAGCTAGGTGACACATTGGGATCAGAGACAATTATACAAAAGAAAAACCCCCTATGAATCTGCAGAGAGAGGTGAGAAGTCATTTCCTTCTGCCAGGAGGTTTTATAGAATTGTGGCAGACACTTCGGAGCCAGGGAGAGAAATCTTAATATTTCACTACACATCACTCCCCTAAATATGACAATCATAAATATGACACCTAGAGAGCTATAAAATCACAACACATATTTCTGCATAACTCTGCAACCATCCTAACTACCCCAATATGAGAGCATTATCTTCCACCTATGACACTCCAAGGCAAATTTATGACCCATAGTAGCTTTTGAGGATTTCATATCACAACACTGGAGGTGGGAACTGTAGGACAGACCTTGGGCAGGAGAGGGGCCGGCAACTTACAGAATAAGAATTCCTGACCTCTGCTGGATTTTTGTATTACTTCTGAGGAGGACCCCCCATTACATCACATGGCAGAGTATACCCAATGGAATCCAGTGGCCCGACACTACCTCCGTGAGGTGTCACCAGCATCAAGGAACCGTTAACTGATCACATTTGTCTGCAAATCTGTGTGTATTTCCATTTATCTTTTATTTGCATAACTGACTGTAACATCTGCAATATCTTTCTAATACCTGTGCATAAATATTAATATTTAGTGTGCCCATACAGCAATTAAATATATCAAATTTAATCTTGAGTTGCTCTCTTATCTCGATCACGAATTCCCACGTCTGTGTGCTCATTTAACATTATACGCTACCTGTTTAGTTTCTGACCCTGATATAATACCCGTCATAGACCAGACTTATATTGAATGAGAAACTGGTGGCAGCAATTCATACTTGTATTTTTCAGGACCTCTGTCAGTGACGGGATGATGGTCATTATATGTGCTTCTGGCTTGGGACTAGAAGGCATATACCTCACTCACTATTGGCGCCTTAATAAGCCAGCTTTGACAGAGCATCTCTGGTACTTCTCTTATCCTCAAGCAGTTCACTGACTGTCCTGAGTTTAATAGGGGTGTTATAGAGCTGCCAGGTTCAGTGGCAAGTTCATCACAATCACTTTAAACTTTTTCTGCATTAAAAAGGTTCTCCACCAAGGCCGACCGTTAAAGGTACCGTCACACGTTGCAACGTTAAAGCGATGTCGGCAGTGATTCCGCGGGTGTGCGCTCACTTACGACATCGCTTACTTAGGTGTCACACGGAGAGATGTTGTAAGTGATGCAGCCACGATGTTGCAGCAGCTATCGCTTGCTGGGTTGTGCACAACCCAGCGAGCGATACGCATCAATGTTGTGAATAGGCAACATCGCTTGCAACATTGTTATCGCCGTGTCACACAAAGCGATGTTACAGATTGCTGGAGCAACATCGCCAAGGTTTACCAACATGTTGGTAAACCTGTCAACTGCGATCCAGGGATTTATCACAGTTGCATCGTGCTGTTACACGGCACAACGCACTTGCGATGTCACTTCAACATCACTGAACCCGGGACTTTTCAGTGATGTTGCTTGCAACATCGCCCCGTGTGACGGTACCTTTAGAAAAACATTCAGTTAGGCTCAGATGAGCAATAAAACGACTTTACTTATAACTGTCTTTACCATCAGCATGGTGCTGAGTACTCAATTTCAGATTAACTTTCATATTATCTAATACAGCTATGGTTTTTGGGGATAGACTTAAACTACAATTTTTCAAAGAGAGTAGACAACCCAACATTCTGGTCTTCAGCTCCAATCTGATACAGAGCTAAAGTCAGAGAAGTGCTGTGCTCAAATGCAGTATTGGCATATTAATTGATTTTCGTTAATAGTGGAGAGCACTTCAACATTTTTTTTACAGTTCTGTAAATATTTTTTTTCTAGATTAACATGAAAAGCTTTTTTGTTGAACAAGGAGATGTGTCACCATGAAATGTCCTGACAGTGTCTGTCGATATTCCAGTCAGTATCAAGAAAAAAAAAGGGAAAACAACACTTGAATTAGTTCTCTTTTTTTATTTATATTTTTTTCAGCAAACCCTTCAAAAATCTCAAGCATCACTGCCCAAATCCAGACAATTCCCAAAATGACAAACCAGAAAGTTTTGCATTCATACAGATGTGGATTCACTTGATTGAATCCAACATCAGCCATTGAGTAAAGAAATAAAAGCCAAAATTTGTCATTAACATGACTGCAGGAGATAAATGTGATTTCATTACATTTGGAAACAAAGAAGAGTCCGTCTAAGAATAAAATTCAAATTTGTTTGATGAAATTGATGCTCTTCACAACACCATTGTGGGCTCTTTGGTGAAACATATGTGACACCATCAAGGGGTCGGAGTCTGATTACTGTGTACGTACAGACTGACAAATGATTCGGGTTGTTATTGCCTTTTTTATATTACACTTGAAACGCCCCCAACTACGGCTTTGTAGAACACAAATAATAGCTGTAGACAGCGATGTACAAATAAAATTTGAAATGTAAAGGGCGAAAATCAGTAGTTGTGTTTTTTATTATTTCGATTGGCAACAACACTGGGGTAAGACTGTAAAGGAGATGGTGCACCATTGTAAAATCATGATAGGCCTCCATCCTGGTGATGGCTGATGCTACTACATTACATCTACTGGTAGACTAACATCTATTGCTTCCTTCCCTCAGAAACTTGAGCCTTAGGAGAACATGACCCTTGGGCTTGTCATCTCCTTTCCTTATAATGTCTTCTTTTTGTTGTTTGGGGGAGCCCTGGGAAGGTTCACGGTATCTATTGGGAAGTAAGACCTTTTGACTTTGGCCCCGCCTCTCCATAAGCCCAATACCATCAAAGGGGGCTAAATCTATAGCATATATGGACATTTGCGCTACAAAGAAAGATCCTCACTTGAACAGAGGGAAGTTTTCTAATTGCCATATAATTCTTCTGCGTTCATGGATTATTAACTGCATGGTGCAAGCTTTCTACTAGCGAAACATGAATGTCGCCACATTGATATGCATTTGCTAGGCAGTCCTCACTCTGCTTTAATGGCATTGATATACGTGCCTTTAAGATGTGCAAAATTTATAAATTTTACTACATCTGCTAAACTTTTATATAGGCTATATGAAAAGGAAATGGCTGGACAGAATTTGGGAATCCTTCGAGAAGACAGTACTGGATAGAACATCAGACAAGATTTTTCCAGTAGTCTATTAATGCTCTGTGGCACTGCATCCAGCAAAAAATAAAAAAAGAACACAATATATATATATATTAAAAATTAAATAATGTGTAAATATCCATCGTAAAGGAATTTTGTTCCCATGTAAACAATATCTGCCGTGCTGCTTTGTATCTTCTCTTCGTTCTCCTGTGTTGTGGTCTGGCTGAGGCTTAGAGGCGCAGTGATGATGTCACTGATATTGTAGATAGTTCTTTAATGCCTGAGGCAAAGGTAAAGACTCGATTTGGTGCAAACGTTCTCTGCCGATAGCAAACCGAACTGATCTTCGGCACAAGTCCATCAAAGGCAACGGCTCCGCTGAAAAAAAAAATAAGATACATTAGTTACTATTTTTGTAATATCAGAATTCATGGTGACACCAAACTCTGAAGCAAAGAAAAGTGTTCGCCATGTTGTTTGCCGATATAAAAATGGCAGTAAATATGACAGCACCATTAATGGAAAGCTATCATCAGGTAATGACCTACTGTGTAAATCAGGTTTTTGTATTAAAGGGGTTGTCCAGTCTAAAATGATAATTCTGCAGTCACTCTATGTTTCTGCTGACTCATCAATCCTCCCAGTGCAGTGTGGGTTGTGAGGATTCACTGGTTTCTGAGCCAGGAATGGTGGTCACGTGACCACAATTTGGCATTATGTATGTTCCAGGCCAGAGCTTGACTAGTGGATGTGGCAATGCGCAATGCAAATTTATGGAGCAAAATCCCACCCACTCCATACAATGTATTGAGCAAGGCCTCGCCCACTGGTTGGGTTCTGGCTGGGAAAATGCATTTCACATAATCGCAGTCACGTGATCACTGTTCCTGGCCCAGATATCGGTGAATCCTCCCAGTGCACGCAGTGTGCATCGAGAGGATTCATAAGCCTGCAGTCACATACAGTGACTGCAGATTTATCAATTTAGACCAAACAATACATTTAACTATAAATATATATTTCACTTTTGACTTTTTTTTTTCTATTTTTCATATCACAATCTTCATAAAAAAAGTTAGTTATCTTTCAATTTCTGCTGTTTTGTTTTTTAGCCTCAATTTCTAGTACTTTCAGGTAAACAACACATGGACATCAGGCCCCCTTCACAACACTTTTATTGCCTGTCCGTGTGGATCCTGTACTTTGAAGGACCACACGTATAGACACGGATTTGTGTAAGCGGATGGAAATTATGCTCCTGGATCTTGGTTTTTGAAGATCAGTATTGTACATGGCAATCGGTACAGACATAGGACATAATAGTAATGTCAGTTCTGGAGAGAGAGAGAACGAGAGAGAGAGATTGAGAGGGAGAGAGAGTGATCCTGAACAGAAATTGGACTGGGAGGACCAGTGCATTTGTTCTGAGCATACTCAGTACCTAAAATCGGATCCGGGACACGATCCTTTATTTTCCAGGATCCGGCACCATACACTCTCATGTTATGTGCTCCCGACAGCACCGGATTTGTTTATGTCCATTTTTGTTCAGTGCGCCCAAAATTGGAGTGTTCTCTGATTCTGGGTATGGGAAAAACAGGACACAAACGGATCCCGGACTGAATTCACACAAATGGATGGCTATATAGGACCAATCCGGCACCATAAGGATACATGGGAGGCAAAAACAGATCCCAGCCTATCCATCCATAAATATACCCAGATGCCCAAAAATATGGTGTGAAGCCAGCCTCAGCTATAATGAAACTAAACCCTGTATCTTCTATTGAAGCACCTAATGAGCATGTGTGAAATGAGGGGGGGCAGAGTCAGCTGTGACATCACATATTGTGATTGGTGGATCCTGTGTTATCAGCTGTTTTACCAGTCATTGAAATCTTATTTCTGAGTGTATAGAGCCTTGCTGAAAACTCTTCCACGCAAAGTTAAAATTAGGCCCTGTTCACACTGTATTGTTGAAGCCCGCCCAGGCGTTCCATCTGAATCCCTTAAAAAAGAGATTCAGATGAATATCCAATAGAGCCATAGAAAACAAGAAATGGAAACAGAAACTTTAAGGGGATTCAGATGGAACCTCTTGAACGCACTGCAAAAATGGGGAGTTAACAGTGCCTTAGTCTAACAGAGTCCCAGAGGCCATTGTGAAAATTGCATGATTACTGATGATAGCTTGCCTAAAAGGGGTTGTCCTGTCTAAAACAATAGAACTACAGTCACCCTATGTGACAGCAGACTTATCAATCCTTCCAGTGCACGCACAGTGTGCTGTAAAGATGTGTGGTTTCTAAACCGGGAATGGACCGTAGTTATGCGGTATGCATGTTCCTGTGCAGAGCCCCCAACTAGTGTGCACAGCATTGCTCAATACAAATGTATGGAGCAAGCCCAAGTCTACTAGACAGCTGCTCCCACTAGTCAGATGCGCCCGCTCCAACACTTGTATTGAGTGAGGTCACACCCACTAGTCATGTTGTTGCCAGGAGGAACATACATACCACACAGTGCAGGTGCTGCGAGGATTGATAAGTCTGCAGTCACATAGAGTGACTGCAGAATTATCTGTTTAGAACGGACAACCCCTTTAGAGGGCTACCAGAACATGACACAAAAACTGAACAGTCGTTACTAGTATGAAGAGAACAACGTTGTTGGTCAAAGTTTTCGAGCGAATAGAGCTATTATATGAACATAAAAGCTTAAATATTCTCATAAAATACACTTAGTAAATTGGAAGATTAATTATAAAATGAACTGAATACATCAAAGAAACAATTCTTCCCTGATATGCCCCATGCCAGACTGCACTAATTATGGTCCATACGTGTACACTCACAGGCTTGTCACTTTATCATTGAATGAATCTAATTTCTGCACCCAGAACAGCGACACCCATGTGTCCTGTGATCTCATCTTATCAACAGAATTATTATACATTAATATACAAACTAGGAGCAAAAACAATGTTCCCTTGAATCAAAGCAGATCTGTCACCAGATTTCACAATATAAAACCACTAGCTGGGAGCCCGATGCACATGCATCGGGATTCTAGAACGTCGAGTACTGCTCGCAATGGCCGCTTCGCGGCCAATGCTTCGCGCTGCTAGGTCGACTCGCCATGCTCGCTGCGCGGGCATAGCGAGTCGCCTTAGAACTGCTCGCAATGGCCGCTTCGCGGCCAATGCTTCGCGCGTATCCACATGACCACGCCGGGGCAAAAAGCCGATTCGCGATTATATAATAGATACCTTACTAAATAAGCTCAGACTTCATCAAGCAGGTGTATTAATGTTGAAACTCCAAATCAGAAACGATTTGTAATACCAATATGAAATAATTATTTTATTAGTTCAGCTTAAGGCTGGCTTCACACTGCGGGTTACATCCGATCCGAGGCTGTCCGTGTAAAGCGGACAGCCCCGGACCGGATTTTGGCCCCATAGCAGCCTATGGGGCCGGATAGAAGCTCTGTGTTATCCGGTTTCTATCTGTCCGGGACAATCCGGGAGAATTCAGTATTCTCCCACGGACACAAAAACGCTGCTTGCAGCATTTTTGAGTCCGAGAGGAGAATATCTCCTCTTATTGACAATTCCCGGATTGTCCCGGATTACCTGGATCCTCCCGGACCCGGGGCAATCCGGCTGTCACGGGTGGCACGGATGACAGGGTGGAGGCCACGCGCAGACGATCCCAGCGTGTGGCCCACCAGCCATAATGGTGGAGGATGGTCCGTCTCTTTCAGGGGCATTTACCTTCTGTGTAGATGGAGAGAGGGTGTGATGGGATCTCGCTGTTATGGGGGGACGGCTGTGGAGGTCTTGTGCTCGGTCTGGTTTTATCCACCAATATTGTAGGTCACTAGGACCCAGCGGATTCCTTCCACTTTTATAAGGAGGTTCATCACCCTTCCTCGGTGCAGGTGATAGTTCCTTGTGCACTCATTATCCTTGCTCCAGCAGACGCGGAGGTTGTGGAGGTTGCTGAGCTCTGCTGTCAGATAAGTGTTTCCTTTTCCCAAATGTCTGTCTTCCCTGGTGTTTGTCTTTAGTTGATAGTGGAGGGGTCTAGTGAACCCCTCCATCTGATCCTTAGATAAGATAGTGCTAGGATCAGAGAGGGACGAGGTTCGTGGTCGGCGACAGTTGAGGAGACTGTATAGGGACGTTAGGGCAGACAGGGTCAGCTCTAGGAAGTCTAGGGGTCACCGTCTCCTTCTTGTGCCCTTAGCGTTAGGGACTCCTTATTCCCCCCCCCCCCGTCGTTATCCTACGCTGGGTGTCTTCCCCACTCCCAGCATGACACCGGCGCTCTCTGGCATAGGAGCCTATGGGGCCGGATTGCACCGGTCCGGGAGGATCCGGGAACCAGACCCCTGCGGCTGCACGCCGCAGTTGTTTCAGGACCGCGGCTAGCTCCCTGCCAGCCGCGGTCCTGATTCATCAGTGGCGGCAGCTGCGCGCGGGTGCACACCGGACTGGAGGGCATATTAGCCCTCCGGTTCTGTGTGCTGATCCGATCCAGGGCTGTCAGGTTCATCCTGACAGCCTCGGATCGGATCTGACCCGCAGTGTGAAGCCAGCCTAAGAGTGAGAGCCAAGTGTATTCAGCTTCGGCCATCTAATGTGACTGACAGCTGCGGCTTGTACTCAGCAGCAGGGAGGAGGGATTCAGAGCAGCTGTCAGTCAGGCTAGGTGGGCAGAGATTGAGTTTAAACTATGTAGCTTTGACATTATTAACGTAAACTATCAGGACTAAGAGAGTTATACAATAATGTATGCAGTTTATATTGTGAAATCTGGAGATAGATCTACTTTTAATGTATTAATAAAATATGAACAACCATTTTAACTTAAACTTTCTCCTTTGTGAACAGACAAATATAAATTGCAATTGTCTAGTGCATTAGTATTAACAAAATCCATCCTCGCTTGTGCATCTCACCATATCGCATTTCAATGGGTGCATTCTAATGCTACAAATATCAGAGTCTCAAGATTGGCACTGTCTAATGCTCCAAATATCAGAGAGTCTCAGGATTGGTATTATCTAATGCTCCAAATATCAGAGAGTCTCAGGATTGGCACTGTTTAATGCTCCAAATATCAGAGAGTCTCAGGATTGGCACTGTTTAATGCTCCAAATATCAGAGAGTCTCAGGATTGGCACTGTTTAATGCTCCAAATATCAGAGAGTCTCAGGATTGGTATTATCTTATGCTCCAAATATCAGAGAGTCTCAGGATTGGTACTATCTAATGCTTCAAATATCATAGTCTCAGGATAGGTACTGTGTAATAATACAAATATCAGAGAGTCTCAGGATTGGCACTGTCTAATGCTCCAAATATCAGAGAGTCTCAGGATTGGTATTATCTTATGCTCCAAATATCAGAGAGTCTCAGGATTGGTACTATCTAATGCTTCAAATATCATAGTCTCAGGATAAGTACTGTGTAATAATACAAATATCAGAGAGTCTCAGGATTGGTTGCTGAACCTGCCCTATATAATTAAAGGGAATCTGTCAGCAGGTTTTTGCTATTTGCTGTGTGCTAACAGCAGGAGTTAGAGGCTGAGGCCGGGTTCACACCACGGCAGCATCAGGTCCGGGCTGTCCGATGTGAATCGGACAGCCCCGGACCTGATCTGGACACAGAACCGGAGGGCCAAATATGCCCTCCGGTCCGGTGTCCAGCTGTATTCTTCTTATAGCAGCAGTAGCTGCTGATAATTCAAGATCCCCGTTAGCCGCGGTCACGAACTGTCAGCAGGGGCAGCTCCATGGTGCTGAAGTTCAGCGCCAGCCGCTGCTGAGTTTCAGCACCCGGCGTCCGTCTCCCAGGTGTGGCTCCGGTGCGATCCGGTGCCATAGCCATGTTATGGGGCGCCGGACCGGGAGGATCGGGGTGGATCCAAGTGTCTCAGATTTTTCTCCCGGACACAAAAATGTTGCATACACCCGGATACACCCGGATTCTCCCGGACAGATAGAAGCCGGATGGCAGATAGCTGCCATCCGGCTCCATCCGGCACCATAGCATACTATGGGGCCGAAATCTGATCCGGGGCTGTCCGGTTCACACCGAACAGCCCCGGATCGGATCATGCCGTAGTTTGAACCCGGCCTGACACGCAGAGTTCAACAATGTGTCATTTATTACCTTGTGTGCTGTTTTTTTTACTTATAGTGCAGTTTTTTCCCCTGGGATTGTCATTGCTTGAAATACACTAATCCCATCCCTTCCTTATTAGCAGGTCCCTGTCTATAGACAATGTATATAGAGAGCCTGGTGTGGATGGGTTCAGAATTCTCAGCTCTGCTGAGTTGCTATATCTAAGGCCTCGTGCACACGCTGAGTATTTGATGAGTTTTTTACTTCAGGATTTGTAGACAAAACCAGGAGTGGAGCAATCAGAGGAAAAGTCTAATAGAAACAAGTGCTCCACTTGTGTATTTATTATCCACTCCTGGTTTTGGCTACAAATCCTGAGGTAAAAAACTCATCAAATACTCAGCGTGTGCACGTGGCCTAAACACAGATTGTGTCAGACTACATTCACACACAGCGTTTTTGCTATTTTGTGAGGATCTGTTTTTGATGCAGAAACTGCACCAAGAACGGATCCTCACAAAGAGTAGCCTTCTGCATGTGAATGCGTTTTTACTCACCTCACCGCGCTCACACAGTGACTGACAGCGATTTCCTCTCACTCCCAGAGGCCATAGTGATCTGTGTCTCTAGGACCCGGTGCGTGTGACTGTGTGATGTCGCTCGGTCACATGGTGCAGTGCCAGGTCCTCTCCTAGGTCCAACGGTCTCTCGGTACGAGAACATCGCTGGAGTTCACCGGGGAAACACGGCAAGGTGAGTAAAAGGCACAGCTAATTAACGTCATATAGGTGACATGCTCATTCTTTTTACAGATCCATTCTTGAGCCCAAGAACGGATCCATAAAAAGTGCAGCTTGTGAATGCCAAATTGTGAAATGCATTGACTTGCCTGGGACAGACAATGTCACTGCTTTTCACTGCAAATAGCAGATCCGTACAAAACAGGACACTAACAGACCAACCACTAGCTTCCCGTGTGAATGTAGCCTCGGAATGGCTGCACACAGTAAACTAAGTGATATATCATTGGACTCTGGGTCTCTTTAATTTGCCCTCTTCTGTAGAAGATGCAGTTCTGTGAAATATACATAACACATATATCTGCTTGTCCCCTTTAATTCCATTCCACCTCCCACCTCTGCCTAGTTCAGTTATACATTTCATGTTTTATTAGGAGATGTGCCAGTCTAGGATGCTATGCGGAGGTCAAACCTCTAATAATGTCCTAAGAATCACTGCCAAGCAAGCGTGGCAAAGTGCTCTGATGGTACCTTTACACGCCGCCACAACAGGATGGATACAACCCGCTACAGGCTACAAATGTAGCTTGTAGCGCCAATATCGCCCGTAGTAGCGGCGTGTGAAGACGGGACGACACAGCCGGCTACAGATACCTCTGTATCCGTGCACTGCCCATAAACATATGGCTACATCGCCGATTGTAGCGAGCTGTATCGGCGTGTAAAGACGTTACGGAAGGGAACTCGGGACAGCCTGCAATGTAGCTAAGGCGTGACCCTGGCTCCGTGTTACCGCGCCCCATGTGCGATCATTGGTGGAAGCTGCTGCATGACGATTGGTAGTCGCTGCCTAGGGAGGCATATTTAAGGAGCTGACGAGTCACACTACACAATCGCTCGAGCGTGCTGTATTACTCAGCCTCCTGCGATGCCTGGCCAATCAGGATGTTATTGCTTTGTCCTATCAGCGTACGGACGGCTCGTACTCTCAATTGTGGCACGCCTATGTGCTGTCCCTGCTGCACCAGGTCCGCCCATAGTAGCTGGTTATAGCGGTGTGTAATTGAGCTACAGATGGCTACTTGCGACACCCGGCGATGTAGCTAGCTGTAGATGTAGCGTGGCGTAGCGCACCTTGTGGCGGCGTGTAAAGAGGGTGCGGTTCCCGTTGGTAACCGTTCGGCTGTGCTCGTGCACGTGAAGTTGCCGTTGGTATCCATCCTGTTGTGGCGGCGTGTAAAGGTACCATAAGAGATTTGGAATCGGCTCCTTAAGGCTTTTGTGTGTTGGGGTGAATACAACGCAGACGCTGCAGTGCGGTGTGGAATTTCTACTTTCCACAGGAAACCATAGGTTTCCTTATAGGCCATGAAAATACGAGTCATGCAGATTTGTACAGTAACACACTGTGTGGAGCGGAGACCTTGTCCCAGGCCAGCTATGCAGCCCTATGGTGAGAGCAGGCTACCTGTAAAGTAACGGAGACGACTGTCTATACTTGTCATCTGTTACAGACAATTATGACTTACTAGATGGGTGCCCGATGCACAATGCATCGGGATTCTAGCAGAGCGAGTCTCTGACTCGCAATGGCCGCTTCGCGGCCAATGCTTCGCGCTGCTAAGGCGACTCGCCATGCCCGCTGCGCGGGCATAGCGAGTCGCCTTAGAGCGACTCGCAATGGCCGCTTCGCGGCCAATGCTTCGACTCGCCATGCCCGCTGCGCGGGCATAGCGACTCGCCGGCTCGCAATGGCCGCTGCGCGGCCAATGCTTCGTTCGTATCCACATGACGACAAAGGGGCACTCGCAGCATTCGCAATTATATAATAGATCAGGTCTGGAATGTGTTTGGATTTATTAACTTTATAATTGAGTGTGAAATGAGTAATACGATTATTTACAAATGATCCTCGTTAACTGTTCTGCTGCCCCATAGTGATGAAATAACCATTAAATTCATTATTCATTATTGCCTGGAGACTGAGGATGTTTTGAGTTTTGGTGATGGCTGTATTCTGTGTAAACTATAAATCTCATCTGGATACAAGTTGAAACTATTTTGAATTTATATCTGGAATTGCCAACAGTTTTACAATAATGTTGGGTAAAGAGAAGGGCACAATGGGGTCAATTCATCAAGACTAGCATAGAGCATGATGGAGTAGAATGGGCAACAAATTAAAAAAAAGTGAAAAACTTGTGACTTTTCAAAGTTTTTCACCACTCTTGTAACATGAAAGCTTAAATGAATTGGCCCCATATAAGTATGTGCATTCTCTTGAAGTAGAGCTGTGCACTGCAGTTCTAGGATCTATAGATCGCTTACAAATCAATAAAATCATATCTGCTCCTCAGCACTCGCCGCTCCCTTCGGGGACAGAGAAATTCAGCCTCATGCTACAGCAGAGTCAGAAGGTGTGTCACGGGCGTGGACCATGGGGGCTCCAGGATCATCCTACATTCCTGCCCCCTCATACTTCTGTATGAACAGGGGGCGTGCCAGGGGAAATGACTGCTGGACCCACGCTCACACTAGAATCCTCTCCCTGATATACCATCTTATGTAATGTAAGAACAAGGGTGTTCTTCAATCAAAAAACAATCATGTCACAAAGCAGATATAAATACATGCTGTGGTCTTTTTCTGTACAATGATATGATGGTGCATAATGCGTGCTGCCATGCATCAGGCTAGGAGCAGAGGCAAAGCACTAAATTGATTGATTCAGCATTGTCATGGTTTCCCCTCCCCCATATCAACTTGGAAGCTTCCTGACCCTTAAAATTTTAGCACTATGCATAATTGAATGTCTCCGTCCCCAAAGGGAGGGGTGAGAGCTGAGGAGCAGATATGATTTTATTGATTTAAAAGTGATCTATAGACCCTAGAACTGTAGTGCCTAACTCTGCTTCATCATGTAGGAGAGCAGGGACAGTACTAAAAAAATTAATCTCCCCAGACTTCCCCTTTAAATGGCTACTGATATTTCAACAGACCTTGCAAAAATCATTATCACAAGCAAAAAACTTTCTCATATATTTTATCAGAAAACTATGATTCTTGTTTTGTTTCCTGCCTTCTGTATTTATTATTCACTCAGAAAAACTGCTATAATCCATCTTGCTCAAGGCAAGATCTGACAGGTCACTGCGGGATCATGTTGCACGCTGCTGATTGAAGTCTATGGAGTGTGAATGCTGGGAGGAGAAGGGAACAACTACAGCCTGAGGCATTGATAACACAAATAGTGCTTGTGCTTTTTAATAACTGTTTTATCTCAACTCAAAGCTGGATTCACAGTTACACTGCTCAGTACGGCTATATATTGTCCTCTATGCTGCATCTGAGCTTGTGCTACATGTTAATGAGAAAGCACTATTTAATATATCAAACTAAATAATATTCTTTGATCAACAGTCAGTCAGTCACAGTCAGCAGCAAACTCATGCCATCCACTGAGATATCACTGCTGAGCACAGGAATTGACCGCAATGGTCACTTATGGTAATTGAGACATCAATGCTTGAGATCCCTGGGAAAAATCTGGTGTGGCAGGGCTTTAGCAGCTAATGTTTATTTTATGATTTTAAGGCAGCCCCAGTAATTACCCGATTTTGTTTTTATGAAAATGATCAAATCCTTTACACACATGATTAGAGAAATATATTTCAGTGCAGTACATGCACATACACTTCAGAGATCAATGGGCGCACTGCGTCCCCATACAATGCCGTAAGGATATAACATAGTAAATAAACACAGCTTGTGTTGTTAGACTCTGGGGATCCACGCTTAGTAATCAAACCATAATTAGAAGTAACTAAGTACAAGTCAAAAACGACTCTATGGTGTTATATGAAGATAGACACAACTAAAGTAGGTGATTCTGAAGGGCACAAATGCCTAATTTACACTACTTTCCTCTAACTGTTAGGCAGACATTTGCAGAATGTCGATCTATTATGGTTTTACTGTTAGTTGTTGCCTGGTGTGGTCATCATGGCACACGGAAAGTTGTCAATGATGATTTACATATACGCTCTGTCACGCTTCCGGGGGGAGGCGCCCTAGAGTGGACCCACTGGGCTGTGGTACCGAACTCCCCTGGGTGAGCTGGTCATAGTTTAATCAACCCCTATACAGCGATTGTCAGGGGCAAGACCAGGGTGTCTAAATACCACAGCAGCTAGTAAGAGGGGGGCGGCTTGTAGGGTTAGCCTATACTACAGTAAGGCCAAACAGGGAAGGAAACACCAGAGCTCGGGGTCAGGGGAGCTTGAACGGGTTTTACCAGAGGAGAGCACAAGGTGGACCTGACTACCAGTCTACCAGAAGTAGAAGCATACTAACACAATAATCAGGCAGCTCCCAGCAGTGGAGGTGGCCTGATATACCGGAAGACGGACAGCTATTGGTCAAGGGGAGTGTCAGATTGAGCCTTGCCAGCCCCTAGATTCACAGGGGAGGAGTGCAGCCGCACCTAGTGCACCGCTGATTAGATTCATGACTACAACCATTGTGCTGATGTGTGAGCCCAGTGGTCAGCAGACAGGAAGGGACCCGGTGATGGCTCCGAAACACAGCACACCTGGATGCCGGGTGCCCAATCGCTAGAGGAGCACAGGATGCAGACCCAGGAGAGGTGAGCTGGGGAGCGGTGCCAGGGGACCTAAAACGCTCTATGCGACATTACTATTTAGGATTGGAGGAGCCTATAAATAGTTATCTAATCTGATCAACAGACTCAGTCCATCGATCTATGACAAGTGATTATCAGCAATTAATTTTTTTAGGTTATGCAATTTGTATCCAGCACAGCATCCTTCACAGACTAAATCCTAAGCTCCAGGGACTGGCAGGCTTCACGGCAGATAGCTCTCATGCTTTGGGGTTGAATCATGTTGCGCTCCTTCCATAACATAACATGAATTGGGGTCAATAGACAGAAACGTCCCAGCACAACTCTATATTTTGGCAGGTCATTCATGACTGTTGGCCTCTGATTATATTACTTTCATGTCCTACTCCACTATAATCAGCATAATAAAAAACACTTTACATTTTAGATATTTTCTCCAGTTTTTGGGGAGCTGGACTGCTGAATTTATCGACTGTCCACATTTCTGCCAGTTCTTATATTTGGTCTAATACACGGGATGCCATACAAATGTAACAATGAGCAATTATCTAACATAATATATACAGATCTAATATAGTTTATGTGAAATCTCCGAATGATTTGGAGTTTGGAGACTTTGCTTAGTGTAGTCTGGATGGTAAAAGGTTGGGAGATCTCTCAAGATCTTTTTTTACTTCCCTAGTTGCACATTTTTTTCATTTTCTTTAAGCATTTATTAATCTGTAAACGGAGTTGTTACAATCCGTGCCTGACATGAATTTCCTACACTCAGTTTAAGGGAATCTGTCAGCAGGTTTGTGGTATGTTGTCTGAGGACAGCATGATGTAAGAGTCAAAAAACAAAAAGCAACTGTGCTTCTGTTATCAGGGTCTGTGCAATTGTTTACTTAAACTAATGGGTTTATTACCCTGTAATTAACATTGCAGGACTAGAAAGTCATAGCAGACCCACATGCCCCCTGCTGTGATTGACACCTTAAGGCCCTGTCACACAGAGATCCTGACAGCCATAAAGACCTGCCGGGATTGCTGGAGCGTCGTTACCTGGCCACTGGGGAGGCAGATCTCCCCAGCAATCAGGGACCTGGGAGCCACCTGCCACATCGCTGAAGGCAATGTTACCGCTGCCTATAAGCAGGGAGGATGCTGGTAACTATGATAAACACTGGGTATCCAGGCAGCGCGCGCTGCCTGGATACCCGGCGTTTAGCATAGTTACCAGCGTCCTCCCTGCTTACAGGCTGAGCTAAGCAGGGAGGACGCTGGTAACTATGATAAACACTGGGTATCCAGGCAGCGCGCGCTGCCTAGATACCCGGTGTTTATCATGGTTACCAGCCAGTGAGGTCAATGATTGCTGGTCTCTCGCTGTCACACCCAGAGAACCTTTGCAGCGATCAGCAACCTCACAGCAGGGGTCTATTCGCTGCTAGATGTCACACATAGCGACATCGCTGGGGAGATCGTTGTAACGTCAGAGTTACAACGATCTCGCTAACGATATCGTTATGTGTGACTGGGCCTTTACACTGAATGCACAATCTCTATAGATAGCCTGGTATGGGAGGGGGCGGCCTTCCCAGCTCAGCTACATGACACATGTACATGACACCATTGGGTCTGAGTCACTTTACCTATGCCTACATTATGTTGTTGTCAGATGAGATAGAAAAATCCTGTTGACAGATCCCTTTCATACTACTTTGTTTCTACAAGCAATTAAAGGCACATTATTATTATTCCTTTATTATTATTCATTACATCATTATACATACAACACTTTGAAAAAAAGTTAGCATAAAATGAACGGAAACTGGAATCAAAATATATTACATATCTCTAATGGGAACTAAGACACCCAGAATCAGTACTGAACTAGTTAATATACTAATGTTAGTGGTGGACACGTGATGTATTCTTGAATAACCTCAATATTAACTTCCCCTTTCATCATCAACTTTCGTTACAAGGCTGGAGCGTAACTAACATTTTTTTTCATAAATCAATACTACAAGTGAAGATTATAAAGTTTATAGTACGGTATATCTTATCAAAGGTGTGTGCTTCTTTGTTATGTCTGGATCAATCTTTCGCTCCCAATTCATATGTAACATTTTTAAATTCAATCTTCATTGAATAGTGATTTTTACATTACTAAGATCGGAGGTGGCAGATGGAAAGTTCTCTAGAGAGGGGAGGAGGAAGGAAAAGTGGGAGCTAGCGGCAAACACAAACATTCCGCTGTAAGTTCTTCTGAAATGACCGCTCCACTCTAAAAATGGAATTTAAATCTGATTCAGTTTCTTTTGCATGGAGAAAAAAATGAACTGTTTTTCATCAGAGTACTGAATCTGATTTTCATCGATTTTTAGTACACCTTTGTTTTTACCATTAGTGTAGCCTAGTGGTATGCCACCAATTGTGTGATATCATGCGACCACTTAGGGACCCGTGAATCGAGGGTCCAGCATCACACTTTCAACTAAATTGACATGGTGCTCGCTCTGCTGAGATGTTCAGTACTGCAGAACACACTAAGGAGACTAGGGCAGAGGGGGAAAGATGAAAGGTGAGGATTTATTCTTTTTATATCAGTGACTACACTTATGTCCAGTGGCCATAATACTATAAGGATGAGTATGTGGGTGCATTATACTATTTGGAGGACTATGGATGGTGCATTATAACATATGGAGGACTATAGGTTATAGGTTATGCATTATGCTATTTGGAGGACTATGAGGGGTGCATTATACAATATGGAGGACTACGTGTGGCCAATTACACTATATTGAGGACTATGTGTAACCAATTATACTATACTAGCTGGGTGCCGATGCACATGCATCGGGATTCTAGAAGGGCGAGTCTCTGACTCGCAATGGCCGCTTCGCGGCCAATGCTTCGCGCTGCTAAGGCGACTCGCCATGCCCGCTGCGCGGGCATAGCGAGTCGCCTTAGAACTGCTCGCAATGGCCGCTGCGCGGTCAATGCTTCGGGCGTATCCACATGACCACGCTGACTCGCATTGCGAGTGGACTCAGAAGGGGCAAAAAACCATTCGTGATTATATAATAGATGTAGCATTATGGAATGCATTATAATATATGGAGGACTATGGGGTGCATAATATTATATGGATGAATTTGTGGGGCCAATTATACTTTATGGAGGGCTGTGTGGGGGCCATTGTAATATTTGGAGGGCTATGATGGAGCCTTTATACTTTATAGAGGTCTATTTGAGAGCTAGAACACTGTAGGGAAGCAATTATACAGTGTGAAGGTTTGTGTGGGGTCCATCACACTATGCGGAAAGCTTTGTGGGGGTCAATATACTGTTTGGAGGGCATTATACAGTGTGAAAAGGTGTGGGGGCCATTATACTGTATGTAGGCCCTTAAAACTGCATGGAGGGCTGTGTGGAGGTCATAGTTGGGGATCATACCGTGTTGGGTCACCATACTTTACCAGGCCAGTTTAGAGTGGGTAATAATAATATTATATTTATATAGCACTATTGATTCCATAGCACTTTACATACATGAGTAACGCTGTCTCTCTTGGAGCTCACAATCTAAACATCCTATCAGTATGTCTTTACAATGTGGGAGGAAACCAGAGTGCCTGGAGGAAACCCACGCAAACATGGGGAGAACATACAAACTCCTTACAGATGTTGTCCTTGGTGTGAATTGAACCCAGGAACTCAGGAACCCAGCACTGCAAAGGCTGCAGTGCTAACCACTTGAGCGACCATGCACACAGCAGGATGATCATACTGTGCGTTCGGGTTGTGTGGAGGAGCTCACTTTTGGGCGATCATACAGTGCTTGTGAGATACTTTTGTTGACACCATACTTTATGGGTGCAATGAAAGGGGAATCTAGGGCTTAAACAGGAGAAAAAAATATTTTCTAAGGGTTGCAAAGTTGTGAGATATTTTTTTTTTTTGGGGGGGAAGTGTGCAATTACAACTTTTGCTAAGAGGTGCCATGAATTCTATGTATACGTGAGATAAATGCGCATTGGGTCTTATCCTTTTTACAAAGGGTTATAGCGGTGTATATTAGGAACTGCTCACCTGGCTCGGTTGTGTCACCCACAACCGGTATAATCGCCTGTAAGATGGCTTGTAGGATGGCTGCTGCAGGGCCGCACCTTCACGATGACCGTGGAAATAGGAATGCTGTAATGAGACAAAATGCAGGAATTCCCGCGCTGCCACCAGGAAATGAAGAGTTAACGGGGCAGATTTTTCTTTATTATATCCTACGCATTTCGAAGCCTCTATCCGAGCTCCTTCCTCACATTTCGGAGCCTCTATCCGAGCTCCTTCCTCAGGGAACATTATGTTCCCTGAGGAAGGAGCTCGGATAGAGGCTCCAAAACGCGTAGGATATAATAAATAAAAATCTGCCCCGTTAACTCTTCGTTTCCTGGTGATTCCTGGTGGCAGCGCGGGCATTCCGGCATTTTGTCCCATTACAGCATACATGAATTCTATTTACACCTCTATTGTCGCCTTTTTTCATAGTAGAAGCTTTTTTGCTCTTTTTTATGTTGACTGGAATGGATGATAATCATGTTGTGTATGAAAATGTAGAAGTGTTATATGTAACAAAAACTTAATGACATGGCAGAAAGCAGGAAATATATACACGTACAATAAAGCTAAGACCGTTCACTGCTTATGATATAACATGCGTTTAATTTATTAATGTCAAGAAAGCGTGAAGTCGTGTCACATCACAGTCATTAATGAGATCTCATGGCAGTCACACTACACACAACAAAAGACTGCGTTCTCATCGAGGTAAATGCGGAAACATGACACACACCCTCAGTAATGTCTCCCGCGGCGGTAATGCCTGATCAACGTCTGCAATTTCACAGCTTTCTTTATTTTAATATTCTCATTTGGCGAAACTTTACTTACTTCATCTGTGGCAGTAATGATTTAGGGAGCGCTCTGAAACAGTTTACATAGGCGCTGATGACATGGCCGGTATTCTCAGCCTATACATTGAACATTAAAATAACATCTTGTTCCCTCTAGCGGCACAGCGTTCATTTATCTTCACAGCTCCCCGTGGATGGCTCAGATCCTCAGCAGACTAAACAATCTCTGGGTCATGACAGGACTGGAAACTGCAGTGATGGTAGCCTGTATTCTAGCAGATTAAAGGTATGGGTCTGGGAAGAGGTGCTAGGTGCTGCGGGTGTGTAAGGTAGATTATTAGATTAAGTCAGATATTTTGCCTCTCTGTGTGGTATATTTCCTGCCTTTAACCAGTAATTTCCCTTATTTTACAAGGCTGTAGATGAACAGGAATATTGTAACCTACCAGATTACAACTATTCATATTTCTAATTATATCTACAAACTGTGCAGAACATATAAGTATGGCTGGCATTAAAGGAAATCTATCACCAAGTTTTTATTATCCCATTTCTGAGCAGGATAATGTAGCGGCATTAGACACCGATTACAGCGATTTCTCCTTATTCTATTTGGAACTAGAGTTTTGATAAAGTCACTATTTTATCTATAGCAGTTCTTTGAATGCCGCCATGTATAATCCCGCCCACATCATTGATTGGCAGCTTTCTGTCCACACTACAAATGGGCAGAAAGCTGCCAATAAGGAGTGGGGAGGGAGGGGGTGCGGTTGGACTACATTGCAGCCAGTGTCCTAGTAAGTGGCATATTGCTGGAATCAGGGTCTTTGCCCCTACATCATGTTGCTCTCAGATTACCGTAGATGATTTCCTTTAAAGAGAGCCTGTCACCAGGTCAAAAGTGGTCAGTATTAATCTTACCGTATATACTCGCGTATAAGCCGAGTTTTTCAGCCCAAAAATTGGGCTGAAAAGTATCCCCCTCGGCTT
Organism: Allobates femoralis; assembly: GCA_033576535.1. Classification (NCBI taxonomy): domain Eukaryota; kingdom Metazoa; phylum Chordata; class Amphibia; order Anura; family Aromobatidae; genus Allobates; species Allobates femoralis. The sequence continues at coordinate 106,422,878 of JARQOC010000001.1, forward strand.
ATACGCGAGTCAGTGCGGGGGCTGCTGTATACAGCGGTATAAAGCAGCCCCCGCATCCCCAGTAATGCAGGGCCCCCCCCCTCATGTTCCGGTCACCTGTAAAGCAAGTTATACTTATCAGTGCCCGCTGCCGTCCGCGCCCGCATCTGCCGACATCGCGATCCTCCATCTTCATGCATCTTCTTCCTGCTTCTTTGCGCGTCGCAGGCAATGACGTCATTACCGGCGACGCGCACAGGAAACAGGAAGAAGATGCATGAAGACGGAGGATCGGGATGTCGGCAGATGCGGGCGCGGACGGCAGCGGGCACTGATAAGTATAACTTGCTTTACAGGAGACCGGAGCATGAGGGGGGGCCCTGCATTACTGGGGCTGCCTGTATACTACCACTGGGGCTGCTGTATATAGGGGCCCTGCATTACTGGGGCTGCAATACCACTGGGGCTGCTGTATATAGGGGCTGCAATACCACTGGGGCTGCAATACCACTGGGGCTGCTGTATATAGGGGCCCTGCATTACTGGGGCTGCAATACCACTGGGCTGCTGTATATAGGGGCTGCAATACCACTGGGGCTGCAATACCACTGGGGCTGCTGTATATAGGGGCTGCAATACCACTGGGGCTGCAATACCACTGGGGCTGCTGTATATAGGGGCTGCTGTATACACCACTGGGGCTGCAATACCACTGGGGCTGCTGTATATAGGGGCTGGCAATACCACTGGGGCTGCTGTATATACCACTGGGGCCTGCTGTATATCATACTGCTGGGGCCTGTATACCACTGCTGGGGGCTGTATACCTGTGCTGGGGTCCACCCTCGGCTTATACGCGAGTCAATAGATTTTCCCAGGTTTTGGGGGCAAAAGTAGGGGGGTCGGCTTATACACGGGTTGGCTTATACACGAGTATATACGGTAGTTTATTTCTGCAGCTCCTAAATAATTCAATTATTGGTTTGCAGTTTATAAATTTGACATATGGCTCCAGCGATATGGAACTTTTAATTTAGAGATAGATTGCATGGTTTTTTTTTTCCAAGTGGATGGTGCTCATAGGATTTTTGGAGGGCATGTCTAAACTGCTCTGCATTTTTTTTTATAAAATCATAGAATGGTGGAGTTGGAAGGGACCTCCTGGGTCATCTGCTCAAAGCAGGATTCACTAAATCATCCCAGACAGATGTCCAGCCTGTTTGAAGACTGCCATTGAAGGAGAACTCACCACCTCTCATGACAGCCTGTCCCATTCGTTGATCACCCTCACTGTCAAAATGTTTATAGAATCAAGAGAGTAAAGCCCCATTGTAAAGTCCAAACAATTAGCAGTAAATATGAAGGCCCATATCTCAGTCAAGCGCATTGCCTTTAAGGACTAGATTTATTTTACTTAACATCTCTGCTTTCTTGGAGTAAAAAGTATTCCCAATGAAATAATTCTTGAGCAGCTTTTCTTAGAATTTGGACTTGTGTTGTTCTTTTGTTATTTGTTCTGCAAATGTATCAACAAATTAAACAGGGTGTTCTCCTTGACAGTGGGGTATGTCCCAACATATTCAGTGATGATTGGATTGCCCATTGACAAGGGAAATGGTAACACCCAGTTGTCTATTTAATCGTGTATTAACAGGACCAAGAGAACATTTTAAAGCGGAGTTCTAAGTAAAGATTCATATAAGGCTGAATGCAATTATTCACTACAACAAGTGCTGAAAGGCTTATTTAAAAGAAATGTGCCATCAGAAAATATTTTCGTGTGAAACATACTTTTTATTATCTTCAGGGAACTTTTCATGTCATTGATCCCTCGGGATCAATAAAGTGCATCGTATCGTATCTAATTAAAGAAATGCACTTAGGCTTCAAAGTCTAATATGCTGATTAGAGATTCGGGGTTTGGGTTGGGGAGATACAGATGACAATTTTGGTGCACTGATCGAGACCCCAACCTGACCCGAACCTTAATGGAAGTCAATGATTAGCAGTTCAGCTCTCCGACTACATACAGTCAGCTATAAGTAAAACACTTCCGGGATTGGGTGGGTGTTTTTTTTAAATTAATTTTGGACACACCCAAAAACTGTGCGTTTAAGCTCAATGTGACACTGCACGTGGCTCACACTGGGCCAAACACCAACAGTACCCGACCACAGTGATGCTCACTCCAGTGCTTTACAAACATAAAACACCTGAACTCCCAACTGAACAGGTTTGCTCAACATCGGGATGTTCGGCAACCCGAACCGAACCTTGAAATGTTCACTCATCTCATGCGGCACTTTTTATTCCATATCTATTATTATCACAGACGGGGATAAAATAAAAGTTATAAACTCTATACAGATATCACAGGAGCCACCATTCAAAGTAGGTGATGACCACCTTATTCCTCTAACATTCCTAGTAGTTCATTCATCGGTTCAGACATTATGGTCCATGTCACTGCTGCATCTTTATGGTTCAGAAGCTCAGGAAAGATCATTTAAATAATAAAAATATCTATCAGAAAAAGAAAAACACATAAGGAAAATATGTTTTATTGTCTGCTTCTATTATTCACTTGCTAAAAGTAATGGTTTTTTTATTGTCTTCTTTAGTTCTTCTAGACAAGAAAGATGACAATAACCAAATATGTTTTCAGGGGTTTGAAGCTACAGACACAAGATAACTTAGCTTATTTCTATCTCTTCTGACTGTAAAATAGCATGGTATTTCTGCGGTAGGAGCAGGGATAAGTGACTGTTCTCTACTGGTGCTTATCTCATCAGAAACAACAGGATCCAGCCCACTAGATCCCTGCTGCCTTCCATCACATTTCAACCCATGACCTCATGTTGAAATATAAGATTCCAACAGTATTAACAATTGTTTAAAGAGTATGGAAGATTGTCTTTCCTTTTGCAACACTTTAGCAACTCCTTACTCTGCCTAAATAATTGGCTTGAAGGATGGCCAGTAGGGTGCTACTATGGATCCATTTATGTTACGCAAATTACCAGGTTAAATGACTGCAAATTAAAACATTTTTGCCAATCAGTGATGGACAGACCTACTGCATAAAAATATGCTCTGCGAATAGTAAGTAATAGATCGTTCATGGCACATAGGCTGCCTTTATTCTTCCCATGCTACCGTAGTACAGGTCCTGTTTACTAAGGACAATGTGCTGCCGAGAGCGATGATCTTTTAGGCAAATTAAGAGGTCTTTTCATCTGCTGAGGGATTATTTGGAATGAGCATTCCTAGGAACACTTGTCCGTGATTATTAGTAGTGTAAATGCATTTTAAAGGGAATCTGTCAGGAGGTTTTTGCTATGGAAACTGAGGACAGCATGTTGTAAGTGTGTCTCTCTTAGCAGGGTCTGTGCTATTATTTACTTAACCTGGTGATTACCATTACAAGACTACTTTGGTAGTCTGACACCCCCCCTGTTGTGATTGACACATCACTGTCAATGCACAATCTCCATTATGAGCCTGGTGTGGGAGGGGTCAGCTCTCCCAGCCCTGCTGTGTTGCTAAAACTAAATGCTTTGATTGTGCCAGAACGGCTGCAGCCAATAATTTATGCGATACATTGTTGGATTCAGGATTTCTTTGCTACATTATGTTGCTGTCAGATGAGTTAGCAAAAACCTGCTGACAGATTCCCTTTAAGTGATAATATCTTTTCTTCATACTTTACTCCATTAGATATGTTAAAGGGATTGCCAACTCCTTGACACACTCTTGTTAATAAGCCCAGATAGATGAAAAAAAGCACAACACTGCCCTCTGCCAGTCTGATGGCATCAACATCTTGCAGGGGCAGCTTGTGCACGTTGCAGTCAATTAGCGGCTGCCAGATGTTGATCCCAGCGGACCGCCAGGGGACGCAGCACTAAGCACTCTATGCAGCACAGCAAAAAAATACTTTAACCTTCGTAGCGGTATTCCCGAGCCTGACTCGGGGTTAACATTCACTGCCAGAAGCGGTAACCCCAAGTCAAGCTCGGGCTTCCCCGCGTCGCGGCAGATGCGGTGAAAAAAAACGCATCTGCCGCACTTGCCGCATAGCCGCCGCACTTGCGGCGCGGTTGCGGTCATCGCCATAGTAAGTATAGGGGGACTTGCGGCAGGTAAAGCAAGTGCGGTTTTGCACTTGCGGCAGGTGCGGCCGCGAAAAAAAAACGCACTTGCCGCACCTGCCGCAAGTCCCCCTATACCTACTATGGTGATTACCGCAACCGCGCCGCAAGTGCGGCGGCTATGCGGCAAGTGCGGCAGATGCGTTTTTTTCACCGCATCTGCCGTGACCGCTGGTAAGCCCGAGCTTGACTCGGGGTTACCGCTTCTGGCAGTGAATGTTAACCCCGAGTCAGGCTCGGGAATACCGCTAGGAAGGCTAGAGTCTTCTTTGATCAGGTAATTACTAAGAATTGCAGGCCTACTGTACATAACACCAAATTTCCATGCCAAAAAATGGTACCGCTTTTAGCACAAAATTCCTGACATAATCATACTGCCAGGGAGGCTAAAGAGCAGAAACTATTCAGAATTTTAGGTGACCGTGAGATGTAAAACTGTTTTTGCCCTATTGTTATACATCAAAGGCTTAGGCTGCTTTCACATAACGATTTTCGGTCATCCGATTGTATCCGTTTCAAAACGGATACAATCGGATCCGAAATCGGCTCCAATGTGTCCCTATGGGAATCGGAAGGGATCGGATGTGCCACTATTGGCATCCGATTTTTGCACCATCCGATCCCATCCGATGTAATCACGGGCACAAAATCGTAGCCTGCTACAATTTTGTGTCCGTGACTCACATCGGACAGCATCGGATCACTGCTGATCCAAGGCTGTCTGATGTGCCCACAGCATAGGAGCCTATGGACATCGGATCTGAGTTCACCTCAGATCCGATGTCGGCTCCGTATCTCCCTGTCTTTCCCTGCTCTGCTCCTCCATCTTCTTCCCTCTCCTATGCTATTCTGTTCTCTCTCCCCGCTATTCTTTGCTGTGCCCCCGCTATTCTATCTTCCTCTATCCCTATCCTGTCCCCTGTCCTCTCCCTGGGTGTAAAAAAATAAAAAAAACTCCTCCGGGAGTATACATTACCTGTCACCGCTCCCACGCTGCAGCACGATCAGGGCTACAGGACCTGTGATGATGTCAGAGTCACATGACCCGGTCAGCTGACCGGGTCTCTTACATCATCACAGGCTCTTCTGCCCTGATCGTGTGCAGTGTGGGAGCGGTGACAGGTAATGTATACTCCCGGAGGAGTTTTTTTATTTTTTTACACCCAGGGAGAGCACAGGGGACAGGATAGGGATAGATGAGGATAGGGAAGCTGGGACACAGATAGAATAGCGGGGCACATCATATAGAGTAGGAGAGGGAAGAAGATGGAGGAGGCAGGAGTAGGGAGAGACAGGGGACCGCAGGATCCACACGGATCCTACATCGGATCGGATGGCTATTTGCCATCCGATTGCAGGGATCCGTATGGATCCGTGCCTGTCCGTGGGATGCCTCTTCAAAGTCGGATCCCACGGACAGGCACAAAATCGTGATGTGAAACCAGCCTTACATTTTACTCTGTACATTCACATATTCAGATATACAGCATTGGTAAATGGCAAATAGATAGCATGTGAATAAAATGCAATTAGGATGTGGAAATTGCTACAATGTAATAAATACAGCTGAAGATTAGTTAAACAGTCAGAGCAAACAGGACATATTGAAATATTTTGTAAGACTTTTCAGCCTAGGAGCTGTCAAGGACAATATTAACATCTGTATGCTAACTGAGCCAAGAAGTGTGGCTAACCATGATCCAAATGAATCACAGCTCAGTAAAGTGCTCCCAGCTGTAGACACTACAACGTACCATATACATTCAATGAAGAAGATATATAAATGCACCAAAATATTATGCACATGCCTTGCACCCCATCTACTATGTTTTTGGAAACTTGTTGTGACGTATCCATCAAGTGGGCATGGCTTTTCAAGGAAGGCATAGTTTTGCTAAAGGGGGAGTAATTTTAAATGTTATGTGTGCCAAAATTGTGCCTAAATATTAGAGAGGATAAGTACATCAGAACTAACGAACCCTAATAAGAGAATGAAGCAAATGAGACTCGTAAAGTTGCTTTATCATGCCAATTGAGCCTAAGTAATAATAGATATCAAATTTACCGTAACTTGGAAATGCAAATTCCCTTACTACCTTACAAAGCAGAGAGGCTTCTGCATCCTCTTAGGCGCTAGGACCCTGGTAAGAATGCATTTACACTGCACAATTATGGTGGCCGAGTGTTAATAGGAACACCCATTTTACAATAATCATGCAGCCAAACTTAAACAGGCTGCTGATCACTGATGTTGGGTGGAAATAAATCTTTGCACACAATATCGTTGTTATAATTGTACCTAAATTAATCATGGTCAAAGGGGGAAACAAAGTCTACAACACAACATCCACATCCTAATGGTTCCTGTACAGACTAGAAGATCGCTAGCTGCACAACTAAAAACTACAACTCAGACCTGGCTCCTTGAAAGGCCATCAAGCTGTTGCTCATTCCTTCTAAGGAACCAGAGAGGAAACCGCTCTGCATAACTAAACAAGGGAGAGAAAGTGTGCAGAGGTAGATGGGGACCCAAGATGAAGAAACCTAAGGTACATGCACAAAGGGGAAAAATGGAGGAAAATAAATGAAAGCAAAGGAAACCTTCCACCAACCTAAATGAGGCCCAAGGAAAAGTATAGGGAAGGTAAATGAGCGAACACAGCAGTAACACAACTGGTATCTGCCTAGCAGGCAAAATTACCTCAGTTGCAGGGCTGGAACTGCTTAGTTGAAATCCACCTAGAAATATAGCCAGCAAAGATGTCTGGTACAAGGTGAGTAAAAATAGCCCCCCCCCCTCCAAGCTGTGATAGGACAGAGACATAATAGGAAAGTGAGAAATACCAAACTGGTAGCAAAGCAGGTGAAAAAAAGCAAAGGTAAGAGAACCATCAGCAGTAGGACAGAGACTTTCTACACTGTGGCTCAGCAAGGAAGGAAATTGAGCACACAGCCACAGGTCCCAAAACCATTGCATGAGAATCACCATTCTTGGCAGCACGTTTTCCTACGTAAACAAGACATGAGCTGCCAAGAACAATGGCAGCCTTTGCGCACTGAGCAATCTATTGTTGATAATTCAGAGTGCATCTGAAGCCGGGTCACCCTCTCTAAACAGACTATTAAACGAGGGCCAACGTGCAAATATATAGCTGTTCAAGGATAGTTTAACGCTGTTCATGTGACCTCTGCACCCCTATAGCTGTGACACTGGGCATTAAGTTCAGAATATTTTGCTGTAGAATAATTATAAAATGCTTTATATTTAATTTAGTGAAGGAAGTAGAAGTTACTGGGAAAGCACTGTGGCATATGATGGCGCTGTTTAAGTAAGAATAAACACATCTTAGGATTCAACCACATTTATAACATTTTTTGCAGAATTTGTGTGGCTAAAGCTTTCCGTGTCCAGTTCAGTCACGTCTTCACCTTTAAACTTGTAATAGAGAGATAACCGAGGTGGCTGAACACTTAATCTTATTATCTAACCGGTAAATGTTAAATTGGTTTTCAGTCGCAGACATTGAAGCATCTGAGTTTTTTCCAGCCAAATCACCCCATGCCTGGCGTGCTGCTCTTTTTAGTTTTACTCGCCGTTCACGTTTTGGCTACATTGAATTGAAATGCCGTGAAATAAATAGAACAGAACAATTTTTATTTGATCTTTGATGAAAACATTTTAAAACCCCTTTGATGCTTGACTGCAACCTAAGGGTGTGTTTACTCGACGCAAAAATTGTGCATTCTGATTAGTTCTGATCACATTTAGTAATGATTGTGGAGTAGGAAGCGGAGATCACTCTCAATTATAATCACTGCCACTGTAATTGAAAATCAATTCACATGGTAAATGTATTCCCTTCAGTAAGCATGCCACGAATAGAGGGCATCCACAATTAAGGAACCCCCTGGATAATTATCTATTTGTCTACACACCTCCCATTACTGTAGCCTAGACTACCCAAATTCCGCCCAGGAAAGCCAACTTTTGGAAAAGGTTTGCACAGATCTGGCCCATTTTTAGCCCTGTTCAGTACTGTTTATGTATGTATCTGTCCTCTAATTACCTGTCTCATGTCTGATCCATAAAATATACCTAAGCATAACAAATGTAGTGTTGTATGCCTCCACCCATCTTCTAGATGTAGGACTTTGCTTGGCATCTGCAAGGCTGCGTGCGATTCTGCACTCTCCTGTCACGGTATGATATTTCTTAATAAGCTGTATTGGCTTTGACTTTGCCTCACTCTTCTGTATAAAGTCTTCAACAGTAGCCCTTCTCGCTGTCTTTTCATATCAAAGATAAATCACAATGAATCTTATTCTTGCAGCTTCTGAGCTTTTATCAAAATTGCTGTGGGAGGATTGTTCCGGGCGAAGGCTACATTCATTATAGCATGTGAAAATGACCAATGTAGAGGTCAGCCTTTGTGAAATCAACGGCATAAAATGATTTTTCAACCATATATATTTCATGCAATGTGATAAAAGTATTTAATGAGAATTCTCTGGGCAATCAGGCTCTACCTTCTTATTTCTATCTATCCAGTAGACCCGTGAAAACCACAAATCACCTGTTCACATGACCTGACCTTGGAGAATAGATGGGCTTTAGTTATACTATTACTCCTCTCTTCGCCTATAGGCTAAAAGAAATGAATGCTTAATTTCAATTTTCTTGTGTTTCCTTCAGCCATAGAAGCTAAAATATTCATGAATCTTCTCCAATGCTTTGCGCATGTCCTATGTAACTTACATGAATCACAATGGCTTCTCATATGAATATAAAATCATGAAAAAGTATAAAAACTGGAAAAAAAACCTAGTCTCCGGTGTATGAGAAAGACATAGCTGAACTAGAGCGGGTCCAGAGAAGAGCGACAAAAGTCATTAGAGGACTGAGGGGTCTGCAATACCAAGACAGGTTATTAAACTTGGGGTTATTTAGCTTGGAAAAATGAAGGCTTAGGGGTGATCTTATAATAATGTATAAATATATGAGGGGACAGTACAGAGACCTTTCTAATGATCTCTTTACTCTTAGGCCTGAGACGGGGACAAGGGGGCATCCTCTATGTCTGGAGGAAAGAAGGTTTAATCATAATCACAGACGCGGATTCTTTACTGTAAGAGCAGTGAGACTATGGAACTCTCTGCCACATGATGTTGTAATGATTGAGTCACTACTAACATTTAAGAAGGGCCTGGATGCCTTTCTTGAAAACTATAATATTACCAGTTATATATACTAGATTCTTTGATAGGGTGTTGATCCAGGGAACTAGTCTGATTGCCGTATCTGGAGTCAGGAAGGAATTTTTTCCCCAATGTGGAGCTTAGGCTGCCTTCACATTTGCGTATGTGTCACACATACGCAGTGCAAAGCAGGGTCCAAATGATGTGTCCGCAGCGGAGAATGTCCGCCTGCGGACACATCACTGTGCAGGCTGCCAGCCAATCGGCGTTGTCAGGGGGCGGAGATCAGCGCCGGAGATCTCCGCCCCCCGGCCGCCGGTAACCTCCGGGACGTGTCGGCGGGGAGAACAGCTGATGTGACAGCTGTTTGAATCTTCCCGCGCCGACACCGAGAGGAGATGTCGGCGCGGGAAGATTCAAACAGCTGTCACATCAGCTGTTCTCCCCGCCAACATCGCTAGCACATTACCAGCGGCCGGGAGGCAGAGGACAGCAGAGGCTCCAGCTGATCTCCCGGTGGCCGTCGGTGAGCTCCTGTGACATCACCGCCGGCCACCGGGAGATTTTTCAATGGGTCCGCAGCGTTCTCCTGCGGTGTCATGCAGAGGACACTGCGGACCCATTGAAGCCAATGCATTTTTTGTGCGCTTGGGGACGCTTGCTGATTTTCCAAGGTCCCCAAACGCACAAAAAAAACCAACATGCTGCGTCCCGGGTGCGGATGCTGGACACCGGAAGCAGCAGATATCGTCCGCATCCGCACCCGAACGCAGCAAATGCAGGCACCATGCGTTCCTATGTTAAACATAGGAACGCAGTGCGCATGCGTTTGACTGCGTATGGGAACGCAGCAATACGCTGCCTTCCCATACGCAAATGTGAAGCCAGCCTTATTGTGGTTTTTTTTTGCCTTCCTCTGGATCAACATGTTAGGCTATGGGTTGAACTAGATGGACTTAAAGTCTTCCTTCAACCTTAAAAACTATGTTATTATGTTACTATGTTACCTTCACATCTAATGGAAAACGAGTTGTCTATCCAACCAATGTGTGCACTACATTTGTATGTTCTTCTCAGATTTGTGAGCCTTTCCTCCTACATTCCAAAACCAATTTATTGGCTTAAGAAATAGTCCAAACGTAGATGTGTGATATATGTAGGAAGAGAAACCAAGCTGTACTGCGGACAGAGACCCATTATTTGTAGACAGCTAAAGTTAACCATAAAAACCCTATACACATGACACACTTGTGTGTAAAGAGATTGTGCTGCCCAAACATTTACTAATACAGGGCTATAGAGCTGTTATTTATGTTACTCACTTATATAGCACCATTAATTCCACATGGCTTTACAGACCACATCTTCACTGTCCCCATTGAGGCTCATCATCTAAATTCACAGGAGAGGACAAGCAAACTCCTTGCAGATATTGTTTTTGATGGAATTGGAACCTGTATCCCCACATGGTACAGCTATGATACTGACCACTGAGCCACCAATCTAGCCTAGATGCTAATCGAATATGGCATGTTACTGACCGTGACTGAGAGAGAAGACCTCTCTTTGCCTCTGCATAAAATCAGTAAAGATTAGAAGTACAGTAATCCCCCTACCCCATACAAAATTGTTTGGGTATCCTCTATCTCTTCAGATTTCACTAACATGTGAAAACTTGGCTTAGGGTTCCTGTTTTTTGCATGAGAGATCAACCACCAGACTTCATTGGTGGCAACTTATTTCTGTTCTAGTGATGAGCGAATAGTATGGCATTCAGGTTCGGATGAGTATTTTTGTTCTAGTGATGAGCGGATAGTATGGCATTCAGGTTCGGATGAGTATTTCTGTTCTAGTGATGAGCGGATAGTATGGCATTCAGGTTCGGATGAGTCTAGCCAAATATTTTTTTGAATTTGGATAGTCATCTCAAATAATGAACATAACACAAGTCAGTTTGGTACTCGGACATTTGTGTGGGCAATCTTCAAGACGAATATCTGAGTTCCCACTGACTTGCCTTATGTTCACTATTCGAATTGTAAAAAGTATTCGGTTATACTTATCCGAACCCAAATACTGGACTATTGGCTCATCACTATTCTGCACCAAAGAGAAGGGTTGTCCTTTGAAATTCAACAAGTTCGATCCTTCTCTCCTCCAATATGATTTCAGGAAAGAGATGGAACATCTCCATACACTTTAAATGAGCGACTTTCTGGCTTTATTCAACTCAGGATGTATTTCACAGTGTAATACTTGTCATATTCGGACATTCAGATCAATTCGGTAAGCATTGGTTACTTACAAAAATAATTTACCATGCATTCCTCTGCTTCTTGATGGTCTGAAAAATTAATTCTGACCTAATACCTGTAGATTAAGTAGCTTTTCTTTTTCACAAATGAGTTAGGAATATTAGCATCTCGGGCTTTTGGTAATGGCTCACAGGCTTTACTTAACCTTTAGATTTCACCTTTTAAATATCGAGATGAATTTAACTTTTTTCTGCATGAATTGTAATAACATGTCAGTCCTTGGAAACTGCATCTGTTTCCTCTTCGAGACACTCTCAGCGAGGATTTGTTGATGGGGAAATGGTTGAATTTAACAAACACCCATAAATTTATGGCAGGGCTCTTATTATTTTAGTCTTGCATTAAGGCAGCTTTCTGCTCACCAGCTCTTGGTGGTGTTCATCAATTTCAGTAGTGAAGGGTTGACTTTTACATGCTTCAACTCTCTATTAGACTAAACAATTTATGGGTCGCTGAGCACAAGGGGAAATCGTATATAACAAAATGGTATTTTCATTTTTGAAGACAGGACTGTTTGACCTTCCTTTCCTGTGGATGACCCTAACAATATTATGCCATTTTCATCTTGCCATATTGAGAAGAATAGTTTTGGTCGGCAAGAAAGCCTCAGCCAGAAATAAGATTTTGTTGAAAAATTAAATTCCCTCTCTTCATGGTTATTTCACACTTTCTTTACCGAAGGAAGCCCTGAGCCCACTGCCTAGTAACATGCTGCTTTCTGCTTATAGGGGAGCTGCAGAGGGAATCTGATGTGACTCATTAGGAGGTTTGATATTGGGAGTGAAGAACAATTGAGTGCATTAGAGGACATTAATTCCTCAAATTGAACACAGGGCATTGTAACTTATAATTTAACAAACAGGACTGTTAAAGAGTTTCAGTCAGCAAAGAATGACTGTTCAAACCAAGTATACTAGTGCATCTCAATGAATTAGAATATAATCAAAAAGTTAATTTATTTCAGTAATTTAATACATAAAGTGAAATGCATATATTATATAGAGTCATTATAAAGAGTGATCTACTGCATTTCAAGTTTGCATGCTGAAGTCGGCCTGTGTGAGACCTGCGGCGACCGGAAGTGACGCGATCCTGGCGTCACGTGACCGCATCGCAGCGAATTGTGCCCGTGCTATGCAGGCTGGAATGATGCCCATTAGGGTGTACTAGAGCGGCGAGGCGGGGGTAGTGTGGCACAGGGTACCTGCCTACCCATCACAGATGCCACGAGGAACGCCCTCTGTCCTGAATTTTGTAAGTTTGCAAACTACTTTATTCTACTCCTATATTACTAAAAAAGGTAAGACAGGGATGGCTTAGATCAGGGGTCTCAAACTCGGCTGGGTTGGTGGGCCGCACATAGACAAACATTTATAGCAGGGGGCCGCAACCCTTGTAGGACTAAGTGATATTTTTAGTAATACCACAATTTTTTTGCTCAATGTAGTAAAGTACAAATCCTGATCCCCTTCTTGTAGTAATGTCCCCATCCTGTAGTAATGTCCTTTTCTACTGATGTCCCCATCCTGATCCCTTTTTCTACTGATGTCCCCATCCTGATCCCTTTTTCTACTGATGTTCCCCATCCTGATCCCGTTTTCTAGTGATGTCCCCCATCCTGATCCCTTTTCTAGTATGTTCCCCATCCTGATCTACTTTTTTAGTGATGCCCCCATCCTATTTTATCTTCTTTTTACACACTTAAACACTCATTCACACTCCACAACAAACCCACACACACACACACACACACACTCACACATCCTCATACACACACTCTCATACACACTGAAACTCACACACACTTTCATATACAAATACCCTCACTCACACACACACCCTCTCACACACACTCACACTTTTCCCACTTTAATGATGTATTGCTCCAGTGCAGGGGGCTGCCACGGTCCTCGCTGTGCTGACTTCTTGCCTCCGCTGTGCTATGATTTCCTCCAGCCGCCGCTCAGACAAGCTCTGTTGCTCAGCAAGATCAATGCAATCTGCTAGTCAGGGCCCGCATGTGACGTCATAGTCCACCATCAGCTGCGGACCTCTCATTGGCTGGCAGCTTGCATTGATCTTGCTGAGTGGCAGAGCTTGTTAGTGCCGCGGACGGAAGTCATCACACAGTGGGGAATGCAGCGGCCCCCTGCAGTGGGGCAATGCATCATTAAGTTGTCCAAGGTGCTGCGGGCCGCATAATGAAGCCCCAGGGGCCGCATGCGGCCCTCGGGCCGCGTGTTTGAGACCCCTGGCTTAGATAGTAGTGTAAGGCTGCAGGGACAGGTATTAAGAGGTTAGGAACGTGATTTTGGGTGACAGGCTCCCTTTAAATGCCATGTACTTGCAGATTGCTATGTATTTGCCTGTCATTAGTTGATTTTTTTTTTTTTTACAAGGGCAGATCACCATATCTAGGTGCAAAAGGATACCAAATGATATACCAGTAGGGCACCACAGAAAAGCCATATTTTTTTTTCTTCTAGAAAAGTTTGTATTTGAAAAGTCAAACAAAGCTATTTTCTAAAGCCCCATTTTAAAGAACAGAAAGCAATATTAACATTTCATGGTATTTGAAGGCTGAACACAGACTTTTTAGCTCCTGTATCTTCAAAGCATGTACGATTTCCTGGCGTTTATAGTTTACGTGCAAACATAAAGAGGAAATGAAGATGTAATTGCTTATTGATTCGAAGTTCTTGAAATCATCTATTTTTAAAAGACCTTTGCTGGGAGAAGGTTATTGGTCTTATGTGCACATTTGTCTGCGATCGGAGTCATTTGGATATCGTTTGGATTGTATGGTATAAGATAAATTTTATAGACCAAGTCACAAGGAAGCAATGACTTAACGAAGTATAGTCAAAGAAGATAAAAGTTATAGTGGAGCATTACACTGCAGTTTTTGAAACTTAAAAAAGTAAAATAGATCCATGAAGTTAAGAAGAACTCTTCTTGACTAGAAGACATCCCTCAAAAAAAGTTCTCCAGGTGGCAAGAGAGTAACTGCCTGACTAAGACTGATGCCAAGAGATTGTCACTGCTCACCTGGGGCGGTTGTGTCACCCACAACCGGTATGATGGCAGTATCCACACTCCACTTGCATTAGTGGTGGCCAAAAACCGAAAGGGAGAACCAAACAATGTTTCCGGGATCAGCACTGCTCACACAACTAAAGTGGGTAATACCACAGTTATCGTGCAATGATGTCTTTTTGGAAGCCTTTGGAAGGATTGGAATAAAAGCCATCATTGCACAATAACTGTGGTATTACCCTATTTCATAGTGTAAGCAGCACAGATCCAGGAAACACTATCCGGTACACCCTCATACACATTGGACTCATTTCAGTCGAACGCACCCATATCACCGGGTTCGTCAGATAGTCAAGAGTTAAGGCCCAGTCACACATAACGACGCACCAGCGATCCCAATAACGATGTGCAGAGATCGCTGGTGCGTCGTTTTTCACATCGCTGGTAAGATGTCAAACAGGTATCTCACCAGCGATGTGAAAGACGACGCACCAGCGATCCAGAATTATACTGAGGTCGTTGGGAATTGCCACTCCATAGCGTAGCATTGAGATTGTTGGTCGCTGTCCCTGTCAAACACAACGATATGACATAGAAATGTCCCAGAGCGGTGTGTAACGATCAACGATCTCACAGCAGGGGCCAGATCGTTGGTGCGTGTCACACAGAACGACATTGCTAACGGGACGCTGTTGCGTCACGAAATCTGTGACGCAACAGCGATCTTGTTAGAGATCTCGTTATGTGTGACAGGGCCTTTAAGCATGTGGTTTTTTCAATTCCTTTTGTTTTCCTGAGATAAGCTGCTTGCTAGAGATGTCTGACAGCAGCTCCCTCATAGAGAACGCAGGAGCATTCAGCAGAGTGATGGCTCGTGTATGGGAGAGACGGTCAAGATAACTGGCAGCCGACAGATCGAAGGACCCAACGTTTGGCAGACAACATCTAAGAAGCATAGGTGGTTTCAATTTGTTCACATATATGTTGTCGCTTTTATTTGTAGTAGATTTCACAAGGCTGTGATAGTTCTGTAGCATAGAAAATTAATGCTGCCCAATTTCCCCCAATAACCTATAATAGGGTCTGACAGATTTCACCAGTATCCAATATTTTGAAGGCAATAATTGTTCGGCTTCTTGGAATTTGCGACAAAGGATACCTTCCAAATACATGATAAATAATGTCCAATAAATAATTTACTTGGACCTGATATGAAAGAATAAAAGTTTAATGTTTTACTGAAGACTATGCTAATACAATATATTAGATTATTGTTTTCCAAGTATAATAGGATTACATTCTAACAAATGTAAGGAGATAGGTCAACATATTTAGCTGCACATAAGATAAAAGTTCGAGACAAGACTATTACAGCCAGAAGAATTTGGCAGCATCTCTTTCCCCTCTCCCCCATAGAAAATGTTTATGGAGTTTGTAAAAAGGGAGATCAGCTTTGTTGGCAGTACATACCCTCATGTAAACTGGACTGTGCTGCAGAAAAGTAATGAGACTACATGGGATCAAGCAACCGGAAGAAATATCGTTCATCCGCACATACTGCCTAATGTAGACGCTACTCTGCTGATTGACTTACCGTATCATCGATTGCTCTCGTTATTGGCCCTGCCATGTGCATGTAAGTTGTACAAATGATAAGAAATACAGTTTCAAAGGTTTATATTTGTTTCATGATGGCTTACTTTGGGTAAATCAATGTTTAAAATAAAGAGTATTTTACTATTGCATTTGCACTTGTTTTTGTTGATCTTTTAGTGTTTTGTGCCTCTCTCTTGTTTGTGCCATATTCATCTTTCTATTTGTGCCTATTAAGAACCCTATTTTATCTGTGTTCACCTGTTATTTTTTTATGTTTCATATTGTAGACGAAGTTTAGGGTTTCCAGATGTTTTCACTTGATTCATCATTTCTTATGTTTATAAAAGTCACAAAGTTTTTACAAAAAAATGCACTAAAATATGACAACAAAAGAGCAACATAAAGAACATTCTTAACTTTGTACAAAACTAATGAACCTGGTGAGCCATTTTGAAGACTTTGCTGCAAAAATATGCCAAAGAACATGACAAGACAAAAAATAAAGTTAATAAAAAAACGCAAATAATGAATTGAGGCCAAAATGTCTACTATGGGATGGTGTTCTACAGCACTATTGCCAGCTTACATTATTGTCTTCTTTCCAACTTCAACATGAACTTGAAATGGTGAGCCCAATGTGCCTTGACGGTTCTACTGCTGCTGTTTCACAGGTTTCTGATACTGGTATGGATTTAGTATTAGTTTTCTGAAACAACGGGCCTCTCAATTGAGAAGTCTGGAATGGTTAAATTATTCATGAGACGTACCCACGGCAACCTCAATGGCTGCAAAAAGGTCAGTGGTTTTTGTACACGCCAAAGGAAAGGCATATATTATTAACTGTTCTCTTTGAGTTATTTGAAAGAAGTGCAATTATGCCCCTGTTTGCATTCGTTCTTCAAATCTACTTCATTAAAAGAGGATGACTGATTAAAATGTTCAGAAATGAATCAATCTATTTTGCATGAAAAATTATTTTTTCTTGAAGTGAGTCGAGTTTGCTTAAAATGGCAGCAATTTATTTAGCCTTGAGTTTTCCCTTGATATAGTAAAGCTTTAGAGAGCAATTTGCTTTAATACTGCTCAAGCTGCAAAATTTGCAGGTAAGATTATTTAGCCTCAACCCATAGTAAGACACATCATGGCAGCGCAATACAAGGTCTGTACGTGTAATGAGTAAGGGGCCATATGTATAGGTGTACTAGGACAATGAGAATAGGTGAGTACAGGGCATACTATACTGTACTTACAATGGAAGGTGGTACAGGGAGTACGCATAGCTTACAGTACAATGGAATAGTGAGTACAGGATATGTATAGTGTATGTACAAGTATAGGTGAGTACAGGAGTACGTATAGCTGTACTAGTACAATGAGAATAGGTGCGTACAGGGCAGTACGTATAGCTGTACTAGTACAATGAGAATAGGTGTGTACAGGGCAGTATGTATGGCTGTAGTAGGATAATGAGAATAGGTGTATACAGGGCAGTACGTATGGCTGTACTATGTACTAGGACAATGAGAAAACCTGAGCATAGGGCAGTATGTTAGCTATACTAGGACAATGAGAATAGGTGAGTACAGGGCAGTAAGTATAGCTGTACTAGTACAATGAGAATAGGTGCGTACAGGGCAGTATGTATAGTTGTACTAGTACAATGAGAATAGGTGCGTACAGGGCAGTACGTATAGCTGTACTAGGACAATGAGAATAGGTGAGTACAGGGCAGTACGTATAGTGTATAGTACAAGAATGGTTACTAGGCTACTACAGCTGTATGAAATGAGAATAGTGCGTACAGGGCAGTACATATGGCTGTACTAGGACAATGAGAAAACCTGAGCATGGGGCAGTATGTTAGCTATACTAAGGACAATGAGTATAGGTGAGTACGGGGCAATATGCATAGCTGTACTAGTACAATGAGAATAGGTGAGTACAGGGCAAAATGCATAGCTGTACTAGGACAATAAGAATGGGTGAGTATGGGACCGTACATATAGCTGTACTAGGACAATGGGAATAGGCGAGTATGAAACAATACATATAGCTGTACTAGGACAATGAGAATAGGTGAGTACGAGACAGTACATATAGCTGTACTAGGAAAATGAGAATAGATGAGTGTGGACAAATACGTATAGCTGTACTAGGACAATGAGAATATATGAGTATGCGGCAGTACATATAGCTGTACTAGGAAAATGAGAATAGGTGAGTATGAACCACTATATATAGATATACTAGAACAATGAGAATAGGCAAGTATGGGACAGTATATCTCGCTGTACAAGAACAAAGAAAATAGGTGAGTACGGGCAGTATGTATAGCTGTACTAGAACAATGAGAATAGGTGAATACAGGGCAGTATGTATAGCTGTGCTAGGACAATGAGAATAGGTTAGTATGGACAAGTACGTATAGCTGTACTAGGACATTGAAAATAGGTGAGCATGAGGCAGTACATATAGCTGTACAAAGAGAACAGTTGAGTAAGGGGCAGTATGTTTAGCTGTGCTAGGACAATGAGAATAGGTGAATATGGGGCAGTCACTTACTAATTCCAATTAGTGCAAACTTTTTCAACACTGTGCTTTTGGATTGGTATTTTGTGTTCTAACACTGCAAACCTCTTTACCATTCCTCTGAATAACCCTATGGATGTCTTCATTGGTTTCTTCCTTGGAAAGCTTAAATCCTCCAGGCCATTGATTCTTGTCAATCTCCTAGGTCTTTTTTTTGTACTTAGCCCTTTGTATTCATTTTTTGTCCTTGTCTCTGACATTTTGGTTCTTACCTAGTGCATTTGCTTTTTCCCTTAGCTTGTTTCACCAGTCAGTAGCTACTCCCCAGATGCAACCTATGGGCCCTGATCCCTTTTTTAGGGAACAAGCAGGGAGAAAGTAGAACCAGTAATGCCCACTACCGTGGAAGCCAACTTTGACACCTAGTTTTGTTCATTTTAGCATGTGCCCTAATAATAATATTTTAGTGGTTCGGTTTTGCAGAAATTTGCAATGTTCCATGATAAAAAAGTGTGATTTCTAAAATCTCACCTAAACAACACAGAGAATGCTGTGGTTTCAAGGGCATGTAAAGGTTTTTTTTTAACAATGCGCAAAAGGCGCAACATAAAATAACCTTTAACTTTTGGGAACATTTATTAGAAACACTTCTTTAAGAAAAAAAAAGAATATATGGAAAAACCAAAATGTAATTCTTTGCATTTATCGAGGTTTCATTGAATTTTCTTAATGGTCAGTCCATTGATAGATTTAACAACCATGAAATGTTTTTTTTCCAGTTCCTGGGAGGATCTGACAACAGTTTATGACTTTATTCAGATGGGCGTGTTGTGCCAGTGTTTAATAGTCTGTATCCCATACATAGTATCCAATCTCAATCGTACGCTCAATTCAGTAGCACAAGGTGGTCCGGATGAATAACATCCATCTAAATAAAGCCATGCACAGATTTGTGGCTGTTGGGTGTAGTATGGCCTTATTTCTAAATTCATCGCAGCCCATTTTTTCCTCACCTGCTATGCAATGTGGATGTAAACGCCTCTGTATCTTTCAGGGAACTGTCCAGCTAATCATTTACAGAGCGTGACCTCTCTATGGCCAACTGGAGATATTTACAGTCCTATCAAGACATAAAGGCAACTCTGCAAACAAGAGATGCTATTCACAAAGAGTGGCTCAAAAGTGACAGAAGTGCACATGTGAGTTATATTCTCCACTATAGCACAAAGGTCGTAAAAGAAAGTTTGTAAAAACAGGGCAAAATGGTTGAATAGACAATGTCACTATTTATAAGCTGTGCACTATGCTCTCATCTACTGGAGCGTTGTTGACCAATATGTGACCTCCCCCAACGTAAAATACGAAAACCCTCCACTGACAACCTCACTACATTCAGGTCTGGATTTTGATTTTTTTGTCCTTCTACATATAATTTCAGATCCAGCTGCAGCATGGTGGCTCAATGGTTAGCACTATCGCTTTGCAGCACTGGGGTCCAGGGTTTAAATTCTGCAAGGAACCATATCTAAGTATTGTGTATATTCCTGATGGCATCCTCTTTCTATTTGTAAAGATCCTATCACACAAGCAGATTTTTGCCAGAGCAAAAGGTAATATAACGAGCTGATCAGGGCTCGTTTACAGGCCCAGTCACCCAGGACGATGCAATGACGGGCAGCGGTAGTTCTGTTGTTTAACCTGGGGTCCTGGTCTCAAATCCCACCAAGGATAACATCTGTATTTATTCCTCGTGGGTAGGTTTCCTCCACGCTCCAAAAACATACTGATAGGATGTTTGGATTGTGAGCCCCAATGTATGAAAAGCGATATGGAATTAATAGCGCTATACAAGTGTATAAATATGGTATTATTATCCCACCATGTTTGTGTGGAAAACATTGATGGGGAATTTAGTTTGTTAGCCCCAATATGAGTGAGGATGATGTCTGTAGAGCACTGTGGTATATAGTAAGATAACTAAATTAATATTAATTTGATTTCTCAGTACATATGCAGTTTACATGGATATATCATTTGATTCAATGACTCACTGACTACATCATTTTATTTTAAAAAATGCTGAAACATTAAACTCAGACATGAGAGCAGCCTAAGCTGGTTAAGAAAGGAGGACAGAACTCACCAACAGTGTACAACCAAGGGAATGTGCACACAATCAGTATTTGCAGCAGATTTTTCTGCATTAAAAACACATTTCTTGGCAGAGAGAAAATGAAGTGTATAATATGCTTTTTATGGTGTTTCCTGACATTTTTATACCCTTTTTAACTAATGCTTATTAAAGGGTCCCTGTGAGGTCATTTTTCAGTATGATACTAAAGTAGCCTTGAATACTGCCTGGGCAGACCCTTTAAAACATGTAAAAACATTACTGTTCCCTCTGTGGTTTTCTTGCCATAAGCATCTTCAAACCCTGCAGGCAGCTGACTGCACTAGTCCAGCTCATTGCTTTCATTGCCAGGTAGTGATGGGTGAACCCCTTGATGCTCAGGATCTGCGGACACTCGCCTGGACCTTGTTGTAAAGTCCGAGTTCGGGGCCAGACGTGACTCAAACTTGTGTCCAAACCTTGAGCTTGAACTTTTCAATTATGGGATGGGTCGGGGGGGATGGGGGGGGACTGTAAAAAAAGCATATAATTAATAAACATCATCATTATACTTACCAGGTACTGCCACCCCAACATTACACGTCCTGCCGTCCGTCAGAATGTACTTCCAGGGCCGCTTGTTAACTACACGTCAGTTCTCGCCAGTGTTCACGGTGACATCAGAGTCAGGGGTTACCCCGAGTTCATGACTCAACTATGAATTCGACTGACCACTGTCAGGGCACCCAGCTTTAGCCTGAGCCTTCTTGTCGCTCTGCACAGACGTTTGTATGTTCAGAGCGATGAAGCAGAGCTGAACCTTCTCTGCCTGTAGATTACTTCAGAAGGAAGGATTTTTTTTAGAATTAAAGATGGAGTCCCCAAATGTGTGTTATTTCTCATAATTTTTTTTCTCTTTGTGTTCTTTTTTTATGTTTACTAGAAATTCATCGTGGCTGGGTCTGACAATACAAGCTGGAATTAACCCCATTATTACCCAGCATGTCACCCCACTAGGCTGCTGAAGAGCCAGGTACAGTGCCTGGAATGGTGTACGATGAATGCGCCATTTTCAGGGGCGGCTGTGATTTTAGCGTGGGCCTAGTATGGTTGGGCCTTACAAGCTGAGAATCAGTCCCATCTCCTGATTTTGCCTGCTGGCTATCAAAATATGCAGGAGCCCACATATTGTTTTTTAATTATTTATTTAAATAAGTTTAAAAAAATGTGCTTCCCTGTATTTTGATTGCCAGCCAAGGTAAAGCCAAACAGCTGGGGGTGGCAGCCCGTAGCTGTCTGCTTTATCTGCGCTGAGAATCAAAAATACCGTGGAGCTACATCATTTTTTTTATTATTTATTTATTTTTACACTACTATATGTGTGATGGATCCATGTCTCTGATTGCCTGTTGAAGGCTGTGAAGTGAATATCCCCGGAAGATAATGAGCGGCCTGGACGTAGATGTGGTCAGGACAGCGGGATGTCAGTGCACAGGCCGTGGTAAGTATAATGACAATGTTTATTAATCATGTGCTTTGTTTTACAGCCCTGCAACTGTAACATGGATTTCCCAGGGAAACCCGTGTTCGAGATCTGTGCACAAACACTAGGTAGTACAGTACAGTACCCTGAATTTTACAGCTTGGATTCACCCATCACTATTGCTGAGAACTCTGCAGTATGTAAATGTTATTTAAATAACTACACCTATCCAAGCTGGTATTCTGTTCCTCCCCTATGTGCTGGTTACACTGAAAATCTCAGGCTTCTGCAGGATCCTTTGGAGGGGGAGGGAGATGTTTTGTGCTACAATGTGTGTGCTGTCTGTAAGAGATTTCTATATATTTTATATGAACTTAGTTTTTTCTACATATATGTAATGAGTGTATCTGCTGAGCAAATGCACAAATGTTCTTATAAACACATAGAAATATCTCCAACACACTACACATATGACTCAGGTACACACAATGAAGATGTCAGATGTGCAGCTGCTAAGACACACCTCCTCCCCCTCCTTTCTCCTCTGCACTGTGCCTGCGCATAGAGAGCCGATCACACAACAGGATACAGACCCAGAGGAGGGAAGTGAAGTGATGTCACTACATGAATATTCATCCTATGGGAGTGTGCAGCAGAGAACTTAGTGATCACTCACTGTGATTGACAGATGGAATGAATCTCTTTTTTTGCAGTTTACAGATGATAGGGAGGTGTATAAACAAAAGAAGTACATGAATAGAAAATCTTCACCAGAGGAATTAGAAAATGATGTCAGCTATGTATGGATTTTTCATCAGATTTTTCCTTTAAGCATTTATTTGAATGAGTGAAAAATGCTGCAAAGACAACAAAAGAATTGACATGCTGCAGATGTGAAAAGATGCACTGAAGGTTAAAATATGCACAGAAAAAAGGAGCTCGTGTGTGCGATTTCAGAAATCTCATTTATTTTGCTTGTACTGTAAAACACAGAATTTTTTACGCCCTCCCAAAAATTCACTGAAAAAAAAAAGTTACAAATACTCAACGTGTGCACAAGCCCTGATATAAACATATAAGACAATAGATGTGATCTCTTGCACTAATTCTTCTCTCCATAAATCTATTTGGTCATGATAACTGCACACGGAGTGTGCACAGGGATGTGAATGTAACCCCATCTGCGGGGATACTTGTAATTCTATGTTGGGTAAGTGTAATGGACCTTACACTGTTTCTTCCTTGTCTCAATGGGATGCAGCTTACCTGAACCGTGTTCAATAAATCAGCAACGTGTGTTCACTAAAGCATTAAAGCAAATTGCAGCCATTCTCACATAAAAGCTTTACAGCAAGGGAAAAGCAGTTTCCTCTTTTATACAGGCCTTTATATATTACACTATCTCCATATTAGTTCCTCAATATCAGAAACATGTACAAGTCAAAATGACTTTTTAATAAGCCAATAATTTTGATTTTACAGCAATGGTCAATTTCTAGTATATACGGAACATGCTAAGATTTTTCACTAAGGCTACGTTCACACATTGCACTTTTTTTGCACTTTTTTGCGTGCACTTTTTCGGCAAAAGTGCACCTGTATCTGCCGGCAAAGTGAATGGAAATTCACTTTTCCCGTGCAGATGCTGCGTAAATACACGCCACGCTTTTATGGGAGAAAGCGCGCACGTAAAAAGAAGCAACATGTCAATTGTTGATGCTTTTTTGCATGTGCTTTCTCCCATAGGTGCTATTATAACCACTGGAATTACGCATTGATGTTCAGACGTTGCACATTTCCAGCGTGTATAATGCCGGGCGTTACAGGATTTCACACAGGGGAGGAAGAATTCTGTGTTCCTCCCCCGCGTGACATGTGTGACAGCGCTTTTGGCTTTTGCAGTGTATTAATATACACTGCGAAAGCTAAATAAAAGTAATCAAAAAGTCTTAAAAATAAAAAAATAGAATACTTACCTCTCCGGCGGCTGTTCCCGGTTACGTGACCCAAGACACCCACATCTGATGTGCTGCCAGGACCTTCAAGATGTGATTGGCCGTTAGCGGTCATGTGGTATGCATGTCACATATCACATGATCGCTATCGGCCAATCACAGAGCTGGAAGGTCCTGGCAGCTCAGTAGACGTGGATATGTCGGCTCCCAGTAACCCGGAAAAGAGGTAAGTATTAAAAATAAAAAAATTAAAGACCTTTTGATAACTTATATTTAGCTTTCGCAGTGTATATTAATACACTGCAAAAGTCAAAAGGCCTGTCACACATGTCACACGGGGGAGGAACACAGGATTCTTCCTCCCCAGTTGACATCACATCCCTCCTGCGCTTTTAGGGGAGAAATGTGGCCGGAAAAAAATGCGGTGTGTGAATGCACCGTTTTTTACCTGGGCTAAATAGCGTGGCCGCAAAATGCGGCAAAAAACAAGCGCCCCCAAAAGTGCAGGAAATGTGCAGTGTGAACGTAGCCTAAGATCATTAAAGTGAACCTGTCACCCCTCCAGGCATCTAAAAATACCATAGCCACCTTCTGCAGCACTAAGGCTGCAGTCTGAGAAGGCGTCTATAGCATTTATGCTCCCTTGATTCACTGAAATAAAGACTTATATAAAATCTGTTTCAAACCTGACCCAAGACCGGGAGGTGGGTTTTCAAGTGTCTGTCTCCCTCCTCTGTGGTGTCAGTCATCCCTCTCTGATCTCTGTGCACCTCCTCCATGGCCACCTCCCTGTACTACAGAGCTTTGTCAGCTCTGCTACAACATAGAGCTGCTGTTATAAGAGACCCCACAGTAGTAAATCTAGCAGGAGGATACTGCCTGCTACGTAGCAGCCCTTGAGCTGAGCAGGTTTCACTTTCAGTTTCTTGTACCCAGCAGCATTGCTCCTCAGCCCCTGATCTAAAGCACAAACTCAACTCTGCTGCACTGCTGACAGCTCAGCTCAAGGCTGCTATGTAGCAGGCAGTGCTTTGTCTGCTGTTCTGCTCACGATCCTCCTGCTAGATTTACTACTGTGGGGTCTGCTATAGACACCTTGTCAGAATGCAGCCTTAGTGCTGCAGAAGGTGGCTATGGTATTTTTAGATATCTGGAGGGGGTGACAGGTTCGCTTTAAGACTTTAATACTTATGTGCTGGCAACTAAATAGGTTGTTTCCCACATGGAAGTGTTTTGGATATTTTCATTGACATGTCACAGTATGATGATATTGATCTAAAAATTTTGCTAAGTAGAAGGAACATATAAGATTTGTTCTATGTAATAGGCGGCCGTCACACGGTTCAATATCGCTAGCGATATTGTTAGAGATCACGTGCACGCGCGATCGCTAACAATATCGCTCACATCCCTGGTGAGCTGTCACACAGACAGACTCACCAGCGATGTGGAGCAGCGAGATCGCTGGTAACTATGGTACACATCGGGTTACTAGGCGCCGCGCGGCGCTTAGTAACCCGACGTTTACCATAGATACCATCTCCCAGCATAGGCTCTGCTGCTGGGAGATCGTTCATTGTGGTGTCATACACCACAATGAGGCAGATTGATCAAGCGATTATCGCTTGATATGAGCTCCGGCTCACCAATCTGCGATGTAACGATCAAGCGATTTTACATTGTAATATCGCTTGATTGCACGCAGCGATGCACAAACGATATCGCTTAAGCGATCAAAACGCAGATCACTTAAGCGATATCGTGCATTAAATTGATGCGTGTGATGGCCGCCATATACACATCATCTGTGTATTCATAGTTATTTCTGGTTGTGGAGGATGGGAGCTTGTTCAATCAATAAAGTGGCAGACTCACAATGCTATAACTGGGCCTTTATATTTTATGTGTGCAGTAATCATGCTAATCTGTAAAACCTCAAAGGTGGGTTCAAGAGGTACAGCTTCACTATAAAGCCCTCCACACACTTTAGACAACTGTTGGCCAAACCATTCATTCATTGTTCCGCATTGTTCAGCTAGCTCATCAAACTCCTCCATACACAGGAACACTCATCTACTTGGGCTCTCCTCTGTTCTCTATGAGAGAACCGCTGCCAGACATCTGTGAGGGCAACTTATCTCTTAACGAAAATAAGGATTGGAAGTAGAAAATTGTACATGCCAGCCCCCTCAAGGTAACCAACCAGCAGGATTTTCATACATGAAGTAAAACACATATAAGATTATCTCAGCACAGGAGATGTGGTATGATCAGACCATGTCCCTGTACGGTCAGACACATCCATTACACAGTAGATGGCAGGGACACATATATAAGATTATCTCAGTACAGGAGATGTGGTATGATAAGACCATGTCCCTGTACGGCCAGACACATCAATTACACAGTACATAGCAGGGGCACATATATAAGATTATCTCAGCACAGGGAAAACATTTTTTAAACACACCCAATTTAGGAAATTATTATTATGCCAAGATCTAGCGATTAAAATGAGATTTAAAATTACCTTTGTTCATGGGAAAACACTTTTAACCATCATCTGCCAATTTTTAAACTAGAGTCATCATGTGGAAAAATTACTTTTGGGCCCTTCAGACTCTAGAACGCGAGTAACACTGCAAACTCAGCACACATTATGACAATGGAGCCAAAATTGGCATAACTTACAATATTAATAATAATATATAATCACTACACTCTTTTTGAATATCCTATTCTGTGAACTGTTGTACTTAGAACTCTGCTCTCCACAACTTAAAGAGGACCTGTCACCAAACCAGGCATGGTGATCTAATTACAGCACTGGATGCAGCATGTCTGCAGCATCCAGGCAAGGGATCCCCCAGCACTTGAGAAGCCCTGTACCCCGAGATAATACACTTAGAAAACGTACATGCTGCAGCCATTAAGGAGGTGGCTACGGGCTGGAGCCGAAGGGCAAATTCACACCCCCTGCATGTGTAATCTGCCCACCGCTCCCAATCATTCTCTCCCTCTTCAGCTGCATTAAACAGAGGTTTTTTTTTTCTCTCCCAGAAATGTCTGTTTAGCCCCGCCCTCAGGGGTGGGGCCAAACAGCAAGTTCTGGGAAAAAAAACAAAACCTCTGTTTAATGCTGCTGAATAGGGAGAGACTGAATGGCAGCGGTGGGCAGATTAAACATGCAGGGGGTGTGAATCTGGCCTTCGGCTCCTGCCCCTAGCCACCTCCTTAATGGCTGCAGCATGTACGTTTTCTAAGTGTATTATCTCGGGATACAGGGCTTCTCAAGTGCTGGGGGATCCCTTGCCTGGATGCTGCAGACATGCTGCATGCAGTGCTGTAATTAGATCACCATGCCTGGTTTGGTGACAGGTCCTCTTTAACTAAGAATTTTCCGGTCTCCATGGGTTGCTAACCATTTACCTAATACAATTGTTCCGCTTATCTTAGAAATCTGGTTTCTCTGTTCCTGCTCCTCCACCCCTCCCTAACCCTACTCTGCTTTGCATCACCTGTCATATCCACCAGAGCATATAACACTGTTTTGCCTTTTTTTCTTTCATTTGCTTATGTATATATGTATGTGTCTTCAGAATTTGTGTCATTACCAGCCTGACGAAGGTGTCACAGTGTCCCGAAAGCTTGCTATGTTTACCATCTTCTCAGTTAGCCATTAAAAGGTATCAACCACTGAGGACTCTCAGATTGCAATATATTTTTATATTCCACACATGAACCTGTCCTTACAAGTCCACAAATTAACGATTAAGGTTCCAATTTCTCACGATACAGGTTTTATACATTCTGGCAGTATGTTGGAGAGCCACCATAACTACAGTACGTTTTCATGACTTTGTGCACTTCTTTATATCTACTGTCTTATGGGCTTTCAATCGCTACTTGCCACATAAAACACATGACTTTTCTTACGGATGTAAATATTATGTGTGCAGAGTTGTCATTTCTACTTCTTCTCCACCACCTATTGGAATATGGACGTATATGTTCAGTGAGTTTCACAAATGCTACTAGTAGCTTGCCCCAGAGGTGTATCTTTGTTGTTAGATATGGGATATCAGCAGTGCCATGGTGTTCTTTATTTAGACATTTTGGGTGTATAGGTTGCAGTTGCACCAGGACTCTGAAGCTCTTGATGGCACAAAATGTCCCTCTATCAAAGTGATAGTTCATGTATGTGTTGCAGATTTTGCACTAGACATCAAGAGCTTCAGGTTCCCCCTGTGAACCTGTTATGTATAAAGGTTATCATAATCATGAAAAGTATAGATCATCTCAGCTTGGTATTATTTTAAATAGATGTTCATTTTTTGATGTGTTCAGACATTGTGAAGAAATATGTTCTCAGACTGCGATCATTGCAGATTCACCTCACTAAGAAATAGGAAGATCTTTTTGATAGCGCCTTATTTTATGTAAATGTAAATCTTGTATATACCAATCCTGTGCAATCCCCTACCCCAGGCCGCGAATAATGTTCAGACGACTTTGGATAAATTAGTCACAGCAGCTGTTTTATTTGACAATATAAAGGGAAAAAAACATCCCTGTTGCACAAAATGGTGAAGCCCTCGAAGTTCCAGAAATCTGGTGATTTACGATGACATTGCCCCTCCCTTCCCTTACTCCCAGGTGTGATTATGGCTGGGAGTAAGGGAAGGGCAATGTCATCGTAGATCACCAGATTATCGGAACTTCGAGGGCTTCACCATTTTGTGCACCGTAAATACAAGGGGAGAGGTTGTCTTCCAATAACTGCTAACCCCTTCACCACCCTGCAATTTTACATTTTTTGTTTTCATTTTTTCTCTCCTTATTCCAAGAGTCATAACTTTTATATTTCACCATTATTATAGACATATGATGGCTTGTTGTTTGCGGGACGAGTTGTACTTTCAGATTAAATTATTTATTTTACCATATAGTGTACAGGAAAATGGGAAAAAAATTTCAAGCGCGGTGAAATTGAAATTGCAAAAAAAAAAGTGCAGTTACACGTTTGTTTTTTAATCACCATGTTCACTATATAGTAAAACTGATGCGACTGTATAATGCCTTGGGTCGGTACGAATTTCTAGATACCAAAGATATATACTTTGCTGGTATCCAAGTGGAGAAAAAAAATGTAAAAGTTTGAAAAAAGAAAGAATCACACTTTTTGCGCCATGTTTCACGACCCGTAGGGGGATCTGGGGATCTGGGAACTTGTGATGGCTTATTTTTTTGGAGCTCAAGGGGACGTTTCTAATGATACCATTTTTGGGTGGATGCGCTGTTTTAATGGCCCGTTATTGCATTTTATTACAATCTAACATAATTTTGGCGTTTGGACTTTTTCTATTACGCAGTTTACAGCTCTGATTAATTGATTTAATAGATTGATAGATTGGGCATTTCTGAACACCAAATTTGTGTAATTTTTAAATTTTTTTAATACTTTTATTTTGAATGAGGCAAAAGGGGGGTGATTTGAACTTTTGTGTTATTTTTACATTTTTAAAAACTTTTTTTTTAAATTAATTCTTTATTTTGGACTGCGCCATCGGGCACCACAATGCTGCACAGTCCAAACGCTTGTGCCATGTCCCAATGAGATGTAGCACATCGGGATATGGCCCAAATGATCACTATAAGTGGTTGGCAATGCTTGCTGCAGGACCCCTGGCTATCAGATGAGGCCGTAAATCCTGCAATCTTGTTGCGGGAACTCTGATCTCAGCAGGAAACTGCGCAGTCCCTGCTGCGACGCCTTTGAATCATGCTGTCATTTACTGAAAGGGTTAACAGTACTGATCGGATCGCGGATCCGATTGATGCTGCTAGCCCCACATCTCAGCTAATGAGATCAATTGAGATGTTGGCGATATGACGTGAGCTCACTGCCAGAGCTCACATCAAAGGGCTGGAGCCGATCCATGACATACATGTACATCATGGGTCGTGAAGGGTTAAAGGGATCCCAACCTTCCATGGCCGGGTATTCCCTTGTCTTTCCACTAACCATTAAGGGGAATCCAACATTTCATAGCTGTCTCAAAATCATCAGACCACCATCCAAACACGATCCAATGAAGGGATCCATATGAAAATGAATCCCCATTACCAATTTGTTACCAAATTCGAGAACCCCAACAACGCCGTCGTGACACAGAATTACAAATAACAAGGAGGGAGGGCAGGACTGTTGTTGCCTGGAGCGCTGGAGTTAAATTGTACTTCCACCCTTTGGTCTAGCCTATTTATAACTTGAGGTTGCAGCCCACTCTTACCCCCTGAACCTTACCCCTAAGACCAACCAAATCCCACTGGCCCTACCCCTAAGGTAACTTGATCACATGCTACTCAAGTTGCATGACCACTGCAGTCAATCATAGGCCGCCCTGACCTTGCTGATAGTGCAGAACAGAGAGTAGATTGTGCTGGATCCAGATAGGTGAATAAAATAATTTTGTTATATTTTTTATAGCTCCAAAGCCCTGAAAAACTTTTTTTTTAAAGTTGCTTTTACTACACCTCCCAGATATGTGCTTTTGGACAGCGCACAGGAAATGCGGTCTGCAGCGTTTTCCTGTGCGCTGTCCAAAAGTGCATATTCGGGAGCTTTGAATGGAGCCGGTTGCTGAGGTACACGGGTTGTCATCGGGTGCAATAGCCTCGCAGCGCATAGCATTACCTGCCATTAGCCCTATGCACTGATGCTAAAATTTTCTACGTTTCCAGCACTTCCGTCAGACTAGGGTCATGTCGCAAGTGTGACCCTACCTTTACTCTGCTCGCTGACTGCCGGGTGACCTAGGTATTCACAGTGTTATTTGTAGTTAAAGAAGTAACACTTGTTGCTTAGGGGACTCCTCAGTTGCAGATCATTTGACAATTGGAAGGTCAGAAAGTTTGCACTCCTAAGTATGTGATGCCCATGTGAAGCCCCAATCACCACCCCTCATGTGATGCCACAGGGCACATGTCTCTCCTTTAAATATAGAAAGGTGTGTTTTTGCACCAAATATATTCTCAGACTATTCTTCCAAGTATGGTGATGACTTTTCCTGGCACTTGTGTAGTATTCAGCTATTACATAAATTCAGTTAATCAGAGCCAGTACATTCATTTTGCTTTCATTAAACTTTCATTAAACAAAATGAGCTTGATTAAATCTTTACCGATAATCTCATTTTGGAAGATATTGCATCAAATATTAGGAGTACAATGAATAACCTAAAAGGAACACGTCCTCCATTACTGCAGTGTAATAGGGCTGTTCCCTGGGTAATAGATTTTCTATACAATGGACTCGAATGATTAATAGTTTTTTTTCCCATAGTTTGAGTATAAACAGACTCAACAAACAAAACTTTGTGAATCCGTTCCCTGACACGTCATTGCTAAATTTCATCCATGTAGAACTGACATATCATTCTCCTCTCACGCCACTAATGAGGGACATGGTTAACAGTGAGGCAGACAAGGCCGATCAAATTGACAACTCTCCTTTGCTAGTCACCATGCTTTTGATGCCAAGCCCCTTAAAGCGGTGGAGGAGTCATAAACTATGTAATGGCTATGCAGCCAAACGCCAAGTCCAGGCCCATAAAATATAAAAGAATCACCTCAGACCTTGTAAAATGAGTAAATGGGTTGTATAATGGAGCTCATCTGAATCGTAGCAGACACGCATCTGTGGTCAACCAGCTCTGACGTTCCAGATCCAAAAACGCAATACCAATTAGATGAATTTACAGCTTGTAAAATGTCAATAGCCATAGAGGACCAGTTGTCCCATATTTAACATTAATATTCATAAAGAAACAGTTGTGAGCTAATAACTAAACTCATTATAACTTTGTCTGAATATAGAAGATCAAGACGCTACGCAAGAACAGAACTCCAACAGTGGGCTCTGTGGCCAACCACTGCCCAACTACTTCATAGAAGCATGAGCTCTCCTGTTCTACGAATTTATCAAATCTGTGATGATATATGTGATATTTGTGAGTATAATTACTCTTATTATATAAAGGAATATTAATTATAACAACAGTTGTGTTGTGTTACATCTTATTAGTACCACCTCCCTCACGTACACATTTATATGATATATTTTCTCTTCTGCTCCAGACCACAAAATTGTAACACTCTGTTCTACCAGAGAATTTTAGGATCTGTGGCTTGGTGAATAATGAGAGGCAAGAGCTGCCAATTTCAGTGAGAACAGCCAATTTCCTTCTGTGTGATTTGGGCCTCAGCTCTCCCCCATAAAGTTCATTTTGGGGGAAAAAAAAAAGGATATTAAATTTCAATTTCCAATCCTTTTGTTCTCTGGTAAGACAGGCCACCACCAAAGAAGTCTAGTAGCGACTTACTCCATTCTCCACATTGACAACGCATATGCAAAATATATTACAATTTATAGAGAAATCTCCCGGCATGTAAGTGACTGCTCATCTCTAACAGAAACGGCGGCAAGCAAAGATGTCTTACTGACCATAAGCCGGACTTGGCTCCGTGTATTTTTCTGGATGAGGAAAAATGAATATAATAATGATTGTGGTTTTAAAAATGTTCATCATTAATTTATAGTGTGTGTATTTCAAGAGTAACCCTTGTTCTCATTTTTTTCACACAAGTAGTGATGGGTGAACCCGAACTGTAAAATTCGGGGTCTGTACCGAGCACCTAGTGTCCATGCACAGCTCCCAAACATGGATTTCCCTGGGAAACTCGTGTTACAGTTTGGGGTTTTGGGCTGTAAAACAAAGCATATAATTAATAAACATAATCATTTTGCTTACCCGATTCCGCTGCGTGCGTCTTCCCGTCCCACAATCATGACCGCATCTACTTTCGTGACGCTCATTATCTACCGGTGATATTCACTACACCGGCTTCAACAGCCAATCACAGATGCCCTGGGCTGTTTGAGTAATCTGCAATCAGCCCATATATTCTAGTATGGTAGAAAGTATGGACTGCATTCAGCTCCACGCACAGCACTCGGCTGTGCTGTCATTCTGTGCCCTGCTATCTTTCCTTGCAGATAGTATTTGTCTGCTGGCAAAGATATAGCAGAGGTGAAGTAAGAAGATTTGGACTACTTTGGAGAGGTTTTTTTTTCCCTAATAAAGATGGACTTCCTAAATGTGTTTTGTATTTTATTTCTTATAAAAAACTTTTTCTCCGTGTTGTCTCTATTTTAACCATTTACTTGAGATTCTTAATGGCCGAGTCTAACTTGGCCTGACATTAAGAATCTCAGGGCTTAATACCAGCTGACAATACATAGCTGGTGTTAACCCCTTATAACACAGCATGCCACCCCCCCTCAAGTGTCACTGGAAGAGCAGGGTAAAGCGCCTGGAAATGACACTACGATGAATGTGCTATTTTCAGTGGTGGCTGTGGTTTTCAGTGTGGGGGGCCCAGAATGCTTGGGCCTTACCACGCTGAGAACCCCAGCCCCAGCAGCCTAGTTTAATTGGCTGGCGATCAAAATATGGCAGGAGCCCACGCATTTTTTTAAATTATTCATTTAAATAATTATAAAAAATAATGTGCTTCCCTGTCTTTTGATTGCCAACCAAGGTAACGTCAGGAGCTGGGGTGGAAACGCATAGCTGTCTGCTTTATCTGTGCTGAGAATCAAAAATACAGCAGAGCGCTACGTCATTTTTTAAAAATGATTTATTTTTACACTACTAAATGCGTGCGGGGCCCAACAGGCAATCACTTCCGCTGTCATGCAGAATGGGTGTCTGTAATTGGCTGTTCAAGTAATCTGCAATCAGCCCATACATACTAGTGTGGTAGAATGTATTGGCTGGTATCAACTTACTCCAGCAGCCAAATTAGACCTGGCAGCCATGAATTTATAGTAAACATTAAAAAAAAACATACAACACAAAGAATTTTTTTTTCATTGGAAATAAAACGAAAAACACATTTAGGAACTCCATCTTTAATTTCAAAAAACCTTCCCTCTGATGTAGTCCATAGACAGAGCAGGTTCACAGCTGAACCATCAATTCGGGTGACCCCTGACATCATTGCGAACACTGCTGACATAAGCTGAAATCTGCCGCGTTGTCAGCAGTGCAGTGAATATCTCCGGAAGTTAATGATTGGCCCCGGAAGTAGATATGGCCGGGACAGCAGGACTGCAGGACGTGGGCCACGGAACTTGGTAAGTATATTGATAATATTTATTAACGATGTGGTTTGTTTTACAGCCCCCCCCCCCAACCCATAACTGTACAGTCCTGGGGTGGGGGTGAAATACAAGTTTTAGTTCAGGAGACACAAATGTGTAATACATGAATATAATCCAAGCTCATTTCTGTACCCAAACTACGGCTGCTAATCCTGACCCAGCCTTAGGTCTGATGACCTGTACTAACAGCTACATAGGTTCTAATGATGCTGTAGGTCTGATGGATCAGCACTATGGTGGGTCTTTACTAGGAGGCATAATATCGGTGAAGTAATATTGCTTATAATACGCTGGTCTGAAATTCTTCAAATGATCAGTTTATCATTGGTGGCAAGTTGGGTGTCAGTCTCTAAAGGTACCGTTACACACAGAGATATATTGCTTGCAATTCACTGGTTGCAGTGAAATCATGGACACATTGTTGCATTTTGCTTCCGTGTACAAATATAACAATGTGTCCATGATTTCACTGCAACCAGTGAATTGCAAGCAATATATCTCTGTGTGTAACGGTACCTTAAGGCTGCTATATGTAAGAATGTCTCATCAAATATTTGTTCTATCTTCTTTCTGAGTTTGTGTAAGTTTCTTTTCGATACTCAATGGGGACAGACACAATATATGATAATGTGATGTAAGCATAAATAAACTTAAACATGCTGGACACAAGATATACAAACACTTTGTAGAAGAAAAGCCTCATACTTGTCACTATATGAACCTTTCGGTTTCTTAGACGTGAGGGTGCGTGCACACGGTCCGGAGGAGCTGCGTGTTGGACGCAGCTCCTCCGGACCTGAGGGAAGCCGCGGGTGGCCGCAGGGAGACCACAGTCGCCCTGTACTCACCATGTGCGGTGGTAGCAGGGCGGCTTCTCCCTGCACTCACCCAATGGGAGCTACTTCCGACTCCGCAGCATGAAATGAACATGCTGCGATGGCGCGGACTCCCAGCAACCCGCACCGCAGCTCTAAAGACACTGCGGGCAGGTTACGCATAGTTAGGATGTGATTTCTTGAAATCCCACCCACTATGCTACTACTGTACAATGCAGCATTTTGGACGCAGCGCAAAGACGCTGCGTCCAAAACACTGCGTCTCCTGATCGTGAGGATGCACCCTAAATACTCATTATTATAAATCACCCGATTTCCTAGGAAATACTAGTCTCAGGGGCTTACGTGTGTGTGCAAACAGCACTGCCCACCTCAGCTGCCGTGGCGCCTACGAGGCTCGATATAGAACACATTCAATCTAACATTAAATATTGAACCAGTAGGAGGGCTCACAGCTATGGCATTGTGCTTCTGAGACTCATTTTTTTTTACATACTGGCAAGATTAATTCGGCACACTAATTTCCCTCGACTCTATCTGCACTGAACGTCTTGACAGGCTGCCCTTGGGCTTGAGACCAGCTTGTTTTAAAAGGAATGACGCTGAGTGATCTCTCATTTTCGCATGTACCCATTACTGGCCTCAGAGTTTTCATGTGTAGAACAAGCTGATGTGTTGAGACAGGAAAGGGGCAACAATGATATTTTCCCACTCACAGCTGCCATTTATCACAGTTCTGATCAAAATATGAGCATGTTATAGGCTGATAATAAGGGCTCGCTCACACCACTGTATAACACGGACAAATGCTATCCCATGTTTTTAGATGTCACGCACTCCACACTATGGAGCAGTCCCGATTAGTATTTTTTTGCTCATGCTACTTTGGTCCGATATATGCCCAGCCAGGCAATGAAGATGTAGAGATTAAGCTCTCCATCTTCTCCACACATGTGATTGGATTCTCGTATGCGAGAGAATCGGATTGCAATAAAATGACACTCAGCTCACGCTCGGATCGGAGTTTGAGCCGAGTGTCATTAGCATATAGCATCTGTTTCTCTTGCATTAGGTGCTATATGGCAGTGTGACCCCGGTCTAAGTGTACCGTCACACTTGGCGATGCACCAGCAATCCCAACAATGATATGACCTGGTAGGGATCGCTGGTGCGTCGCTACGTGGTCGCTGGTGAGATGTCAAACAGTCAGATCTCAACAGCGACACAGCAACGATCCGGAATGATACGGCAGTCGTTGGGACCCTGTTTCTCAGACCTGTAGTATTGAGGTTATTGGTAGTTGTCCCTGTCAAACACAGCAATGCATGCTGCCCAGCGGGAGCGCGACGATATAAAAAATGTTCAAGGCGACTCTGACACGACCAGCGATCTCACAGCAGGGGCCTGGTCGCTGCTAAGTGTCAAACATAGCGAGATCGCTGGCGAGGTCGCTGTTGCGTCACCAAACTTGTGACTCAGCAGCGATCTCACTAGCGATCTCGCTTAGTGTGACGGGGCTTATGAGAGGAATATGAGGAGCTTCCACAGTGAGGTAGAAAGGTCAGGTTGTCCTTATAGAATTAACACCTTATTATGCAAACCCTTGAAATCCTCAATTAGCAAAGAACGCCGCCTATCCCATCAGCTAACTTAGCAAATTTGATCAGGCTGTCTTGCTTCCTGCAAGATAAAAAACGCTATATACTGTGGATATGTGACCGACCGTTCTATCAGGATCCCTGGCAGGATTAAATTTAGTTCACAGGTGGAGCTCTGCATTTGTTGGAGAACATCACATAATACATTCTGGTTACATAACGGAAAGAAGTAGTCGGTGCAATATTGCTGAATATTTCTGATAACCTGGCACACCAGTGGCTAGAATTGGAAAAATTAATGTGCACAGAAAACAGAACTACAGTATATATAGTTTATATGTATCCATTCCGTTCAGTTATATTTGGTCATTTTATATTCATATATAGAGATTAACCTGTGGAATTTACTAGTAAGAAGATATAAAAAATATGCCATAATCACATTATTAGGCTGCTCATCATCATATGATAAAAGCAACATAACCTTGTCTATGAGTTGTGGACATAATATATCGAGAAATTTTTGGGACAGATCCTAATCATTGAATTCAGGTTTTTCACTCTGTACGCCACTTTACACACACACATATCTGTGTCCAACTTCTGAACAGATCTCTGGTTGCAGTGAAATCATGGACACATTGTTACATTTTGTGGCTGTGTACAAATGGAACAATGTGTCCGTGATTTCACTGCAACCAGAGATCTGTTCAGAAGTTGGTCACAGATATCTGTGTGTGTAAAGTGGCCTTGTCTCATTGCCACTGGTGGACACAGACAGAAAAGGGCCCCTGTGCAAGAACATTATACGGGCCCACTGCAGTCCAAAAACTCATCATATTTCAAAACTTCATCTGCTTTTGAGGTGAAATTTAGCCCCCTTACCTCTTGGTCCCCTGTGCAGCTGCCCAGATTGCACCAATAACACGTCCGCCCTTGATCCAGGCCTCAGACTGTCTTTACCAACAACAAAAAATTCACAGAAAGAAAGAAGGAATATACCGTTATACAGCACATTATCCAACAATGTGCATAACAAACATGCCCTTCAACTTACATGTATAGAGTCTGTATAATAGGATGAACGCTTAACAATAGCCAAAAACTGTGTACAAAAACACAATGGATTCTTTTCAAAATATACAATATTATTCTCACACAAATACAAGAATACTAAAAAATCACTCCATGCCATGTAAGGACAGAAAAAGAAGTATACAACCTTCATGATGATTGGAACATTGAAAGAGGACCTGTCACCTCCCTGCTGCATGGCAAACTAAATGCAGCACTGAATGCAGCATGACTACTGCATTCAAGGAAGGGCTACCCCATGGCTCTAGCCCCCCCTGTACCCCGAGAAATAGATTTTAGAAACCGTACAGATAACTAGTCTAAAGCCCCCGTCACACCTAGCAAGATCGCTGTTGCGTTACAGATTTTGTGACGTAACAGCGACCTTGCCAGCGATCTCGCTATTTTTGACATGTAGCAGCGACGAGGCCCCCGCTGTGACATCGCTGATCGTGTCAAAATGGCCTGGAATATTTTTTGATCATCGGGCTCCCGTTGGCCAGCATGCATTGGTGTGTTTGACGCCTTAACAATGACCTTGTTAGAGACTCAGAATTCATCCACATAGGTCTGAGTCGTCAGACTAGCTGCTGTGAGAATGAGTCCCAACGACTGCCGAGGTCG
Organism: Allobates femoralis; assembly: GCA_033576535.1. Lineage (NCBI taxonomy): Eukaryota > Metazoa > Chordata > Amphibia > Anura > Aromobatidae > Allobates > Allobates femoralis. The sequence continues at coordinate 106,461,588 of JARQOC010000001.1, forward strand.
TTATATGCACAGAGCGGTGCTCTGAAATCAGAACCAGGCAACATTGGCTTTATTGCCGCCAAATTCCCAATTTACACACCGCAATAAGGAGGCAATTTGGCGGCGATCATTCCAGCAAGAAATATCGCCGCCAAAAATGTCTCCCGCGGTTGTGGCGTGTAAAGGTATCCTTACACGTCGCAACATTGCATGCAATTTCACTAGAAATTTGCTGGTTGCAGTAAAATCATGGACACATTGTTCCATTTTGTACACAGCAACGAAATAGAACAATGTGTCCATGATTTCACTGCAACCAGAAAATTGCCAGTGAAATTTCATGCAATGTTGCGATGTGTAACGGTACCCTAACAAGCAGGAAAACCACAAGTGTGTACGCCACTGTGAGATGAAATAGGAGACGCACCTCACCTAAGATATTTAATTTTTCGAGGAGCACAAAACACCTTGCATCCTATTCTCCTAAGTAAACAATGAGAAGTCTCTTGGCGCCAGAACCTGTCTTGTGTAACAACAGTACTAAGAGAATATGGACCAAAACTCGGCTCCTATTACAAAGGTTTGCAGTTGTATGTTGGATAAATGCCGGCGGACCTTTCTTCTTTTGCCAGTGTTGTTTAGCTAATGTAATCACGATTTGGGCACAGGAAGCTGCAGTCGTTTTTCAGAAATACTACACGGCCTCTGTATTTGTCTGGCTCCAGCATAAGCAGACTATGAAATCCAGCACTATCTCACTGCTCCGTGTATGTTTTATGAGAAGCTTCCTCAGCGCATCAAATAACCACCCAGGTAATACCAGGAATGCCAACAATCGTCAGAAAGTGCACACAATAATGAGGCATTTATCTCTGCAGAAAGCCTGGTGTCATACTGCATTGCCTTCTTGTCAAGTAGTTTTTTTCTTTTCTGACTGCTGAAAAGTGACTAGCTAAACATTCCATAGTATACATGTTAGGCTGGAAACACACTGGCGTATAAAAAAACGGTCTGATTGACGTACCCGAGAGTTGTACGAGTGTCGTCCAATTTTAGATCCGTGTGACTTCCGTGTGCTGTCCGTGTGCAATGCGTTTTTTTCTCAGCAGCGATCTACTGTATAATCATTTACAGGAACATTTTACAGTGTTCTCAGCTGCAGAATAATAATGTATCAGTGAAAAAATCGGATGCCTCTCGGACGGTGTGGTCCGACTGCGGTCCATGATTTTTGTCGGACCCATAGACTTGCATTGGCGAGTCTCACGCATGAATCGCATACTGTCGCAGCATGTTGAGACTGCTTTCTCATCCGTCTCTCAGACGAGAAAAAACGCCCAACACTCGCAAATGTGCTCTCGGACATTGAATAACATTGGTCTGACTGCAATGTGAGAAAAACTCGCATTGCAGTTGTCCGACTTTCACGCCAGTGTGCCCGTACCCTTAGGGCCCCGTCACACCTGGCGATGGGGCTGTGGATATTGGCGGTGACTGGTGGGTGCGCGCATGTTTTTGGCGCCGCGCCAGCGTCACCGTCCCCCATTTACCCGGGCGACATCTGCAGCCCCGTGCCGGCGAGCTGTCAGGCGGCATCGCCTCCGGGGTGTCTGAAAATCCCAGCGGCGGTGCAAGACAATGGGAGCCTATGGCTCCCATCGCCTGACGGGTCGCCGGTGGCTGGTTCCATGGGGCGATGTGTGCACATCGCCCCAGATCAGTCGCTTGGTTTCAGAGCACTGCGCTGAAACCAGGCGACCTCCCAGCGGCGCCGACATCGCTCCTTTACATGAGGCGACGTAGGGGTGATGTCGCCACTGATAGGCTACGCCCCTACGCCGCCAGTGTAATCGGCGGCGATGTCGCCCCATGTGACGGGCCCTTTAGGCTGAGTTCACAAGTACGGTAATCATGTGTTAAGACTGGAGTCACACTGGGCGAGACACATGCGAGAGACTCTCGCATCACATCACCTGGTGTAGCTACCGCCTCTCCAGATAGCATGCTGCCCATAGAAATACATGCAGCTGCTCGATCCTCTTCGGAGAACCAACGGCCGTGCATGGTGATGAGATGTGACACTCACATGAGTCTCTAACATGACTCACGCTAGTCGGACCACGGCCTTAGAACGGATCTTGCAGAGATCAGGTTGGAAAAAGGGTTATGTCAGTTGTTAAATGACTAATTTCTGCAGGATACATTTTTTTTTAACATTGGAGTCTATGGAAAACAGATCCTTTAATCGATTGCTATTTATCTTCCATTTGAAACGGATCTTTTAAGCATAAAACAGATACTTTCCAAATGAAAGAAAAATGAATGGCTAAATAGCAATCCATTAATGGATCCGTTCTCCATAGACTCCAATGTTGAAAAAAAAAGGACAAAAAAAGTTGTGTTTGCATAACTTTTTTTTGCCAATCGATCTCTGCAGGATCCGTTCTAAGGGCTTGGACACACTCATCCGAGTTTGACGGACGAGACTCGGAAAGGGCTGGAGCAGTGACCCTGAATGGCCTCTCCCTGTCTGGAAGTGGAATGCGATGCTGCACAGAAACACAAGCAGCTGTCATTCCCTGTCCAGAGACAGAGAAGCCGTTCAGGGTCACTGCTCCAGCCTGTTTTGAGTCTCGTCCGTCAAACTCGGATGTAACTAGGAGAGTGTGTCCAAGCCCTAACGGATGATTACTGGACATGTGAACTCAGCCTTAGGGTACCTTTACATGTTGCAACATTGCATGCAATTTCACTTGCAACTTACTGGTTGCAGTGAATTCATGGACACATTGTTCCATTTGTACACAGCAACAAAATGGAACAATGTGTCTATAATTTCACTGCAACCAGTAAGTTACAAGTGAAATTGCATGCAATGTTGCGACGTGTAAAGGTACCCTTAGTGGGTACCATGTTGTGGTTTGCACTGATCAGTCTCATGAGCTAAGTAAGCTACATGGTCGGTGGAGGATCCTTTTCTAGATTTTGCTATAGACCTACAGGGCCTAAAGGCCCCATCACACACTATCATATCGTTAACGATATTGTTGCAACATCACCGATTTGGTGACTTTGCAGTGATGTCGAAACAACATTGTTGCGTGTGACATTTACCAACGACCAACGATGAGGTTGTTCATTGTTGGTCTTTGCTAAATGACCTGGACCATACATTTATCGTTGGTTTCCCGCTGGGAGGCCAGCATCGGCGCGTGTGACAGCGGGAGACCAACGATGAATGATCTCCCAGCGCCACACAGCGAGCACTGGAAGCTGGTAACCAGGGTAAATATAGGGTAACTAAGTGCTTAATTACCCGATGTTTACCCTGGTTACCAGAGTTCTTGCTGGTCCTGATTGCTGGTGAGTCTGCCTGTGTGACAGTTCATCAGCGATCAGATAACGAGGTCCCAGCGATCCACATCATTGGTGGGATAGTTTGGACATCGTAGCATGTAATGGGGCCTTTAAACTATGCCTTAAACTAGGGCAAAATTGTACATTGTATATAGTTCTGCCATCCTCTGGATTTATGCAAGCTATGGATGACCATATCCCAGTGGGCCCCTCTTTGTTTTTAATTTCTCTCCTTCTGTTCCTCCTTACTTTATAGGTTATCATTTTGGAGTCTACTTGTTTTTATTCTATTTTTTGGGGAGGAGAAGTGACCATAAAAATAGCAATACTGCCATTTTTTTTCTTTGAGCTACGGTTTTCACTATATGGTATAAATATTATGTTTTATTAATTTGGACAATTACACATACAGCAATACCAAAAATGTTATTTTTTTTATTTTATAACATTTTAGGAGAAAGAGGGTAATATGAACATCTATATATTTCTATTATACTAGATGGTGGCCCGATTCTAACGCATTGGGTATTCTAGAATATGTATGTACCGTAGTTTATTTATGAAGATGTAAGAATAATGTAATGCGAAGCTGGGTATAAATCCCACGCCAATATCGCTGATTGGTCGCGGCCGCAGAGGTGTTGGTGTGCAGTGGTGTCGGTGTGCAGCGGTGTCGGTGTGCAGCGGTGCCGGTGTGCAGCAGTGTCGGTGTACAGCAGTGTCGGTGGGCAGCAGTGTCGCTGTGCAGCAGTGGCGGTGTACAGCAGTGGCGCTGGGCAGCGGTGTCGGTGGGCAGCGGTGTCGGTGGGCAGCGGTGCCGGTGTGCAGCAGTGTTGGTGTGCAGCAGCCATCATATATTAATACACTGCGAAATCAAATGGGGCTGTCACACATGTCACAGAGGAGAGGAGGAACAGGATTCTTCCTCACCCTCTGAGACAGTGGGAGCTGGAAAGCGAGTGTAGGTGGGCACAGTGGGGAGGTATCGGGCGGCTACTCTGAATGAACATTTCAAATAGCTATGTGAGTGTAGCGCTGTCACAGCAATCCTGCGTCACTAATGCACGCTGCTATTTTGCATACGCTGCGCTCATTGGTTGCCGTGACGGAAACCAATGAGCGCTGGCGCGCGATCTCCGTGACAAACAGAGAACCTTAGACGATTACATAGTAGATTTTATATTATTATTATGACTATGGGGTGTGAGTTATAATATATGAAGGACTATGGGTGATATATTTTATAATATGGAGGACTATGCTGTGCATTATAATGAATGGAGGACTAGGGAGAGCATTATAATATTTCAATGACTATGGGGGTGCATTATACTATATGGAGGATATAGGGTGCACTATAATATATGGAGTTCTATGGGGTGAATTTTAAAATATTGAGGACTATGGGGGTGCACTATACTATATGGAGGACTATGGAGGTGCATTATACTACATGGAGGACTGAGTGGTGCATTATATTTTATGGAGAACTATGTGGTGCACTATACTATATGGAAGGCTAAAAGGGGGCATTTTAAAATGTTGAGGACTATGTGGGGTGTACTATAATATATGAAGGACTATGGAGGTGAACTATACTATATGGAGGACTATGGGGGTGCATTATATTTTATGGAGGACTATGTGGTGCACTATACAATATGGAGGGCTAAAGGGGGCATTTTAAAATATTGAGGACTATGTGGGGTGTACTATACTATATGGAAGCCTAGGTGGGGTGCAATATACTATATAGGGTCTCCACTATTCTATATGGAGAATTATGGACCATGCATTATATTACATGTTGTGTTGGGGGGTCACCATACTTTGACAGGGTAGATGTGGGAGATACATTTTGGTCATCATACTGTGTGTGCAGGGCACTGTGGAGGAATTCACTGTGGGGGCATTGTATAGTGTTTGTGGGGCACATTTGTTGACATCATACTTTATGGCTGCAACGAAAGTGGTATCTACTGGTTCAATAGTAGGAAAATTACTTTGTAAAAGCTGCACAGTTGTGAGATAAGTTCTTATGTGACCCAGACAAATATTAAATAATTTTTTTGGGGAAGTGCTTCATAATATAATTTATAAACTAAAATGTCATCCTATAATGTGAAGACTGATATAGGCATAGTAGACGTCATACATATCAATGAGCGGTACTGGGGAACGCACCTAGCAGAAGCTATGATGCAGTTTCCAGCAGTGCATGAGTGATGGGGATATAAAAGAACATGTGGCTTGTTTGCAAACTACTGCTGAGCGATGTGTCCTCTCTTGAGGCTGGCAGCTATTTTACAGAGATTACTGGAATAAAATCTCCAGACAGGATACACGCACCGCCGTCCTCTCTCCGAGCTGATTCATCCTGTCGCCTCCCTGTGCTTGCAGAATTGAAGGATAAAGTCAAAGATTCGTGCAATGTTGGGATGATGCGCCTTTCAGTTTTCTGCTCATAAAAAATGCATTTTCCTCTTTAGTCTTTTGTCTCTTAGGCAGAAATGCCTCCCTCTATTTTTAATCAGATTTGTACCAGTCATTGCTTATTCTAATTTAACTATTTGTTCAATTATCAATTTACATGAAAAATGGTGTTAATTTAATTGAGATAATTGATCCAAGTGTCTAAACCACTTAATTGGATCAATGGAATTAGTTTTTTTCATATTTAACTCCTAAAGGTTGTTATACATGGCTGTTTCTACGGTCTGTGACTTTGGAGGAGGTAGTCATAGGAGGATGAAGGCAAAAATGAGTGTTATGATCTGGACACTGGGCAAATGGCTCACGGGTCATTTTACTACTGACAGCAATTAACTTTTTTTTTTCCATAGTATTTATATGAATCCCAATGGAAGAAAAACCTGCTTCCTATTCCTGAGATCCATTCTCGTAAAAAAAAATAGATGAGAACCTTGACCTCAGATGTGACCTTGTCTTCTAAATCCAAGCTATGCAAATACAGAGTTATTACCAGCTTCTATTTTATGATCCTGTCCTATTATAGGCTACATGGGCAATTAATGTAGCGGCAACGTCAAAAATGGCTGAGATAAATTTACACAAATGCTTCCATGGTCCAAAAATTCAAGTTGCTAAATTGAAACATTTTCAAGAACGTCCAGATTATCAGATTTGTTCACCTCCAATAATGTTGTGTTCGGGTCACTTAAGCTTCTATTCCAATCCATTTGCGCTGATCATGGAAAACCCTCATGCTAAATTTACACTTATTGCTCTATATGGTTGTAGTTTATTGGGAAGATAGAATTATTCACCCTGAGACCAAAACAATAAGGTGTTGATATTCATCATTCATCACTGACTATGGTTTACTGGCTAAAACACACAACAGTGTAACTATTTTGCCTTGCTTTGTATCATGGCCCATTTTTTTTAACGTGTTTAACAAACATATATAGATTTTACCGGACATGTTCTCTCCTATTTTTCTGAAATTCAACATACTCATTCCTGCACACTGAGTGATCCATTACAGACCTACTACAGGTCGCTCAGTGCACATCGTTTACTGCTGTCTGCCTGTGTAAAGAGCAATTAAAGGTCTACTGGTCAGCATCTGTTCAGTGCCACTGGTCAGGCCATGTAGACCGGGGACCCCAACTCCAGGCCACAAGGGCCGCCAACAGTGCATGTTTTCAGGATCTCCTTAGGCTGGCTTCACATTGCGGGTCACATCCGATCCGAGGCTGTCCATGCAAACCGGAAGGACATGATTATACTATGGGGCCGGATAGAAGCCGGATGGAATCTCTCTGCCATCCGGTTTCTATCTGTCCGGGGCAATCCGTGAGAATTCAGTATTCTCTCACGGACACAAAAACGTTGCTTGCAATATCTTGCTTGCTTGAATATCTCCTCTAATTGCCTATTCCCGGATTGCCCGAGCAATCCGGCACTCCCTAACATGGGGCTTGGGGGATTGCACCGGTCTGGGAGGATCCGGTTCTGTGTGCTGATCCGATCCAGGGCTGTTAGGTTCATCCTGACAGCCTCGGATCGGATCTGACCCGCAATGTGAAGCCAGCCTTAGTATTGCACAGGGGTTGGAATCATTACCTGTGCATTTGATCACATTAACACCTGTGCAATACTAAGGAAATCCATGAAATCCACACTGTGCACCACTCGAAGGCCTGGAGTTGGGGACCTCTGATGTAGACGGACCCTTGGAGTATTTTATGAAACACTATTCAGGGAATTTAACAAGACTGATGTTTGATACACCAGTCTTAATTCTTGTTCCAGAATCCATTGGAGTAAGACTTGCCTAATTTATTAGGAGTCACTTTTCAAAAAGTAAGCAGTGGGTAGTGGGTAACTCCCAAAAGTTTGCAACATTTTTGTGCACTTTCATGTTGTTCACAAAATTGTGATTTTTTTTTGTTTGGCATAAAATGCTTGCTGAACTCCCGCCTATGTGTCCACTGCTGGTTTTAATTTTTAATGTCTGGATGAATGTTGAGCAACCTCCAAATCTGCATGAACTAGCCCTCTCTATGCATGTTATAATATCTGGATGGATATTTGTGGCAGTGCCAGTCTAATTTCTCTTGCGTTGTGCTATTTATACTGTTGGGTTATCCCTTAGTATATTAGTATAAAGGTCTGAAATTATGAATACAGAGAACCACAACAAACTAAGATAGAGTAACACAGCACAGTATACAGCTATAGGGATACTTTATACATTCTTACATTATATCTGTATTGTGTAGGTCATACAATATCTGGGAACCAGACAGAGATGGGTTATTATAAGCAAATCTAGGAAATTATCAATGCAAATCTACTGACCAGCCCATAAGACTAATAAAATTCATAATAATGATATATTTTGTAAGGTTTTATAGATGAAAGTATGTAATAATCAATTTGATCATTTTTTTGCACGACACAATTTCCCTCTATACTTAACTATTTTTATGGAAGATAATAGTGAGGATAGATACAGTGATGTGATCGAGTCCTTCCTATGCAGAGCTATGATGAGTTCTTGCCCCATTATAAGCACAGTGCCAGCAGAACACTATCTTTTCTGATGAGTCTAGCAGATTCTGCAGAGAATAGAATCAATGTCAACACCATCTCCGGTAAGACATATGTGTAACATTCTGCAGTCACGTCACGTATAGGTCAGCACAGTGCATAAGTCAGCTCAGTGCGTAAAGAATGATTCAACTGTTAACGGGAGTGAATATAATTTTATAATTTGGAATTTGGAGGAGATTAGTATTCTTTGTGCTTTTACGAAGTCATTTTATCACCTTTGTTAGATTTTAAGTGTGCTCGGACCACAGCCAAGGCTTCATTCTCGCAGCAAGTGGTTTCATCTCATTTCAGTAGATGGACTGTCCTTAAATGAGCAAACACATAATTGTCCTGCCATTTGTGTTCTAATCAATATTATTACAGGAGACATAAGAGTTGGAAGGACTGTGCCAGTAGAAAGACTTGACTATAAATTGGTAATGATAGTTTTATAGAGTCATTATCTAACAAACATTTTCGAATAAATTGTTCCATAAAAAACAACTTACCACCATGCCGTGATAGGGTGGCGTTCATGGGGGTTCTCTGTTGCATGGACTAATCACTGCTGCTCCACTTAATGTCTATAGGACTGATGGAGATAGCTGAGAGTTCGCTTATACTGACAGCTATCATGGCCAGTTGTGGACAATCGCATAGTGGTTGAATGAAGCAGCACTACACTTGCTTGACCGCTGTACCGTTCAACCAAGGCACCATATTTTTGTATTCAGTAACTGGTGGGTCCTGTCTGTATGCAGGCAGCTCTGATGGCGTTCTCTGAAGGGGTAGTGTCACAAACAATTGTACATTTTAATGAGTGTCACAATTGGAAGTGTTAAACAAATGTTCCTTTCCCAACATAATATTATAAATGTGCCCCTGTGTAATGGATGTGTCAGATCATGCAGGAACAAGTCGGATATACCACAGCTCCTGAGTAGGGGAAGAAGTAAAAGAGAGTATATAGACATTACAGCTGGGGGTCACAGCTGGTTCTTTCCGTGATGTAAAACAAGTCATTAAATGGGCAATTAAATGTTTTTTATTACAGAAAGAATCAGATGTGATTCCTGGCTGTAATGTCTGTATACCCTCTTACTTCCTCCCCTGCCCAGGAGCTATGGTATATCCGACTTGTTCCAGCATGGTCGGACTCATACATTATACAGGGGCACATTCATAGGAATATCTCGGGACAAGGAGAAAATTTTAACACATTCAATTATGGAAATTATTTTTATTCTAAGATCTACGAATTAAAATGTACAATTTGGCAGACACGGTTCAATGAAAATGAAATGAAAATAAGCAAGTTTGCCATTTACTATCTGCTGTCATTCTCCTGCAATAACAGCTTTTATCTTTTAGAGTGTATAGCTCATTTCCATGGAGCTTGGCCTCAAGACCCTGGCCAGTGGTGTGCAGTTTTCCAGTTTTAACTCTTCTATCACAGTCAGCTCTCTCCAGACCATTGACTTCTGTGCAGCAGTTAGCTGTTCATCATCCCCTCTCCCTTTCATCTTCTGAAGAGATGCGGTTATAAATCACCAGCCTGCAACTTTTAGAGCAGGGTCTGTGCTGAGTTTTATAGTTGTACTAAGGGTACCTTTACACGTCGTGATATCGCAATGCGACATCGACAAAAAGTCACGTGGTACGGCTGTTGCAGTTGATATCGTTCGTGTGTTGTGTTGTGTAAATGGGCAATGCGACTCAAAAAAATCGTAGCTACGATATTGCAAGAAGATTGTGCAAGCCCTTCAACCGTACGATATTGCATATGCGATCTGGCCTGATCGTGCTGTGTGACGGCGCAACTACAATTTGGAGCGCAACTTTCCCTATTCACTCCAATGTTAAAGGCTTGTTCCCTGGGTTGTTCATACCCACCGCAAAAAAGGGGCGTACAACATCATAGTTGCGTTGCCTGCCGATATCTCCCTGTGTGATCTCCTATATCTCCTATGCGATCTTGGACAAGTGCCAAAAATGTGCGTGCTTACGTGAAATTGTAGGCAATATCGGAACGATATTGCGACGTGTAAAGGTACCCTGATGGCCACTTTACACGTCCCGATATCGGCGTCCAACTCCGACCAAAAGTCACGTGGTTCGTGCATTGGCCCCGATATTGTTCGTGCGTTGTATAGTATAAATGACCAATACGATGCATGAACAATGCCAAAACGATATCGGGGATCGAATGAGCGTGCTCTCCAACGGCCAGATATTGGATGGAGGTTGGAGCCGGATTGTGCTGTGTAAACGCCCAACTACGATGTGCAGTACAACGTCCCCTATTCTCTCCCGTGTTAAATGGTCGTTCCTGGGTCGACCGTAACAAGGGGGGTGTAGACATCGCAGAGACGTTGTATGCCGATATCGCGTTGTGTAAATCTCCGATGCGATCTTGGAAATCTGGGCAGAAAAAGCGCGCTCCCGCGCCGTCGGATCCAATATCGGACTGACGTTGGAGCGTGTAAAGTGGCCATAACACTGTCACTTAATAAAAAGCACCTGGAAGTAAAAAGCACGGAGGTAAGGAAACTAAGCAGACTGTGTATATCTGTGCTGCTCAAGAGACAACTTGAGAATACCCCTTTAAGTGTGGCAGGTTTGCATCAGAAAGAAGCACTGCATAAACACCGGTCTCTTAAATGTCATCAATGAAGGTACTAAAAATGTTCAATAATCCTCTGCTGATCAGTTGCTATTGAAAGTTATTCAGGTTAAATATTCACAATGAATGATGGAAAGAGACCTACAGGACTCAACCTTGAAATAAAATGTATTTTTATAAAAGTCAATGTCTACAAAAAATGTATACTATCTGTTACCATTACGTCAACAAACATAATACCTCTGCATGATTTGGAACACCATATTGTTTACAGCACAAGGTCTATAAAAATATCACTTTTTTTATAACATTAAAAAAAGCAAGAAAATAGTTCATTTAGAACATGACCATGAACGGAAGAAGGAATGGCTGCCGGAGCCGCCTAACTGTCTAACAGCTGATTATTTGTCCAGTTCTTGCTAAATGAGGCAGATGTTCTATTCAGAGCTAATTTTGGTAGGCACCTGGACTTCATCACTCCCGCACAGTGAGTAAAAGGTTTTTCCAATCTGCCAGAGCCACTTTACCATATCGTTCCAGGCACATTGTTAATCTCACCAGGGTTTTAGAACATTTGCTCAAGGACAATACAAAACTGAGCTTGTGATTTGCAAAGAAGACAGTCAATGCACAACTATCCGCAGCCAATAAAGTTAGTTAAGCTGGAGCTTTGGGAAACCTGCTGAGCCAAAGATTTTTCTCCAGTGTTATATTTCTAACTTTTCAGCGACTACGGTTTACTTAAGAGAGTTTGACATCGGGGTATACTAATATTACATACAGATATAATATATATTAGACAACTCTAACATGTTACATCAAATAAACGGTGCGGGTGTCTTTAATAATTTTATCATAAAATTCTGATGATAGACAATTAATACATAAATGTTTGCATTTGCAATTCCAGGACCTCCATAGATCAACAGAATCAAGGCACAGTCCCACTGATTACCCAAGCCAGGTACTGCAGGCTGTGTCACCGAAACCTGTGTAAACATGCCATCAATTTAATCTTATATGCAGCTATGAAATCATTGATATTGGCAGCATACAGTGCCATGGAAGCAGGGGATGTGCTGCTGACAACATGATGCTGTTGGCCAGTGTGATTGGACCAGTAAACAAGTGTGCTATCGACTGGCAATCAAAAGAGCCAAAAACATAATATCGAAATTGTCCTTTAGAGTGTATGGAATGGGTTGTGGTTAAAAGTCTTAAAAATAGCCTTGTCCCATAGAGGAAGAGTGTAAAGGTACCGTCACACGCGGCAATATTGCTTGCAATTTCACTGGCAATTTGAAATCATGGACACATTGCTACATTTGTACACAACAACAAAATAGAACAATGTGTCCATGATTTCACTGCAACCAGCACATTGCCAGTGAAATTGTAAGCAATATTGCCACTTGTGACGGTACCTTAAATGGTGACACCATTGCGCTGTATTGTTAGGCTGCTAGGAGTAATAGTGTTGAATAAAGCATGGTGTTTGGCACCATTAGGTGGTTATTAGAGCTGCTGCTGGTCGGTATGGACTTCAAACGTTAGGTCCATTGAGTACTAGCATACAACAAGGAAAATATAGGATTTTTAATTGCTTTTATAAACTCTTTAATAAAAATTGATTAATACGTAAGTGACACAAGGGATAACAGAATTGCACAGACCCACTGCCAGGTACATATACAACCATACACAATGTAAAAAGGGAGAATACAGTAATTCAAAAGTGCAATCCAGCAATAAATAGTAAAGTCACATAAGAGAAAAATGCCAGTGTCCTGAGAGTCAAAATTATACTAGTCTGGGTAGTGCGGGCGTATATTTTCCTCAGACCAGTTCACTGTTGCCAACAGAGACTAGATAAAGTGCTGAGCTAAAGTGCAAGGTAAAATCTCCTATACTTTTGCAGGTTTATGAAGGTGTTTGATGGCAGGGGGAACTGCTGTGGAAAGGCTCGACGATCGTTTCACAAGCAGGAATGCCAGTGGGGATGTGAAATTATGTGCTTACTAAACTGGGGAGTCAGGTAGGTTATTTGGGGTGGTTTGTACGTCTACTGTGCAGACTGACGCTAAATTAAAATAGTCCACATGCATTGAAGGCCTGGGTAGGGTTAGCTTTGTCAAAATATATACTTTGTGACTGTGTGTGAGGATGAGACTGTGTCAACTGGAGGGAGCCTAGGAGGAATACCGGAACTTCTCAGTTTAGGGAAGTTGTTAGAGGACCCACTTCATGCTTTGACGTGTGCCAACTCAGAGATGAAGGAACTGCAACATAGTACTAGTTTATTTCACAAAAACTGGAAAGTGATCGGACAGTTTCAGTTGCGTTGTGTAATAGCATTAATTGAATAACTGTGTGACTTCAGATGCACGGCATATTTCCACTCAGCCTATTGGGATGTGGTGGTGAAAAATGGAAAGAGAGGAATGGAAGACAATAAACAGTAGAATACTGGAAGCGACGAGAGATAGAACAGGATTTGGAGTGGGAGTCCTCCTGTAAGGCTGGCTTCACACCACGGTTTTTACCATCCTGTTCTGTTCGTTTTTAAAAGAACAAAACAGGATCGTTTTTAGCCTCCCATGTATCTCTACTGTGCCAGATTGGTCATTAATGGCCATCCAGTTTTGTGAATTCAGTCCCGGATTCAATTCTGTCCTGTTTTTTCCAGGACCCAGAATCAAAGACTTCTCCGATTTTGGGCTCTGGTGAAAAAATTGGACCAAACCACAGAAACAAATCCTGGGAGATCCGGCGCCTATAATATGGGAGTCTATAGGTGCCGGATTTGGTAAAAAATTGGATCGATTCCCAGATCAGATTTTTACACAGCGCATGCTCTGAAATCCTGCCGTCCACAATTCAGCACTATGGACAGCAGTATTTCATGCACAGGCTGTGAATTCAGCAGACTTCAGGACCTTGGACAGAGGCAGAAAACGAATCCGACAAAAAACAGGATCAGAGACCATATCTGGCCACACTTTCCTACACATCCTGTCCTGTCCATTTCTGTCTGGGTGCTCCCGCAAAAAAGAGGATCGACCTGGATAGACTAAAACCGTGGTGTGAAGCCAGCCTAAGAATAATAATAATAAAATAATAAAACTTTATTTGTATAGCGCCAACATATTCCGCAGCGCTTTACATTACAACGGTACATATAAGAAAAATATACGGTACAGAAACGTAATGCAGAACAGTAGTTACATACAAGAAACATAGAATCAACTTAGGAAATACAATAAGAAAGGCAGAAAATGAAGGAGAGCTGGGAATACCTGATTGTGACAGTAGTCTTGGTGCTGTAAAAATGTGTACTCTCTCAGCTAAAGTGCCGTACATCAGTGAGACCTCCTCTGACCTCAAATATCATCTTGACTGTTCATAGTACAATGACGGTGTGTCTAGATTAAATTGAACTTGGCTGTGCTGGGTTCATATGGCCACTTTACACACACCAACTTATCTGTCCAACTTCTGAACAACTTACTGGTTGCAGTGAAATCATGGACACATTGTTCCATTGTACACAGCCACAAAATGGAGCCATGTGTCCATGATTTCACTGCAACCAGTAAGTTGTTCAGAAGTTGGACAGATAAGTTGGTGTGTGTAAAGCGGCCCTTATGCTCCAGTAGGGGTGTCAAAACAGGCATAACGTGATTGTACTGTATGTATTAACTAACTGATTGATACCAGTGGACTTATAAATGTTAATTTGCGTTAATACTCATTTATTATTTCAGCTGAAACAAAGAAAGGGATACAGTATCCGCTTCCCCCATAGTCATCCCAGTTTTGAATTAAGAAACAAAACCAAAAGGCTTCCTACTCTGTCACAAGGTTATAAGAAGGATGTGGATTAGCAGAAAAGGCCAAATCTCTAGGGGTAAGGAGCATATACAGGCTGCTTTCTGTTTTCCTCCCACAGACACACAAAAATAACATAATCAATGAATGGAGTGGCTGAGTTTGCATTATTAATGTGAATATGGCACACAATATCTATAATTCCATTAGATGACCTCCAAGAGGAACGTTACTGAACAGAGCCTGGTATAGGCACATAACCTCTTCATTGCCAACAGACTATTTAGTAGTCAAAAACAATGATAACATTAAATGAAGAAAGAGTCACGATTGTGGCTTCAAATCATATATTCTGGCTAAAAATATCAGAAAAAAAAACTATGAGTCAGCCAGTCATGTATTATTCAGCTCTTTACAGACGCAAACTCCCAGTGACTTCTATTGTGCTTTGGGTGGCCGAGCACCTCCCAGGCTACACAGCAGCATATGCCACAGGAAGCCCTCAGCAGCCATATGGTGTTCATTACATCGCAGTTTCTGCACCGCTGCCATTTAATATCCCGGCTAATCTGTCCCTCAATACTTGAATCCTGCAGATAAAGAGAAGGTGCGGCAAAGGACTGTAAACTTAAACGCTACATAAACATTCATGTTCCCAATAGTGAGGTGGCTTTCTTTTCTGTCTCATTTAAAAGCCGCCATATGAAACAAGCAAAATTTTGCCGAAGGCTGGACTAGCAACAGCATTTTATTGGAGCTTCTTAGGCATCAGGGCACGATGTGTTCTAGACACAGAGTGTCATTCTCTAGTGCAGACATTAGCGTTCTGTGCTGGAGAATGCAGCGTTCATGCCCACAATCAGAATTCTGGGTGCAGTGTATTTTTGCTGATCTCCCGCTGAGAACACAAACATCTCAGCGAGAATAAATGCTGCAGCTCGGGAAGTTGCACTGCATGTCAGTTTAGGTTACATTCACATGCTGCACTATTAGTCCGCTTTGTGGAATGCAGTGAAACACATTGACGTTGTCTGTCCCAGCCAAGTCAATGCATTTCACAATTTGGCTTTCTGTTTTCTACGGATCTGCTTTTGGGCTGAAAAGTGGATCTGTAAAAAGAAGTGGCATACCCATTATCTGGCATTATTTTGCTGCGCTATTTACTCACCTCACCGCTCTCCCATGGTGATCTCCACTCATACCAAGGCCACACTCATCATTAGATCTTCCCCAACGAATGTTGGAAATAGATTTTTAACTTTGGATTCTTTTTATTTCATTGGAGATGGGCTGCTGCCAAAGATGCTTACCTTCCCATGCACATTATATAGCTGTCGCACAAACACTTGTTCAGCTAACAGCTACCTCCCAAGGCCCCCCAATACTTAGCATCCCTGTGTTCTTTGTGAGACATTGGAAAAATATCTGGCAATAGCTATTGTCCTCACCAAACAAAAGGATCCGCTGTTGAAATTCCAATGATTGCATGCTTCTTTCTCTTGACATCAAGAGTTGAAAGAAACATATTAAATGGTTGGTGCATCTCGTTAAAATCTGACTTTTATGCAATGTATAGGGGCCTTTATTTTTCTGGATACAGGTGATTGTTTTACAGAACTAAAGAACCTCATATACAATAAACTCACATAAGCCAGACCCTCTGATATAGATAGGTAATGGGTAAGGGGGCCCCTGACTCTCATCATATCTCGGGGGAGATAAGAATCCAACATATCTGACATTGGACTTCTGAACTTTTTGTTCTTTAAAGGGAACCTGTCACCTAATCTATGGCCCCTAAACTATCACTACCTGCCCCTACAGACCCTAACTAGCTCCCTAACCATCCCTGGCTGACGTAATATGGCTTTATATAAGGTGAAATAAACACTTTATAAACTTACATGATCAGTGCCAGTGGGGCGTTCCTGACAGTAGGGCGGGGTCCCCAGAGCCGCGCTCCCCCCGCCTCGCTCCCTTCCTAACGCCCTAATGGGCGGCATTATCGATTTGAAGAGCGGGGAAGCCCATTGGAATCTTCCCGCCCCGCTCTTCATGACGCGGCCGGAGACCGCGTCATTTCCGGGTCCGCGCATGCGTAGTGCGCCGGGTGAAGCTGACCGGAATCGCAGCATCGCTAGGCAACGACCGGCGTCTTCGGAAGGTGAGTATCGGCGGCCCCCCCCCTCCCAAACCAGCCCATATATATGTGTGTGTAATCCACATGTACATATGGATTACACACACACATATATACATTCACTTTGATTAGGCACATTTCATATGTGCATCTATATATATATAGTGAATGTATATATGTGTGTGTGTAATCCATATGTACATGTGGATTACACACACATATATATGGGCTGGTTTGGGAG
Organism: Allobates femoralis; assembly: GCA_033576535.1. Taxonomy (NCBI): domain Eukaryota; kingdom Metazoa; phylum Chordata; class Amphibia; order Anura; family Aromobatidae; genus Allobates; species Allobates femoralis. The sequence continues at coordinate 106,478,817 of JARQOC010000001.1, forward strand.
GGGGGGGGCCGCCGATACTCACCTTCCGAAGACGCCGGTCGTTGCCTAGCGACGCTGCGATTCCGGTCAGCTTCACCCGGCGCACTACGCATGCGCGGACCCGGAAATGACGCGGTCTCCGGCCGCGTCATGAAGAGCGGGGCGGGAAGATTCCAATGGGCTTCCCCGCTCTTCAAATCGATAATGCCGCCCATTAGGGCGTTAGGAAGGGAGCGAGGCGGGGGGAGCGCGGCTCTGGGGACCCCGCCCTACTGTCAGGAACGCCCCACTGGCACTGATCATGTAAGTTTATAAAGTGTTTATTTCACCTTATATAAAGCCATATTACGTCAGCCAGGGATGGTTAGGGAGCTAGTTAGGGTCTGTAGGGCAGGTAGTGATATGGTACCTTTACACGCCGCGACGGCAGGCTGGATACATCGCGCTACTTCACGTGCACGAGCACGCTCAAACGGCTACAAACGGTCAACGCATCTCCTTTACACGCCGCGACTAGGTGCGCTACGCCACGCTACATCTATAGCTAGCTACATCGCCGGGTGTCTCAAGTAGCCAGCTGTAGCGTAGCGTACCATGTTTACACACCGCTCCAACAAGCTACTATGGGCGGACCCGGTGCAGCAGGGATAGCACATAGGCGTGCAACAATCTAGGATTACGAGCCGTCCGTACGATGATAGGACAGCGCAATATCATCAGGATTGGCCAGGCATCGCAGTAGGCTGATTAATACAGCACGCTCGAGTAATTGTGTAGTGTGACTGGTCAGCTCCTTAAATATCCCGCCCTATGCTGCGACTACCAATCATAAAGCAGGAGCGACCTCCAATGATCGCAGATGGGGCGCGGTAACATGGCGACTGTGTCACGCCTTAGATACATGGCAGCCACATCGCCGGGTGTCCAGAGTTGCCTTCCGTTGCTTCTTTACACGCCGATACAGCTCGCTACAATCGGCGATGTTGCCTTAAGTTTATGAGCAGAGACCATAAACAGATGTATCTGTCGCCGGCTGTAGCGTCGCCTCTTCAGACGCCGCTACTACAGGCGATATGGACGCTACAAGCTACAATTGTAAAGGTACCATTATAGATAGGTAATGGGTATGGGGGCCCCTGACTCTCATCATATCTCGGGGGAGATAAGAATCCAACATATCTGACGTTGGACTTCTGAACTTTTTGTTCTTTAAAGGGATCCTGTCACCTCCAGAACGCCTCATAAGCTACCAAAACATGTCCCTGCAGCATCCATTCACTAATCTCACACTTCTTTTGTCTCCAAAAAGCATTCTGTGAAAGTGCATAAAAACGTTTTAATATTTGCTCATTAGGGATTATAATTAGCAGGGCAATATTCTTTAGCCCTTAGGGCGTGTTGTTTTGCAGGCTCCAGGATCCACCCTCTGTCTGTGTGCTCTGCTTATGCAGGCTTTGCCCTTCTCCCTCTCAGTCACTCACAGAATGCAAATCATTTGTCCTGCCTTCAGCTCCACATCACAGCAGTACAGACAGAGAGAGGCTGGATCCTGGAGCCTGCAAAACAACATGAAGAATATAGCCCATACTAATTCTAATCACTAATGAGTGAGTATAAAATCATTTTTATGCACTTTCACAGGATGCTTTTAGGAGACAAAAGGAGTGTGAGATTAGTGATAATATGCTGCAGGGACATGTTTTGGTAGCTTAGGAGGCGTTTTGGAGGTGACAGGATCCCATTAAGAGATATGTCTAGCAGTTGCTCTCTCATAGAGAGCACAGGATGTGTATGGGATAGTTGGGTGAGATAGATGTCAGCTGGACAATCAGCTGAATCATTGTTCGTCCAAAAGCTATCTAAAATGTATGGGGGGGGGGGGCTTAATACTCTTCTGCCAGATCTCTGAAATATTTTTGTTGTAATAATGTAAAAAGCCCACAATTAATGCCTACTATGAGGATCCATAACTGTGGGATTATTATAAATTTCAGTACTGCAAGAATTACTTTAATGTAGAGTTATGAGCTGAGAATATTACATTGCTCGCAAGAATGGACATTCAATCAAAGACAGAAAATAGCTCTATATTGTGATAAGAAGACAACAACGGAATACAAAAAAATATGTAGCTTCCATTTGTTTTTTAGCCTGAATATAAAGTAGAACCTTATCAAGGAAAACAGAAACTTCTATTTTTGGGAACCCGTGAGGATGAGGAAACCCTTTTTACCACCCACAAAGTTTATCTCTAAGCAACAGTTTCTCTTGAGAGACATAATGCATCAATTTGTATGCTATCACACCGGTTAACAAAGAAACCAGTTAATGCGGTAAGTACTGATGAATAACTTATGTATCCTAGAGGTTGGAAATGGTAATTACATACAGTGCTGCTCAAAAGTTTACATACCCCAGAAGCAGGTCACATCATACACATACACACACCTACAGTTGAGCTCAAAAGTTTACATACCCCAGCAGATGTTTTGCTTTCTTGGGCTTTTTCAGAGAATATGAATGATAACCCAAAAACATTTTTCCCTTCATGGTTAGTGGTTGGGTGAGGCCATTTATTGTCAAACTACTGTGTTTTCTCTTAATCATAATGACAACCAAAAACATCCAAATGACCCTGATCAAAAATTCACATACCCTTGTGATTTTGGCCTAATAACATGCACAGACGTTGACACAAATGGGTTTGAATGGCTAATAAAGGTAATATCCTCACCAGTGACCTGTTTGCTTGTAATCAGTGTGTGTGCATAAAAGCTGAGTGAGTTTCTGGGATCCAAACAGACTTGTGCATCTTTCATTCAGCCACTTATGTTTCTGGATTGTGAGCCATGGGGAGAGCAAAAGAATTGTCAACAGATCTCCAGGAAACGATTGAACTGTATACAACAGGAAAGAGATACAAAAAGATATCAAAGGAATTGGTAATGCCAGTCAGCAGTGGTCAAATTGTGAGTAACACATGGAAAATCAGGGGCTCTGTAAAAACCAAACCACGCTCAGAAAAACTAACAAAAATTTCAGCCATAACTGCCAGGAAAATTGTTCGGAATGCAAAGAAAAACCCACAAATAACATCAGCTGAGACACAGGACTCACTGTAAACTAGCGGTGTGGCTGTTTCAAGATCCACAATAAGGAGACACTTGAAGAAAAATGAGCAGAATGGTCGAGTCGCCCAAATAAAGCCATTTCTGCACAAATGCAACAAAGTATCCCACCTACAATATGCCAAACAGCACAGAGACAAGCCTTCAAACTTCTGGAACAAGGTGATTTGGAGTGATGAGACCAAAATCAAACTTTTTGGCCACAACCATAAACGTTACATTTGGAGAGGTGTCAAGAAGGCCTATGATGAAAGAAACACAATTCCTACTGTAAAGCTGATAATGTCGGGATGTGTGAGCTACAATGGCACAGAAAACATGGTCGAAATTGAAGGAAAGATGAATGCAGAATGTTATCAGCCAATACTGGAAGCAAATTACACTAGTCAGCCCGGAAGCTGTGCACGGGACGTACTTGGACATTCAAACATGACAACAATCCAAAATGCAAGGCCAAGTCGACCTGTCATTGGCTACAGCAGAACAAAGTGAAGGTTCTCAGTCTCCTGACCTCAATATCATTGGGCCACTCTGAAAATAACTCAAGTGTGCAGTTCATGCAAGAAAGCCCAGGAATTTACAGGAACTGGAGGATTTTTGCCAATGGGCAGCTTTACTATCTGAGAAAATAAACAGTCTCATCCACAACTACCACAAAAGACTTCGAGTTGTCATTGATGTTAGAGGGGGCAATACACTGTATTAAGAACTGGGGTATGTGAACTTTTGATCAGGGTCATTTAGATGTTTTTGGTTGTCAACACAGTAGTTTGACAATAAATGTCTTCACCCAACCACTAACCATGAGTAGAAAAAAAGTTTTGTGTTCTTATTCATATTCTTTGAAAAAAGCCCAAGAAAGCAAAAAATCTGCCGGGGCATGTAAACATTTGACCACAACTGTATGTGTGCTAAAACTGCTAATGATTTCTAAGCACCTCAAGCAAAAAAAGAGAAAAGCAGCCGCCTTCCTTTGGTTAGGGACTGAAATACTCATCCTTCTGTACCCAACTCTATGGATTGCAGGAATTGGTAAGTGCCGAAAAGTGATGGTGATCAATAAGATTACAACTAGCTTCATGTAACCACAGACACATAAGATAGTCTAAGGATCTAACAGCAAGACTTCTGAAATGTATCTCACTAGACACTAAATAACTGACTAAATATGAAACAATGAGGCCCAAAGGATATAAATATTAACAGGGGCGTAACGATAGTGGTCACAGGGGTTGCGGCTGCGATGGGGCCCGGATGTACAAGGGCCCACGCTGCCCCCAGCGCCCACTTCACATAGATGTGCATCTCCGAGGACGCACATCCATGTGTGACTGCACAGCATCACACTCCGCTTTAGGGCCAGTGTGTCAGGGAGGGGAGTGGAGCCTCCTGCTTCCAACTGCTGCCACCCGTCCCTTGCTACTTTACCAGCTGGCCAGGCTTTCCTTGTGCGTTCTACTGTGGAACGCATATATCAAGCTGGTTCCGCCTCCTCCACACTAGTAGGGGGCACTTCCTGCATTTCACAGTGGAACTCACACTAGCACCGTCTCCTCCTGAGTCTTCTCTTCAGTTATTGAAGGAGACTGGAGCAGCAAGGGAACCGGGAGAGGTAAGTACAGATTTATTTTTTTTAATAAGTGAGTGCACAGTGGCCAGAGGATTATGGGGGGAGGAGGGGAGTTGCATTATACTATGTGGAGAGTTATGAGGCTGGAATATATAAAGAGCTATGAGGCTGCACTATATAGAGATATATAAGGCTGCACTTTGAGGCTGCACTATTATTATTATTATTATTATTTATTTATATAGCGCCATTAGGTTCCATGGCGCTTTACATGATGATAAGGGAGACAAGAACAAGTACACTAAATCTAGGCGATCAGGACGTACAGATACAGGAGGGGCAGGAACCCTATCCACGAGGGCTCACAGTCTACAAGACTATATGGAGAGATATGAGGCTGCACTATATGGAGGAATATAAGGCTGCACTATGAGGCTGCACTACATGGAGAGATATGAGGCTGCACTATATAAAGAGTTTTGAGACTGCACTATGTGGTACCGAGGGATGTGAGGCTGCATTGCACTATATGGAGGGATGTGAAGCTGCATTATACTATATGGAGAGATGTGAGGCTGTATTATACTATATGGAGGGCTAAGAGGGTGCATTATACTATATGGAAGATAATGAGGGTGAATAATGACAATTGTATGACTATAGGGGCTACCTTATGAATGGGGGCACTATGGGATGCATTATAATACAAAGAGGACTATAGGGGTACATTGTAATATACAGACGAATATGGTGATACATTATAATAATTGGAGGACTATGGTGGCGGGAGGAGGAAGACCATCTAAACCATGATGGAGGTCATATATACCACAATAAGGGCCATATTCCAGGAGGAGGACCATATATAGCAGAATGAGGGACATTAATACATAATAAAGGGGGAGAGGAGTCAATTTGTGAGTCTTTAAAATATTTAGAAAGTTACATGGGGCCCATTCATCTGACCAATGTGTGCTCGGGAGAAGGGGGCAAGTCTAAATTTCGCACCGGGGCCAGCCAGACTCTAGTTACGCCACTGAATATTAAGCTGGTTATCGAGATCAGTCATTTTCCACCTAATATTATTTTATATATTCAAACCACCTGATACAGGGTAAAAAGGCCCTCCTAAATCAATAAACTTTCCAAAACAAACCCCAAGGAGTCAGGCCAAATAAATTGCAATTAATTATTTATTTAAAACACCATGTAAAATGACAATATATATGATGGTACACAGAAGGAGGACCACATGACACAGTTCAACCACAATGGTACACAATCCTCAGGTATAACCAAAATAGTCAAACAACAGTGCCCCAATATGAGTACACTATATACCTAATGAGGATGACACAATAAACATATAAAGCCATGGGTCCCATTTACCTTACTGTGACCGCTCCCTGACGCGTTTCGCACCAGCTTCTTCTGAGGAGGGTCAATATATATATATATTGGCCTAATATATATTTATTGGCATTGTAAGATAGGCTATTGATTGGCACCCCTTCCATAGCATGGAGAAGAGTCTCACTGTAATGAGAAGCTCTACCACCTTAAAGGAATCTGTCAGCAGGTTTTTGCTATGTAAACTGAGAAGAGCATGCTGTAAGACTTAAAGGGAACCTGTCACCTCTAAAAGGCCACCTAACATATAAAAACAAGTCTCTGCATCATCCTATGACCATTCTCACAATCCTTTTAAATGCTAAATGTGGCTGTAAAAAATACTAAAAAAGTTTTTATACTTATTCATTATCCATTATAATGAGTAGGGACCATATTCCTTAGCCCTCAGGGTGTGTTGCTTTGCTGCCTTCCTCATCAGAAGATCACGCCCTAATTGGTGTGATCTTGTATTCATTTTCTAGGCAGGCCCTGCCTGCTTTGCACATCGTTTAGTAAAATGGACATCATGATGGGAGGATTGGCTGACCATATAATCAATGGTGTCTGTGACAGCACCTAATGACAGAGCAGAGCAGCAAATGCAAATGTAAAAAGGAGCTCTAACTCCCACTAGGCAAAAAAAATCCAAATGATTTATCAAATAAAAAATATAATTAGACACTAAGTACTTGTGATATATTAGGTTACTTGCTAAAGGATTTGAAACAAAATGATGTTATGTAGGTTGGTGTTGAATGAAACCTGTCATTAGACTCAAGATGCCCAAACTACAAATATCAAGAAGTGCCACCAAGTGTCAGGGCTCTTTGGCAAGTTTTGAAAAAATGCAAGATTACAGAATTTTTTAGTGACATCTAATTGAAATGAAATACCGGTACTCTCAATATGTGAATGGTATATTTCTACTTTTACACCTAACAGCACATTTTACACTAACAGCAAGTTTGCTGTAGTTCCCAGACCACAACTGTCTGTCACATTATAAAAACACTTCCATCTTCTTCTTATTGACATGTGTGCATAATAGATAAGGAATATAAGAAGTAGTCGCTTTCCGGGTTGCTGGTGACGTGATGCCATGTCACTTAAGCCCCATTAACAATGTACAATCTTCAAATTAGTCAGCTTTTTTTTGAAACATCAGGACAGCCATCAGTGTTAAAAATAAGGCATCGTTGCATTCTGCGGAGCAATCTCCAATCAATACACATTAACATTGTCAGATATTACCCAGATCATAGATTTTATCTCTGCATACTCTGTGTAAACTGAGAGCTCGGCATTTTACTAGCTGTCATATAACAAGAGTTAAATTGAAGTGGCACCAGAGGAACCATGACTAGAGCGAAAGAGACCAACTTCAGCATCTCGCTTTAACTGAGCTCCATTTCTCAAGGCAATCAGTTGGGCTATCACATTCAGCTGGCTATCCCTCCAGGTCACTGTGATAGGACTCTGATCATTTATACTACTTGTTTGATATACAGAATTACAGCTTTATGTAAAGGAGGTTGCAGCAATTAAGCCCTCAAGATCCAGCAAAAAATAAGACACTAGAAAAATCACTCAATCGCCTATAAGACGTCTCCCAATTTTCCCCCCGTCCTGTGGAATTCTGCAACCCAACACACGATTATCCACCACATTTGGAAGTTTCCAGAACCAGAAAAAGCATGTCTCCATAAAGGCTTACAGCCTGCCGTGACCCACCTCACCACCCCTAGGGCTACTTCAACACCCCAACCAACCGTATCCTCCCAATCGTCCTGTAGAATATAAGCCCAAAGAGCAGGGCCCTCTCCCCTCTGATCCAGTCTGTCAATGTTAGTTTGTACACTGTAATTTATATCTATATTTTGTATTAAAGCCGTTCTTGTGTGCAGTATGTAAAAATCAATGGTGCTCTAAAAAAAAAAGAATTATAAAAAAAATGTGATGATACTGGCCGCTGTTATGGGAATGTAGTTTATAAAAGGAGAGTTTTAACTGTGAACTGATGGGAGTCATGACAAACATAGTGGGCATTTTAAAATGTATAATGGTACATATTAAAGGGGATGTCCACTACTCAAACATCCCCTTCTCAATGATCATGTCTTTCTCGTTAAGATAACAATGCTTATACTCACCTCCTGTACAGGTGCTGTTCCAGCAGTGACAGCATTCTCCCTTTCATGGCTCACGTGATGCTTTACTTTGCCCGCCTTTGGACGAATCGAACATCAAGAGAAGTCAGAGATTTGGCTGCTCACTTCCTCTTGATGCTGTATATGACTGAAACTGGTGACAGTGAAGACAGCACTGATTGGGCGTAGGGTTCGTATCATGTAACAAGCTCATGTGAGTCCCGAGAGAGCAAGAGCCGACACAGCCGGAACGACACTGGAGGCGAGTATAAGCATTGTTATTTAACAGGGACAAACAAGGAGATTGAAAAGGGGTTGTTTGAGTAGTAAACTATTTGGAGCCATCAGATGTCCTCATTTCATTAAAAGTTGTACCACGTCTTTATGAGGCATAAAATAGAGTAAGAGAGAAGACGAGAGGGGTGGGTATGGTGGTTTGGGCTTATAACTGTCTTGCAGGAATGCAATGTGTCATTGCTAAGAAATTGGGCTTTGAATCTACATGTAAATTAGCCTGGAAATGCAGCTTTCATGTCCAGTGGTCAGAATATGGATACATTTACAGGCACTTAAATGTACTGGTTCTAATAAGTTCCCTTTAATCAATGGTCAGAAAATGGGAAGATAAATAGGGATTGGGAAACACAGTAAGAGTAAAGTGAGTAACATCCCACAAAAAGGAGAGTGAGGTATCCAAATGAGGTTTGCAGTGTTAAGAAGCCCACTTATCCTGACCAAGGGTGAGAGTTTACCCAAGTCTTTGACCTTATCACAATAGCCAGTGGGATCAACGTTAGGGTACCGTCACACTTGGCAATGCACCAGCGATCCCGACAGCGATGCAACCTGGTAGGGATTGCTGGTGCGTCGCTGTCTGGATTGCTGGTGAGATGTCAAACAGTCAGATCTCACCAGCGTTGCAACAACAATCTGGAATGATACGGAGGTCATTGGGGCCCTGTTTCTCAGACCAGTAGTATTGAGGTCGTTGGTCGTTGTCCCTGTCAAAACACTGATGCATGCTGCCCAGCGGGACTCCAACGATCAAAAAATGGTCCAGGTGACTCTGACATGACCAGCGATCTCACAGCAGGGGCCTGGTCACTGTTAAGTGTCAAACATAACGAGATCGCTGGCGAGGTCGCTGTTGCATCACCAAACTAGTGACTTAGCAACGATCTCGCTCAGTGTGACGGGGGCTTTATGATGGGTTCTGTGACCCCTTTTGTGGTACTTTAATGAGTGTATAACTGATGGTCTTTCTGTTAAATGTAGTCAAACAAAACAGCAGCTGAAGATAAAGTGGAGATGCAGAGTATCTGTGGACTGCCTAGATAGTGACTTACCCAAATGTCTTGACAGGTTCTTCAGAATTTTCCTACTAACGTTCTAAATATTGTTATCTATGTAATAAAACAGCTCATTTACATTACTGACTGTGGTGTGGTTTAATTTGTTAAAAGGTAAAAACACAAAAGCTTGGATTAGAGTTAGCCCATCCAATATCCTAATCAAGCATGGAAGACTTCAATACTCTAGTGAAGCATCAAAGAAGCGCGCTGGGTACTTGTCTGCACGCTGAGCAGCTGAGTGACTAAAGAGCTCTCCGCATAGTCTTTAAAGCGGCTGAATATGTTTACTCAGCGCGGTTGTCACTTCCACCATCGCACATTGTTGTCCTGAATTATTTAGATACTATTTTTTAATGCTCACATCAAACATTTCAAATGAATTACCTTCCTTTCCAAGAGAGCAGGGGACGCATGTAAAGTAAGTGTGAATCATCTTGGTGTTAAAAATAAGTTTCAAGAGCCAGAGGTAAAAAGAGATAACTTTACACAATATGTCTGTGCACGAAAGCAAATTAAATAATTGATAAGTTTGTACTAAGACATAAAAGTACGAACATGTTACTCTAAAGGGACTTCTGTATTGTCTTTCAGATTGTGAAGGGGAAGGCTCCCAAACTGATGCTGAGGCTCCATGCTGCTCCCAGCAGCTGCCGCTCGGTTTGGCAACGGAGCACAAAAGGCCTCAAGATTGAGGAAGCCATAGGAATTGTGAATAATGCAGCTGAACAAAGGCTTAACGCGAAACTTTAGACATATGCATCTGCCTGCATAAATAACAAACAGTGATTTACTGCCGTTTCGAGAGTCTGAAGCAGGACTTAAATAAATTGGAGATGAAAACTATAAAGGGAATGCAATAGGCACTTTGATGATACTACAGGAAGTCAACCAGAGGGAAACATCTGGCTGTTACTTTGAATTTTTCATAAGTGGTTAATGCAGACCTGCTCAGATGCCGAATGTTATTTACTGCTTTGTAGTTACACCCCATGTGGCCAAGATGGGGATTCTCCAGGCATGTTTATAAGGGATGCACAATCCGGTTATCTGTGGTTTATCACAGTTGTCACAAAATTATGTCGAAAAAATATGGAATTTCATCTACATAAGATATCGACAATCCATTATCGAGAGTAACCTGAATTAATAAAGACTGTCCATTATTAAATTACAGGGACCCTTCCTTATTTGATAAGGGAGCCTTTAGAAAAGAGAGTCCTCTCAACATCAATGTGAACTGAATGAAGACCCACCATCTCCTTGGGACGTACAGGGGTGTTTCACAATACCAAACAAATATAAATACAAGACAAAGATAACACAAGCAAATACATAATGCAGTTTATAAGTGAAAGTCTTTATTATTAAGGGAAAAAGAAATCCAAACCCACAGGGCACTGTGTGAAAGTGCTTGCTCCCTAAACCTAATAACTGGTTGGGCCACCCTTAGCAGCAACAACTGCAGTCAAGCATTTGTGATAATTCGCAATGAGTCTTTTACAACACTCTGGAGGAATTTTGGCCCTCTCATCTTTCCAGAATTGTTGTAATCAGCCACATTGGAGGGTTTCCGAGTGTGAACTGCCATTTTAAGGTCATGCCACAGCATCTCAATTGGATTAAGGTCAGGACTTTGACCAGGCAACTAGAAAGTCTTTATTATGTTTTCCTTAAGCCATTCAGTGGTGTGTTTTGGATAATTGTCTTGCTGCATAACCCAAGTGCACTTCAGCATGAGGTCCTGAACAAAAAGGTTGGATATTCTCCTTCAGGACTTTTTGCCAGACAACAGAATCCATGGTTCCATTTACCACAGCAAGTCTTCCAAGTCCTGAAGCCAAAAAACAGTCCCAGACCATCATACGTATCACCACCATATCTTATTGTTGGTATGATGCTCCTTTTCTGAAATGCTGTGCTATTTGTATGCCAGATGTAATGGGACATACACTTTCCATAAAGTTCAACTTTTATAGTTAGACCACAGACTATTCATCAAGATGTTTTCTGTCAAAACTGAGATAAGAACAGTGGTGTTCATCTTGGATCTCTGCCATATGGCTATTTTTGCCCAGTTTCTTTCTTATGAAGAAGTTATGAACAGTTAACTGAGGCATGTGAGGCCTGCAGATCTTTGGATGTTGTTGTGGGGTCTTTTGTGACCTTTTGGATGACTAGGCTCTGCACTCCCAGATAATTTTGGTCGGCCAGCCACACCATGGAAGGTTCACTTCTGTTTCGCAATTTGCAGATAATGCCTCTCATTGTGGTGTGCTGGGGTACCAAAGCTTTAGAAATAGCTTAATAACATTTTCCAGACTGGTAAATCTCAATTACTTTGTTTCTCATTTGTTCCTGAATATCTTTGGATTGTGACATGTTGTCTAGCTTTTGAGGATCTTTTGGTCTACACTTCATCAGGCAGGTCCTATTTAAGTGATTTCTTGATTGAGAAGAGGCATGGCAGTAATCAGACCTAGGTGTGGCTAGGGAAATTGAACTCTGCTTCCCAATAAACCACAGTTAATTTATGTTTTAATGGAGGGGCAATCACTTCTTCAAACAGGGCCCTTAGGGTTTAGATTTCTTTTTCCCTATTTATGAAGACTTTAATTTATAAACTGCAGTTTGTGTTTACTTGTGTTATTCTAATCTAATGTTTACATTTGTTTGGTGATCTGAACCATTTAAGTGTGACAAACATGCAAAAGAATAAGCTATCAGGAAGGGGCATACACCTTTTCACACCATACTCTATGCAATCCTAGGATTTGAGGAATATTTAAAGGAAAGATGCCAGATGAAAAATGCTGCCAGACCCTTGAACAGTGTATATCAGACCCTCAGTGTATGATTTCAACCAGGTATGTTTAACTATGAAACGTTATAGCAAAAAATATATCTTAAAGGCCCTAGAGACTGAGCCAGATGGGAGACTAGTCAGACAGGCGGCTCCCTTCCCTCTGCCCTGGAGAGACAGGTCTCTCACTATGTGTGTATGGGGTGACCTATAATTCACTGGCAGCAGGTGGGAAGAGGCTGCCTGTTACCCACAAGTCCAACTAATCTACTGTATAGCAAGGTCCGCGGCATCTTTTAAAGTATGTTCTTCTCTGAAGCACTGCAGCAAATCAAAGTCAAAAATACATGGCTGAGATCATCCAGTGTCTGTACATGCTGCCTGTGCTGTCTGGTTACCTTTAGGAAGACTTCTTTACACAAAAAAAGGAGTGCAAATTAACATTTAGGGCTGCAAATGAGGAAAGAGAGGTCCTTTATTGTGCCGGATACTGCCAACAAGGAAAGAAAGACTAAATGCATGTCTTAACCCCACCTAATACCTTTCCATGACCCTTGTGATAATTGTTCCTTCCTTTTAAGGTTCTGAGTTCTCAATAGCAAAGGCAATAGCACTGATGGTAAGTAAGTCCCCTCTCCTTCCATTTTATTTGGGCTGCTTCCATAGTGATCGTGATACTATTATTTTGCGAACTATTTAGAAGATACCTTACTTGATTGTTGGGGATCTGACTATTGGGATTTCTGGAGATCCTGAGAATTGGGCCCTGGAACCTGGGCACAGGGATTCACAGGGGCCTGGCATAGGTGGAGCTGAGGTGCACATGATCAACCTATGATTCATTGACTGGCAATGGGACTGTTGGAGAAAATCAAGCACAGCAATGACTAGTTTGTGAATAAACCTTTAATGTCTAGCCTATTTCCCTTATATAGGGTAAATGTTGAAAACCTTCATATCTCATAGATTGTAAGCTTGTAAGCAGGGCTCTCATTCCTTATGGTATCTGTTGAATTATTTGTCACGTTGTCTCATATTATCTGTACATGTCCCCTCTGAATTGTTAAGTGCTGTAGAATACGTTGGTGCTATATAAATAAAAATTATTATTATCATTATGTTGTAATCATCTACGATCTCATCACAGCCTTATACCAAATTAGTAATGTGCATGCTAAATGGATCCAAAACTAAAGTAATTTTCCAACACTAAAACATTTTCCCAGTGCTCGGAAATAATTGTGGATATTTTTATCTTAAGTGATACATTTTATTGAAGTAACTGTAAACATTTTACTGACGTTAATAAGATCTCTGGAGGTTTCCACCAAACCAGATGCGAGGTGAAGCCTCACTGGTACAAGTATGCCAATAATTTTTCCCAACTGACAATATACACAATAAATTGTATTTTATTGTATCATATTGCAAATTTAAAGAGAAACTGTTAGCAGGTATCCCCATTTGATCTAATCTGTGTTTTGGTCGCTGTAATCAAGATTAGTTCTGTACCTTTGTTGAGGAGAGCCATAGGATCAAATACTTAATTAACCTCAAGACATAGGAGATTGAGAGAAATGACCCATAAAGTGTATTATTTCACATTGCATAAGGTTGTTTAGATCAAAAGATGGCTGCAATTTCCTGTTTCATCACACCATGCCCTGTTCCCGGGAGGAAGCTGGATTCCATAGAAGGACTAACCAATCACAGAATGACACGTCACCTGGAGATACCTGATCAAAACCACACTCCCGATGACCTCATGGACCAACCCATCCTGATGACCTCATGGACCAATCCATACTGATGACCTCATGGACCAGCCCATTGTTCAACCCACTAACCAATGAATACATCTGAGTATTCTCATTTTAGGGCTGGCCGAGCAACTTACTGAGTTTATATATGTCCACGCACGGATAAATAAGGCACTTGGAGCTGTGCCATAGCCTGATCAAGGAGAGCTTACATCTGACTGTGTGATGTTATTCTTTCTTGCATGCACTTGATCCATATCTATTAGGCCAGGAGCAGGCAACTACTGAACATTTCAAACTGTTCACCCTAACACCTTTGTTTTTTTTTCAATTCTTGAGTATTCACTTTTCCAATTTCGATATAAATGAACTGCAAGTGCAGGAGGCTTGGCACTGCACTTACAGCTGTTTGGCCTCTTTTCCCGCCTCTGGTCACTCAATGACGGATCAGTCTTATCCGAGTTACCTGATGCCCTGCATCCTGCATTGGATCTCATGCAGGAGTCATCATACCCCGGGACGGCATTGGCACAGCCAAGTACTGATGACATTTTGAGAGCTATTATGGATTTCCACAAGCAGTACCCCAGGGAATAAGAGTAACTGCGTGATATCTCTGGCAAAAGGAAGCAGGTCACTCAGACAAGAGTGACTGGTCAGTCAATGACCAGAGGAAAACAGTGGGCAGAGAGAGACCTCGGAGAGCTGTAAGTGCAGGGATAAGGCCCCTGTACTTGGGGCTAATCTACATAAAAATTGGAAAAGCAATTACATGGGAATCAAATAAACCATTTGAAAAAGAAAGGTACAGAGTTAGTGTGCATTACAGCAACCTAACACACAGTAGTACCAGGATCGTTTTTGCCTCCCATGCATCCCTATGATGCCGGATTGGTCATATATGGCCATCCGGTTTTGTGAATTCAGTCCTGGATTTGTTTCGGTCCTTTGTTTTCCCAGCCCCAAAATCGAAGAGTGCACTGTTTTTGGACTCCGGTTAAAAAACGGACAGAAACGGATCTGGTCCGGTCCGGAGCAGTTAACATGGGGGCTTATGGTGCCGGATCCGGGAAACAACAGGATTATTTCCAGGATCCGGTTTTAGTGTACTGAGCATGCTCAGAATAAGAGCACTGCTCTGTTCCCGTGTTACATGTGTGTTATTTCACTTTAGCAGTGTATCTATATACATTGCTAAAGTGAAATAAAAGAAAGCAATGGTTAAAAATAAAAATGTAAATACTCCCCTCTCCGCCGAGTGTCCCGGGAAGACGTCTGATCACTGCAAGGACCTTAATCGCTGATTGGCCAGTAGCGATAAGTTGATGTGTCAAGTGACACATCAGCTGATCGCTACTGGCCGATCAGCGTTTAAGGTCCTTGCAGTGATCAGACGTCTTCCCGGGACACTCGGCGGAGAGGGGAGTATTTTTATTATTTTTAATTCCCATTGTTTTTTTTTATTTCACTTTAGCAATGTATGTTCAGACACTCCTAAAGTGAAAGTACACTTGCCTGTGCTTTGCAAGCTTGGCTCCTCCCAGCTCTTTCTGTCAGTCCGGATCCCTCAAAATCCCGCATCTGGACTGACAGAAATGGCATCTGGAGTTTACAACCTGGTCCTGTCCGTGAGGTCCTGCAAAAAACAGGAGCCCCCTAGGACCAAACCGGGTCATTCCATGTCAAGTGATCCAAAAATGAATATTTTTTTTCCCTGACGTCCTCAGATTTTTTAAATTTTTTTTCTATATGAAGAACAACTTTATCTAATTACAAAAAAAAAGTTTTGAATTTTTTTCTTTATCAGTTAATTTTTTACAGATTTTTAAAGTTTTAAAAAAGTGCGCATTTTGGCCTGGTATGGCTTTACATTTTCTATCATATCTCGGGCTAGAAATAAGATAGAGAAACAAAATAAACACCATTCTACTCAGAACTGTCCAGGCTTTCATCAGATATGTCACAAGAGGATCTTTGTTAAGATTTTACCCATGTGATCGCAAGCGCAAAACTTTAAAACGCATTTCCGAAAAATCGGCGCGCTTTAAATATTTCAAAAACTGCCCATGTGTCTGCTTTGCTCTTAGCCACATCTGTGCCAAATTTCAAGTTGGGATCGCAATGGGATCATATTTTAACATATTTTACTAGTAAGAGCGTCAATGGGTCATTCCATTCCAAGTGATCTAAATATGAATATTTTTTTTTACCTGACGTCTTTAGATTTTTTTTTTTTTTTCCCTTTATGAAGTACTACTTTAGTTAATTACAAATTAAAAGTTTGGAATTTTTTTCTTCATCAGTTAATTTTTTACAGATTTTTAAATTTTAAAAAAAGGGTGAATTTTGGCCTGGTATGACTTTACATTTTTTTATCTCAGGCTAGAAATAAGATAATGAAGTGGGAGAGGCGTCATTTTACTCAGAACGGTAACAGCTTTCATTTGAGATGTTACAAGACTATGTTTCTTTATATCAAATTCAAACTATTGACGGGCAATTGTGAAAAAATGACCGATTGTGTTCTTGGTGATTTTTGAATTGACACTATAATAGTTAAATATTTTGCACTTAGGTCCAATGAATGCGTCCATGGGGTCAAGCTGGGACAGAGTCATCACAAATTAGCCTTATTTGCAGATGACCTGCTACTTTACATCTCCCAGCCCCTGGTCTCCATCCCTTTGGTCTTAATGGAGTTTGAACGGTTCGGACAATTGAGCAACTTTAAAGTGAATTGCTCCAAAACCGAGGCACTCAATATTTCTTTGCCTGGAGAATTGGTTTCTCATCTATCTAAACAGTTCCCATTTAAATGGAAAGTAGAAGCCATTAAGTACTTGGGAGTCCTTATACCAAAAGATCTTAAACAAATATTCAATTTAAATTATCAACCCCTTTTGACTAACGCGGAATCGGCATTTACCTCCTATAGACAATTAAAGCTATCCTGGTTCGGGAGAATAAACGTAGTCAAGATGGATGTCTTGCCCCGACTCTTATATACTTTTCAGACAGTTCCTGTTCTATTGGATAGAGGCTTCCTCTCCAAAATGCAATCTATGATCCTTAGATTTGTCTGGGGGGGCAAGAGGTCCAGATTGCGAATGAATATCCTATCCTTGCCCAAGACCAGAGGAGGGGTTGGACTACCCAACATACGAGCGTACTTTGTGGCTTCCTCTCTTGTTAGAGCTCTAGATTGGCATTATCATGCGTCCTCCAAGAAATGGGTAGGGGTGGAGCAAGAGGGTTTGGGGATTCCGCTGAAACACCTGCTTTGGATTTCCCCTAAAGACTCCACAGACCTAGTACCTTTGACAGACATGACCAGAAACACCTTGAAGGTATGGCATCTAGTGACGAAAACCCTCCGCTTAAACGACAGACTTAGCCCTTTGACTCCCCTTTTTTCCAACCCATCTTTCCCACCCAGATTTGACAGGCAGAGATTTTTATGTTGGCGGATTGTGGATGACACCCGAGTAGGACAGACTCTGTCCAGTGGTGGTTTGCCCCCGATGGCAGAGCTACAACTCAAAGAACCTACGAGACCTCTTTAGTGATTCGAATTTCTCCAATATAGAGCTGACCACTCTTGCAGGGTAAGATTGACGCCCAACGTATTGGAGAGGTTATTCCAACTGGAGGCTCCACCGAGGCGCAAAATATCATTTCTATACCAGGCCTTAGGGTCCATGAGAGAGCAGGGCACCCTTTACTTCCAACGTGCTTGGGAGAGGGAATTGGGGTGTAGCATTTCAGAAGCTAATTGGCAGAAATGCTTTATATTTACTCACTCACTAGCTAGCGCTTGTTCTGCACAAGAAAGAAGCTATAAGCTGCTCACTAGATGGTACTTGTGCCCGACGACACTCCGGAACATGTTCCCTGGAACCCCTGATACCTGCTGGCGCTGTGGGGAAGAGAAGGGTACAATGATACACATTTGGTGGAGTTGTGGGGAAATCCGGCGGTTCTGGTCTGAGGTTTTCAATGCATACGCCCGGATAACAGGTAAACAAGCCGAATGCTGCCCAGAATCGGCAATGTTATCCATTTTTCCAGGTCCTATTGGGCTACAGAAGAGGGATATTCTCCGCTTTTGCATCTCGGCTGCTCGTGCTGTGATCCCGAGGTTCTGGAAATCAAGCCGGGCTCCATCTCTACTTGATTGGTTCAAAGAATTGATGGACATATATCGAATGGAGGAGCTCGCAGCTGATGCGTCGGGATCTCGGAACAAATTCTTAGGGATTTGGGTTGAATGGATTCTTTTTCACGACTCTGCAGAATGTAGGAGTATCTTTTCCAGCACAGATAATATGGCTCGACCTCTGGCTGATGGGGAGCCAGTGGGATGAGTACCCTTTCTCCTTCCCATACCTCACCCGTCCCCCCCCCCCTCCTTTTTTTCTTACGTGGCTTTTCTTTCCCAGTATAACTTTTTTTAATGGTTTTTGTTTCTCTTCTCTCTCTCTTCTTTTCTATCTCTCTTTTCTTCCCATCTGATACATTCAGTCTAGGTATTTCCTTTCTACACCTATACCTTCAGAATTCTAGTGAACATTAGACAGGTATCGAAAACTCTGAGCTGTGAGTAGATCATTAATATTTCGGCCTTCCTTTCCGGTACACCAGTCGATAGACTATTCCAACTAGGCCTCAACGGGTAATGACCCACTTACGTGGTCAACCTGTTAGAAGGGGCCAAGTGATAAAAATCATTCTGCTGGGGCTGCTTGTCCCCTTGACATCAGAACATCTCAAAACCCTGAGAAAGGTTGTATACTTGAGTGTTTGGAATTATATTTAGATTGTAGTATATATTGCACCAGAGATAAGCGCAAAAGTAAATTTGCAGCTTATCTTAAACTTACTAATAACTTTGTGAATTCTCTTTTTGTATATTTTATGTGTCTCAAGATTTTGTTAAAAGATTGAATGTATGTCTTTCATATGTTTTTTCAAAATTTAATAAAAATGAGATTAACCATAGTTAAATATTTTAAAATATGATCCCATCACGATCCCAACTTGAAATTTGGTACAGTTGTGGCTAAGAGCATAAAAGACACATGGGCAGTTTTGGAAAATTTTTATTAAAACGTTTTTTCGGAAATGCGTTTCAAAATGTTGCGTTTGCATTCACATGGGTAAAAAATTAAAATTAACAAATATACTCTTGTGACATATCTGGTGAAAGCCTGCACAGTTCTGAGTAGAATGGTGTTTATTTTGTTTCTCTATCTTATTTCTAGCCCGAGATAAAAAAATGTAAAGTCATACCAGGCCAAAATTCACCCTTTTTTTAAACTTTAAAAATCTGTAAAAATTAACTGATGAAGAAAAAAATTCCAAACTTTTAATTTGTAATTAACTAAAGTAGTACTTCATAAAGGAAAAAAAAAAAAAAATCTAAAGACGTCAGGTAAAAAAAAAATATTCATATTTAGATCACTTGATATGGAATGACCCATTGACGCTATTAATAGTAAAATATGTTAAAATATGATCCCATCGCGATCCCAACTTGAAATTTGGTACAGATGTGGCTAAGAGCAAAGTAGACACATGGGCAGTTTTTGAAATATTTAAAGCGCGCCGATTTTTCGGAAATACGTTTTAAAGTTTTGCGCTTGCGATCACATGGGTAAAATATTAACAAAGATCCTCTTGTGACATATCTGATGAAAGCCTGTATAGTTCTGAGTAGATTGGTGTTTATTTTGTCTCTCTATCTTATTCCTAGCCTGAGTTATGAGGAGAAACGTAAAGGCAGGCAACAGCGAAATTCACACTTTTTCCAAACTTTAAAAATCATTTAAAAAAAAAATAAATTTTTTAAAAAAAATTTCTCCTCACATTTTGCATTGTCTGACATGTTATTATCAAATAACAAAATCTCAAAAGAATTAAAAATATAGAGGTAATAATCATTGGTTCACTTGACATGGAATGACCCAACCGTGATGTGAAGCCAGCCAAAGTGGAATAACTGAGTATGTGTTAGGAAATATCACTTTACCTAATAGGCCATCGTCTGTTTCTTGTTACATTTGCTCTTCTCTGACATCTAATGAACTTTCTTCCCAAGGTTGTTTATGAGGCATCAAACAAAGGTCAAACCTTACCCCATCATCTTCATCACCATTGGCAACCAACAAATATGCTGACTGAATGTCTGCAGGAATGGTCATTAAACATTATTAGGTTTCCTGGAAACACCTGCACTCTTATCTCAAGGGTTTCATGTTTTGCAAAAATCATAAAATAAAGCCTCACAAACAATAGCATGTTTACTACAACTGCTCCAAGTGTTTTCTAGTCCTAAAATCATAAATTCATTGAAGTTTTTTTTGCTGACGTTCATAAGTCTCTGCCCTAATGAGACTCACAATCGAATAAGCCAATCTCACACGCACATAGTAAGGCTACCTTCACATTACGATTTTTAGGGAGCCGATGCTGTCCGATATAAATCGGACAGCATCGGCTACCTTCTGATGCCTGGAATCGGGTGCCAAATAGGCATCCGATTCCGGCATAAAATCGGTGCCTCCGGGCTGAAAAAAAAGAAAAAAAAAAGTTTATTCTCACCTCCCCCCGAGCCCCCGCCGTCTCCCGCCATCTTCTTTGAGGCTCCCGGTGGCTCCCGCAGGCTCCCGGTGTCAGCAGAGGTCTTCCTCTGCTGTTCAGGACCTGCGGTGATGTCACAGTCACGTGACCGCGGGTTCACCATGGTAACCCGCGGTCACATGACTGTGACATCACCGCAGGTCCTATACAGCAGAGGAAGACCTCTGCTGACACCGGGAGCCTGCGGGAGCCACCGGGAGCCTCAAAGAAGATGGCGGGAGACGGCGGGGGCTCGGGGGGAGGTGAGAATAAACTTTTTTTTTTTTTTTTTTTTTTTAACCCTTGCGCTCCCAGTTGAGCATTTTTACTGTACTGAGCATGCTCAGTACAGTAAAATAGGGTCTGAGGAGACATCAGATGTTTCCTCGGACCCTTCTCCATAGGGCCCCATGTTATAGGGATCGGGTCAGATCGGATGTGCACTAAATGCCATCCGATTTGGTCCGATCCGAATCTGTCAGATTTTATTTTCGGTGCAAAAATCGGAGCAGGCTCCGATTTTTGCACCGATAATAAAATCGGACAGAATCGGATCGGACCAAATCGGATGACATTTAGTGCACATCCGATTCGGTCCGATGCCCATAGGGCTGCATGGGGCCAAATTCAGATCCGATGCTGTCCGATTTTGATCGGACAGCATCGGATCTGAAAAATCTGTGATGCGAAAGCAGCCTAACACAGGGTAATTTTATAGGAAGACGATTAACCTATCAGTATGTTTTTGAAGTGTGGAAGAAAACTGTAGGAAACCCACAGATAACCTACAAATACATCAATGGCACATACTGTACAAGTGCTGGGCAAAGGAGATAACAATCAGGACTTCAAACTGTCCAAAGACTTTATTTCCTCTAGTCTATGAATGAACACTTGCTGGTCCAGTGGGAGTTAAAGGAGTTGTTAGGGCTTTTAATAAAATATGTGTATCATGGCTAAAAAATGCTGATAGCTTATAATTTACACCCTGTCAGCATTTTCCATGGTTACCTAGATATCACTATTATGCATGTGCAAATGCTCCTTCATGAGCAGATAGCGTCTTTTAAGAATTGTCAGGAGTTGGAAGTTATCCCCAAGTGTAAATGGCATGATGACAATAATGAAAGAACATGGAACGGTCAACAGGTAGCTAACTGCCTATGGGGATTTTAACCCCCTATCCACCTACCGAGCAGCAAGCAATGGGGGGACCTATATCAACTAGCCATCTATGGCTTATCTATACCTCATGTAATACCTACAATGGGGGGACCTATATCAACTAGCCATCTATGGCTTATCTATACCTCATGTATTAATATTACAGTAAAGTTTACCATGGATAGTTCTATGGAACGTTTGAATTTTTTGGACATGATGGTGATCAACAAAAATGATGAGATTACTACTGAACTCTAGTCAAAGAAAACAGATAGAAACAATTTATTACATTTTTCCAGTCACCACCCGAGGAAAATGGTTGAAGCGATTCCATTCGACCAATTTATGCGGGTTAAGAGGTCTGTGAAAGATGTAGGGCAGCAACAGATTTCTCTTGATGTAATGAAAGAGAAGTTTAGGTCAAGAGGCTATCCAAAGAAAAATCCTAGATAAACAAAGGAAAAACGTTGAAAATATGCAGAGGACGGACCTGTTTTTACAGAAGAAAAAGAATGATGTTGGTAGGATTCCATTTGTGAGTGATTTTTGTGAGGAGAGCCATGTGATTTTAAGAATCATTATGCGACATTGGTCCACTCTGAATAAGGGTCTCCCTGAGATTAGGGAATTTCAGAACCCGCCTATTATGGCATATAGAAGTAAAAACATAGGTGGTCAGGTCTGATGTGGGGTCACTGAGAAAAAGTCGACAGATGGTTATTTCAGGTTCACAAAGGAGAGGATGTTATCTGTGCCTCCCATGCATGAACTGTCCACTGATGTTGAAGGGTCCAACCTTTCCCAATCCATCAACAGGGAAAGTGATTAATATTAGACATTATCTGACGTGCTCTACAGATTATGTAGTCTACATGCTACAATGCCCATGTCCGTACTATTATGTTGGTGAGACAACTTTGATCGTAAAATTCGTCTCAACCAACACAGATGTGATATTAGAAAGAAAAGACCTGCCTGTTTCTAAACATGTTAGTGAAGCTGGACACTCAGAAAAGGATTTGAGGTTTCGTATAATTGATTGTGTACCGATACAAAGGAGAGGTGGTAGTGGTGTAGACACATTGAAAAAATTGGAAATGAGATGGTTTATGAATTAAAAACACTGACCCACAGGATTGAATGATGACTTTAGATTCTAAACATAGAATGTGACCGGTATATGGCTGAGAAGTAGTGTGTTCATCAGAGTTTTTAGTTTATGAGTACCGTATATACTCGTGTATAAGCCGAGTTTTTCAGCCCAAAATTTGGGCTGAAAAGTCTCCCCCTCGGCTTATACACGAGTCAATACGGGGGGGGGCTGTGTCCGGGGCTGTGGAGGCTGCAGGAGGCGGGGGGGGGCTGCTGTATGAGCGGCCCCGTCACGTGGGGCCGCTCATTAAATATGCACTGCTTCCCCTGTCAATCAGCGGCAGGGGGAAGCAGTGCATATAGCCCCCAAATGCTGGCACTCGCCCCCCCTTGTAAGGGCCCCCACCCCCCCGATGGGTTATATTACCATTCCGGACTTCTGATCCGCGCCGCTCCTCGGTGCTCCTCGCTGCTCCGTCCGTCTGCTACATCCGGGATCTCCGGCCGTCGCAGGCATATGACGTCATCGCCGCGCCGGGGATCCCGGATGTAGAAGACGGACGGACGGAGCAGCGAGGAGCGCCGAGGAGCGGATCAGAAGTCCGGAATGGTAAGAGAAGCGGGGGGGGGGGGGCCCTTGCAAGGGGGGGCGAGTGCCAGCATTTGGGGCTGCTGGGGACCCCAGGGGGCGCTGTGGACCCCTGGGGGCCGCTGTGGACCACAGGGGGCGCTGGGACCCCCAGGGGGCTGCTGTGTACCCCCTGGGGGCTGCTAGGGACCCCCAGGGGGCTGCTGTGTACCCCCAGGGGGCTGCTGTGTACCCCCTGGGGCTGCTGGGGACCCCCAGGGGGCTGCTGGGTACCTCCTGGGGGCTGCTATATGTACCCCTGGGGCCTGCTGTCTACCATGGCTGCTGTATACTACCACTGGGGCTGCTGTATATACCACTGGGGCTGCTGTATACTACCACTGGGGCTGCTGTATACTACCACTGGGGCTGCTATATACTACCACTGGGGCTGCTGTATACTACCACTGGGGCTGCTATATACTACCACTGGGGCTGCTGTATACTACCACTGGGGCTGCTGTATACTACCACTGGGGCTGCTGTATACTACCACTGGGGCTGCTGCATACTACCACTGGGGCTGCTGTATACTACCACTGGGGCTGCTATATACTACCACTGGGGAGGCCTGTATACCACTGGGGGGGCCTGTATACCACACTGCTGGGGGCTGTGTACCTGTGCTGGGGTCCACCCTCGGCTTATACACGAGTCAATAGGTTTTTCCAGATTTTTGGGGCAAAAGTAGGGGGGTCGGCTTATACACGGGTCGGCTTATACACGAGTATATACGGTAAGTGATATACATTTTTTATATGTATGTAAACTGTTTTTTTTCCTAAATGTGGATTTTTTGAGCAGAACCAGATGCCACCAAAAATGTCACAGAAATGTGTGAAGATTGGTCATTCTTTAATGGAACATAGTATGCATGAGTACAGGCATTCTTCATTTTAATGTCTGAGTGCTTTTCAGTATGTGGATTGGGGTGGGGGTGTGAGTGAAACCGCTCATTACACCTATCTTCAGCTACTGCTGGTTTGCATTCTTCGGCCGGCTTCATACCACGATTTTTGGGATCCGGGGCTGTCCGCTTTGGACCTTATTATATCCCTATGGCGCCGGATGGCAGCTATTTGCTATCCATTTTGCTGTCTGTCCGTCTGGATCTGGGGGATTTTGTTTTTTGCCCCGGACACAAAATCCGAGCTTGCAACATTTTTTGTTGTCCAGGGCAAAAATCGTACAAAATCGGATCCTCCCTTATCCGGCATGATTGGTGCCCCATAACATGGGAATCTATGGGCGCCGGATCTGACATAAAATCAGTCCGGTTCCTGGACACTGGGTGCTGAAAGAGCGGTGGTTGCTAAAAGCTAAAAGCAGCCACCGCTGAATTTCAGCACCTGGAGAGCTCCTCAGCTGAAATGTCAGCACCTGGAGAACTCCCTTCAACCGCTATGCTGAAATTTCAGCACTTGGACAGCAACAGACACTGATTCCGGCAGAAAACACGATCGGAGGGTATATTTGCACTCCGGTTTGTTTTGTCGGGGCTCTCAGGTTCTGTCTGGTGCTTCCTGCAAAACACTGGACAGAACCTGACAGTACAAAGTCGTGGTGTGAAGCCGGCCCTTAGTTTTAAATGTTTTCAGTACGTGGATTTGGGTGGGGGTGTGAGTGAAACTGTTCAATACACCTATCTTCAGCTAATGCTGGTTTGCATGCTCTTATACAATAATACTTAACCTGTACATATCGCACTTGCATTTTATTGCCTCAGTTTGTATGTGGTGAACATTCCTACAGTGTGGACAGATTTGCCCTTACACAAAATTGTGACCGTTACACAAAACAACACTGTGCATGCTCAGGCACTCTGTGCTGATTGGTCGGCTGATGGTGACTTCATTGCCACGGGTGGTACGACGAACAGAACGCCGACATAGCATGCATGGCGGACAAGATCTGATAGTAAACTACAGTAAACGTTTTTTTCTAATATGAGTTTTATGGTACCCCCTATGAAAATGGAGCATTTATTGACATTTATGCACTATTGCACTTTGTACTGTACTTAGATGGATATGTATGAGCTTGTATTTTTTTATGTGTCCAAGATCGCCTCAAAGTAATCAGCAATTAATGAGACAGATGGTGTTAAGACTATTTAGTTATTCACTTTTCACTTGCAACCTGCTTGGGAAAGGTGTAGAAATCCACCGAAACGTCGCCACAACTTATGGATCAGTAAAAACCACACGATTTCATCACTACTTTGTTGGAGTGCGGCCTGCCTTTTCATTTTGGTATATATATACATATATATACATACACCGTGTATATATATATATATATATATATATATATATATATATATTATATATATATTATAGGAAGTCACAATTTGATAAAAAGGTAGAAACTGAATAAAAGTGTCCTTGGGTATGTCTTTCATTTTCTGTATATGTATAACCTTGCGAATATATTGAAGCACTGAAGCACTTCGTTTCATAGCTTGTTTTTGCATTTTTGCAACTACTTACTGTATGTAACCATAAATACATATATATGAGATGATGTTCTTACCATACCATAGAATGTGATGAAAGAATGAATACAAGAATTCAGCTGATGGACTTGTATAAGCTATTGTTAGACATCCATCCCAAGGCAACCTCCTCTTTCTACCATGATGCTTGTAGCTCATGAGGTTAAATGGACAGTCAGGAGAGATTCCTGTACACCTTGTCTTTCTGCAGTGAAATATTTTCTGTGATTTGAGCATGTTTTAGGGGACACGAGCTTCAATTTTTGCGCCACAGTTACAAATAACTGGAATTCTAGACAAGGCACACACTTCTTCATCTGTATTGCAGGAGTGAGGCAGACAGCAGTCACAAATCAATACATGTAGCAAAAGGCGTTTGTCTGTTCTTTGAAATGGTATTTGTGACAGTGAATATTGGTAAACAGAGCAAATCTTTACAATTAGGCTGGTTTCACACTTGCATTCAAGTGTGATCAGGGTGAAACCATGTCTGACCGCTTCCGGGTTTGTTTGTGCAACCGTATGAAACTGCAGCACACTCGGATCAGGCATAATACTGCTGCAGTTGCACATGGTTGCATCCGTTTTTGCTGCCTGATCTGAGATTCGGAGCAGACATAAGGCTAGGGTCACACTGGCACTGGCATTCCGTCCAGGGGGGTGCATCAAAAAGATAGATTCTGGAAGCATTAACGCAGCGTAACCGTAATGGAACCCTTCTTTAATTCTGCCATTAGAATCCTACGGGTGACGGACTCCCGAGCGCATTCAAACGCCGACATGTAAGTGTCGGAGTTTGAAATCTCGCCCTATTTGCAAGCGCACCACATCACGTGCGCTTCCGCTTCATGTGATGCGCTTGCAAACTCCAGCATACATGACAACGTTTGAATGCGCTCGGGAGTCCATCACCCATAGGATTCTATTGGCAGCGTTAAGGTAGGGTTCCATTATGGTTACGCTGTGTTAATGCTGATAGAAATCTATCTTTTTGACGGGCCCCGCCTGAACGGAATGCCAGTGCCAGTGTGACCCTGGCCTAATATTGCTACAGTTGCATACGGTTGAAAAAGAAAGAGACCATAGATGCTTTTGTAACCCAGATAGAAGCACCTGATTGTCCACACTGGCAATTCAATAAATATTATTTATTAGGTAAATAGTGGTACAAACAGATACATTCATGCGGTAAAAACAGGACAGTGTGGGAAGAGGGAGGTGGGAGAGGGAGGCTAGGAGAGGCAAAAGGACAAAATGTAACCTCACCCTGGTTGCAGAGGATAAAGTGCCGGTGCTCAAAAAGGGGGGGAGACAATCCAACAGCATTTGCTGTATGAACCTGTCACCTGACTATGTAATTAGAACTACCGGCAGAACCATCTGAAACTTACCCATGGGTGTATATAATAGGGGTCCAGTGCACTCCTGCCTCCGTCTCAGAGGCCCCGACACGTGTTTCGCGTGGCTTTCTCAAGGGGCCCCTTGAGAAAGCCACGCGAAACACGTGTCGGGGCCTCTGAGACGGAGGCAGGAGTGCACTGGACCCCTATTATATACACCCATGGGTAAGTTTCAGATGGTTCTGCCGGTAGTTCTAATTACATAGTCAGGTGACAGGTTCATACAGCAAATGCTGTTGGATTGTCTCCCCCCTTTTTGAGCACCGGCACTTTATCCTCTGCAACCAGGGTGAGGTTACATTTTGTCCTTTTGCCTCTCCTAGCCTCCCTCTCCCACCTCCCTCTTCCCACACTGTCCTGTTTTTACCGCATGAATGTATCTGTTTGTACCACTATTTACCTAATAAATAATATTTATTGAATTGCCAGTGTGGACAATCAGGTGCTTCTATCTGGGTTACAAAAGCATCTATGGTCTCTTTCTTTTTTAAATGTCTCTTGATGTGTGCCCAGTACTATGATTGCTCCCGGCCCTTTATCTATTTATCTGTATAGTTGCATACGGTTGCATCTGTTTTTGTTGCCTGATCCGTCGGAAAGTTGGAACTTTTCATAAGGAGGATTTTGTGTGGGACTGAAAAAGCTCTCTGGGCATGCTCAGTGTGAAATCCATGTCCAGCCTGGCCAGATCCGCCTCTGGCCGGATCCAGCAACACTGAAGCCCATTCTGTTTTTGGCTGCAGTGAGCCACATCCAATGACATCAGGCTTTTTAACCAGTTGCAAAATTGCAACTTTGTCCATCTGTGTAGGAGGTAAAAAAAACTCATATGTTAGGATCCAGCGGAAACCTTATGCCGACACATGTGCCTGCATCCCCATTCTAAGTCAATGGAGACAGGCCTGATCATGTACCATCAGGTTTCAGCCAGATTAAGACAATGGTTAGAAAAATTCAAGTGTGAAAACACCCAAAGAAAGCCCCTTTTCCGAAAGTTAGCATTGTGTCTTGTGTGCTTAGACCGGTTTCACACCACGTTTCATCTGATCCGGGGCTGTCCGGTGTGAACTGGACAGCCCCGGATCAGATTTCGGCCCCATAGTATTCTGCATGGAGCCAGATGGCAGCTATTTGCCATCCGGTTTCCATCTGTCCGGGAGGATCCGGGAGAATTCAGATTTTTCTTCCCGGACACAATGACGTTGCTTGCAGCGTTTGTGTCTGGGGCAAAAATCGGCACAAATCGGATCCTCCATGATCCTCCTGGACTCGGCACCCCCTAACATGGAAGTCTATGGTGTCGGATTGCGCTGGATCTGACATAAAATTGGATGCGGCTCCCGGACGCCGGCTGCTGAAGTTTAGCAGTGAGTAAACTTCAGCACCTGGAGCTGTCCCCTGCAGAGATTTCATTACCTTGATATTTTAGCAGCTGCAGCTGCGATCTGCCGATTCCGGCAGAGAACAGGACCGGAGGGCATATTTGCCCTCCGGTTCTGTTTGTTCAAAAAAAGTCAGGTTCTGTCCGCTGTCTCCTGCAAAACACCGAATAGAACCTAAACCACAAAAAACGTGGTGTGAAACCAGCCTTAGTTCTATTTATTGGAAGTGTGGAGACACTTATTTTCACATTTCTTGCATGTCCTAGAATGAGTACATTGCTTTGCTCCTTTTAGGAATTCAGTGCCACAATTTGCTAAATTGTCACTCTAAACTTGACTTAAGGATATGTTGATTGCTGATTCCTGAAGGTCTGAACACATCGTTTGCTTCAAAATTCACAGCAAAAATGTTTTAAATCTGCTTATGAAAAGCTTCCCATTGTATTTCAATGAGAAAATGCAGCTAGAGTGCACGTTGTGTTATTTTTACTTTTTATTTTTTAAATTTTTTTTAAACATTTCTGAAAAGACTTCATGCAAATTTTTTTGCACGCTTCCTGTGCCTAAATTATGGCAAAACACTAATTTTTACTTTGCTTTAGCAGTTTTGTTTGCAGTGAAAACCCGTCAAACAAAAAGGGTCTGCTCTTCGCTTTTCTCATACAGAAAATGTCCATAAAGGTTTTTGAATTACACAGATATTCTCACCACACTGAAAAAATAACCAGATATACAGTAGACATGGTGAATCATACCTGAAAGCAGCCCATACATTTTAGAAAGTACAAAGAATGGGACAGCGCTTGTAAATTAGGTTATTACGCCCATAAGGCCATGATAACCATGGAATGAAGGCAGTGATGGACACAAAAACAACGCCCATAGGGACTAGTCACTGCCTCATTTACATCCTAAATTGTAAGGTATAGAATGCTTTTTTCTCCTATAGTATTTCACCTATAGTATTAGCTCAGACAGGGATGCTTAGGAATGTACTATGAAGCTGCAGCGGATAGTTAGTGATAACTTGGGGGCATAAATTAGCTGACAGGTTCCCTTTAGTAATGAGCAAGTGTCAACATATTCACACTCTCTATACTTGTAATGAGCAGTTTTTAATACTCGCGTACTCATCCGAATAGCGAGTCCAATGTAAGTCAATTAGTGATAGGCTCTGCCACACATATCCGGCTATAAAACGAGTCTTTCCAGGACATCTATTTTGCGTTTCACTGCATAAAACACCTTGCTGTGCCCCCCAGAGAGAGCCTAACATTCACAGGAGCTGTTGAAGAATAAGCACTACTCGAAACGGGCTCCGTCATCCCGGCACCTCCCTCCCCGCACCCTCTACCTGATGTAATATCGCGACTGGAATAAAGAAACCTGTCTTCACTGGTCCAACGAGTGCCGTCCTCTTCTTTCTTTATGGAGCCTAACATTCAGTTTACTCTCACTAGGGTGCCGACTCCCTTTGTGTACTGAAGGGAGCTGGGAATTTGTTTCAGATCGTTCACGATCGACACATCACTCGCGAGCACCAGCGATACTCGCTTAGTAACAAGTATCGCGAATACCGTACTATCCCTGCAAGTAGCGAATAGTAACAATAACACTCACTCATCAGTAGTTCCTTTTAATCAAAACTGCAGCCCACAGCAAAGTAAGTGTGTACATCCATGGAGCCAGGGTCTCCACCCTAATCAAGATGGTATATCAAAAACCTTGGACAGATACCCTATTATTTTCTATTCAACAGCAATCTGTTTGGTATATCAGACATTACTTGAGATTGTGGAAATAGAACAAAACATATTGATTTCTAAACATTTAGAGTACTGTAGCCTTTTTCGTCTTTTAGACGCGCCCCTCAAAAATAGCGTTCTGGGATTTGTTCCATCCAGTAAACTGTAAAACATTGTTTTTATTTGGACACAAGTAAAACTAAAGAAAAATCGAAAAAAAATGCTTTTTTTTGTGTTTCCCATATGTAGAATATTTATATGACCTGGAGATTGGAAGGTTGAGAGCAAAGTTGGAAAATAATTTACTACCACATAAAAAGTTCTTCCTGCAGACCCTGTAACCCTGTTCATGTAATCAAAGTTCAGCCTGAGACAGGCTAAAACTTTCAGATATTTGAGGCGAGTTCTCCGGAGAACAGAAAGGATGGATAATAGCCTTTGAAACCAACTGATCCTTATGTGATTAGCAGGCCATGAAGCATGGAATACGATTAACCTTCCTGGCAAGAAAACGCAAAGCTTTGCCACCCACATTTACAACTTCAATGGCTCTTTCGACAATCGGCAAGACAACTCAATTGCCTATTTTGACACAACAGTTGCACATTAAATGTCTATACTTCTTTATCTGTTCTATATAGCGGATTCTAAACTGGTAACCTTGTTACTGCCATTTCATTGTTTTATCATAAATACACATGAAATAAGATGAAACAGACAGTTTTCCTGGTGGAGGAGGGATGGCAAAAAAATCCTAGAACTTCCAAAGGGTGGGTTCACAGTAGTCAGTAGTGGCCATAAAATGACCACCTGTCAGCTACATGATTGCTGATTAGAGGTCATTTAATAGCTTGATCAGACAG
The DNA here is from genome assembly GCA_033576535.1 of Allobates femoralis. Classification (NCBI taxonomy): domain Eukaryota; kingdom Metazoa; phylum Chordata; class Amphibia; order Anura; family Aromobatidae; genus Allobates; species Allobates femoralis. The sequence goes on from JARQOC010000001.1 coordinate 106,510,331, forward strand.
GCCAACTGCAAATCTCATGTCCACAAAACTATCGGGAATTGATCATTCTATACTTATAGATAGGTGGTGTTCTACTGAGAACAAGTGTTTTGCTTGCTTGTTGGGTGATGGGCAAGCCGTTTACAGGGGCAGATTATTAGGAAGCAAGAATTGCTAGGTACGCTCATTCCCGACAATCAACTATTATAAATGCACCCCAAGATGGCCATAAACATCAGATTAAAAGGGTTGATCAACCGTAAAAAATATATTTCCTGCCCAGTGGACCACAAGCCGTATAGGAAAGTGGTCATTGACTGGTAGGACATGTTGGTCTTTATGGATATGTTCCCCACTCCCCTTGTCCATCCATATGTATTTTCCTTGATTTAGTCCTTAAAGGGACACTGTGACCAGGTTTTTGTCATCCCATCTGACAGCAGCATAATGTAGAGACAGAGACCCTGATTCCAGTAATATGTCACTTAGTGAGCTGCTTGCTGTCACTTTGATAAAATTACTGTTTAATCTGCTTCAGATTTAGCAGTAAATTACTATGCTGGACTGTTTGATTAGTCCTAAAATGTTAATCTCCAACTGATTGAACAGTGATTTTATGGAAACTACACTGAGCAGCCCAGTAAGAGACACATCGCTGGAATCAGGGCCTCTGTCTCTACATTATACTGCTGTCAGATGAGATGACAAAAACATGGTGACAGTGTCCCTTTAAGGGGTGAATTGTCTTGGAGCAGTATCACTGTCCATGTCAGCAATAGTTATTTTTCCTTTTCTCCTGGTCTTATTTATCAGCATATAATGAGCTTAATCCCTGCTCCTCACATTTTACCCCCTTTGTTTAATCTGACTTTGGTGGCTACCTGGATATAAAAGGTTCCCTTCCTGGTTTTATGAACGCCTTTACCTGCTGAAGTTGCTTACCCTCCTCAATCCCTCCCTAGTTTTGGATATTTGTATCTGTCACTTTTAATGATGTTTATACTGTTTTCTATGTCTCCAGAATAATTGAGAATAAGTCTCAGCTGCTGATAAACTTATCTGGATGGAGATTTACAGGAACTGAAGACGGACTCGTCTACCAGGAGTCGAATGCATACTCTTTGGGATTCCGGATGTTCACATGATTTTGTGTTTAGAGATTGGCCGAGAAAATAAAGTTACTAAATAAAGCTGTGATCCCATCCAACAAAGTAAAGCACGTTTCCGTGCGCTTTCTTTGATCCCCATGACATAAAAGGGAGGAATAAGTTTATGACACAGATGTTTTGGTGTTAAGGCCTCCTCAGTCTTGGGATCTCCAAGATTAGATCTTTCATAATCCAAATGGCCCACATTGACCCCTGACAAGAACTTTATCCAAATGTAGCCCTTATACATGCCATGCCCATTTTGTGCAGGTCTCCTTATCAATACATATCTTTCTGAAAGTTCTGGCTATCCCTATAGTGCGTCGATTTGCTATCATTAATGCTCCACAATATCTGTAAAGAGACAGAGAGTACAGGTTGTACACTACCCAGGCACTAATATAAGTTTTCTTTAGCTTTATGGTCCACTCGGTAGAAGGATGCTGCCTTCCACTGTGGAGACTGGCTGCAGTGAGCAGGAAACTTGAACAACGCAGCATCGGATGGCATATTTTGGTTATTTCTCATAAACTAAGCCAGGATCAAAATTGTATTTAGATCTGAACAAACCATTTTAAGTAGGTGTAAAATTGATGTCTTTTGCCCCATTAATATTCAGGTGGCGGAATATATGAAGCGCTGCGGAATATGTTGGCGTTATATAATAAAGATTATAAATATATTATATACATATATATATGTATACCGGTATATATATATATTGAGAGAGACAGGTTCCAGGAATGTAATATTTCAGGGGAAATGGAAATAATGGTGAATGCTATCACAGGCCACACTTGACTGGTTTAGTGTAAATGTACTGGCAGCTGTTGCAAAATGGAAATTCTTAGAAGTCATTTCAGAAAATTTAGAGGGAATGCTCCAGTGCCCTTCCTTCATTAGATCTGTAAATCTTTCCTATGTACAGACTAATATAACGACGGGTCACGCATCTCATTTGTAAAGCATCTTAGCTTTTTGCAAACAATTTAGTTTAATTAATATATAACATTTTCTGGCCCCTGTACATTTGTTAAACGCTTGGCAGAATGATTATGAAAAATGCATCTTATTATTATAGTTATTACCTGCTGTTTTAAGAGCTATTAATGCTATTAGCTGGGTTTAAAGGCCTACAAACAACGACTCACGGATCTCTATCAGAGCAAGGAGTTGGCCATCATGAGAGAAGGAGGAAAAGAATGCTGATCAGAACAGAAGGAAACAGTGGTAGACAAATGGAAGGCACCAGAGAGGATGACTTTACATGAAAATTGCATAATCACTTTTCAGAGCCAGGTTGGAGGGTAACTTTATAGGGGTGGTCTGAAGTCCAATGGAAGTTTACTCCTGATTCCCTATCTATTTAATACCATAATCTAAAGTATTTTGTAATATACTTGAATTGAAAAATTCCCTACTATCTAACTGATATTCTATTTTTTTTTCTATTGCTTGTCTGATGATGGTTTGCTTAGGAATCCCAGTGTAAGCTGGGATACTCAAACAAAGCATCATCAGGGGGCAGAGGCTGCTGTCACTATCACAGCCTCTGCTCCCTCCCTGAAGTGAAGCGTCATCAGGGGCAGAGGCTGCAGTCACTGTCACAGCTTCTTTTCCCTCTCTGAAATGAAATGTCATCGAGGCAGAGGTTGCAGTCACTGTCACAGCCACTGCTCCTTCCAATGAATGAAGCATCATCAGGGGCAAAGGATGCAGTCACTGTCACAGCTTCTGCTCCCTCCCTCAAGTGAAGCATCATCGGGCCAGAGGCTGCAGTCACTGTCACAGCTTCTTTTCCCTCTCTGAAATGAAATGTCATCAGGTGCAGAGGTTGCAGTCACTGTCACAGCCACTGCTCCTTCCAATGAATGAAGCATCATCAGGGGCAAAGGATGCAGTCACTGTCACAGCCTCTGTTCCCTCCATGAAATGAAGCGTTGTCAGGGGGCAAAAGCTTGCGTCACTGTCACAGCTTCTGCTCCCTCCCTGAAGTGAAGCGTCATCGGGGGCGGGGGCTGCAGTCACTGTCACTGCTTCTGATCCCTCCCTGAAGTGAAGCGTCATCGGGGGCAGAGGCTGCAGTCAATGTCACAGCTTCTGTTCCCTCTCTGAAATGAAATGTCATCAGGGCAGAGGTTGCAGTCATGTTACAGCCACGTCCTTCCATGAAATGAAGCATCATCAGGGACAAAGGTTTGCAGTCACTGTCACAGCTCTGTTCCCTTCATGAAATGAAGCGTCGTCATGAGGGACAGGCTGCTGTCGCTGTCACAGCCTCTGCTCCCTCCCTGAAACAAAATGTCATCAGTGATGTTCATTTCATGGGTTGAGCTAGTCCCAGCATGAAGTGCACTGTGTAATGTGCAGAATGACAGGGCACTCTGTTATCAGCTCATATCAGCAGTAACAAGACAACAACAGAGGACGCTGTGAGAATACCCAACATGCTTACACCAGCGCTGCCCCCAAAAGTGACAACACTGGTCTTTGCTTTCCGGCTATTCTGACAACATGCACTGTTGACAACTCATTACTGCTGATCTGAGCTGGCAACAGAGAGTGTGCTGTCATTGTGCACTTCAAACAGCATACCGGAACTAGCCAGCCCCTGAAACAGGGAATCACTGATGATGCTTCGTTTCAGCGAGGGGCAAGAGCTATGGCAGTGACCGCAGCCATTGCCCCCTGATGACACTTCGTTTGAGCTTCTGAACGTTCTATATTTTAAAAGAATTTACAATAAAGATTATTGGATTTTAAACTACTGTGTGCTGGACTTCAAACTATCATTGGACCTGTGTCTTCCTTCAACACTAAAACTATGAAACTATGATCTGGCACAAAAAACCTCTGAAATAGGATTATACAGTCATTCTAACACAGGGGTCTCAAACACGCGGCCCAAGGACCTGCATGCGGACCCTGTGGCATCACTATGCGGCCCGCGGCACCTTGGACAAGTTAATGATGCATCGCTCCAGTGCAGGGGGCCGCTGCAGTCCGCGCTGTGTGATGACTTCCGTCCGCGGCACTTACAAGCTCTGCCACTCAGCAAGATCAATGCAACCTGTCAGCCAATGAGAGGCCTGCAGCTGATGTGGAATATGACGTCACATGCGGGCTTCTGACTGGCAGATTGCATTGATCTTGCTGAACAACAGAACTTTTCTGAGCAGCGGCTGGAGGAAGTCATAGCACAGCAGAGCCGGAAGTCAGCACAGCAGGGACTGCGGCGGCCCTGCATGGAGCGATGAATCATTAAAATGAGAAAAGTGTGAGGGTGTGTGTGAGATGGTGAGTGTGTAGTAAGGATGTGTGTATAAGAAAGTGTGTGTGTGAGTTTCAGTGTGTATGAGAGTGTGTGAGTGTGTGTATGAGGATGTGTGTGTATGTGTGTAAGGGTGTGTGTGAGTGTGAATGAGTGTGTATGTGAGTGTGTAAAAGAAGGTAAAACAGGATGTGGGGTACACTATAAAAGTAGATCAGGATGGGGGACATACCTAGAAAAAGGAATCAGATGGGGACATCAATACAAAAGGGGACCAGGATGCGACCTCACTACAAAAGGGGTCCAAGATGGTTGACATCACTAATAAAGGGGAGCGGGATGGGAACATCATACTAAGGGGATCGGGATGGGGACATCACTACTAAAGGGAATCTGGATGGGGACATCACAACAAAAGGGATCAGGATGGGGGACATCACTACAAAGGAGATCAGTAAGGGGACATCACTACAAAGGGACCAGGAAGGATGGGGACATTCACTACAAAAGGGGATCAGGATGGTGACAATCACTACAAAGGGGATCAGGATGGGGACATCACTACAAAGGGATCAGGATGGGGGACATCAGTAGAAAAGGGATCAGGATGGGGACATTACTAGAAAACAGGGTCAGGATGGGGACATCACTAGAAAAAGGGATCAGAATGGTGGACATCACTAGAAAAAGGATCAGGATGGGGGCATTACTAGAAAATTGATCAGGATGGAGACATCACTAGAAAAGGGATCAGAATGGGGGGACATCACTAGAAAAAGGGATCAGGATGGGGGACATTACTAGAAAAGGGATCAGGATGGGGGATATCACTAGAAAAGGGGATCAGAATGTGGACATCACTACAAAAGGGAACTGGGATGAGGGACATCACTACTAAATGGGATTGGGATGGGGGACATCACTACTAAAGGAGATCAGGATGGGGACATCACAACAAAAGGGGATCAGGATGGGGGACATCACTACAAAAGGGGATCAGGATGGGGACATCACTACAAAGGGGATCAGGATGGGGACATCACTACAAAAGGGGATCAGGATGGGGGACATCACTACAAAAGGGGATCAGGATGGGGAACATCACTGGAAAAGGGGATCAGGATGGGGGACATCAGTAGAAAAGGGGATCAGGATGGGGGACATCAGTAGAAAAGGGGATCAGGATGGGGGACATTACTAGAAAAAGGGATCAGGATGGGGACATCACTAGAAAAAGGGATCAGAATGGGGGGACATCACTAGAAAAAGGGATCAGGATGGGGGGCATTACTAGAAAAATTGATCAGGATGGGAGACATCACTAGAAAAAGGGATCAGAATGGGGGGACATCACTAGAAAAAGGGATCAGGATGGGGGACATTACTAGAAAAGGGATCAGGATGGGGGATATCACTAGAAAAGGGGATCAGAATGTGGACATCACTACAAAAGGGAACTGGGATGAGGGACATCACTACTAAATGGGATTGGGATGGGGGACATCACTACTAAAGGAGATCAGGATGGGGACATCACAACAAAAGGGGATCAGGATGGGGGACATCACTACAAAAGGGGATCAGGATGGGGACATCACTACAAAAGGGGATCAGGATGGGGACATCACTACAAAAGGGGATCAGGATGGGGGACATCACTACAAAAGGGGATCAGGATGGGGAACATCACTGGAAAAGGGGATCAGGATGGGGGACATCAGTAGAAAAGGGGATCAGGATGGGGGACATTACTAGAAAAGGGAATCAGGATGGGGGACATTACTAGAAAAGGGAATCAGGATGGGGAACATCACGAGAAAAGGGGATCAGGATGGGGGACATCAGTAGAAAAGGACATTACTACAGAATGGGGACATTACTACAAGAAGGGGATCAGGATTTGTACTTTACTACATTGAGCAAAAAATTCTGGTATTACTAAAATTATTAGTCCTGCAAGGGATGTGGCCCCCCGCTATAAATGGTTTTCTGTGTGCGGCCCACCAACCCAGCCGAGTTTGAGACCCCTGCTCTAACATGTATTTTCATAGTAAGTACACCAGCCTCATTAGTTCTGAGAAATTTATTTATGTATGTGTTTTGAATTGTGATACCTGATGATATCTGCTTCAAATATCATGAACACATGAGAAATGATGAGAACTGATGTTATGATTTATCAGCGTTAATGGCAATAACCATGCAGCATCCTGAAATCATTACCCATAGATGAAAGTATTACCATTTCATCATATTAAGCCTCAAACTGTTAAGGCAGCTGTGAACTAACAATTTTTTTCGACTGCATTTTATGGTTACTGGCACTTTATGATAGTTTTGATACGGGAGATGATGCAGTTATTGAGCCCGAGACACAAAATACACATTAAAATAATAAGTCATAGTAACAGCTTATTGCCCTGCTGATCTTTGCACAGATGACACTTCTATATCATTTTGTAGAGTGCAATTTTCCATAATATCAGTGATTTTGAAATAGACCCTTCTTTATACTGCAGACTTCAGAGAAAACGCAGTAACATTGACATTACTGCAAATCCAGTCATTTGTGTCTGGAGAGAGAACAACACAAAAGAATATAACCATTGAAATGAAATGCTATTACTGTTATCAGAAAGGATGTGCACTCTCACATAGAGACACAGATATTAATGTTAGAGCACAGCGAAACGGGAGAGATGTTTGACTCCATGATGGTTGACAACTTGACTTATTTTTTCTGGACAGGTTATAAAAAAATCATGGAAAGACAATTAGTTTCATGGTTGCAATACTATATAAAAGCCCTATCCAGTCTATCTGTCTGTACGTTTGTCCCCAAAACAGCGCCACCAAATTGACATTGTGTACATTACAAAAGGCAGTTAAACTGGAAGTCTGTGAGAATTAAAGAGGACCTGTCACCCCCCTGGTGTGTGGCAAACTAAATGAAGCACTGAATGCAGCATGTCTGCTGCATTCAGGAAAAGGGTCCCCCATGTCTCTATACCCCCTGTAACCATTAAAAAAGACTTTAGAAACCTTACAGTTAAGAGGTCGTCTGGGTTGGATCTTAAGAGGTCCTCGTTGCTGGCACGATCCTCCCTGACTCCTCCTTGTGTCTTCCGCCCCCTCTATGTGTCTGCCGCCGCCTCCTCTTCTGCTGGGTCTGCCTTCCTTTTCTGCTCCTGATGTCACAAGGAGCAGGAGCAGAAGAGGAGGGCAGACCCAGAAGAAGAGGAGGCAGCTGCAGACACATAAAGGGGGCAGAATACACAAGGAGGCAGGGAGGGCTGTTCCAGCAGCCAGGACGACTTAATAAGATCCCACCCAGGCGACCTCTTAACCTTAAGGTTTATAAAGTTTTTTTAAAGCTTACAGGGGGCCTAGAGCCAAGCGGGACCCCTTCCCTGAATGCAGCAGACATGCTGCATTCAGTGCTTCATTTAGTTAGCCAAGCACCAGGGGGGGACAGATCCTCTTTACTTAAGTTTGGTTGATCACTCAAAATCTACGCCAAAAAGTATGCGGATGATATGGAAAGGAAAGCAGCACAATGGAAAATGCAAAATGAGACTACTGAACAAAGAGAGCATCACCTTGACCAAGCCACTACATAGAAGCACATGCAAGTCGCACACAACTCCCCCTAGTTCAGAGCCATTACATTGTCACAGGATGCCATTTCGCAGTGACAGCGCTGACAACCCGAATCTCCTGTGTCAAGATCAATGAAATGCTCACCAGACCTGCATCACAGTGAGTATTCCATGCGACCAAGTCTCTAACGTCAAGGTCTAGGAGGTTAACAAATAATGCAGTATCACAATGCAAGCAACATGAAGATTCTCCATTTTCCAGATCTTTGACCCTGTTACAGGATGCATCATTACAGCGTTGGCACAGTGACAATGAATCTCCATAATCCAGATCAATGAACTGTCACAGGATGCAGCATCATGCAGGCACCGCTGTAATAACGTATCCATAGAGTACAGATCAATGAGACTGTCACCGGATGCAGCATCACACAGGTGCTGCTGTAATGATAATTTACAGAGTACAAATCTATCAGACTGTCACAGGATGCAGCATCCCACCGCCAGTACTGTAATGATGAATCTCTGGAGTACAGATCGATGAGACTGTCACAGTATGCAGCATCCCATGCCAGTACCGTAATGATGAATCTCTGGACTACAGATCTATCAGACTGTCACAGGATGTAGCATCCCACCGCCAGTACTGTATGATGAATCTCCGGAGTACATATCATAGACTGTCACAGTATGCAGCATCCCATCGCCAGTACTGTAATGATGAATCTCCGGAGTACAGATCTATCAGACTGTCACAGTATGCAGCATCCCATCGCCAGTACTGTAATTATGAATCTCCGGAGTACAGATCTATCAGACTGTCACAGGTTGCAGCATCCCACCGCCAGTACTGTAATGATGAATCTCCAGAGATCACACATTGTTTATTGCGTTTCTTTTCATTATTCCATCCATGAATAGCAGCATTTTCATTTATTACAGTGTTCATGATATTTACCATACACATTCCTACTTCGTTGTTTGCATATTATACGATTCTATTGTTATCGCTGAGTTTTAAACGCACCTATTTTTTATTTAATTTTGTAGCCTAAGTCATTAACCACATCGTTCAACTAATATATAATCGCAAACATTCTAGAATCGCACAATGCGATAGAATTGGGCCCCTGTGAAGTTATGATTACAAGTGACGCAAGTCTACAACCCATAATTTTGATATGAAGACATCAACTGCATTCACTATAAACTGTGAAATTATAGTTACAGTCAAAATAATCTGTATACATTTCTTCTTCTTTATGAGCCATCCCTATAACCGGTAAACTTGCTTTAAGGAAATGGAGAGAGACGTGTGGGCTCGTCTATACTCATAGTGCAAATCACAGAAAAAAGATATAAATCTGCATCGACCAGACATTAAGCTCCTGTACACACAGTGCATTTTTAGCACATTGTTCATGCATTTTTTTTAGTGCAGTTTTGCCACAAAACAGCAAACAGATTCCTATATCACCATAGTCAATGACAATTCTGAGGTTTTGTGCACGTTGCTTTTTTTCTTTGTAGATTTGGCGCAGAAATAAATCTGCAGCTGTCAATTATTGCATTATTTTCGCAGCGTTTTTCCAACGCATGGTGGATATCTAATTGAACACAATCATTGTGATCTTACAAAAGAAAAGCTATATATCAAATCACTGATAAATGACAACATTGGAAGATGAGTTTATACATATACTTTCGAGTTGGATGGACTTACTATTCTGATACTGCGGAGAGCTAAGGCTGCCTTCACACTTGCAGATGCATCTGCAGCGTTTTGCAGATGCATCTGCAAGTATCAGCATGCAGACCGCGGCCGCTATGTTTATAATGGGGCGCACCGCGGTCTGAAAGCACTCATTCATTCCTATATGTGAACCGTCCGCAGGCGGATGCCTGCTTACAGATCACACACTCCCGCCCGCACCATGGACGCGACATCTCGCGTCCATGGTGCGGGCGGGAGTGTGTGATCTGTAAGCAGGCATCCGCCTGCGGACGGTTCACATATAGGAATGAATGAGTGCTTTCAGACCGCGGTGCGCCCCATTAAAACATAGCGGCCGCGGTCTGCATGCTGATACTTGCAGATGCATCTGCAAAACGCTGCAGATGCATCTGCAAGTGTGAAGCCAGCCTAAGTCTCACCTAAAAGCTCACGTAAATTATTCTGTAAAGGTAGGATCTTCAGAAAATCAGTCATTTAGGTTTTTGTGTTCCATGTATCTTTTTTTTTTTTACCATATAATAATCTGAATTAAAAATACAAACTAGAAATCTAAAAACGTTTATTTTGCCCACTGATTTTAGAATCTTAGTGCCCAATTCATCAAAGCTTTTACCAGGATTCTGGTGGAAAAAGCTTTGAAAAGTGGCATCATTTTTGGGCAACTGGTGGCTGCGCTATCTTTAAGAGTCTTTTGGCATTCTCATGTCATTTTTGCCTAAGTCGAACAAAGTGGGCTGAGCTGGGGAAGAATGGGGGCATAGAGTTGACAAGCGATGGCACATGGTACGCCACCATTTACTCCAGCAAGGACTGCAGTAGGATTTGTGGTGAAGCGCATACAGATGTAAACGCCACTCGTCCAGTGATCCTCTTCATAAATCAAGATCATCTAAGGGCCCTTTCACATCAGCGTTTTTTCAAATCGCGGCAGATGCGGTGAAAAAAACGCATCTGTCGCGATTACCGCATACCGGCTGCACTTGCGGCACGGTTGCAGCGCGATTGCGGTAAACGCCATACAATGTATAGGCGGACTTGCGGCAGGTGCGGCAAGTGCAGTTTTGGCACTTGCGGCAGGTGCGGCTGCGAAAAAAACTGCGGCTGACAGCATTTTTTTTTGCAGCCGCACCTGCCGCAAGTGCCAAAACCGCACTTGCCGCAAGTCCGCCTATACATTGTATGGCGTTTACCGCAATCGCGCCGCAACTGTGCTGCAAGTGCAGCCGGTATGCGGTAATCGCGGCAGATGCGGTTTTTTCACCGCATCTGCCGCGATTTGAAAAAAACGCTGATGTGAAAGGGCCCTAACTAGGTGTCTCAAACTCCACACCTCGAGGGCCGCACACAGTCCAGGTTTTCAGGATTTCCTTAGAATTTGACAGTTGGTCATTTGATTAACAACTGTCAAATGCTATGGAAATCCTGAAAACTTGCACTGTGTGCGGTCTTCGAGGCCTGGAGTTTGAGACACCTGATCTAACTCCAGCCTATTTCATCATTACGACTTGCGTGAACAACTACGATCTTGATCTACCATGTTCTAACCTCCAATTGTTTTAGGAAACAACACATGTCCATAGCCACAATAGTCAGATCTCTCAACTTTAACTTTTGAATTGAAATGTCTGTATTGAGATGTTCAAAGTTCATTGTGAAGAAGGGGGAGCAGTGTAAATGTGAACACTTGTCTATGGTGACTGTTGGATTGACCCTGTGTTATCAGCTGTTTATAGAGATGTTACCTGTCATTGTAATCCTGCCTCTCAAAATACGTAACTTTGCTGAAAACTCTTCCTGATAGGACATGAATTATGACTATATAAACACCATAATGGGCAATGCAATCTTATTTTTTTTATAAAGATCATAATATAAAAAAAACTGTTTATTTGATTTTGAATACGTTGCACCAAAAAATGATTTAAAGTGTAACCTTCATTTTTCTTTCCTAAACAAATAGTACACATGAAAATAAGCAACGTTGTAATATATTTTAGACAAATTTGCTTCTTTCTCTGCCAGAATTGATTAGTTATTATGAAAATTCAATTCAAATCTGTATTCAGTGAAGACTTTCCCATTACTGAGATAGGAGATGGCAGCTGTTACTGAGGAGATTCTATTACGATGGGAGGAGGGGGTGGAAGTCTGCATCTAGCTCCTCCCTCTACACCTAGCTCCTCCCTCTGGTTATGGCTCCTTGCTCCTCCAGTCTTCTTAGAATCTCATCAGTAACAACTGCCATCTCCTATCTTAGTAATGGGAAAGTTTTTTAATATTGATGGCCACCCTCTGGACATTTTAAAGGGAGAGTTTCAGTTCTCCTGAGCGGACTCTGATATTTCTTATTTGGGAATTATGATAACAAAGCCCCTATGCCACGTGGAGAAAAATATGTCCAATATTCTAAAAACAATGTCTAAAGATATTACTTTTTTATCGAACCTTGATCAGGTCAGGTCAGGTCGTATAACATCGTATAAGATAATAATTCTGCCAAAGTTGCTTTACATTTTTAGATCACTCCCTGTTATACTTCCAAAAATTGCAGACGCAACTTACAAGGTTTATATGGCGAGCTAGAGTGCCTAGAATTGCAAGAGTTACTCTGGAAAAAAATAAAAAGAGATTTAACTCATAGCAGTGGAAGGTGATGGGATACCCGGGACATTCCTTCATGGGTAAGCATAGAGAGATCTTTTATGAGTGGTTTGACTCCTTCTACGTTTGTAGTTTCTTATCTTCTTCTCCCAAAGAAAAGACTTCCAATAGTTGATTCTTCGAAGGCGACAATCAAGGCATGGCATACATTGATGCAAATCTCAAGTCACATATTTTCCCCTGTTAGTCCTTCCTGGCTCCCAATTGACATCTTTAATGTGCTTTGTCCATCTTTGGTATTAGAGAGATGGAGTGCTAGAAACATCCATTTTGTTTCTCATATGTTTGATGGTCTAAGACTTTGGTCGTTTCCGACTCACTGTGCTAGATTTGGCTTGCCTATCACTGAAGAGCCGACTTGGCAGTCCTTAAATGAGTTTCTACATATGGGGATTTAACTTTTTCCATACCCAATAATATTGATACATTACTTTGTCCACTTGGAAGTGATTTTATTTGGAAAACTAGTAGTTTTTATCGAATTTTTAATAAGGATGTCCTTTTCGATAATCGTAAATTCTTAGGTATATGGGAAAGTCAATTAGATATACAAAGTGAAATGATACAACAACAATGTTCACTTATTTTGGAGAATTTGTATTCATCCGTTCCATGTACCTCCCTATTGGAAACACAATATAAGATCTTCACGAAGTGGTATTATACTCCACAAAAACTGCACATTATTGATCAAGGTAAAGCCCAGGTTACACGTTTCAATGTCTCAGCAATCTGACCAACGATCCGACTTGACCTACATCGCTGGAACATCGTTAATTGATCGCTAGTGAGGTGTCACATGTACAGATATCGCGAACAACACAGCAATGATTCCTCAACAAGCGAACGACACTTGCGGTCGTTTGATCGCCTACGTCCTTCAGTTCTGAATAGGCGAAGTCGTAAATGACATCGTTATCAAGGTGTCACACACCGATGCTGCAGGTTGGACGGACGATCAACAACTGATTTAAGGTCATGATCATAAACCTCCGATCAACAATCAGCCGACTTATCGTTGATCGTATCTATGTGTCACACGCAACGACATCGTTGCTCCGCCCCAAAAGCCGTGACGTACCAACGATATCATTAACGAAATCGTAGCATGTAACGAGCCCTTAACAGTAATCTGTGCTGGAGGAACTGTGGTTGTGTAGGATCGGTAAGGCACATTTTTTGGTCCTGTCCTATCTTGTCTAAATTTTGGTTAGACGTTCAGTCTGTAATTAACGTAGTTTTGGACCTTAAGAGGATGGTATATTGATTTATTTCTTCCCTTCACTAGTCATGTCATTGTATTTACCGTATATACTCGTGTATAAGCCGACCCGTGTATAAGCCGACCCCCCTACTTTTGCCCCCAAAACCTGGGAAAATCTATTGACTCGTGTATAAGCCGAGGGTGGACCCCAGCACAGGTATACAGCCCCCAGCAGTGTGGTATACAGCAGCCTCCCCAGTGGTATATACAGGCCCCAGCAGTGTTACAGCAGCAGCCCCAGTGGTAGTATACAGCAGCAGCCCCAGTGGTAGTATACACGCAGCCCCAGTAGTATATACAGCCCCAGTGGTAGTATACACGCAGCCCCAGTAGTATATACAGCCCCAGTGGTATATACAGCCCCAGTGGTAATATACACGCAGCCCCAGAGGTATATACAGCAGCCCCAGAGGTATATACAGCCCCAGTGGTAGTATACAGCAGCCCCAGTGGTATATACAGCCCCAGTGGTAGTATACAGCAGCCCCAGTGGTATATACAGCCCCAGTGGTAGTATACAGCAGCCCCAGTGGTATATTCAGCCCCAGTGGTAGTATACAGCAGCCCCAGTGGTATATACAGCCCCAGTGGTAGTATACAGCAGCCCCAGTGGTATATACAGCCCCAGTGGTAGTATACGTACAGCCCCAGTAGTATATACAGCCCCAGTAGTATATACAGCCCCAGTGGTAGTATCCAGCAGCCCCAGTAGTATATACAGCCCCAGTGGTAGTATACATACAGCCCCAGTAGTATATACAGCCCCAGTAGTATATACAGCCCCAGTGGTATATACAGCCCCAGTGGTAGTATACAGGGCCCCAGCAGGGCCCCCCTCATAGTTTGGCGCCCCCACCTCACTTGCTGGCCCCCCCGCATGCAGCGCTGCGCATATACATTACCTGTCTAGCAGCTGTCACCCTCCGGTGGCGGATCGCGGCTCCTGGGCTCCGGGCTCCATCTTCCTCTGTGTCTTCCGGCGTCGCAAAGACGTCATCGCGATGAGCCCGGCGGCCACAAAGCAGGAAGACAGAGAGGAAGATGGAGCCCGGAGCCCAGGAGCCGCGATCCGCCACCGGAGGGTGACAGCTACTAGACAGGTAATGTATATGCGCAGCGCTGCATGCGGGGGGGGGGGGGCCAGCAAGTGAGGTGGGGGCGCCAAACTTTGAGGGGGACCGTATTGACTCGCGTATAAGCTGAGGGGGGGACTTTACAGCCCAATTTTTGGGCTGAAAAACTCGGCTTATACGCGAGTATATACGGTAATTTAAATGATATATTTTTATTTTTATTGTTGTAATGTCTTTTGTTTTATTTGTTGCACTTATTATATCTCGTATCTAATTCTTTTCCTATTTTGTTCTGTGGTATTATTGGAAATTATTTGGTTGTACTGATTATCTTATTTCTTTGCTTGTTAATAAAAACATTTTAAACAGTAATGGGAAAGTCTTTACTGAATACAGATTTTACCCCAGAATTGAGAATTTTGATGACTGATCAATTCTGGCAGAGAAAAAAGCAAATTTGTCAGATAAGATATATTGCAAAGTTGATCATTTTTATGTGAACTATTGACTTAAGAAATACAAATTAAAATTAAGCTTTAAGCAATACGTCATTTTCTGATTATAACTTCCCTTTAACAAACCATTGTTGGCCCTTTCATATTACTCCCATAGGGTATAATGTAAAGTTACTTAAGGTCAGAGGTCATGGAGAAGAGTTGCTTGTGTTGTCCTAAGGGGAAGATATTAGGAGGAAGATTTCAGCTGTTTCCACCACAGATGTGTAATATTCCTGTACTTTGATCAGTGAATATACAGACAAGACCTTTAGCACATTGTAGCGACATATGAGGACTTCTTAGGGTAACTTTACACGCCGCTACTGGCGGGTGGATACAACCAGCTACTTCACGTGCACGAGCACGCACAAACGGTTACAAACGGTAAACGCACCATCTTTACACGCCGCCACAAGGTGCGCTACGCTACGTTACATCTATCTCTGGATACACCGCCGGGTGCCTCAAGTCACCTTCTGTAGCTCATCTTACCTCATTTACACACCGCTACAACCAGCTAATATGGGCGGACCAGGTGCAGCAGGTACAGCACATAGGCGTGCCACAATTGTGGATTATGAGACGTCCGTACACTGATAGGACAAAGCAAGAAACCCATGATTGGCCCGGCATCGCAGGAGGCTGTTTAATACATGACGCTCGAGCAATTGTGTAGTGTGACTCGTCAGCTCCTTAAATATGCCGCCCTATGCAGCGACTACCAATCGTAACGCAGGAGCTTCCACCAATGATCGCTGAAGGGGGGCGGTATCCCGGAACCTGTGTCACGCCCCAGCTACATACCAGGTACATTGCCTGGTGTCGACACATCCCTTCTGTTGCTTCTTTACACGCCGATACAGCTCGCTACAATCGCCTGTGTAGCCACCTGTTTCCGGGCAGTGCTCGGAAACAGATGCATCTGTGGCCGGGTGCCTCCTACTGTCTTCACACGCCGCTACTACGGGGTATTTTGCCGCTACAAGCTACATTTGTAGCCTGTAGCTGGTTGTATCCACCCGCCAGTAGCGGCGTGTAAAGGGCCCCTTAGGGCCACTTTACACACACCAACTTATCTGTCCAACTTCTGACCAACTTGCTGGTTGCAGTGAAGTCATGGACACATTGCTCCATTTTGTGGCTGTGTACAAATGGAACAATATGTCCATGATTTCACTGCAACCAGCAAGTTAGTCAGAAGTTGGACAGATAAGTTGGTGTGTGTAAAGTGGCCTTTAGTAGCACAATTAAAATCGTCACCTTTTTTCAGGGATTTTAAAAATTTACGGAGAAGACTGTCGAAGCAGTGAACCTGTGGGAATGGCATTTGTTTGTTGTATTCCCCAATTGTCTGCCTTAAAGACAACCTGTCAGCAGTATTTTACTAAGTAAAGAACAGGTGGCTATATTGGCGCTGTCATACTGATTAAAATGATACCTGAGGTGAAGAAATCTGTTTTGTAGATTTTCTTCAATCTGTCATTGAAGTTTTCTTCACTTTATATCTTGATGCATTGGGGTGTCCAGTGGGATGGGACTGTTGGTAGGGTGTTCAGTTCTTGTTCTGGCTCCTAGCAGCCTGTGGTGTCTTTTCTTCAGCCTTATTTAAATTTCACATAGGCACAGCCCTCGCTGTGGGGGACACTTTGGCACCTTGCTCTCATGTGGGCCTCAGGAACATGGTGGCAGCACATGCGCATTGATCTCATGGTTCATTGGCTTCAATAAAATGGTGTTGATGGCACTATGCAATCTGCCCATGTGCAGCCGCCATTTTCCTGGAGCCAACCATGAGACTGATTTGCTCAAGTGCCGCCTGCTGCTAGGACTGCGACTGCACAAAATGTAAAGGTGGAAGAAAACACACCCAGAAAGACAAGAGCTGAAGACCCCACAGGCTGCCTCAATAGACAAAGATAGGAAGAGAAGAGAACTTTAAACACAGATTAAAGAAAATACAAAGAACAGATTTCTTTACCTCAGGTATCATTTTAATCTTTAAGCCAAATTTTTGAAAAAATAACTTTAAATTTGGCTTTCAAAATATATGATTTGTGTTACAAATGATACATCTATAATTAGGCAGCTGGGGGTACATTCATTCCTTTATAACCCATGTGGACAGTCAGTGGCGTAACTTGAAGCTCATGGGTCCCGACACGAAAGCTCCAATAGGGCCCCCAATCATTGCAAATCTTTAATAGCAACAGTCTTTTTCTATAGGCCAAAGGGACTTTTGGGGACCTCTATGCTCCTGTGCTCGGGTGCGATTGCAACTAAATTTGATTGAACAAACCTCCCCGCTGCGGCAGGATTGAAGAGTGTGGGGGGGTTGGGTGCTAGTGGTCCAGCGGCGGAATTGAAGAGCGTGGGGAAGATGGGGTGCTAGCAGTCCGGTGTGTGCACATACCTTTTTGGAGGCAAGTGGCGGCCAGCAGGCAGGAAGGAAGCTGCCGCTATGTGCAGGGCGCCGCCCACCTGCATCGTTGCCGCCTCTCTGGCACCTTGCCGCCTAAGCAGAAGGCTCAACTTGTCCAATGGATGCTGCAACCCTGCCTGCACCTATTGTAGTTACGCCCCTGTGGACAGTAGCCTATACGTGCCATATTACGTCTTTTTTCATTGCTCTTGTACAATTAGCCAGTAGGACAAAGTCAGGCATCTCATAGAAGTGTTAACTAAGAGCACTTACGGAAGTTACTCATAACATCTAGTGTTTTTGAACATTAGGACATTTATGAGTCAGATCAGAGAGAACAAAATGAATTGTGAATCACTAAATACTAGCTTTAATACTTGGCTGTGTCTCAAGAACAACTGACCGCACAAAGAGTACCTAGCAGAGCCTCCTCCATAGCACTGCACAGGAATGTGAAGCCTTGTGTAACACAGTGGTCTCTATGGTGAATATTTGATTGGTGAAAGTCAAATTGTTAACACATGAATTATTTCCCTGGTTTTGGAATGCATATCCCATTTAATTTGGACATTTTTTTAATACAACCTGATTCTGGAGTCACTAAAATTGAATGAGATTATCCTTATACATGGCAATGTGAAAATCAGAAAATTGGAAAATAAAAGGTTCTCCGCTTAGCATTCACAGAATACAGGCTATACTATACAGCAATATTATTCTACTGACAGTATCGACCATATATATGCACTGTATATTTTAAACCTTGTGATATAGTGGATATTTTGGTGCTGAAAATTTCCACACATACTGTATTTTTCAGACTATAAGACTCATTTTCCCCCCAAAATGAGGTGTGCGCGTGTGGGGGTATTATGGTCCCGATGCACGGTCTGGCTGTAGGTATGGGGGATGGTGGTGGTGGAGCGGGTCACCAAAGGCAAGAGCAGGTCACAAGAGACAGGAGCAGGAAGCAGCAGCTCCTGCCGGTGATCACATGTGTCTGATGTTTAAAAAAAATGTAATATGCACTGGTCCCCCCACTCATCCCCTCTCAACACTTAAGCTGGCACTGGGAGATAAGCAGGACGATTAGTGGGGGCGGTGCATATAACATTTTATAAAACAGCAGGCACCCACCACTGCTGCAGCCACGAGCCATCACGTGTGCCAGCTATTCAAGAAAGTGGGAAGCAGTGAATATCCCGGCAGATGGCAGCGGACAGATGATTATACTCACTGTCCATCGCTCCCCTGCAATGCAACAACTTCGACTAATGCCGGCAGCTGACAGAGTGTCATTGCTGCATGCTTATATGCTGGTCAGCTGCACACATGAGAAGAGGATGTCGTGCTTGTGGGGGAGCAATGGACAGTGAGCGTAATCATTTATTTTTGCACTGATAGGGTTCATATTCATACATGGAGCTCAAATACCAGGATAGGGGATCATATCTACCAGAATGGAGGCCATACACCAGGATGGGAGATCAAATATACCAGGATGGGGGCCATATATCGGGAGAGGGGCCATATAACATGATGGGGGCCATATACCAGGATGTGGGATCATATATGCCAGGATGGGGGATCATATACTGAGATGGGGCACATATAACAGAATGGAGGATTATTACCAGGATGGAGGTCGCATAGGGAACATATTCCAGGATGGGGGTATATATACTTGGAAGGGGCCCAGGATGGGGGACTGTAGGACAGAATTTGGGGACATTACCTCCATAACAGGGTCAGCGGCATATCTCCCCCATAACAGTGCATCATGACTACATTGTTTGTTTCAATTCATCCCCTATTCTCCTTCTCTAAATCCTGGGTGCGTCTTATGGTTCGAATAATACAGTAAATAACTCCTAATGATGTACCATCATACCGTACACACCTTTTGCAAAAAATCATCATAAATGTTGTTATGTGCTGCATATTTACAATATATCCTATCAGTAGTGGTTTTTGTGTGGCCTCATTTCAGATTTTTCCCATTTTAGTGTAATTATTATAATATTTACATAGTGCTCTTAATTCCATAGTGCTTTACATACATTTGCAACACACTGTCCCCATCGGGGCTTACAATCTAAACATCCTGAAAGTATGTCTTTGGAGTGTCCGGAAGAAACCCATGCAAACAAGGGGAGAACATACAAATTCCTTGGCAGATGTTGTCCTTGGTGGGATTTGAACCCAGGCCCCCAGTGCTGTGAGGCTGCAGTGCTAACCCCGAGCCACCATGCTGCTCCAAACAATTAAAAATCATCACTGAACCATTAAAATTAATAATATTCGTCATCAACAACACTATGTAATGCACCTTCCTCATAGTGTACTCAAAGCAAAGCCATGACCTGTTTTTGTTCTTTTTAATGGAAGGAAACAGATAAATATGAACCCAGCTTTACAAGGAGCCCCTTGATGCAGTCTCCACCACTGCAATGCAGCTGTAGGTCACATAACCCTGACGACTGAGAGAGGAGGGGGCTATCGGTAATCTAGGCCCCTTACATTCTAGCTGATATAGCAGCTATGGGAGAATGCATATACAATATGGCTCTTAATGCATATCCTGCCCGGCCTGTCACTTTACTCACAGTTTATATAGGATGCAGTGGTTTCTTCATTCTTATAGCAAATGAGAGAGAGCGATCTGCAGAGAAAGCTCAGATAAGCCATCGCTGTCAATCACCAGTGATGGAGGGGGGGAGTACAATACTGTACCGTGCCTCGTGGACACACAAGGGTGCGCCCAGCAACCTAATTAACATGTTTGCTTAAACTTTGGTCAGCAATTAGATCACTACAGGTAACATTTTTATAGGGGGTATCCATCCACAGTACATCATTTAGACCATGAATTTCATCTTCTCTATGCACTTCATTCAAGAATAAAAAGAATGAATTCTTCCTGTCAGAGCTGGATTCCATTTTTTCTATTGTTGTATTTTTGGGTTGTGGCAGGACTGGTGTCCCACCTCCATGAGGATTGAAGCAGAGTTATTACGGTGATCTGGAGTGCCTTGTATTCTCCTATTATAGGCCATTATAGGACAGTTTATAGTGTCAGTTTCAAATGAAAGACTTCCTATATTACTAAACCATTGTTTGGTATTATCCTAGTGATGTGTCTATGGATGGTTCATTGCTTAAAGGAAACACATGCAGCCTAAAGCATTGAATCAGAGCCTGGCTGTATAACAGCAGTCAGGTATTTTTTTTCTGAAATATTTAAAAAACCGCAGTTTAAAAATCTGACCAGAGACGCCAAGGAGAGGCCTGAGTAGAGACGCCAAGGAGAGGCCTGAGTAGAGACGCCAAGGAGAGGCCTGAGTAGAGACGCCAAGGAGAGGCCTGAGTAGAGACGCCAAGGAGAGGCCTGAGTAGATTGGTCCGGCCCAGGCTTGGCCCAGGCTTCTCCCTGCCCTGCTCTCTAGGTGATTACAGGACTGTCCAGATGTGTACGGAAAGGCCTTCAATCAACTGGAATAGGGATGGGTCTATCCAGCCAAGTGGCTAATCTAGGTTTATCCTTGGTTCCTGGCCTGTCCATCAAAATATTTTGAGGGTTGCAATTTTAAAGATTAAAATAAGTATGAAGGCACAGTCCAATACCAGATCCGGTAATGGATCCGGTTACTGGATTGTGCCTTCCAAGTGTGACCCTTGCCTAACACAAATGTATGATAAGATTGTGCTCTGAAAAGTAAACAAAAGTAAGAAAACTAAAGGTGGGGTCACATGTGGCGATGTCGCCCGCGACATCGCCGAAAAGTGACGTAACAGCGATGTCGCGGGCGATATTGCAAGTGCGTCGCGCTGTGTGACAGCGCGACGCAACTGCAAATTATCGCTGGTCGCAGGTTGACAGGTTTATGAACATGTTCATAAACCTGTCAACCTGTGACCAGCGATTAGGCTGGATCGCGCTGTCTGACACTGTTGGCGGCGCGATCCAGCCTATATCGCAGCGTTCCTGAGCCATCGCACACTGGGCTGAGCCCAGCCCAGCGAGCAATGGCTCCGCCCACATCGCCGCCGCGTCACCGGCAACGTCGTGACAGCTGGCCTGCGATGTCGGAAGCGAGCGGGCACCCGCACATCGCTTCCGACATCGCTGGCCAGATCGTGCTGTGTGACAGCACCTTAAGGGTAAGGATGTGTGCACACGATCAGGAATTGCAGCATTTTGGACACAGCGTATTGCCACTGCATCTACAACGCTGCATTGTACAGTGTCAGCACAGTGGATGGAAATTCTAGAAATCCCATGCCCACTTTGCTTCTCTTCTCACCACAGCATTATTTTAGGTGTGGTGTCAGTTGCCGAACTTTCGCATCTCTGTAGCATGTTAATTTCATGCTGCAGAGTTGTAAGAGATCCCTATTGGGTGAATGCAGGGAGAAGTCGCTCTGCTCCCAAAGCAGATCATGGGTATAGTACAGCTGCAGTCTCCCTGCATTACCCTGCGCTGGAAGCACTGCGTCCAACAGTGTGCCTCCGGATCTTGTGCACATACCCTAAGTGCCCTAAGTGCCCACGATCAGAATGCTGGTGTTCTAGATGCAGCGTCATTCCTCTTGCGAAGATGCTAGTTTTCTCTTCTGGAGAATGCAGCGTCCATGCCCACGATCAGGATTCTGAACACAGCGTATTTACACTGTGTTTTCCTGCTGAGAACACTTGCATCCCCACAAGAACAAATTGACACACTACGACTCAGGAAAATGGCATCACATGTCAGTTTGTGCTGCGAAAAAAGAAGTGTGGAGCCCACTGGGACGGGGTACTCGATACTGGACCGGGGTATCACGGCAGTCCTTGGTCCTGACCGTGTCCCGAGCCCACAAGTAAAAGGGAATATTTATAGGGGAGTTTGTTGTGATGCCACCCACGGGTTGTGGTCAGTGAGGGGACCACTGCTGCAGCATACTTCTGCCAGGAGGATGGATGGATGATACTGCAGCAAGATGGATGATCTCGCCGCGGGTCGGGCTGCTCCTGACAGGGAGTAAAGGTGGAATATAAAGTTCTGTTTACAGGGAATCACATACGGGAGACTTAAGCAGGGTTCACCGGGTTTTACTTGCACGTTCTTCAGTACAATTTAACCAGTTCAGGGTACAGTTTAACAGTTCACAGTTTAGTTCTTTCACACAGTTAATTCCAGTTACTCTCCGAACCCTCTGTAGCCAGGTTCCCTCTCTGAGACCCTTCACTCTCTCTGTAACCTTTCCGGCTTTCCTCTCATCTGATCTTCCCTGTGGGCTGTATGGCGGCATCTCGGTCCCTTTGTGTGTGGCTTCTCCCGTGTGTGTGTGGGCAGCCAGCCTGGGCCCTATGGTGTTGCTGTGCCTCCAGCCCGTGTGTTAGGAACTCTGACCTGGAATCAGAATCCCCCGTCGGTTTGTCTGGGATCCGGTATATAGCTGCGGTCCCCCTCAGAGCCGACACTCTGGTCCCAGCCTAGCCTTCGGTGTCCCTGTCTTGCAAGGGATCACCAGGCTCTTTCCGACCTGTGTGACTACCTGGTACGTCAGGAGAAACCTGTCCCGCCTGTAGTCAGTCAA
Organism: Allobates femoralis; assembly: GCA_033576535.1. Classification (NCBI taxonomy): domain Eukaryota; kingdom Metazoa; phylum Chordata; class Amphibia; order Anura; family Aromobatidae; genus Allobates; species Allobates femoralis. The sequence continues at coordinate 106,533,557 of JARQOC010000001.1, forward strand.
CGCTGCCATGTTCCTCGGACCCGGTTGCACCGGTCCGGTCTCTGTCTTTCTTTCCTTTGGGCTGCAGGCTATGGAGTGGACTTTCTCTCCAGGGAACGGTGTCTCGCAGGATTCTGCGCCTCCAAGGAGCCCTATCCCTCTGGAAAGTGTCACTCTGCTGTTCTTGTCTTTGCTACTCCAGGAAGCCCTATCCCTCCAGAAAGGGTCACTCTGCTGTTCATGTCTTTGCTACACTACCTGAGGAAGACTGCCTTGAGCAGTTGAAACATGTTGTGGCGCTGTGAGGGGAAAATAAAAGTTTGCAATTTATAAACATTATCATCCTGGTGCCTGAGCCTTAGTAGCGATTCTACAAGACCGCCATTTCATATCTTGCAAGCATCCATTCCCCTTGAGGGATCAGCGGCTGGAGCACCACAGCGAGGGCACAGCGGTAAAGGACCTGGCGTTCCCTAGATAAAAAGCAGTGACGCACATCTGGGACCGGCGCCAAGTAACCGGAAAGGTCCTATACGGACAGCTGGGGAACAGCGAGGACGAAGGAGCGGAATGTGTACATTGCCGAGGGCCCCCCGCATATCAGAGGCTATTACACCGGGTTGTGCAGGTCGTGCACAACCCAAACAGGTGAGTGGCCACCTGTAATAAAGCCATATTAACTCAGCTCTAGGGATCCTACACATGCACCCCTTCCCCCTTTTTTCTTACATGTCTTTACTACTTGGCTCACTCTGGCTTACTTTGTCTTTTCAGTTCAACCTACTCTGGCCTACTCGTTTTTTTCAGTTCAGCCTACTCCGGCCTACTGACTAACTCCTCCTCGTTCCCCCCTTTTGTACCTAGTTCTTCACCTGACCTACGTTCCACCCACTTCCCTCTAAACCCTACCACCCCTTGCCCGCCTAGAGTCCCGGGCTCCGGGTTCGGTGTTGTGTCTGGTGGGTGGGTGCTTTGAAGGTGTTTGGTGCACAAACTGTCTCCTATCTGCCTGGCTGCAGTTCCTACCTGTGGCCACCCTGGTCTCAGGGGCGCCACAGAAGTACTGTATGCAGGAGATTTCTACAAATCCCATCCACTGTGCTTATACTGCAGAATGCAGCATTATGGATGCAGCGAAAATACGCTGCTAATCCTGATCGTGTACATGGGGCCTAAGAGGTAGTATAGAGTTAAAGAAAAGCATCTAAAGTAGCTCAAAGGGTACCTTTACACACAGAGATAAATTGCTTGCAACTCACTGGTTGCAGTGAAATCTTGGACACATTGTTCCATTTTGTTGCCGTGTACAAATGTAACAATGTGTCCATGATTTCACTGCAACCAGTGAGTTGCAAGTAATATATCTCTGTGTGTAAAGGTACCCTAGGGCTGTCTTTCGGTATGAGCCATTGTGATACGTTTTGAGAATTTTCATACTGTAAAATTGTCCATATAATTGACAGAATTGGTAAATCTGTGCAATTCTTCCCACACACCAGTATTAATGCACAGATCACACTCCTATTTAACGATACAACTAATAGATACTTTGCTTTTAAATGTTGTCAATAGATTTGATAGGGATACATATTTACCGTAATAGTTTAAAATACGTGCAGTTGTGCAATATGTAGGTGTATTAACATAAACCATTCTAGCGTGAGATTGTTTGCATCTTCAGCGGTGTAACCTGTCCCACATAGAGAATTATGTGTAAGATGAAATAAATATGCATATTTACAGCCTGCAATTCCATTATGCTAAAATAACATCTCCAATAAATGTGAACGGAGCCCAAGCTCTTCCAATAAGATGTATCATATCTGCAGAGCTGTCTACATGGAGCTACAACTGGTGTAGTGACATCCCACTCACTATGTCATCCCGGCATATTCTGGTGTACAGCTTGATTACTCCATTAAGGCCTGAATACAGAAACAGTATCTATGTGCTAATACTCCAGGGGCTGCATCAGATCACTGAGCTAAAAATAAAATGTTCAGAAGGAGCCGGGGGTTTATTCACTGCAAACCGCTAGATCAGGGCAGAGTTGTGTACATGGTATAGATGTAGCATATACCATAGTGTAACGGCTATGAATTAGCTTAGAGTAACAAATAGCATACAGCCCAAGCAAGAATGACATTCATTTTCACTACTCATACCAATCATGGTACATCAACAATTAGTATACGCTATGTTTTTCTTCTTTGCTGCATGGGAGTACTGATAATTGTGCGTTACAAGGATGGAGTCTGGTAGGGATTTCATTTTAGGTTTCTGAGGTTATGGTCACATATCATTTTATCTGAATCTAGTGTTTCTTCCCTCTACTAACCGATCAACACATGACATCTCAATTACTTTTGATGGCTCAACTATAACACCCAAGTAGCAGACTTGTTGCCTTTGGGTCATATTGGACACTGACCTTTCCTTTATTCGCTAAATCCAATCACTCACTAGCTCGTTACCTGCACCTTAAAAGACATCCAGAATTCAACCATTTCTCACCTTTGAGACTTGAAAAACTCTTTCCGTTGCTCTCATTCATTCTTGTCTGGGCTACTGCAACTCTTTACCAATCAGTGTCCCTCTAACCAAATTTTCATCCTTAATGTGCAGCAGTCAAGATCATTTTTCTGTCCAGCTGTTTCACTGATGCCTCCACCTTATTGTAGGCATTACACTGGTTGTCTATCTTGTACAGGATACAATACAAACTTCTCTCTCACCCACAAAGCTCTTCAGAGTTCTGCACCCCCCTAAATCTCATGCCTCATCTCTGTCTATCACTCTACCGTGTCATCCATTTTGCAACTGATCTCAGATTAATATCACCCATAATTCGAACCTCACACCTCCGTCTCCAAGATTTCTCTTGTGCTGCACCAGTGCTGTGGAATGCACTACCCCAAATATAACTAACATCTAGCCCTCATGTTTATAAGCCAGCCTCAAGAACAAATCTCTTTATACAAGCCTATCACCTCAACTTCCTAACTTAACTTTCCTCTCTCCCCTGATCCATCCTTCTAAATGTTAATTAAACCCTGCTCCTTCTTATTCATCTGTCTCCACATCCTCCATAAAGCCAATAGCACGTAAGTGCAGATAGACAGTACTGGCTGATTACTGGAGCATGTAGCCACATATGAAAAAGCATATTTATCAAAACGATGGCTGGACCAGACTCTACAAGCATGTCCTACCCACTGTGTCCCCCTTTTTCTATATTGTAAGCTTCTGATCAGGGCTCTTACCCCTCCTGTAACTGTTGAACTATATGTTACTTTGTATTGTCTTATTATCTGTACATTGTCCCCATTGCACAGTGCTGCGCAATATGTTGGCGCTATATAAATATATTAATATTTTTCATTAACAAACGTTCAGTGGCTCTGTTGGGGCCTAAAAACGTGGTTGGGGCTGTTTTGGGACTATAATGATGTAGACAAAGTTACAGTGTGGTATATGCCTAGTTGTAGTCACACTTGTCTTACTACTGTGTAGTGACACCTCTGGTTTGCCTTACAGAGTCACCACACTGCCTAAGCATTATTGTTATTAAGATTATTTCATATTTTTCTTGGCTGTCTTGTATTTATGTATAGTTTTTGTTGTTTTAATAGTGGAATCATCTTTTATATTGTTGTATGTTTATCTATTTTGGATGTTATTTTGCCAATGAGTAATTGTAGGACTTCTTTCCTTTTTACGTACAATCGTAACATGTAAGGTGATTCCTCCTCTAACATCATATCTTATTTATAACACTGATGTCTGACCATGTAGTCTGAGTCTTTGTTCTGTCTTCTGTCATGAGACCTAGGTGTGGCAACAGGATACTTCAATGAACTGTCAGTATAAAATGACTGTTCATACCAAGCACTGGCAGGTTGGCACATCCTTAGCATGGCTGATTACTTATATATTGTCACTTCAGGGAGGAAGCAGACAAACTCTAATGCCACCTATTGAAGGTAGCAATCCTATTGATTCTTTAACAAGTCTTTTAATATGACTTAGGATTTGTGCCGGATCAGAGCCCCAAACTGCAGACGCTGCGTTTCGGGGCGATTGCTCCTCATCAGTGCAGTGTGTGGCATCTGATCTGGCTGTAGGAGAAGCTAAAATGAGGTCTTGTTTTTCATCTATCTCTGACTTTATAAAAACCAAAGTTGGACAGAAATAGATTGAGAACAAGTACATGAGAAGGTGCACTGAACTGTTTAGTGATGCCAAGGGTGCACCAAACGCCTGTGCTTGGTTTGAACAGTCATTTTCTGCTGAAAGACTCTATTTAAATTTAGTCACAAATTCAATAAAAATTACAGTAGATTAGAATTATGTATATTAAAGGGAACCTGTCACCAAGAAAATGCATCACCATGTTATAGAGCAGGAGGAGTAGAACAGATTGATACATAGTTTTGTGAAAGAAGATTCAGTATAATCTGTGATTTCATCATTTAAATGTCTGGTCTTTCTGGGATTTTGGGTCCAGTGGGCGGTCCTATCAGTGATTGACAGCTGTCTTTATATAAGTGTGCATGCAAATATAGCTGTCAATCATTCATAGGACCGCCCACTGGACAAAAAATCCCAGACAGACCGTAAGTTTAAATGATGAAATCACAGATTATACTGAATCTTCTTTCACAAAACTATGTATCAATCTGCTCTACTCCTCCTGCTCTATAACATGGTGCCTACAGATTAGAATGCATTTTCGTGGTGACAGGCTCCCTTTAAATCAATACATGAATGAAAATGTGTAACACGAACAACAAATGGAAGAACTCATGGCAGCTACGGGCACCTAGTTATTAGTGGATTGAATCTAATTTTAACATGTTGGCAGCTATATATGTTGCCGTGAGATGATAGAATAAACAGACGGTCAAGAAAGCCGTGTCTACATGATCTCAGGAAGAAAATAGCAAATGATCTGTAAACAGTTGTCTTGTACCATTGCAGATTCCTGTTTAGAAATGTACACAATATGCAAACTGTGACCCTAGACTGAAATCGACAAATAAAATCAGCATTACACTTCCCGGGAAGCTACAAGTGACAATGTCAGACCTGCAAAATACAAAAACAAATACTAAATAATTAACCTTAAAGGGGTTGGCCTACAAACAAAGTTCATTTTAATCAATAGATCTCTGGATAATATCTCCACAATTGGATATGTTAAAAAAATGCTCCTGTGCTTAGATATTCTTGTATATGTGTCCCTTCTATGTACTGTGTAACGTTTGTGTCTGACCATACAGGGACATGGTCATATCATACCACATCTCCTGTGCTGAGATAATCTTATATATGTGTCCCTACTACGTACTGTGTAATGGATGTGTCTGACAGTACAGGGACATGGTCTGATCATACCACATCTCCTGTGCTGAGATAATCTTATATATGTGTCCCTGCTATGTACTGTGTAATGGATGTGTCTGACTGTACAGGGACAGGGTCTGATCATACCACATCTCCAGGTGGAAGCAAAATAGGCAGGGAAATGCTTTATTTCACAGGACAAATCAGCTGTCATTACATACATTACAGCATGTGTTCTCTTTTGCGTCCTCCCAGGCCCAGGAGATGTGACATGATCAGACCATGTTTCTGTACGGTCAGACACATCCATTACACAGTACATAGCAGGTACACATACCGTATATACTCGAGTATAAGTGGAGTTGTTCAGCACACTTTTTGTGCTGAAACGTGCCCCCCTCGGCTTATACTCCATCCTGGAGGGGGCAGTGACTGGGGGCTGGAAGAGGTTGGAGGGGCTGCAGAAGGAGCGGGAGGTCACGTGGTCCCACTCATTAGTGTAATGTAATATGCACAGCACCAGTTATCCATCACCGACAGGGGAGCGGCGCATATTGCATTACATTAAGTGTACTCTCCCCTCCCCACTGAATATGGACCCCATGTTGCAGCACACAACAAAATAATAAACGATTTAACTTACCTTTCCTTGCAACCCTGCAGGCACGGTGGCATCCTCCAGTTTTCCTGCTTTTGCTGGCATCATGTGACCAGCACAGCAATGGCATCACTGCTGCATCGGTCACATGATGCCGGCACAAGTAGGAAGACCAGAGAAGAGATGATGCTGCAGGACAGCGACGGAAAGGTAAGTTAAATTGTTTATTATTTTGTGTGCCATAGCATTGGAGCCATATTCAGTGATGGGGGGCTATATACACAGTAAAGGAGGAGGTCATGAACCAGCATGGGGGGGCTATATACTATCATTGGGTCATGTACCAGTATGAGGGGGCTATATACAATGATGGGAGACATGTACCGATATGAGGGGGCTATATACAATGATGGGAGACATGTACCGATATGAGGGGGCTATATACAATGATGGGGGGCATGTACCAGGATGCGGGAGCTACATACAATGATGGGGCTATGTACCAGGATGAGGGGGCTACATACAATGATGGGAGCTATTTACCATAATGTGAGGGCTATGTGAGTTAACATTAGGGGCTTTGGCTTATACTCGGGTCAGTTTATACTCGAGTATATACGGTATGTAAGATTATCTTGGCATAGGAACATTTTTTTTTAAATCACATACAATTGTGGAACTTATTTTTCTTCAAATGTTTATTGATTAAAACTATGTTCATTGGAAAACCCCTTTTAAGTCTCAAGATTTAAAAGTAGTAGGCCACTACTTAGACAACCCCTTTTAAATGAAGGATTGCCCTTTTTAAAATAAAAAAATTATATGTGAACCTTTGGAGTCCAGACGGTTCCAGAAATGTTGGCACTGGGTCTACCGGGGTTCACATGGCAATGATATGCCAATGGAGCCCTGCGGCCAATCAACAGCCACTATTAACTGTCACGCTCCCACTTTCTTTGCCCGATGTTGCGAGTGCACAGCAGTCTAATAGCTGCCGCTGATTGGATGCAGGGGTCTATTACAGGTAGTGAAAAACCCTTTAAAGAAAACATTTACTTCGGTGGTGATTTTAATAACATAGTTCTTGTATAAGTAACAAACTACAATCTATTCTTATAGGGTTTAGGGAACCCAATTCCTCAAACTCCCACCAATTTTCTCATCTGAGGTATCCAAACTTAAAAAAATGATATTTTCCAAACTAATTGTTGATGAATGTGTTGACTGAACATGAACATAGAGCAGAGGTGTCTGTACAGAAAATCAGATTAAAGACTTTACTGCGAACCTGTAACATTGAATATTCAATCCAATACGCAAGTAGTATGTTATAGAGTAAGAGTCACTGAACAGATTGCTATACACATATCATTTTGTAATTCATGTATTCACTTTTTGAAAACGTAGGGCTTAGGAGTCTAGTAGGTAGTATATTTAGTGTGTGGCAACCTTCAATTTACAAGTGGGTATATCAGGGGTCTACAACCTATAGCTCGGCAGCCATATGTAGCTGGTGGGCTCATGATATGTGGTTCACGTCTGTCTTCCGACTAGGTACATTAGCAAAAAGTGACTTCTGTAAGTAACGGCACATAGTAGAGCAGATCTTAAGGGGGGTAAGACAGGAACCCTTAGATCTTGGTTTTCCTCCCACCATGATTTCTGTGGAAAAGTGTTGCTTGTCAGTTTAGCGGTAATGGAGGCTATGGGTGTCACTACTATGAGGGGGTGGGAGCTGGATGTGGCTCGCGAACCCTTAATTACTTAATGTGGCTTATGACACTCTCTCAGAGCTGGATGTGGTTCTGAAGGTCAGACAGACTGGGGACCTCTGGTGTATTTAGAGATAAGTGTCAGTCAGTGAGTAGGACTGCCACTGGACTCCCTACCCTGGAAGAGTATGAATTAAAATAATAAATAAAAATATTACAAGCATTACTTTTCCTACAAAATGATTTGCTCAGCTCAGTGGGGTCTTCCTTGTACAGGTCTCCTTTCTTATGGTCCTATCCAAATGCCTATGTGTGTATATCAGGGCTGTAGAGTCGGGAAGCCAAACCACCGACTCCGACTCCTCAATTACCCTGACTCTGACTCCAACATACATGTTTAAGTGATACATTTATTGTAGTCTAATTGTAACATCAGGCTTTTCATCATTATTATGATACAATAATCAAGTCATTTAGATAGAACATAATAATAATCCATAATAAGAATATCCAGGAGTCGCTCCATTTTCTACCAATTCCGACTCCACCAAAATAGGCTCAGACCCCACATCCCTGTGTATAATGCACAGCACACAGAAGCTTATCTGCACTTCTATGATTGTCAAAATGGCTGATTACTGCAACTGTAAAGAGGCAAATCTCTTCATTCCCATCCTAAGCCCCTCCAATAAGAATGAGCTGTGTTTAGCCTTCCAGGCATCACTAATATAAACTACTTTAGAAATCAACCTTTCTGAAAATGCTGCAAACACAACCATGAAATGATTCACTTGTTAAATCAATCAACCATTGTACTGGCCAAGGGATATCACTCAGGTACAGGACAGGTTATTTCCAGCCTTGCTTCAACATTAATAATGGATCTACCGCAACCAAGCTGGGCGTATCTCTTACCGCGACCTGAATGGAAACTCTAAGATAAGGAATTGGAGCCCTAAATGGATTTACTTTCCATAGCAGATACCCTGAATGTAATGCAACGCCCATAAATGCATTTTATATACAATCTCATTATACTGCAGTAATGCCCAGATTATAGTATATGCATCTGATAAATGTAATCTATGCGAGGTCTAACAGGAGAACACGGTGTATTCAGAGGGCGGATACATTACAGCTACAGCTTGCATTTAGTTCATTAAATATTAATCATCCACGTATGTTGTACTATGTTCAATACTTTTGTTAGCTAGTTATGTCTTCTGGCGAACAACGCTGTGCTATCAGACCTGGATAATATTATTTTACTGCAGCCATTCCTGATTACAATTCAAGATCCCTTTTATTTGGAGAAAGCCTGCCACCTTAGCTGGTAACAATTCAAGTCCATCATAAAATCTGCTCAACGCTAATCCTTCTAGAAACACACATGGAAATACATTCTGTTCAAGAGCAAACGGAGGATAACAAATTGGCATCTGTAAAGTAGCACGATCCTAAGAATAAAGTAACTGCAAAATAAGCCTAACTTTCCACACTGCAGCAGCAGTCAGGAATGTTGTTTACTGGCAAATGAATGTAAAATAAAAGCCAAGAAGTAAAATAGAAAAAAGGTAAGACCTTGAAAACCCAACGCTATTGTGGTCACTGCCTCCACAATGTTGTGCAACCTGTAGGCGGTTCATTTTTGGGAACCAGAAGAACAGATAACAGCATTTTGCTGACTTGCTTAACATACCTACCCTACCACAGAGCTCTCTGTGTCTTCACCGCATGTAGAAACCTGACAAAACTGTATGGAGTATACAGGAATAAAGGGCTTAGTACGAACAGGCTCTTTTATATATTTGTTTTTCTCTATTAATCACAGTGTGAAGCGTTCTGTGGATTTACTGCATATAGTACAATGTTTGTAGTAGTCAATATGTTCATGTAACTACTAGTAGAACCATGGTTAGTCATTCCTGACTTTCAGTTACCTTAAAGGTATGTGCACACGATCCGAAGGCACTGTGTGTTGGATGAAGTGCCTCCGGACCTGAGGGAAGTCGCGGGTGAACACCCTGTGCCCACGATCTGAGTTTGGTGCAGGGCAGCTTCTCTCTGCATTCACCCACCAAGACCGCATCCAACATGCTGCGGAGACACGGAAGCACTACAACCGGCACCACAGCTGAAATAACACTGTCTAGAAGTCCATCCACTATGCTTGTACTGTACAATACAGTGTTTTGGACGCAGCGGTAAGACACTGCGTTCAAAACACTGCTATTCCGAATCATGTGCACACACCCTTCAATTTATTAATCAATGGATTACAATCTTCAGATCCTAGCGAATGCTCTGTTCACGTCTTGTGAAACCTCTTTTTTTAAAAAAAAATAAAAATTGATAGAAAAATAGTGCTGTAGGCTGCACTCTATGATAGAAACTGGCTGTATCATATCATAGCCAACTCCAATTTTGGTGTCCACCTACTGACTGCCATTTTTTTAGCTGCTCTTCTAATTGAGCAGAACAATAGAAATGAAGAGCCCAGATGTGAACAGAGCCCAAAAGATAATAACATAATTAAAGACTTTGAATATCTAAGATCATCACAAAAAGTATAATACTATCATGAATTTAGTACTTACGATCAAGTCCATTGATGTATCGCATTGTAATTTCACAGTGACCCCATACAGCGCTGACAATAGGGTAAAGTTTTTTCCCTTTGAGTCCTCTGAAGGCAACTCCTAAATATTGTCCATCAACGATGAAGCTAAGAGTTCCCTCATCCATGTCTAACACTACCAGCAAAGAGTCTGGGAGTACAAATGCTTCATCAGGTTCCAGAAAAGCTGGATATGTAACACCGGGTTGGTTTTTACAGTTGTAATAGAGTTTGTTTCGTCCTAGGTCCCAGCCCCAAGACTCACTATTGCTTCCTACCAATGAAGTATATCCAACTGAATGTAAAGGGGCATCAGCAGTTGCTACCCCCACAACGGCATGCGTTCCTCTTTGTCTTGTAGGCCAATGAATTTGCCAAACATGAAGGCCTCTTGTGTAGCCAACTTTCCCTCTGATGCAGTCTGTACTTTGTGCAACAGGGTGCCGATGGAACGTCAGACGGTCGTCCTCCTTCACGAAGATATTCAAAGACCGGTCCTCATTGTTCCAAGCATGTTTGTGCTGACCTTCCAAAGTAGCCATGGGCATATCCAGCAGCATATCTAGCCTAGCAGGTTTACAAAAGTCAGGGCCCCTTAGTTCCCTTTTGACCGGTCTATAAGGGGGGTCCCGGACATCCACAGACTTTATACTCCCTGAGATCTTCTGACCCATTTCTTGTCTATGGGTTGATTAAAAAAGGGACAGGGTAGGGGGAAAGGGAAGATATTCCTTTGTTTCCTTCTGTTACCTCATTAAAAAAATGTATATTGAAGCCAGTTACTCTTGCACCACAAGCAGCCGATGAAGACCCTCAGCAGACCGACACTCTTCTACAAAGCTTTTCCTGGAAGAAATGAGAGAAATATATTAGTTTGGGACGAATGACATAAGTGGGTTTGTACATAAAATCAAGTTTCTCAGCCTTGGACCTTATGTTCCTAAACATTGTTTATCTGATATGCGTATAATATGTTGCCAATTATTAATTTCTCCGTTCACAGTTGTTGCATAAAACTGATTCCATGCTTTATCCGAGAAGCCTGGAGAGAACAAATCTAAAATCTGAGAAGTGCAAGAACACGGTGATTGCTGCTTAGCAAATGCTTCTCAGACTTCAGCGGCAAGATACTGTACCATGTAGAAAGCACAAGACGTAACGACGGCGCTTCAAGTATGTTTAGGTTCAATTTTGTGCCAAATATGTTCTGCAAAAACAAGAGAAAGAGGAAAGGTTCCTCTGAGCGAGGGCACATTCTCTGATACCTTCTAGCTGCTAGGCTTCAAATTCTACACAAATTGTAAAAACTTCAGAGGCCACTTCTTTAGACATAACTCTATATATTTCCGAGCCATCAGGGGAAGCTGACAGGTTTAGACACCCTGCACAGACTCTGACTAACTAAAAACAAAATGTGCCTGAGAATGTACAGAGCTCACAGTGTGCTACACAGACAATAACTTCCTCTGATTCATAATGGGATACAGACACACACCGCTTTCCTTCCCTCCACCCCTCCACATAAGTCTGGCCAAAGCCTCGCCTTTGGATGGAAGAACATTATTCACATTCCTTTAACTAACGGTTCTCCGTAGGAGATCAGAAGACACATCTCCTTCAGTCTTAGGAAGATTCCAGGTTTTCTATATAAATGCTGCATATCAGGCCATGGAGAGATTTTAATTTGAATAAAATATAAAATGTAGCTATAATATATGCTCTGTAATAAGTCAAAGACCTCTGCGAATCGCACCAGCAAGGTCACAGATATTTTCAGAATTGGATTTATATTACCCAAAGGAACCACTTTAAAAATCATCTATTAAATCGGAAAATATAGTACCCTATAGCAGTAATGACAATCAGGGCTGTGGAGTCAAAGTCATGGAGTCGGTGTCCATCTTGGGTGGAGTCGGAGCCGGAATCGGATTCAGAGAAATTGAGGAGTTGGAGCCAGATGTTTGGTTTACTCACTTCACAGCCATGATTGTGGAGTCAGATAGGTAGTGATGCAAATTACAGCCGAGAGAGGGGTTTGTTACCATATTGCAATAATTATTCTGTTGCACTTGAGCTGAATTTGCATTGTGAGAAATTGGGAGTGCTTGGAAAGGTAAGGGTGGATGCATCCATAGATATATGTAAAAAACAGGAGGTAAGGCTTTGTTCACATGTCCTTGTCCAGTTGTCATTTGTTCATAACAGATCTAGTATTTAAAAAACAAAACGCAGATACACCTCTATTGTATCGGGCATGCAAAATGCTTAGAAAAAAAGCCAGATCAGAATTCTCACACACTGCACTGATGAGAGGTAGTCACCCCAAAACGCAGCACCTGCAGTTTGGGGTTCTGATCTGGCACAAATCCTAAGTCATATTAAAAGGTTTGTTAAAGAGTCAATTATGACTTCAAGGATTGCTACCCTTATTGGCAGGGTCTGGCTGGTAGATCTTGCCCTGGGGGGCAGTCTACTTTTTCCAGCCTGGGCCAAAGTGAGAACCCCGGGGAAGAGGGGGGGTTGTGGGTGCTAGTTGAGCAAGCTGGGTGAAGAGCGGGGGGATGCGGTCTGCTTCACGCACCGGCCTCCACCGCGCTGTCAGACACGGACCGCCGCCTGCTTCATGGGTCCCGCTGTAATTGCGGCAGCAAAGCACCGCCGCGCAGCCACTATCATTGCAGTGGGCGGCCCTAAAGTGGGACAATACCACCGGCCTGGAGGGCCGATGCCTTCCTGCTACCTGGGCCAGTCCGCCCCTGCTTATTGGGTGGCATTAGAGTTTTCCACTTCCTCACTGAAGTGACAATTAGAAAACCTGGCCAGTTTAAAGGCGTGTTCCGAAGGCAAAGTAATTTTCCTACCCTACTATATAATGCCATAATCAAAGATATTTTCTAACATACTTGCTTTAAAAATTCCCTATCCTTCCCTCACTACTCTAATTTATTTTCTATTGTTCACTTTCACTTCCTGTCTGATGACACTTTGAGAAATCCCAGTGCATGCTGGGAAACTCAAACGAGTTGTCAAAAGGGGGCAGAGGCTGCAGTCACTACTGTATCCTCTGACCCCTCCCTGAAACAAAGCAACATCAGTGAGTGAAGCTTGTTTCATGGGTTATCCCAGCTCCATCACTGTGCTGTGCTGTGCAATGTGCACCATGCACAGTCTGTTGTCAGCTTAGATGAATAGTAAAAAGCCAGCAACAGAGTGGTCATACCCAGCATAGAGGAGACTCGCGCCTCCCCCGCAGGTGATGTCATTGGACTCTGACGGGTATTCTGATACCGCTCTGTTGCCGGCTTTTTACTGCTATTCATCTAAGCAGACAACATACCTCACTGCGTGCAGAGGCAGAGCAGGGATGAACCCCTGATAAGGAGTGTCATTTATTACACTTCGTTTCAGGGAGGGGAAGAGGATGCAGCAGTGACCGCAGACTCTGCTCCAATGATGTTTTGAGTATCCCAGCATGCACTTGGAATTCTTAAACTAAGCATCATCGGACAGGACGTAAAAAAAAAAAAAATAGAGAAGCAATTGGACAGAGTAGTGAGGGAAGTCTAGGGAATTTCTAAACCAAGTATTTTAGGAAATAGCTTACATTACAGCATCAAATAGATAGCAGTTAAGAAGAAAATCACTTTGCATTCAAACCACCCCTTTAAGGATTAATACAGTCTGTAAGGATCCTTTTTCCATAGACTTGAATGTAATCAACCATAGACTTGAATGTAAAGGGGGTGTCACATGCGTCAATGTCGTCAGTGAGATGATTGCTGACGACATTGACGGCTGATCGCTGGTGAGCTGTCACAACAGACAGACTCACCAGCGATCAATGGACTAGAGACATCGTGGAAACGATTTAAATATCGTTTCCACGATGTCTTGCTCCCGCTGCCAGCCTGCTGGAAGCGGGAGCAGGCTGGTCTCCAAGGTAAACTGCGGGTATCTAGGCAGCGCGCGCTGCCTAGATACCCGATGTGTACCTTAGTTACCAGCCTCCTCCGCTCACCGGCTGGTATCTAAGGTACACAGTGGGTAACTAGGGACCCTAGTTACCCGCTGTGTACCTTAGATACCAGCCGGTGAGCGGAGGAGGCTGGTAACTAAGGTACACATCGGGTATCTAGGCAGCGCGAGCTGCCTAGATACCCGCAGTTTACCTTGGATACCAGCTCCCAGCGCTTGTGAGAGGTGCTGGGAGCTGGAATATCGCTACTCCCGGTGTCACACGCAGCGATGCTGCGTGTCCACCGGGCGACAATCGCCAGGTCTTAGGACAGATTCTGAAACCTGGCGATCATCAACCAGCGATTTATCGCTGGTTGATTCAGTATGTCACACGCGTCAATATCGCTGCAACGTCACGTGCAGCCGAGATCGTGCAGGCGATATTGACGCGTGTGACATACCCTTAAAAGTCTCGCGTCGCCAAGCATTGTTTTGTTTGACCTGACCCAATGAGACATGATCCAGCTAAAAAACAGATTGCAATGGGAGGGATCTTAAGACATTTCTGTCCCTGATCAAATGAATGGAGCCTGCAATGGATCATTTTATTTCCGTTTTTGACATCCAAAATGGATCCAAAAATAGAAATAAGTACATGACATGTGAGCAGAGCCTAAAGAGAATATGATCTGATGTATGATAATCACAGCACACAAAGTACTGGTGGACTCACCGGGTTACAGTAAATTGGGAGGTTATGAGTCATTCTGAAAACATGGAGTGAAGTATTACACACAAGGACGAGAAACATTACTAACATTTACTACTGTACATCATAAAGAGACGGTTGCATCAGACACATCATGTCATTTTAACACCGCCAAGGTTTGTTATTGTGTTTACCGTTAGCGAGAAAGCAGAGACTGTACGTACTGTACTCCCGTCTCCGATATTCTCTACTTTCCTTCATTTAGAGATCGTATTTGTGACAATTGTGTACTCTAACAATGTGATTGAACGTCGTGTTGCTGCCAGATGTTATGTAACATTTGCAGTCGTTTACGATTTCAGACATCAAAGTTTGGGTTCTGTCACAATGAATTACTACCAGTGACGCAACACCCCTATCTGCCAGGCACATAATGTGATAAAAGGGTTTATGTCAAGTCACCTAATCAAAAACAGAGGAAGGTATTTTTCTTTTTCACAGCTTTTCTCTCATTAATATTGACCAGTTGTACTGATGCCATTTATAGCATGGGGCATAAGTCATATAACTTACAAGCAGCTCCTACCAAGGACTAAAGGCTGTCATAAACATTAGACCAAATAATGGCTCAGCTGATCATTCAGCCGGCAGCCATCTTAACTGGCTATCCCATACATAAGAGCAATTGTTCGGCCAAATGCCCACATATTCTGTATGTGATGGCCAATCTGGCAACAGCTTATCTGTGGGAGGGAAAAGAAATAGAAAACCATCGGCTTGCTTAAAGAGGACCCGACACTCCCCTGGTGCTTTCCAAAGTGAAAGCACCCCTGAATGCAGCATATCTGTTGCATTCAGGGAAGGGGTCTCCCAAGTCTCTAGCCCCCCTGTAAGGCTGCTTTCACATCAGCGGTTTTCGCTGATCGCGGCAGTTGCGGTGAAAAAAACACAACTGCCGCGATTACCGCATAACGGCTGCACTTGCGGTTCACTTGCGGCAAGCCCCATACTATGTCTATGGGGCTTGCGGTAAGTGTGCGGCAGGTGCGCAAGTGCGGTTTTGGCACTTGCGGCAGGTGCGGCCGCGAAAAAAACGCGGTATGCCGTGGTTTTTTTCACGGCCGCCCCTGCCGCAAGTGCCGATACCACACTTGCCGCACCTGCCGCAAGCCCCATAGACATTGTATGGGGCTTGCCGCAAGTGTGCTGTAAGTGCAGCCGTTATGCGGTAATCGTGGCAGTTGCGTTTTTTCACCGCAACTGCCGCGATCAGCGAAAAATGCTGATGTCAAAGGGGCCTAAGTTGTACAAAACACTTTAGAAAGTGTACAGATAAGGTGCCCGGAGGGACTTACTCAGTATGGAGTCCTCGTTGCTCCCTGGTGTCCTCCCCGCCTCCAGCCCTCTCTGTGCCACCTCCAGCCCCCTCAGTGCCGTCTCCTTTATGTGTCTCCCCTCTTCACCCGCTCATGCGCCTCTGCATCTGAAGTCACGCAAGCGCAGAGCGAGCAATAGGCTGGAGCGGGTCCCAGCAGCTGAAATGCCTCCTGCCGGTGACATCAGCACTGGAGCCTGCCCTGCTCCAGAATATGCTGTACATGATCTGGCACTAACAGTAAAGACGTGCCAGATTTATCTGCTTGCATAACAAAAGGGTTGTCACAAAACCACTTAATCCCTATTTCTCCCACAAACACATTAGTTGGGAGGCCAATATTGGTAAAATCTGCGGGTTCAGCTGATTTTAATCTGTATGGAGAGCCTTCAATCACCAGTCCATTCCTGTAATCAGTATATTAAAGAAGATCTAAATCATTCTGATACATTTTAGGCTGTGGATATATTAGGTGGATTTTGCTAGAATGTGTCTGAAAAAAAGCACTACAGAAGCATCCCATAAAATGAACAAAGTGCACAGCAATATTAAAATGACATTGTAGTGCACATGTTTCGCCTTATGTTGTGTCTTTTAAGAGCTTCATTATTCGGAAACCCTAAAAAGAAGTGACATGCACATTCTTCGGGCGGCTTTGAAGCTCTTTATATTCCACAGTAAAGAGTGAAAGCCGGCAGTAGCATAGTATTTGCAAGAAAGACAGCAAAACCGTTGGCAATGCCACCTCAAAAAATGTCTTCTGGTGCTTTCCTGAAGATGCTCTGTTAATGCACCATTAAAAGATTTGGAAGTCTTCCTTTTCCTCAAATATGTAAAAATCACAAATTATGCCCAAGTAATTTCATTTTGAAATAAATCAAATTTCCAATCTCTGATATGAATCAATTTATGAGCTGTCGTTCGAATATTTTAGTTTCTGATTATTCAATTTTAAGCATTTAAAATGAATGCAAGCTCACTACGGCCAATGTTCCTCTATCACATGTGGCACTAGGACCAGCTGCATACGTTGCTTCCTATTTGATGGCAGTTCCAGATACTATTTGTCACGAGGGTGTCGTGCCCTGCAGAGACCACTCGGGTATCTTGGATCAGAAGGTTGTGGCAGTTGGCTCATCGCAGGTACTCTTTAGAGCCATTATCATGAGTTAGGCTGAAGGCACATCATCCGACATGATCCCAGTGCCTCGCACGAGTGCAATGCGAGATAAACTCGCATTGCACTAGGACAAGTGGTTCTCTATCATGTCGGGCACACTGGTGCGCATTTTAAGCATTGAACTCGCAAAGCGAGTTTCAGTCGCGGCATGCTGCGACTGCATGCGAGTTGTACGCATGAGATATCAATAAAAATCAATGGGTGCGTTAAGCATGTACTGAGGCTGTGATCCCGGCTGTGATCTCTGTGACAGCCGGGACCTGTGTGCGGCTTCCCACGCCGCGCTGCTGGCGTTGGGAGCGGATGCCCTCCCCTCCTCAGGCCTTCCCCTTCTCAAGATGGCCCCCACCTGTCACTACCCCCCACGCCCGATGACGGGACCTGATTGCGGCTTCACCCGCCGCGATGCCCTCCCCCTCCTCAGGCCTCACCCACCTCAGGCCTCCCCCTCCTCTGGATGGCCCCCACCTCCCATGTCGGGTCTGTTTGTGGCTTCAGCCGCCGCGCTGCTAGCGGCGGGGGAGGATGCCCGCGGGAGGATGCCCGCGGGAGGATGCCCGTGGGAGGATACCCGCGGGAGGATGCCCGCCCCCTCCTCACCCCCCCCCCGTGTCCGATCTCACCGCTCCTCGATCCCCGTGTCCGATCCCGCCGGTGTAGCCGCCGCTCTGCCTCCTCTCCTCGCTGGAACGCCCTCCTCCAGTGCTGCTCCGCCCTGAGGTAAGTACCGTATGTATGAGTGAATGAATCAATCAATGATTGAGTGAGTGGGTTTGTGGATGTGTGGGTGCGTGGGTTAGTGGGTGTGTGAATGCGTGGGTGTGTGGATGCATGGGTGTGTGGGTGCGTGGGTTAGTGGGTGCGTGGGTTAGTGGATGTGTGGATGCATGGGTGTATGGGTGTGTGGATGCGTGTGTGGGTGTGTGGGTGTGAGGATGTGTGTGGATGCGTGGGTGTGTGGGTGTGTGGATGCGTGGGTGTGTGGATGCGTGGGTGTGTGGATGCGTGGGTGTGTGGATGCGTGGGTGTGTGGGTGCGTGGGTTAGTGGGTGCGTGGGTTAGTGGATGTGTGGATGCATGGGTGTATGGGTGTGTGGATGCGTGTGTGGGTGTGTGGGTGTGAGGATGTGTGTGGATGCGTGGGTGTGTGGGTGTGTGGATGCGTGGGTGTGTGGATGCGTGGGTGTGTGGATGCGTGGGTGTGTGGATGCGTGGGTGTGTGGATGCGTGGGTGTGTGAATGCGTGGGTGTGTGGATGCATGGGTGTGTGGGTGCGTGGGTTAGTGGATGTGTGGATGCGTGGGTGTATGGGTGTGTGGATGCGTGTGTGGGTGTGAGGATGTGTGTGGATGCGTGGGTGTGTGGGTGTGTGGATGCGTGGGTGTGTGGATGCGTGGGTGTGTGGATGCGTGGGTGTGTGGATGCGTGGGTGCGTGGGTTAGTGGATGTGTGGGTGCGTGGGTTAGTGGGTGCGTGGGTTAGTGGGTGCGTGGGTTAGTGGATGCGTGGGTTAGTGGATGCGTGGGTTAGTGGATGCGTGGGTACGTGGATGTGTGGGTACGTGGATACGTGGATGTGTGGGTACGTGGATGTGTGGGTGCGGGGATGTGTGGGTGCGGGGATGTGTGGGTGCGTGGGTTAGTGGATGTGTGGGTGCATGGGTTAGTGGATGCGTGGGTGCGTGAATGTGTGGGTGCGTGGGTTAGTGGGTGCGTGGGTTAGTGGATGCGTGGGTTAGTGGATGCGTGGGTGCGTGGGTACGTGGATGCGTGGGTACGTGGATGCGTGGGTACGTGGATGCGTGGGTACGTGGATGTGTAGGTACGTGGATTAGTGGATGTGTGGGTGCATGGGTTAGTGGATGCGTGGGTGCGTGGATGTGTGGGTGCAAGGATGTGTGGATGCGTGGATGTGTGGGTGCGTGGGTTAGTGGATGCGTGGGTTAGTGGATGCGTGGGTACGTGGATGTGTGGGTACGTGGATACGTGGATGTGTGGGTACGTGGATGTGTGGGTGCGGGGATGTGTGGGTGCGGGGATGTGTGGGTGCGGGGATGTGTGGGTGCGTGGGTTAGTGGGTGCGTGGATTAGTGGATGTGTGGGTGCATGGGTTAGTGGATGCGTGGGTGCGTGAATGTGTGGGTGCGTGGGTTAGTGGGTGCGTGGGTTAGTGGATGCGTGGGTTAGTGGATGCGTGGGTGCGTGGGTACGTGGATGCGTGGGTACGTGGATGCGTGGGTACGTGGATGCGTGGGTACGTGGATTCGTGGGTACGTGGATGCGTGGGTACGTGGATGTGTAGGTACGTGGATTAGTGGATGTGTGGGTGCATGGGTTAGTGGATGCGTGGGTGCGTGGATGTGTGGGTGCAAGGATGTGTGGATGCGTGGATGTGTGGGTGCGTGGGTTAGTGGATGCGTGGGTTAGTGGATGCGTGGGTTAGTGGATGCGTGGATGCATGGGTGCATGGATGGATGTGTGCGTGTGTGTGTGACTGCATGTGTGGATGTGTGCACGAATGGATGTGTACATGCGTGGATAATGGATGGATGGATGCAACAAGGTATCAAGTGTCCTCTTCTAGTCTCAGGGATCATAGTCATGGTGCACTGTATGACAGATCATTGCCATACAGTGCACCATAACTCTGACCCCAGAGACTGTAGGAAGAGGACACTTGATCCCTTGCTGCAATCTCTGGAGCAGAGGCGATCGAGCATCGTGGGACCTTCGTTGTGGACTACGTCGGAGGCGATCGAGCGTCGCGGGACCTTCGTTATGGACTACGTCGGATCTTTCTAATAAAGATGGAGTCTGAATTTTGTTTGTGTTTTTTTCCAAATAAAAATATTTTACTCTGTGTGTATTTATTGACTACTTACCAGAGATTCCTAATGGCGGGTCTACCATTGGCCCAATATTATGAATCTCGGGCTTAGTGCCAGCTGCCAATAAAAAGCTGGCATTAACCCCTTTATTACCCAGTTTGCCACCGGCACCAGGGCAACTGGAAGAGCATGGGTACAGCACCAGAAAATGGCGCTTCAATGAATGCGCCATTTTCTGGGGCGGCTGCGGGCTGCAATTCGCAGCATGGGGGGCCCAGAACGCTTGGGCCTCTCCATGCTGCGGATTCCAGCCCCCAGCTGTCTAGTTGTACCTGGCTGGACCAAAAATATGGCGGAGCCCCACGTCATTTTTTTTTTTCTAGAATTTGTTCTAGAAATAAAAAAATGGGCTTCGCTGTATTTTTGGTTGCCAGCAAGGTACAACAAGGCAGCTGGGGGTTGGTGGCAGTCTGTAGCTGCCAAGTTGTACCTGGCTGGACCAAAAATATGGCGAAGCCCCACGCCATTTTTTTTAATTACTTCTACCAATAAAATGACATAGAGCTTTGCCATATTTTTGGTTGCCAGCCAGGTACAACTTGGCAGTTGGGGGGCTGCAATCCTCATCATAGAGAGATCCAAATGTTGTGGACCCCTCACGCTGCAAATTGCAACTCACAGCCACCTCAGAAAATAACGCATTCATTGGAGGTGCCATTTTCTGGTGCTGTACCCCAACTCTTCCAGTTGCCCTTGCGCTGGTGGCAATGCTGGTTGCACACAGGGGCTCTCCATGCGCGACATGGTGTCCGTTAACAATTGTTAGCGGACACCATGTTGCATATGGAGAGCCCTGTGTGCCTAAACATTGGAGCTCCCCCACAAGTGACCCCATTATGCATCTGGATTTGTTCCTTGGGGGTCTAGTTTCCAAAATGGGGTCACTTGTGGGGGAGCTTGAATGTTGAGGCACACAGGGGCTCTCCATACGCGACATGGTGTCCGCTAACAATTCCAATTGTTAGCGGACACCATGTCGCGTATGGAGTGCCCCTGTGTGCCTCAGCACTGGAGCTCCCACACAAGTGACCCCATTTTGGAAACTAGACCCCCAAGGAACAAATCTAGATGCATAATGAGCACTTTGAAGCTCCAGGTGCTTCACAATTTGATCCGTAAAAATAAAAAAATAAGATTTTTGTGGAAGAAAAATATTTTTTTCATTTTTACGGATCAATTTGTGAAGCACCTGGGCTTCAAAGTGCTCATTATGCATCTAGATTTGTTCCTTGGGGGGGGGGTCTAGTTTCCAAAATGGGGTCACTTGTGGGGGAGCTCCAATGCTGAGGCACACAGGGGTTCTCCAAACGCGACATGGTGACAGCTAACAATTTGAATGGAAATCAGCTCAAATTGTTAGCTGACACAATGTCACGTTTGGTGAGCCCCTGTGTGCCTAAACATTGGAGCTCCCCCACAAGTGACTCCATTGATTGACAAATAAGTGGCAGCAAATCAGTGCAGTCTTCACACCAGGAGAAGGTGCTAGTCTGTCGGATCGCAGTAGGAATGAAAAAATCTCACTAGCACCTCACTAGCACCACACTAGCACCACACTAGCACCGCACTAGCACCGCACTAGCACTACTACACGCATCAAACTCGCATCAGTATTGCGCTTCAAAAACGCGCCGTTTTAGAGGGATCAGTGTGCCTTCAGCCTTAAATAGAATTATTCTCTCAGTGCTGAAAGGGTTAAGATATCCTTTTGAAAACCTTGTAGTGTTAATATCAGCTGCTGAACCTTAAAACCACTCCCTTCCTCCATATAAACTCATTCCTAGCTCTCTCCTATGCCGGTTATAGATCTGTTATGCTGAATTCTCTAGAGAAGTTGTTTCAGTAGTATGTAGTCCATTTCAGTTGAAGCTATGAAATCCCTTACTAGAAAAGCTGTGGAGTTCCTTTGTTTTTTTTTCCTTCTTGTTCGTCTTTCTTTAAGTGTTGTCTTATTGTGATAGTAAGACTAGCATCTTGCTGCCCCACAGATTAGTCAGGGCAAGCCAGGGTCATCTAGGGCCTAGACAAATGATCGTGCATGGGCGGAAGGACCCGTCTTGGGACGATAGGGAGTTTAGGGTTCAGACTAGGATGAGTGTTAAGAGGTGGCACATCTTCCCTATCTTTATCGCCAGGATCTCCCTTTTATCTTCACCTTGGGGTTTCCAGTCCTGTTGCAGCACATACTGAGCATTTTATCGCTGCGGCATTACACTATTGTGCACTAGTGGCACTATACTAGGGAAGTCAGGAAGTGATAGCATTACTAATACAAGTGTTACAAGTGCAGCGCTACTTTTAAATTGATTGCCTATGAGAAGGATAGAAAGATAGGAGGAGGAGAGGAAGGAAGGTAAGTAATGCAAGAAGGAATGGTGAAAGGAGTGGAGTAAGTGACAGAAAGACAGGTAGGTAGGAAGAATGGAAGGAAGGAAGAGTAAAGGAGGGAGGGATAAAAAAGAGATAAATGTGGAAGGGAGGGTGTGTGGAGGGAGGTAGGTAAGAAAGAGATGGATGATAGAAGAGGAGCCCAATATTTTTTTTTATGTTATAACTGTGCATTAATAAAGTAAGTTGCATGTTTAAAACAACTGTACTTACTAAAAAGATACAAGATATTGAGGAAATGTGGGGAGCCCAGTATAGGGCTGCATGACTACATTTAGAGAAATGTAAATGAATTCAATATTTGGTTTGACTGCTCATTGCCTTCAGAACAACATCAAAGCATCAATTCTTCGAGCTACACTCGCACACAATTTTAAAGGGACTCGGCAGGGAGGTTGTTCCATGAATTTTGGGAAACTAACAGGAAATCGTCCCTACAGAGCCCTGATCTTAACATCTTTAAGTATTTCAGAGATTGTATGAAGACATAGAAGGATTTACTGAAGCCGAAGTTACAGAAGTCCTGTGATTAGTTTGCCAAGATGTTTGGAACGACTTCCCCGCCGAGTTCCTTTAAAAACTGTGTACAAGTACCGAGAAGAATCGATGCTTTGATGTTCTACTAAAGGCAAGTGGCAGTCACACCAAATATTGATTTGATTTAGATTTCTCTTTTGTTTATTTACTTTGATTTTGATCATTAATAAAAAATAAACTATAGACATTTCTTTTGAAAGCATTATTACTTGTAGCATTTTTTCTATGCCTCCCTAAAACGTTTGATTGGAACACACAGACCAACCGGCAACGATTGTAAACCTTCAGAGTCTCACCATTGAGTTAAGTTGGCTCTATAAATGGTTTTCTACCAATCACAAGGTCCCTCTTTAAACTAGGGTTGTCTTACAGGGTCGGCCGCCGAGGAATGAGGGCAGCGTAAACTATGGGGAAAATCCTCCATTGTAAGGTATAGCTTCCCTAGGGATATATAGGTCCTCATTGGCGATGGTTGGCATTGCTTCAGTGATGTTCCTTTGAATATGTTTGTCTTTGTTCTTTGGATCCCTCTTTTTAAAATTTGTACAATAAAGCTTGTTTTTTTATTATTATAATTATCGTAAGAAGGTATTACTCTAAAGTCCTAGTGCTGTAGAGGTCCTATTTACAATAAAGGTCCTTGATTAGATTTTTATTTCTGACCATTTAAGAAAATAATGTCTTCAAATACAGGCCTAGAGCCATGGCTGAGCCTACCAAAACATTTTTATCTGCCAAAAATAGAGGATATTTCCACAGTGAGTATACTGCACCGACAAAACATCATCCAATATTCGGCAAACACTAAGAACATAATGTGGTTATCCTTGAAGACAAACTTTCACACTGTACCGAGACACCTCAGTTCACAGTCAATTAATAATAGAAAGTGGTGATCTATGGTCATTGGAAATCTTGACAATAGTCTTCTAAAAGTTTCATTTGGCTGCTGAAAGTTTGGGCTAACTCACAATATTAATGAATTGTTTGGCACTTCCACATGGTTTTAGGTAAAGTATATGGAGAATATTATACAATCATTAGTCTCATTCAATTCCCTGATTATCTGCCACTAATTTTGTTTCATTTAAAAGGGTTGTGCCGCAAATAATTGTACATCTTAATTAATAGATCTTATAATAATAATAAGTTCCACAATTGGATGTGTTAAAAAATGTTCCTGTCCTGAGATATTCTTATAAATGTGCACCTGTGTAATGGATGTGTGCGTTTGACCATACAGGAACAGGTCGGATATACCACAGCTCCTGGGCAGAGGAGGAAGGAGAGCATTCAACCATTTCAGTCTGAGATCACAGATGATTCTCTCTGTGATGTAAAACAAGTTTTTTAACAGGCAATTAAATGTTTTCCTTACATAAAGAATGATCCGTGATTCCCGGCTGTAAAGGCTGTATTCTCTTTTACTTCCTTCCCTTCCCAGGAGCTGTGCTATATCCGACCTATTCCTGCATGGTCAGACATGTACATTACACATTTATAAGAATATATCAGGACAGGGACTTTTTTTGTGTAAATCAAGTTTATTAGCATTTCAAAAGAACAATTGGAAACAAGTTTGGACTTCCATGCACCATTAAACATTTTCAAGATCACCACCCCATTCCTTAATATCTACGTGTTTCAGTGACAAGGCCTTAGTCATGGTGACCATGACTAAGGCCTTATCGTCGAAACTCATTGGTTTTTAGGGGGTGGTGGTGGTCTTGTGTGTTGTTTTTTGTAACTTAGTAAATCAAGCTTTTATTGATAACACTTGGGATTCCCTGTTCTCTGCTCGCTGGAAATCGTTGCCTTTGGATACAGCTTTGCTTGGCCTAAACAGGGTCGTCTATCCGTGTTGGAGCTTCCATCTGGAGATCCATGTGGGTGAATATAAAAAAATGGAATCTGGCTCAACAGGAATGGATTCTCTTTTTTTCTTTTCTTTTTCAATAAAATAGTGCTTACAAAAGAAAAAAATTACATGGTCGACATGACTTAGGGCCCTTTCACATCAGCGTTTTTCGTAATTCGCGGCAGATGCGGTGAAAAAACCGCATCTGCCGCGTTTGCCGCATAACGGTTCCACTTGCGGCACGGTTGCGGTTTTTTCCATAGGAAGTATAGGGGGATTTGCGGCAGATGCGGCAAGTGCGGTATTGCACTTGCGGCAGTGCGGCAGAGAAAAAAACCGCGGCTTACTGCGGTTTTTTTCTCTGCCGCACCTGCCGCAAGTGCAATACCGCACTTGCCGCATCTGCCGCAAGTCCCCCTATACTTCCTATGGAAAAAACCGCAACCGTGCCGCAAGTGGAACCGTTATGCGGCAAACGCGGCAGATGCGGTTTTTTCACCGCATCTGCCGCGAATTACGAAAAACGCAGATGTGAAAGCACCCTTAGTTGACACGTTTTGACTGGTCTTACTCATGACATGCCGAAAGTGTAGACTAGGTCATGTTGACAATGTAATTTCTTCTTTTGTAAGCATTGTTTTATTGAAAAATAAAAAATAAAATCCATTCCCGTTGAGCTGGATTCAATTTTTTTCTATTAATCTTGATGAAAGGCCTGGGCGAGGCCGGTGTCTGAGCTCCAGATGGATGAGTAAAGAGCAGCAGGTTGAGCTGGAACTAATCTCTTAGGTCCATGTGGGTGAGTTGAATATTCCTTTGCTTGGAAAGGTAGGGAACTATGCACCAAGAAGCATGCCTGATTTGCTTTAGGGTGGAGACCCATTGGCGTAAGAATCACGGGAGTGAAATGCTAGAAAAACTCACATTGCACTCGGGCCAGTATAACTAAATGTTACTGGTCATATTAGTGCATTTTCAACGCACTGAACTCGCATTGCCAGTGAAATGCGAGTTCAATCACAGCATGCTGTGATTGTATGCGATTTCCCCGCGCGAGTGGCCATTGAAAGTATATGGGTGTGAGAAAATATCGCACCCATACAGCACACTGTGCAATAGTAGCATGTGTGTGCAATATTTCACTGTCAGCTTTTAGAATTTGCCGGATTGCTGGCACAGCAACTAATCGGCTTTCCTGCTGTCACAGCAGCTGTGTTTTTTAAAGTCACTGCTTTCCACGGTGCTCAAGTGTGGCCGTGTTTAAATGTCAGTGCTTTCCATGGTGCTGAAGTGTGGCGGTGTTTTAATGTCAGTGCTTTCCATGGTGCTGAAGTGTGGCCGTGTTTTAATGTAAGTGCTTTCCATGGTGCTGAAGTGTGGTGGTGTTTTAATGTCAGTGCTTTCCATGGTGCTCAAGTTTTAGCGGCTGGATTTCTCAGCATGCAGTCAGCAGCAGCGTTTGCAGTTCTCCATGGTGCTGAAGACTTATTCATCTGCACAATGGCCAGCGCACAGGAGTTTCGCCCAGCAGCTGGATGTTTAATAATCATCTTGTACCACTGACACAGCGGTGCAAGATGATTGATTACTGTATCGGGAAACCGGCACATTCATACTCTGCGGCTTTGACAGCCGTGGAGGTTGAATGTGCCGGTAAATGTTGTCCACAGTCTTGACGTTTGCTTCAGGACTGTGGACAGCATCACACTCACACGCAGCACACACGCACTCATGCGGCCCACTCCCATCACACTCGCAGCACACTCACATACATAAAGCCAGGCACACTCACCCACACACACCACACACACCAAAAAGGCGCATTACACTCTCATCACTGTCGTGTGCCTTCAGCCTAAGATTATGTATTTGGTGTAGAAATGTCTACATCTCCTAACAGGAAAAATCCTGCTTAATATGGGCTTGTTTTTGCAACGTTTTTGGTCCAGATTTTTCCCCCTCTGGCTATGTGCACATTGAGTATTCGATTGTGGAAATTTCTGCACCAAATCTGCATCTCCTGGCAAAAAACACAAGAAAAACGCAATGTACTTTAAGGCTGCGTTCACACATTTGCGTATTTTGCTGCGCTTTTTTGCGCGCGCTTTTTGCCGCGTTTTTAGGCCTCGCAAAAAAGCGCAACAAAATACGCAGGGGCTTTCACACACTGCGCTTTCTTTACTCCAGAAAGCGCAGTGATGTCACAGAGGGGAGGAAGAATCCTGCTTCCTCCTCCCCTGTGACAGCCCCATTAGATTTCACAGTGTATTAATATACACTGTGAAATCTAAATTAAACAGAGGCAAATGTATGTAAAATAAAAAAGAATGAATACTTCACCTGTCCGACTCCTTCTCCCGCTGTCTGGTGCCTTCTGCCGCTCTCCGGTTCCAAGTGAGAGGTGTACTGAGAAGACCTGTGGTGACGTCAGAGGGGGGCGTTGCCGGGGCGTTCCCAGCGCTGATTGGCTGTTCGCGGTCATGTGATATGTATCACATGACCGCGAGTGCCCGGGAACGCCCCTCTGACATCACCACAGGTCCTGTCAGTATATCTCTCACTTGGAATCGGAGACCAGACAGTGGGAGAAGGCGTCGGACAGGTGAAGTATTCATTCTTTTTTATTTTACATACATTTGCCTCTGTTTAATTTAGATTTCACTGTGTATATTAATACACTGTGAAATCTAATGGGCGGCCACAGCTGTCACAGAGGGGAGGAGGAAGCAGGATTCTTCCTCCCCTCTGGGAGAATACGCAGGAGCAGCTGTGTAAACAATTGACATATCAATTGTTTACGGAGCTGCGCTTTCTCCCGGAAAACGCAGTGCGTATTTTTGCGCAATGTCTGCACTGCAAAGTGAATTTCCCATTCACTTTGCAGGCAGACAAAAGGCATATTGCGTATTTTGAAAAGCGCGCGTAAAAAAAGCGGCAAAATACGCAATGTGTGAACGTAGCCTTAAAGCGTTTTTGATAGCATTTTCTTCTATATGTTTTTTATGCATTTCCGGAAGGAAAAACACTGCAAATATGCTACAATAATTGACAGGCTGCATATTTATTTCTGCAGCAAATCTGCAAAGGAAAAAAAGCAACAAGTGCACAAACCTTGGTGGCAAAACACCCCTCATATTGATATCGATGATATTCATGTTTTTACATTCAATACATTTACAATGAGGAAATGTCTTAAAAGTATCTAAAAAAGGTTCTACAATTACTGTGCGGTACATTTTGTGCATTAATTACAGGCGAGGTCATTTTTCACTGCACACTAATGCGTGCACATCCATCATTGCTATTAATTCCAGTCTGCAGATTGGAGCAAGGCCATGTGTGCAGAACGATTGCTCAGAAAGTATAATAGAAAGTTATAGGTATGTGGATGGCTTAACCACAAAACTACTTTTGTTACTAATTAAACAATATGCGGAAGAGGATATACACTCATTTTACAATTGCAAAATCTCTGGCCGTATTCTGATACAATGGAATTTAGAGTAAGTTATAAAAGAGTATCCATAAGGCAAGGGTTACACATGCCCATGCGCTTTTTTAAGATCTTAGAAAACCGGATCCGTTTTTGTAAGGGTGCCAATAGTGTCCCCTGAGGTCCTGGCCGTTTTTTGGAAATTTTTGGACTTAGTCATTTTTTTTCCAAAAAAACACATGCAAAAATGCATGCGTTAATGCTTGGTGCCTATATGTACCATGCGTTAACGCATGCGACTCCCATAGGGCCCCATGTTAAAAAAAAAGCATGATTTTTTTGCTGCACCTAAAAACGCTACTAGCAACGTTTTTAGGGATGCTGCACACAAACGCATGCACTTTTGAAAAACGCACAGACACATGCGTTAACGCATATGCGTTTTTGGACTTTTAAAAAAAAATGTCCAAAATGTTCCCAAAAACAGATTTAAGCCAAAAACGGATGGTATGTGTGACCCTGGCCTAAGGCTGGAGTTACATGGCTGAATGAGGCACACAAAGATCACATGAAAATGCCCAGACTGGCTATCGACTCTCCTGACCTGAGCATGCCACAGCCAAGCCAAGTCTCCCCTCACAGCTCCCAAATGTGCAGCTGCTGTCCCTCGCACCCCCGAAGCCTGTGCACACCGCACAGGTCTCTCATGAGTGCGCCTAAGGCAAGCAACCATGCTCCTGCCTGGTTTTAAAGGGCCAGCTTGCCATTACCCGAAAGTGCCCCTCAGCCTGCATCTGAGAGGCACTGGGTATATAAGGTATCCTCCCATTGGCTGATCAACATCATTAGTTAGTTGTATTTAATCTAGTGTAGCGCCCAGGCTTTGGGGTACTCGGGTGTCAGGTGGCAAAAGGGTTAACTGTGTCACGGGGAATGGCAGCTGCAACTGACTCCGTGTCCTGGGGTATCTTTTGAAAAAGGGGCTTTATATACAAGGGATTATTTACAGTTTGTTGTCGTGACGCCACCTGCAGTTTCTGGTGAAGCGACACCAGCGCCGCCACAGTCCGCCTGAGGTCGGTGGTATTGTGGCTGAGATGGTATAGTCCTCTGCAGGCAGGACTGGACCTCCGGGGCAGCAATCCTGGGAAAGAACAAGTTCATGCAAAAGAAGATGCAGCAGGGTCGAGTTCACTTCACTCCAGTTACTTTACTGGAAACTTTCGCAACATTGGTTACAGTTCTCAGTTCAGTAAGATGTTATAGAGACAAGTAGCTAACGGGTGGCTGCAAGCAGATCCTAGTTGGTATGATGGAACCCTCGGTGTGTGCCTTTTCTCCATCTTTCCTGCTTCCCAGAAATTTGTGTGAAGTTTGATCCCATAAAGCGAACCTGACCTACTGCTGCCTTTCTCTCTTCGCTCCCGTTGGGTTAGCCCTGTTAGCCGACCGCTGAACCCTTAAGCGGTGCCTGGTACCCTCTTTTGGTCACTTAAGAGCCTGGGCAGTATATAGATATACGCTGGATTTTCTGTGGTTCTTGGAGGATCCCACAGATGCGGGCTCCGGTGCCCGGTAAGCTTTTGTGGTTAGAACTTCTCAAGTCCTTTCCTTCCCCAACTGGCTGTCTGCGCCTGGGAAAACTTTCCTTCTCCTTGGTCCCTCAGCCGAGAGACCCTCTCCTCCTTCCTAGTTTGCCATTCTGCTGCAAGACCTTGAGGCCGAATACCTGCTTGCTCCCCCTAGAGGTGATTTTATTCCCTCCCGGGTACCTCCCACTGTGTGATCTAGTGTGGGAGTGTTGTGTATGGGTTCCACCCACCAACCTAGAATCCGCTTGCAGCTGGAGCATCTGCACCGCTTTTATGGGTGCAGTACCCCTCTGTGACCCTGCGTAGCGGGGCGCCACACTAGCTAGTTGTCAGGTCCTGTCTGTCCCTTTGTGCCTTGCCTGTCTCTGTGTCCTGTCTTCCCATACCTGTCTACTTCTACCGTGCCCCTGTACCACCTGCTCCTGCCATCCTGCCTGCTGTGTCCATGCCTGTGGCATCTGCCTATACCTTTGACCTTGCCCACTATTCTAGACACTGTACCGGCTGCCCTTGCTGCACATGCTATACCAGACACTGTGCCTGAGCCTATACCGGTGTCCGTCCATGCCCTTGGAGTCAGCTGCCACAGCTCGC
Source organism: Allobates femoralis (assembly GCA_033576535.1). Classification (NCBI taxonomy): domain Eukaryota; kingdom Metazoa; phylum Chordata; class Amphibia; order Anura; family Aromobatidae; genus Allobates; species Allobates femoralis. Next base: position 106,564,319 of record JARQOC010000001.1, read on the forward strand.
ACTGTGGTCCAGTGGGTCCACTCCCATAAGCTCACCCCTGAAAATGTTACAGAAACAAGTGATTGTCATCTCATCTAATAATTATCACCTTCTCTGTGGATGGGTGATAATGTTTTGTAACTGGAATACCCCTCTGAAGCTCAAAGTAAAAACTATTGTACTGGAGCTCAGAGGCTGGGCCATAAACATTCTCATATGTGAGCAAAATCACTGACAAATTCACGATGCACTGGACTGAGGGTGGCTTCTTACTGGGAAGCCAATCACACTTTATTGGAATAACCTGCAATCTAAAATGGAATTGTTAAAACCATACAGTCCCTTTATTAGACCATGTGCAAGACATATGTAAGGACATTATTGTACAGCTGACACCAATATGGTTTCAATTTAAAACATACATTTTATATGAATATGCACAGATGGTAATGTGGAAGGTTCTGCATTTTAACCCCAGAAACAATACCACGACTAAATTGAGGGATATATATGCACATTGAAGGTTTTTAGGAAATCTTTGGAGAGAGAACAGTCTGAAAAAAGCCTGTAAAATCACTTAAAATGCATGAAAGACTTTTCCTATTCATTATTATTGTAAAACCACTTTGCTGTTCATTTGTTCAGTCTTACTAAAGTTCTTTCCACTTCAGATGATGAAGAAAATAAGTGCATGTGACTTCTTTGAAATGGATCATGATGGATTCTGCTCCAAACTAGACACTGTCCAATTGAAAGGCTGCAAACACCAGGTCACAAAAAAAATGTACAATTTGCTTGAAAAACTTTTCAACACTGCATCAAGAAATGAGTCAGTAAGGCGGCTTCACTCCGCGGTAACACACCGGTGAAAACCTGACAGCCCCGGACCCGATTTTGACATTATGCAGCGCTATGGGCCAGGTGGGAACCGGATGACAGCTATGTGCCATCCGGTTTCCATCTGTCCGGGAGGATCTGGGTGAATTCGGGGCAAAAATCTGCCCAAATCGATCCTCCCGGATCTGGGGCGATCTGGCACTCCCTAATACGGGGGTCTATGGCGCTGGATCACCCGGTCTGACAAAAACATCGGATTCGGGAACCGGCGGCTGAAGTTTAGCAGCGAGTGCTACTAAACTTCAGCACCATCAGCTGTCCCCTGCTGTGATTTCAGTAGCTAGCCGCGAACTTGAAATTGCAGCAACTGCGGCTGCGGTCACAGGAATCCGGCTGCAAACCGGACTGGAGGGCATAGAAAAACTGCTTCAGTAAACTTTCCTTCTGTATGGAGTTTTTGCATGTTTCATTTGAAAAACCTGTTGTTTTTGACACACCCAAAAAAATCTTTGTATTCACAAAGCCTAATATTGCAACAGGCCAATTTCCTTGCAAGAGGCTACACTTTAATATCACATAAATCCTATGGACAACAGTGGCACTGTTTTGAGGAAGAAAATAAACCTGTTTTTGTAATCCTAGACAAACTTTTACCCAGGGCTGTGGAATCGGAGTTGGGATCCATGTTGGGCGGAGTCGGAGACATATCCAGGGAAATTGAGGAGTCGGGAGTCGGATGATTGGCTAACTGACTTTACAGCCATAGTTGTTTAGTTTGAGTCATGGATTTGGATTTGGTGGCCATTTTGGTGGGGTCGGAGTCGGATTCAGAGAGAGTTGGAGTTGGAGTCAGATGTTTGGCTTGCTGACTCCACAGCCCTGCTTTTAACAATGACTTACTTAGTGGCGTAACTTGAAGCTCAGGGGACCCGATGCAAAAGCTCCAATGGTGCCCCCAATAATTGCAAATCTCTATTAGCATTAGTTTTTTTCTATAGGCCAAAGGGGCTTTTGGGCCCCCTAGGCTCCAGGGTCCGGGTGCGATTGCAAACTCTGTACCTATTGTAGTTACGCCCCTGATTTTACTAATACTTGATGTACTCCAATATTTTATAAGGTTGAAATAATATTTGTCTTCCTATTACATTAATCTACACATTCACATTCATACTTACAATATATAACATTCTGGTAAAAATAACTCGAACAATGTAATTGACAAATGCCAAATTAGGTAACTTTTTATAGAACAATAATTACATTTTTGATGGATAGGAACCTGTATGTTCTTATGCAATGGAAAACATTAGAAGGGATACATGATACACTGTAAGGTGCACTGGCTAATCTGATCACAGACTGCTAATCTGGCAAATTGTGGTCTGGATGCCTGATGCTAATTGCATGTTTCGTCCGCTGCAGCAAGTCTGCCGTATTTTGACCAGACAGGCAAGACAAAGAAGCAAAGCCCACGGGATATTCCATCTATCTCTGAATATCAGATTCTTATGTTTCCTGTCAATTGCACCAGACTAATTTTAGCTGCAGATGACATAAGTATACTGGAAAAAAAAACTAATGCCTAAGGGTCTGACTAACAGCTATGCAATAACTGGAGAGTCACAGACAGAGTCAAGGTAACCCTATAGTCACTGATAGCAAAGCAACTATAAAACAGTGTTATATATGAAATATAAAATAAATAACAAGTAAGTATGAAGTCCTGGAATATTTATATCCTCCCAAATTGATAACTTTTTTAGCAAAGAGTACTGTATTTTTCAGATTGTAAAACACACTTTTTTCTCTCCAAAATGAGGTGGAATGGGGGAATGAGGGTGCATTTTATAATCAGCAGCTGGGGAGGGGGTGCGCAGTGGTGGAGTGGGGTCATAGGAGGGCGGGTCCTAGTGGTGGTGGGGGGGCAGCGAGAGCATGGCGGAGCAAAGCAATGCTGTGGGGGCCCAAGGCTAGGAGTTAATGCCACGGCAGGTCATCACTGATTGCATCTCCCAGCAGTTCACAGCACGATGGACAAACGTAAAATGGCTGCGGAGGCAGCCCGGGCCAGATGAAGATCTCGGACAGCCAGATTCTTCATCTGCATTTGCTCTGCACAGGCAGCACCCGCACAGGCAAAGATCTGTCTGAGATATTCATCTGTGCAAGCACTGTCTCCGCAGCTATTTTGCTTTCGTCTATCATGACGTAAACTGCAGGGAGATTAAATCAGTGATAACCTGCCGGGACACCCCCTCTTCCCAGCCTCAGGCCCTCACTCAGCATTGCTCCACCACTGCGATGGTGCCTCTTGTGAGCCCGCTCCACCACCGAACCACCACCCAACCCCGATGGGTAAACTACACTGCTTATGAGACTCATGAGACTATAGGATGGACCGTTATTTTAAATTATTATATTTTTCCGAGTTTCCTCCTCTAAATTTGGGATGTGTCTTCTGATCTTGTGAATTATGTTTTATAATCCACAAAATACAGTACTTCCCAAATATGAATTTAATTGAGAAGCCAGTTCACTTGAATAGGAGCTGAGCTGCAGTACCCAAGAATGGCTACTAGTCAATGTATAGAGCTGTGCTGTTCCAGCCTGTACACTGCTTACATCCATCAGATGCTGGAACTGATAATAGCTGATCAGTTGAGTCTTGGATTCCCACCTATGTCAAATTGTTGCTCTAAACCAGGGGTCCCCAACCTGTAGCCTGGGAGCCACATGTGGCTTGTGGGCCCGTGATGTGTGGCTTGAGGCTGTATTGCAGTTTAGTGAATTAGCACCTGGTCTAGTAAACAGCTATGAAGAGCAGGTCTACAAATGGTGACTTACAGTGTCGTGCAAATTAATTGGGACAAAGCATTTTTTAAGTAAAATCGTTGGTTACCAGTCAGTGATTCAAACCAGTTTTAACTGCTTTGAACAGGTGTGAGAGTACAACCTTGAGTAACAAAATGTGGTTTGACTGGTTTTAGTCAGAACATAACAGCTAGCTGCCCCCTCAGCTTCAGTTGAGAGCTTGTTTCTGTGAGGAGTGTTTTAGTGTACTTATTCTTTCAGTGTGATTTGTGCCTGTAAAAATGGATGTTACTCCACAGAAGAGGTCTAGAATTATTACTCTTAATGAGCATACAAGTCTGACTGTAAGAGAAATTGCCATACAAGTGTGGTTTCATGATGAAGAATTGAAGAATTTATGCAAAAACATGGTAGAATCAATGCCAAAACGCATTGAAAATCTCACATCTGCTAAAGGAGGACATATTTCTTACTAAAATTAGTATATAACAGTGCATTATAAAAATTTTTTATTAAATATTCAAAAATACCGTATATACCCGCTTATAAGCCGAGTTTTTCAGCCCAAAAATCGGGCTGAAAAGTCCCCCCCTCAGCTTATACGCGAGTCACTGTATTAGGGACTCGGATACCCGCTGTCAGTAGCGAGTCTGAGCGAGTCTTAGCGATTCTGAGCGAGTCTTAGCGATTCTGAGCAATTCTGAGCGAGTCTTAGCGAGTTTACGAATCCGAGTCCTGTATACTATATTCGGGACTCGGCTTATACACGAGTCAATAGGTTTTCCCAGGTTTTGGGGTCAAAAGTAGGGGGGTCGGCTTATACACGGGTCGGCTTATACACGAGTATATACGGTATGTGTCTTTTTGCTTTGTTCAAATTAATTTGCACAGCACTGTATGTGAGTAGCTCCAAATAGAAGAGCAGATCTGAATGGGGGTAAGGTAGGAAATCCTGCATATCGGTATAATTTCTATGGAAAGCTGTGACTGTCATTATGGTGATAACGGGGCTCTGGGTGTCACTACTATGCAGGGGGTGGGGGAGATGGATGTGGCCCGTGAACCTCTCTCAGAGATAAATGTGGCTCTCAAAGTAAGAAAGGTTGGGGATTACTGTATATCCTATGGATAGATCTACCATATGTCACATCTCTAAATGTTTAGTTTAAGATTTACCTAATGTCAGCTGTCAGCTCTATAAAATACATGACAAGGCACCAAAATGGCCAGAAATTATTACTTTGTGTACAATACTTCCCATAAAGTAGCAAAGGAATTTATGGCTATTACAAAGGTCATGAGATAGGCCACCAAGCTACTCATCACTGGACAGCAGATCCTTCAAACTTCATGATGAGGTCAAATTCTTATGATAAATTGATATTGTTTAACAGTATTGTTAACAAGACAATAAAAACACTTTTAATTCTTCATATCTGAAATATTATCACTTCATTCTGGTCAAATGTTTGTGCATTGTTTGCTGATGCAGTATAACCTGGTTTTATTGAAATCTCTGCTCATTCTATGATGTTCGTCCCCAAATTCATAGTAACAGTTTGTCTTTAACCCTTCACCATTTGACGTATATGCATGCCAAAATCGCTGTCTCTGACTTGATGTGGCTCACACGTCGGAGCCACATTATCCATGCAATAACTGTTCAACCATTACACCATGTTACGGTTAAGACCAATGTGTCAAAACGCATCAACATGATCTGCATTCCTATAGTGACAATGTATTTTAATGGCAATATATAAGTTACCCTGCTGTTCTGTTCTGGTCTACTATACACTTATAATGTTCCGGTCATTTTCACGACCTATTAAAGTCTTGATTTTTAGCTAATTGAAGTGTTTTATTTGAATACCTGTTGCATTATTATATTGTATGTGAACATGGCTGCTCATAAACAAATAAAAAACAACCATCACAGACTTCAATTACACTGCTCCGGGGAACCAGGCTCTACCTGTGGGGAGCCGTTCCGTCTAAAGCTGCCAAACATCATCCCCGGAGGTTCTGCAGCAGCGGTGGTCCCATTACTGACCACAACCCGTGGGTGGCGTCACGACAAACCAAATCCCCTGTAAATACACCCCATTTTATTGTGCGAACCCGGACACGGTCCGGACCAGGACCGCCGTGACATTCCCCAGCAGCACCCCGGTCCGGCACCGAGTACCCCATCCCAGTGGGCTCCACACTAGCTTTCCACTGTTCTTGGAAGAGCTCCAACCGGCTACAGTCCTAAGGATGTCTCTCCTGTTCTTTGTCTCAGACTGTTCTCTAACTTTTTGTCTAACCCCTCCCCCGGGCCAGAATTTATAAGGAAGCTCTCCTAATGCCGGGTTCAGAGCTCCTCCTTTTGGTCTGAAGTCAGGACAAGTGTTGGATGCTGGTGTTACCTGAAAAAGGGACCCCTTCTTGCTACCAGCCATGACATCACCCCCTGTGAGGGAGGCAATGCCATTGTGGCAACCGGATCCTGGGGTGCCACACATCCATCTCCCGTAGATCAAGAACGTAAATTAACACCTAAACAGGAGCGTCATCATATGGGAACAGCTGATGAAAATTGACATGCAAGTTCACTGAAGTTATGTAAAGAAATAGAAAGTAACCGGAGTGAGTCTTTCCTGTGACACAATATGGTAGACACTGCAGAGGAATGGCATGCATGAATGTCATAAACAAAGGAAACTACTAAAGTCAATGCACAAAAAAGCCTATCTACAATTTGTCACGGCCCACGCTGAAAAATAAGACTAATGGAATGCTAAATTCTGGACTGATGAGACCAACATAAATAAATGTTATTGAACTTGATAGCTTCAAAACTGTATGGCTACGCAAAGGTGAAAAATACAATAAAAATGCATGGCACCTACAGTGAAAAAAGGGGTAGTAGTGTCTTTACATGATCAATATATTCTATTTCTATGGCAAAAATATCTGTAATGGTCACAATATACAAGGAAGAAAACTAAAAAAACATGCAATGTTTCAGTCAACGTAGGGCCTTTATCAAACCATTAAGTGTACATGGCTATTGGCTTGATAAAGGCCCTATGTTTTTGTATTTTTCTTCTGTGTTTAACAGGAATAATAAAGTTATTTTTTCTATAGAGATGGAGTTTTGGTGCCTTGTGTTCCTCTCTATTAATTGCAAGTTTACAACCAAATGGAGAGTTGTACCAAGAAGCACGAGCAGTGGAGTGGTGCATGGTATACAGCTGTGTATAATGTGGCTAAATTAAGGTGCTGGTTTCATGGAGTTACATTTCATTGAAGGGGATCATGAATTCACAGATGTGCTGCTTTATATTGAAAGGGAAGATGCTCCGATCACTCTGTTCCCTTCGTAGACGTGCACTTTTCCAACATGTTAATGATTCAAAACGTACATCTGTTGCATTTCTAAGGACCAGGATGAGAGTAATTCAGTGGCCAAGCGTCTCCTGATCTGAACCCAATTGAACACCTTTGGGGAATCCTGAAGAGGCAAGTTGAGGCATTCTCCATCCAGTAACCAGGTTATAAATTAAGTTGTTCTTAAAGAATGAAAAAAAAAATAAATGTTGCCATTTGTGGCCACCTTGTTCATTCCATGCCTGTAAGTGCTGTCCTTAAAATCATGGAGGTCATACAAAATATGAAATGAAGTGTTTTTTTTATGTGGGGTGTACTCATTATCGCATCAACTAATTTGAGTAAAACTGAAGACTATGTAATGAAAGTTATTTTATTAACCTTACTTTCTTGTTATGGTTAAAATCTTCTATGGATCTCAGTCTTGTCAAAATTTTTGTATATTGCTTTTGTGTTCAGTGAAATATTAACTAAATCTTACTTTTCAAAGGAAATGTAATGATTTATACTGAGCACTGCATACAAATAGATATTTTTATGTAGTACTTTATGAAACATAATTTTATGTCTGGAACATGAATCAGCTATTGTTTTATTACTTTTGCAGAGCCTTGAAATATATGGTATTTCAATAATATAACCTGTTAAACTTACAGTCAATCGATTAGGCTGTGTCATATACTAATAGGAAGATGGCAACGGCAGTTTAAGAGTCAAGCCCATAGGAAATCACTGTACCTTCCTGCCTTGATGGCATTTATGGTCACCGGTGGGCTGACAGAGACAGCATGTATTAGAATCTGCCTGGGCTTACATATATATACAGCTCAGAACGTTCCAATTTCATTCCGAAGTGCGATCGTAAACAAATTACACAGGAGAAGTCCATTTATGGCCACCACATAAAACACTATATTCAATGGGTGAGGATGTATTCCCATCTTGTAATGTGTCACATGGCAATAACCTTATGATTGATCATTTGACCTCTGACAATGCCAATCCCGAAAACAGGTGTTAATGTTAACTTCAATTACTAAATATAAATGTCATAGTTCCATAAAGTTTATGAACTTACAACCTTATAAAAAGAAAAGATTCTATAAAAATATACTGCGGGTGAAATAAGTATTGAACACATCACCTATTTCCTAAGTAAATATATTTCTAAAGATGAATTTCTCACCAGATGTTGGTAACAACCCATTCAATCAACATTCAAAGAAAACAATAAGTAATGCTCTCAGTCTCCATGGCCTGTATGTACACTCATCTCACAAGTCTCCATAGCTGAACAGAAAGCATGTGCAAGAGTAATTCAAGTTTGCTCAACAACATTTAGACAAGCCTGTGAAATACTGGGAAAATATAGTCTGGTGAAAATGGAACTCTTTGGATGCCATAATACTCACCATATTTGGAGGTAAAAGGTGCTTCATATCACCCCCCAGTGTCAAACTTCATATAATTGAAGGAAGAGTGAATGGACTAATGTACTGACACATTCTTGATAAAAATCTGCTGTCATCTACCAGGTGATAAAATGAGGGTGGACATATCAGCAAGACAATGATCCCAAACAAACAACCAAGGAAACTCTCACTTGGTTGTAGAGAAAGAAAATAAAGCTGCTAGAATGGCCCATTCAATCACCTGACCTGAATCCCATAGAAAAATTATGGAATGAACTAAGGCTCATAGAAGGAGCACATGGACCCTTCAGAATATGAAGAGTTTTTGTGTGAAAGAATAGGCCTAAATCACACCTGAGCAATGCATGCGACTAGTTTCTCCATACAGGAGGCATCTTGAACCTGTCATCACCAACAAAGGCTTTTGTAAGAAGTATTAAATATATTTCAGTAAGGCTGGGGTCACACTGCTGTTAATTGCAGATTCTACCGGTCTCGGCTTAATACTTAGAAATTTTTCCAGAAGCGCATAGCGTTAAAGCTGTGCGCTTCGGGAGAACGCTGCCCTTGGTAACCCAATGTGTTCCATGGTTACCAGCCACATACAAAGCTGCTCGGACTGCGCTTTAGCTGAGCGCACAGAAAATGTTGCAAGTAACGTTTTTCTGTGCACTCAGCTAAAGCGCACCCCGAGCAGCTTTGTGTGTGGTTGGTAACCATGAAAAACAAAAGGGAAGATAGAATGCTCCGATAGTGAAGGACCCTTGCTGACCCCCGCACAACTGGAGTGTGAGCTCCTGATGACAGAGGAGGAAAGCCTTCGGCTGTTCAGGCAGTGATCGATGAGCCTCCAGGGTCGGGCACATGACCAGGAGCACGTGATCAGCTGGGCGTCTCCCAATGACGTCAAGGCAGGTCCTGTAGTGAGGTTCTTGTTTGCTCCAAGCAGCTCCACACCGCTCTCCCCAAGGGGAGATTTCACAGTAAACAACAGAGAAGATTTTATGCGGTGATGCGGAGCGCTAGAGAGGGACCAGGGGCTTGTAATTATAAACAACTTATGTTTATTACAGGTTATAGTTGTTCTCTAACAACACTATGCGTTTCGATATCCTGAGCTATCTTCCTCAGGTGGTTAGTAACCATGGAACACATCGGGTTACCAAGGGCAGCGTTCTCCCGAAGCGCTTAGCTTTAACACTTATGCGCTTCTGGAAAATCTGCTAAGTGTTAAGCGCAGGCCGTTAAAATCTGCAAATAACGGCAGTGTGACCCCAGCCTAAGCGTGTTCAGTACTTTTTCCCTGTATCACTTCTCATTTGCACACATCACTAAATTTATGTACATCTATGGTTTGATTTCTCAGCCTCTGTGGATTGGATGGGTTGTACCAACATACGGTGATGAATTCAAGTCAATAGCAGTTTTAGCAATGTACGGTTACTTTGAAAACTGGTGACATATTCAATACTTATTACACCTGCTGCATGTCAACATCCCAAGAAATTAGAACCTATAATGTGTAATGACCTACTGGCGGTACTGACTCGGTCATGATAAATATTCACATGTTTATGGTACTTGTCACTATGCACAAGACAAACAAAGCCATGCTTATCCTGTGTCTTGTGAGGACAGATGGAAAGAGGACATCAAATGAGCTCATTGTAATTCACAAGAACATTATGCTCTTGGGACTGGCTGGTGTTTTATATTTGTGGTGTTGGATAGACAACATCTCCTCACACTATGGCACTGAGCGCTCATGACGCGGGTTGAGCTTCTGCTACTGCCAAAGTGGTATTATTTCGGGAATGTAAGGGGAACACACGTGTGGTTGAGTGTGCTGTTCTACAAGAATTCCTAGAAATACTGTAAATCTCCATGTAACAAGGAGTTTCCTGTTATGTCACACATGCTTGGAGAACAGTCAGAAAATATGATGTACGGCAGGAGTGGGCACACACTTTCCTGTGTAACGTAGACAAATGGAAACTATTACTAAGCTCTCCTCCCATTTATATACATCTATGTGAAAATCAAAGGAAGCTGTGTGCCTAAAGGGGAGCCGAATGGTCTTTAAAGTTCATTTTAGGACGTGTCTCTAAACAGTTACTAGTCATTATGTCTGGACCTGATCACTGGTTTCCTCTGGGTCTGCTGAAGACTTCAAAAGGATAATGCTCACCCATGCAATGTGTTTTACACATTGATATCATGTGAATGGCACATATCAGTGACAAACACAGCAGGCTACATAAGGTATTGAAATATATTTTATTGGTAGAGGATTTTCACATCTTCGTTGGCAGTTCTTGAAACGTGAAGCAGCCGTGTCTTAATAGCGCAGCTTTCTACCACAGATACTCCACATGCAGAACACATTAGGACAAAGACGGAAGCACTAATATTGTTATATGAAACAAAATGGTGGACAAAGTATATTTTACAGTATTGAAATTATCACCTTTAAAAGTAACTATACATAATATGTGATCATTGGTCAAAGCCACCAATTTCAGAAGGATGATACGAATATGAAATACATATGAAAGTCTCTTGGCTTTTCCTAGGGTTGATGTTGGAGAAAGAACGAGTTGGAACATTGGATTTCAACACATCCGAACCTTTATTGTCAAGGCGATAAGCTGCTATTACAGGTGTCTGACAGCTTACACCCCACTCCTTATTGAGAACACGTTCATGCTCAGTGTGTGCATTTGTATGAGGAGCCAAGGGAAACACTTGTCATTCCAGAACAGCTTTCCAAGGTGGATGGTCACCTCTAGGATTCTCTAACAACTTTAGTTCTTGACAAAAACTTATCTCATTTGCCTCAAGGTAAAAACTGGTAGTACTTAAGATGTTCTACTTTAGAAACTCTGATTTTTCATGCTCTATGATGGAATTATTAGAAAGATCTCTCTTTAGGACTCTTATATGTTAGCAAGGGTGATATCAAGCTACATAGTGTACCCCTGGTGTGCACAATGTATTATATAGATATTTACCTTTGAAAGGTTGTTCTGGAAAAAAAACTAAAACGAAAAAAAATAAACAAAAAAAAAATATATGTATATAATATATACCCTATTTATCCCAGTGTTTGGAACTCCAGTGATCCCAATATCGGGACATTAGGACTCTGAGAACGGGGTTCTAGACCTTCGTCTTGAATGGAGTGAAGGTTTACATGTATAGCATTCACTCTATTTTTTGACTATGATCTTCTGAATGCTCAAGTTTGATCTCAGATTGCTGTGGGTCGAGCAATTGGATCATCAGCATGTTTTTTGGGAGACTAAAGCCCCCGTCACACTAAGCGAGATCGCTAGTGAGATCGCTGCTAAATCACAAATTTGGTGACGCAATAGCGACCTTGCCAGCGATCTCGCTATGTTTGACACTTAGCAGCGACCAGGCCCCTGATTTGATATCGCGGGTTGTGTCAGAGTCGCCTGGACCATTTTTTGATCGTCGCGCTCCCGCTGGGCACCATGCATCGGTGTGTTTGACAGGGACAACGAACAACGACCTCAATACTACAGGTCTGAGAAACAGGGTCCCAACGACCTCTGTATCATTCCGGATCGTTGCTGTGTCGCTGGTGAGATCTGTTTGACATCTCACCAGCGACCACATAGTGACGCAACAGCGATCCCTACAGTTCATATCGTTGTCAGGATCGCTGGTGTATCGCCAAGTGTGACGGTACCCTAACCGTTAGAAAACCTGTCTAATTTTGTATTTAGCCTGCACAGGCGCTTAAGTAAAATTGAATACTTGTATTCAATTGTTGCTGATCTCAAGAGCAGGACAGGAAAACCTTCTAACAGGGTTTATCCACACTTCTGCTTTAGCCGCCTCAGCAATCCAACACGTGTCACTTTGCAGATTGACTCCTTTATGATGGCTACAGTTAAAGAGGAACTGTCACCAACCATTCATGGTGATCTAATTGCAGCACTGAATGAGCATGTCCCCCATCTCTTGAGCCCCCCTGTACTCCGAGATAATTGTCTTTGAAAACTTACATAATGGAGCGGGATAGGAGGGGTCTAGTGGCTGGAGCCACCTCTCCTCACAGGGCTGTTTCACGCCCCCTGTATCTTGTATACGCCCGCCACCACCTCCCTCCTGTCATTCATTCTCTCCCTTGCCTGCTGCATAGTACACAGAGCGAGAGATCACTTGTTTTTGGGATGGGGGACCCCTTGCTTGAATGCAGCAGACATGCTGCATTCAGTGCTGCAATTAGATCACCATGGATGGTTGGTGACAGGTCCTCTTTAAACTACGCTGCCTGATCATTCTGTTGTACAACTCTTGGCTGCATATAATGGATCTCTAGACCCACATATCATGAATATTTGCAGGATATATAGGGTGAAAACATTGACTTTCAACTTCGGTCCAATATACCAATCATTATTCCATCTATAGAGAGTGTCCCTATACTTCAGTATTATTAATCATGTAAATACATACTGTCCTCATTGCTCATCATTGGCACCTTTAGTTCTCAATATTTTCATAAAGTTTCACATGGACAATTTACTGTACCTTCAAAGTGCCAAAGGTAGCTCCAAGTTCCAGACTATGTGCACATTGTACCCAGAGAGTACCAAGCACATTTGGAGTCAGTATTATTTATATCTAATACTTGCCAAGCAAATCCAGCTACATAACTTCTGAATGCGATCCGAGAATTTTAATAAGAACAGATGTTTGTTCTCGTCCTCCTGGATGACTCGGTGACTCACTTCACCTGCCCTCAGTTCTTGTATGTAATTTCCTATAACGGCCTTACAGGCTGAAACCGTTAATTTATGTGTGTTTTCTTCAGATGACTAATTCTCACAGTCAGGAAAAAAAATAGGAAACTACGTGGCAGAAAATATATTGGGACAGATTAAGAAAAATGTTCCAATCATGGCGAAGTTTTCATGCTGGAAATCAGTTTGTGAATGGCGGCTATGGGCAGCACCGACAGGGTTTGTTTTCCCTTTTGTTATACAGTCTCATAAATCGCCAGATGATGTGTGTGATAATACAACCATTCACTTCAACCAAACAAGTTTGTTAACATGTCATCTAAGCAAAGATTCATGTGCCGTAGGCTGCTAATGGGCACATACCGTGCTCCTGGCTTACTTTGGCTTTTCTTCTACAGAAAGTTATTAAACCAGGACGTTGGTAAAGAATCCTACCAAAAACAAGCGGTGTTGCAAGCCTTTTTCCGCTATACCACCTCTTGCTCCTCTTTTATTATACCTGTGTTAAAATGGCAATAAGTAAATGTGTCTACAAAATACTTAATCAAGTTGGGGTTTTGTGTAATCAAAACAAATGGGAGATCAGAACTATCATGTACAATGGTTTAAGGAGTGAACCAGCACCTAAAATGTATTTTCTAAACCTCTATCCTTACATTCTAACCATCTTTGTAATTTGTTTTATTATACATTACCCTGCACTTCTCCCTATCTAGCTAATCCCAAAAATTCTTGTTTTACTGCACTAAGGCCCCTTTCACATCAGCGGTAATCGCTGATCGCGGCAGTTGCGGTGAAAAAAACGCAACTGCCGCGATTACCGCATAACGGCCGCACTTGCGGTTCACTTGCGGCAAGCCCCATGCAATGTCTATGGGGCTTGTGGTAAGTGTGCTTCAGGTGCGGCAAGTGCGGTTTCGGCACTTGCGGCAGATGCGACTGCGAGAAAACCATGGCTGACTGTGTTTTTTTTTGCAGCCGCATCTGCCAAAACCGCAACTGTACCGCACTTGCCGCACCTGCCGCAAGCAACATAGACATTGCATGGGGCTTGCCGCAGGTGAACCGCAAGTCCGGCCGTTATGCAGTAATCACGGCAGTTGCGTTTTTTTCACCGCAACTGCCGCGATCATCGATTACCGCTGATGTGAAAGGGGCCTTATTGTGACGACTGTGATGTCATTTGGGTTTGGGATGAGCCTCAAACATGATGGTACAGGAAGCTGGGGCTGCACTCACTGCTCTCACAACCTGGAGCACCTAGAACAGGATGTGATCAGACGGCAGCGCTGCACTTTTGTACTAGTTTTCTGTATCGCTGCCCCTCTGAAGACATCCTGGATCCATGTTGTTAGACACTGTAGGAGATGTGAGGGCAGCGTTGACACTCTGCTCCTATCTACACTGCAGCTGTTGCTTCAGTAAAAGACGTCGTCAGCGGACAGAGATAAAAGCAGTAAGTTACCCCAGCACCAACCCACAGCTTCTAGAGCATCCCTCATACAAATCGTCACCAGGGGGAGGGAGCGCAGCCCCCGCTTCCTGTAATGTCACATTTAAGGCACCCCTTGAACAAAATGTGAAAGGAAGTGCAGTAATAAAAACATGTTTATAGATAAGCTTGATAGCGAGCATGGTAATTCAGTAAATTACAAAAGCGAGTAGGGTGTAATGATAGATAATGTATTTGATGTGGTGGACCCCCCTTTATTGGCCAGCAGGATTTCACACCCAAACTATTTATATGCACATACAGCTGTTTTAAAGAAAAGTCTGGCAATATCTTTTTACATGGCCAGTCCATGCCTCCATTTTTGAGAAATCAGCATTTGAATGTATATTTCAATGACTTTGTAGATCTGAAGCCCCTGCCACTCCGGCTCTATTTCCTGGCCAGCAATTTACAGGATTATGTGGGATTTACGGTATATAATAAGTAAAAAAGATATCTAAAAATCAGTTAAAACAAAGCACCTCATTCAGATGTCTGTTATCTTCATACTGTATATGTCCTATCTATATTTTCCACAGATAGAACTGAGGTGTCTGCCCTGTGGGGTGCACTTATATAGTGCTGGGCAGCCCACCTGATCTAATACTATGGGTGTCATCAATAGGCTGTAAATCAGACAATGCATCACACGTACCTATTTGACTGATGCCCTATACAAGCCTCATATGTGTACATGTTTAATACCAGGCAGACGCCAATCAAAAAAGCTTCAAAAAGTCAAAAAAGCTTACCAAAAACTTAATATCCATTGCACTCAGCAGGACACAGTAGGCCCAGTGATAAAGGCAACCAAGTGCATAATGCCAGTGCAGCAATCACTCTCAACCTGCCACGGCATGGGGAAAGTTATTGGTGGTATTTTACTTGCACACTGATGAGGTTTCCATAGGGCATCAGTCACACATGGAGGTATGGTGCAAACTTTCTGTGGGGCCCCTTGGGGTGTCAGTTCGGTGTGTTGGATATATATAGTGCTGGGCAAGCCGCCTGATCTAACAGTATGGGCGTGACGAATAGGCTGCAGACAGACACTTTGCATCATACCTTCATGTGTGACTGATGCCCTATGGAAACCTCATCAGTGTGTATATAAAATATCACCAATAACCTCCCCCATGTTGTGGCAGGTTGAGAGTGATTGCTGCACCGGCATTATGCACTTGGTTGCCTTTATCATTGGGCCTACTGTGTCCTGCTGAGTGCAATGGATAGTAGATTTTTGGTAAGATATTTTGACTTTTTGAAGCTTTTTTGATTGATACTCTGAATTTTTGTCCTTTTGTAGTGTTTTTTACTAGGCAGACACCCCCTCTATAAATTAGTAGGTTGTGAGTGGTTGTTTCATCAATATTTTGCACTTGTGCTGTCTCTTCCTTTATCATGGGAGTCTGCTGCATCCTGCATCTATTTATCAAGGGGGTGTCACTCACGAGGTCCTCAGGGACCATGTCTGCATAATTAAACTGTGAGCACCGCCCCCTTGGAAGGATGGTAACAATCAGAACTAAATAAAAATATCCACATCTCTAGAACTCGTGGTGGATTTAAAAACAAAAAAAGACAAAGTACCGCAATACTCAAAGAAGCTGCAGGAATAAAATAGCAAAAACTGGACAATTCTAAACAGATGAAGTTAAGCATTTTCACATAAGAGTAATTTTTTTTATGTCTATCACTCCCATAAGACATGTCACATAATAGACACAAAAAAAACAAAAAGAGAAACATTAACTTGTATACAAGTACATACTGGGGTCAAGATACTTATTGATCATCCTCTACATATCTGACGATCAAGCACAGCAATGCGCTGCAAGCAACACTTTGTAATTTTTGAAGAACATATCACAAGGGACCAATACTAATTATTCAGTCTGGATGCTTTGCAAATAATTTAATATTAAGCTTCCACCCATAATTACACTGGGAAAGGATAAATGTATTTATGATAGAGATGACTGACATCAGTAAATATGCTGATAGAGTGACTTTACACAGTCTATAGCATAACAATACACTGTTTAGAAATTGTAATAAATTTAATTTATACCAAAAGTCATAAATCACTTTACTTCTACAATAAACATAAATCAGTGTTTAGATAGAAGCAAAAGTCGCTTTGTATGTACAGTAAATTTACACGTTCAACTCCCGTGCACTATACAAAGTGCTGTCTAGACGCCATGTCACCCTATCTTGCCTACAATATGCTCTGTATTCCCCTGGTTCAAAAAAAAACTTATTAATAACACAGTTGCTTCCTTTGAAACATTGTAATTTTTTATCTTTTTGTTGTTGTTGCCTTGTTAAAGGTAGAAAAATAAATAAGAAATTGTGATTTTATACTTGGTTACAGAGAAGCAACGGAAAGCATTGGTAAGTTTAATATGGCTTTTCCCACTGCACATTTATAAAAGATCAATAGAGTGCATAGGGCCTGCCGATGGTTGCCTCATGATGCCGCCACACAGTGCTTATTAGGTGTTGTGTCCCATGAATGGGAACAACTTATAATGTATTTTTTTTTCTTATGCATTGAATTCTTTGTTGCTAGGCAAATTTCCTGCTTCAAGAAGTTTGTCCCTATGCCCCTCCTGTAGTCGATCATGTTAGCCTTCACCCCTCCCTTTGTCCCCAGTATTCAGTTTGCTGTAGCCATTTTTGGATGCACACGTGTACTGTTCCTGAAGGATTATTCTGTCTACCTGCTACACTGTACTATAACACATGTTTTCAGTGGATTTAATCTTCGTTTCTCATGGACTCTTATTTCAAGTCAGTGCTGGCTGAGTTGAACTATCTGAGGACGCTTTGCATGTGAGTACAACAGTCAATACAATTATCTAAGAAATTGATAATTAAGGTACTTAAAAACTTGCAGTGCATTGAAGAGTCAGAGTATTAGGGTTATTGTGATTATTAGTAGAAGGGAAGCATTCCTGGAAGGTTAAGGGTATGTGCACATCTGTCGGTTCTGCATCTTTGCAGACCGACCGGGAACCTGTGGAGACTGGCAGAAACTGAGTTTTCTGCACTCGCCAGTGTCCCTGGTTTTGTTAGCGATTTGCTAACGTTTTGCGATCGCTTTACTAGCGGTCGGACAGCGTGTTCCTGGCGTTTTCCCCGGAGTGTTCCTTAGCGATTTCCAGACTGGTATTTGCTGCACTTGTTCAGCTGGACCCGCTGGAAAAACGCTAAAAAGAAGTCGCTTGCTCTATCTTTGAGAACCGGTCGGAAACCGGTGAATAAACTGAAATCGTCAAGAAGAAAAACGTTGTAATGTAGACAGCGTTTTCTAAACTCCATTGACTAGCATGTTAATCCTACCGGTGGGTAGGATTAACATAAATTAACATAAAACTCAGCGGGAACCGCCGACGGAAAACGTGCAAAACAAGCCCACAAACCGACTGATGTGCACATACCCTTAGATTCCACAATGTGTTTTTTTATGCTACGTATTTTTACTGTACAAAAAAACAGCAAAGTTGATAGGATTTATAGAAAGCTTGTGCCCACAATGCAATTTTTTTTACAGCTCAGTGTACACTGACCTTCGGTGTGTTCTTGAAATCTGGAACATGTCATTTTTTCATACAAAAGTGTTGAGTTATGTGTGGAGATATTCCCCACCGAATTGCTTTAGACATCTAAAATCTACAGGTAGAAAATAAATATGCAATGGAAACGCACTAAGAAACATGTAATCTGCACATGACTGAATCAATCAGAGGTGTATCTAGATTTTCCAGCACCCGGGTCAAGAATTCAGCTTGCCCCGAAAGTAGTTTGAGTAGTTGTCATGTGGCCAATAATTCATCTAGGATTTGCCAATTTACAGTCATGTGCCAATGAGTGGCTCTTCCTAATTCTTGGTATTTAGAAGAAGCAGGAAGAAAAGCTATTTGTGACATGACCGTAAGTATGAAAAAGCATATCAGTGAAGTAGTCATGTGATGACTGCTAAAACTAGGAAGCAGAGCTGAATCCTGACAGTGAGTATTTAACATGCAGTTAGGATAGGCATGTTTCAGTGATTAATGTTATAATTAAAGAGCTAGGATGAACACTCTAGGTGACTGCAGGCTTGCGTGCACTGCACACTTTTAGGATTCTCCTGTGCCAGTGGCAAGAGTGGACGATCATGTGAGCCCAAGCACGTCATTTGTATAATTCTGACCACATTCCAGCTAAACATGTCGGGCCTCACTCAATTAATTTTGATTGAGCGAGAACATGCATGTCTAGTCGACACACAAGTACATGAATGAAGATTCTCAGCCCACCATATTCTAACATTTGTCATAATAAACCAAGTCCAACATCCAAAAACTATCTGCTCTTCCTCTTTTTGCTGCTGCTACTCTCAGGTGATATCTCCCCCAACCCTGGTCCACCCTCTAACTTCAAACCCTCTCCCACCACACATAGAAACCCCACTAACCTCATTACTATCACTTGCACACCTTCATCTTCCTCTTTTAATTGCGCTCTCTGGAATCCACGATCTGCATGCAACAAACTTCCCTTCATTCACAATTACTTCCTTTCCAACTCTCTTAACCTGCTGGCCCTCACAGAAACCTGGATCCAGGATTCAGACACTGCTTTCCCGGCTGCTATTTCTCACGGCGGCCTACACTTCTCTCACTCCCCTAGACCTGGGAACAGACGTGGCGGTGGAGTTGGCCTCCTCCTGTCCCCACAATGTACTTTCCAGGTCATTCCTCCAGCCCCATCACTCTCATTCCCTTCTTTTGAGGTCCACACCATTAGGCTATTCCATCCCCTCCACCTCAAAGTAGCAGTGGTATACCGCCCCCCAGGGTCACCCACCCTGTTCCTCGACCATTTTCCGCTTGGCTCCTGCATTTCATGTCCTCAGATTTACCAACCCTTATTCTGGGAGACTTTAACATTCCCATAAACAGCCCCATCTCCCCATCTGCATCCCAGCTCCTATCTCTAACTACCTCTCTTGGTCTATCACAGCTCTCAACCTCTGAGACGCACGAAAACGGTAACACCCTTGACCTTGTCTTTACCCGGCTCTGCTCATCCTCCCCCTTGGATAACTCGCCTCTACTCTCTGACCACAACATTCTCTCCTTCTCACTCACTAACCCTCGGCCAACACAGCCCAATCCTACCTATCACACATCCAGAAATCTACAGGCCATTAACCCTCAGGCACTCACAGACTCCCTCATCTCATCTCTGTCCCCAATCTCTTCAATCTCCTGTCCAGATCAGGCAGTAAATCACTACAATGACTCTCTCAGAAGCTCCCTGGACCAAGTAGCGCCCCTCACCCTCAGAACCTCCAAACAGAGAACAAAACAGCCCTGGCTCACACCACAAACTCGATTCCTCCAGCGATGCTCTAGGAGTGCTGAACGTCTATGGAGGAAAACTCGCTCACCAGGAGACTTTATCCATTATAAATTCATGCTAAAAACCTACAACTCTGCCCTTCACCTTGCCAAACAGACCTACTTCTCCACCCTGGTCTCCTCACTATCCAACAATCCAAAAAAACTCTTTGACACCTTTCACTCTCTCCTCAGTCCTAAAGTGCAGGCCCCCATCACTGACCTCTGTGCTGATGACTTGGCTTCCTACTTCATGGAGAAAATAGACAACATCCGCCAGGAAATCAGCTCTCAGCCTCCAAGCGCTGCCACCCCCATTCTTCCCCACATCTCCTCTGGTTCACTCTCCACATTCGACCCAGTCACAGAAGAAGTCTCCAGGCTCCTTTCTTCCTCTCGTCCCACCACATGCACTACTGACCCCATTCCCTCACACCTGCTCCAGTCCCTCTCTCCAGTCGTCACCACTCATCTAACCAAAATCTTCAATCTCTCCCTCTCTTCTGGCATCTTCCCCTCCTCCTTCAAACACTCGATCATTACTCCATTATTAAAGAAAACCACTCTCGACCCAACCTGCACAAATAACTACAGACCAGTCTCCAATCTCTCCTTCATCTCTAAACTCTTGGAGCGCCTGGTCTATTCCCGCCTCAGCCGTTACCTCTCCGCTCACTCTCTTCTAGATCCATTACAGTCTGGTTTCCGCCCCTTACACTCTACAGAAACCGCCCTCATCAAAGTGACCAATGACCTTCTGACAGCAAAACGTAATGGTAACCACTCTCTGCTTATTCTCCTTGATCTCTCTGCAGCTTTGACACTGTTGACCATCAGCTCCTACTCTCTATGCTGCATTCCATTGGCATAAAGGACATGGCTCTCTCCTGGCTCTCCTCCTATCTTTCTGACCGCTCTTTCAGTGTATCTTTTGCTGGCTCCACTTCTTCCCCTCACTATTGGGGTCCCTCAGGGTTCAGTCCTTGGCCCCCTCCTATTCTCTCTCTACACGGCCCCGATTGGACAGACCATCAGCAGATTTGGCTTTCAGTACCATCTTTATGCTGATGACACACAACTATACACTTCAGCCCCTGACCTTACCCCTGCGGTATTAAAGAACACCAATGACTGTCTAGCTGCAGTTTCCAATATCATGTCCACTCTCTATTTGAAACTAAACCATTCCAAAACTGAACTTCTTCTGCTCCCCCCATTCACTAACCTCCCTAAATCGGACATCTCTCTCTCAGTTTGCGGCACCACGATAACGCCTAGGCAGCAGGCTCGTTGTCTGGGTGTTATGTTTGACACCGATCTCTCCTTCTCCTCCCACACACAATGTCTCGTCCGCTCCTGTCGCTTACACCTGAAGAATATCTCTAGAGTCCGCCCCTTTCTCACCATGGAAACAACAAAAACCCTCACCGTGGCCCTAATCCATTCCCGCCTTGACTATTGCAATTCTCTATTAAGTGGCCTCCCCCTCACCAGACTTTCTCCTCTCCAGTCCATCCTTAATGCAGCAGCCAGGATCACCCACCTGGCCAATCGTTACTCAGATGCCTCTGCTCTCTGCCAGTCATTGCACTGGCTGCCCGTATACTACAGGATCAAATTCAAATTGCTTGTTCTCACCCACAAAGCTCTTCACAGTGCAGCACCCCCCTACCTCTCCTCCCTCATCTCTGTCTATCACCCCACCCGCTCTCTACGTTCCTCAAATGACCTTCGACTAACATCCGTACTAATCCGATCCTCCCACTCCCGACTCCAAGACTTTTCCAGAGCTGCATCAAAACTCTGGAATGCTTTACCACAAGAAATCAGGACTATCCACAACTTGCATGGCTTCAGGCGATCCCTAAAAACGCATCTTTTTAAGGCGGCCTATCATACTCCCTAATAGAAGTCCATTGTACTGTAGACAGTGAATGGGCTATCCCTCTGGACATTACTCCTCTACAAACTCCACCAAACCAAAAAGCTCTACACAGATTGTATAATGACCATCCATGTAAGCTTAGTCCTATGCCCCACTTCCTTAAGATGCCTGGACCATCAGTGCAATAAGCCCCTGTACCTTGTGCAACCCCTATCCCGTTTTAGATTGTAAGCTCTTTTGAGCAGGGTCACCTTCATTTCTTGCTTTATTTATTGTATTTTCTTTTTTACATTGATTCTATGCCTATTGTTTTGTATCCAATTATTGTACTATATTTGTTCTCTACTGTAATTAATTACTGTATTATATTTTCTGTACTCTAACCCCTACATTGTAAAGCGCTGCGGAATATGTTGGCGCTATATAAATAAAGCTTTATTATTATTATTATTATTATTATGAATGCAAATCGCATATTTGCGGTTTCGTGACCTCGCACTCTCACTGCTGGCCCCAGAGAATTCTGACAGCCAGCAGCGCATGAGATGTGAAAATTCAGAAGTCTGCAGTCACATAGACTGACTGCAGACTCATCACAAACTTGGACAACTACTTCAATGCTCCTTGCATAAAAACATAGTAAACCTAACTTGTCAAACGGTGCAACACTCTATTACCATAGCCATATATAATGTAATTTTACAAGTTATAGATTGTTACATGTGTGCAGGATCAGAACTAATAAAAGCACAAGAATATGTCACCAGAACCACTATCAGTAGAGAAACACAACATTACAACCCTCATTAGTACAGAAATACATCAACAGAACCACCAGCAGTAGAGAATACATCGCTAAAACCCACATCAGAACAGAAACACAGCATTACACCCCTTATAAGTACAGAGATACATCACCAAAACCACCATCAGTACATGGCACGTCAATTGTAATGTCAGGTCAGACCCTAGTGATCTAGTGATACATAGCTCCAAAGTGGTGGTACCGACCCCAACAGTTGTTTCGAGCGACCAAACACCACTTTGGACCTATGTATCACTAGGTAAGAGACACCGGAGCATTTGTTTTAGGTGTCAGGTGTCAGTGATCACTGTTTGATTTGGCTTTTTTGCTAAACCTTGGGAGTTTGCTATAGTTATTGATATACGGTAAATATATTTTGCATTACTGATACAGAGCCTACAAGTAGTCTTCAACCCCCTGCAGATTTAGCTGGTTGACACATGCGGAATTAACTTGGCATTGTGACATTTGGACTGTAGATCAGCCTGGAAGTGGGAAATGCACTGCAGCCAAAAAGATTTTTTTAATTTTTTTTTTTTTTTTTTTTTAAAGCGTTAAAAGTTAATTCAGAGGGTCATTTATTACTCAACCCCTCAAACCACCAGCATTCTGTTTGGTCCCCCTAAAGTATTAAGAAGTAGTTCAGGCACAAAGAACAATGAGCTTCACATGTGTGGATTAATTATCTCTTTTGCCAGCCTTTTCTGACTATTTAAGACCCTCCCCAAACTTGTGAACAGCACTCATACATGGTCAACATGGGAAAGACAAAGGAGCATTCCAAGGCCATCAGAGACAAGATCGTGGAGGGTCACAAGGCTGGCAAAGGGTACAAAACCTTTTCCAAGGAGTTGGGCCTACCTGTCTCCACTGTTGGGAGCATCATCCGGAAGTGGATAGCTTATGGAACTACTGTTAGCCTTCCACGGCCTGGACAGCCTTTGAAAGTTTCCTCCCGTGCCGAGGCCAGGCTTGTTCGAAGAGTCAAGGCTAACCCAAGGACAACAAGGAAGGAGCTCCGGGAAGATCTCATGGAAGTGGGGACATTGGTTTCAGTCAATACCATAAGTAACGTAATCCACCGCAATGGTCTCCGTTCCAGACGAGCCCGTAAGGTACCTTTACTTTTAAAGCGTCATGTCAAGGCTCGTCTACAGTTTGCTCATGATCACTTGGAGGACTCTGAGACAGACTGGTTCAAGATTCTATGGTCTGATGAGACCAAGATTGAGATCTTTGGTGCCAACTACACACGTGACGTTTGGAGACTGGATGGCACTGCATACGACCCCAAGAATACCATCCCTGCAGTCAAGCATGGTGGCAGCATCATGCTGTGGGGCTGTTTCTCAGACAAGGGGCCTGGCCATCTGGTCCGCATCCATGGGAAGATGGATAGCACGGCCTACCTGGAGATTTTGGCCAAGAACCTCCGCTCCTCCATCAAGGATCTTAAGATGGGTCGTAATTTCATCTTCCAACAAGACAACGACCCAATGCACACAGCCAAGAAAACCAAGGCCTGGTTCAAGAGGGAAAAAATCAAGGTGATGGAGTGGCCTAGTCAGTCTCCTGACCTTAACCCAATTGAAAACTTGAGGAAGGAGCTCAAGATTAAAGTCCACATGAGACACCCAAAGAAGCTAGATAACTTGGAGAAGATCTGCATGGAGGAGTGGGCCAAGATAACTCCAGAGACCTGTGCCGGCCTGATCAGGTCTTATAAAAGACGATTATTAGCTGTAATTGCAAACAAGGGTTATTCCACAAAATATTAAACCTAGGGGTTGAATAATAATTGACCCACACTTTTATGTTTAAAATTGATAAAAATTCAACTGAGCAACATAACTTTTTGGTTTGTAAGATTTATGCTTCTGTTAATAAATCCTACTCTCGTTTGCAGTTTGAAGGCTCTAACTTATTTGCATCTTATCAAACCACCTAAATCTGCAGGGGGTTGAAGACTACTTGTAGGCACTATATATGTTTATGTAATTGTACAGAACTAGGACTATTATGTATATGTCTACATCAGCTTTTTCTGCTGGATTATTATATACTTAGGACGGAGTTCTTTATCCATAAGCAATTTTATCTCCAAGGGTGAATTTATGCTGTACACCCCATACTATCATCAATTATTGTACAAATTGTGTTGATGTTCGGTCCTAAGTGAGTGGTCACCCACCACCTGTGGGTTGTGGACCCAGGTTCCTCTGTTCCCTACCCTTATGTTTTTACCTATTAATAAACTGAATTTTTGTATAATACTGAGTTGTCGCGATTATCTCTAGTTTTGATATATGTTGCCTGATGGTGCGATTCTCTCCATAGTGATATGCTCCCCATTTCTGGGGTAATAAATAAGCATTTTTGATGAAGCTTACTAACTTCTTCATTGAGAGTAGAATTGATCTATGGGAGCCAGCGCGGTTCAATTTCCCTGAGCCGGCTGTCAGCTAGACAGCCGGCTTAGAGAATGGCCGACTCCCAGTTCAGTGGGGCAGCAAAATGAAGCTACTGGATAAAGACATTGTACCACCACAATGTATCATCACAACAAGCAGCCCGATGGCGCCTCCCTGCCAGCTGCGCCGGGGTACCTATCGCGGTAGATATACCTCCAGAATCAATAAAGATGGTCAAAGCCAAGTACCAAGAAGTATCAAAAACAAAGCAGCTTATCTTAAAATATAACATACCAACAAAAAAGACAAAAGTCCCAGTAAAAAAAAACAATAAAATTGCATGTAAAACTGTGAAAAACGCAAAAAAATTTATTTCAATAACAGATGCAGAATTGCTGCAGAATTCTGCAACATTAAAAACTCACCCCATGCTCATTGTGGAAACATAGCCAAATGCAGCATCTGATGGAGGTGAAGTTGGAGGTTTTAGATTTCTTAGGTTTTCAAGAACGTCTACTGGTGCCATATTATGGCTCTATACAATTTGGAGCTTGTACAGATGAAGAATTCAATTTTCTGAATGAGCCCTTAGGATTACCGTATTTTTCGCATTATACAGTTGTGGCCAAAAGTATTGACACCCCTGCAATTCTGTCTGATAATCCTCAGTTTCTTCCTGAAAATGATTGCAATCTCAAATTCTTTGGTATTATTATCTTCATTTAATTTGTCTTCAATCAAAAAACACAAAAGAGAATGAAGCAAAAAGCAAAACATTGATCATTTCACACAAAACTTCAAAAATGGGCCAGACAAAAGTATTGGCACCCTCAGCCTAATACTTGGTTGCACAACCTTTAGCCAAAATAACTGCGATCAACCGCTTCCGGTAATCATCAATGAGTTTCTTACAATGCTCTGCTGGAATTTTAGACCATTCTTCTTTGGCAAACTGCTCCAGGTCCCTGATATTTGAAGGGTGCCTTCTCCAAACTGCCATTTTTAGATCTCTCCACAGGTGATCTATGGGATTCAGGTCTGGACTCATTGCTGGCCACCTTAGAAGTCTCCAGTGTTTTCTCTCAAACCACAAAAACACACATACAGACATACACACATGCACCCAAACACCCATACACATATATACACACACAGAGACACACAAAAACACACACATACAAATACACATATCTACACACATACACATAAATGTACACATATATGCACATACATATATACACATACAGACATACTCATACAAATACATACATACAGATATAACCATGCACACATATATATATATATATATATATATATATATATACAGTACAGACCAAATGTTTGGACACACCTTCTCATTCAAAGAGTTTTCTGTATTTTCATGACTATGAAAATTTTACATTTACACTGAAGGCATCAAGGCTATGAATTAACACATGTGGAACATGCTTAACAAAAAAATGTGAATCAACTGAAAATGTGTCTTCTATTCTAGGTTCTTCAAAGTAGCCACCTTTTGCTTTGATTACTGCTTTGCACACTCTTGGCATTCTCTTGATGAGCTTCAAGAGGTAGTCACCGGAAATGGTCTTCACTTCACAGGTGGGCCCTGTCAGATTTAATAAGTGGGATTTCTTGAATAATAAATGGGGTTGGGACCATCAGTTGTGTTGTGCAGAAGTCTGGTGGATACACAGCTGATAGTCCTACTGAATAGACTGTTAGAATTTGTATTATGGCAAGAAAAAAGCAGCTAAGTAAAGAAAAACGAGTGGCCATCATTACTTTAAGAAATGAAGGTCAGTCAGTCTGAAAAATTGGGAAAACTTTGAAAGTGTCCCCAAGTGCAGTTGCAAAAACCATCAAGTGCTACAAAGAAACTGGCTCATATGAAGACCGCCCCAGGAAAGGAAGACCAAGAGTCACCTCTGCTGTGGAGGATAAGTTCATCCGAGTCACCAGCTTCAGAAATCGCAGGTTAACAGCAGCTCAGATTAGAGACCAGGTCAATGCCACACAGAGTTCTAGCAGCAGACACATCTCTACAACAACTGTTAAGAGGAGACTTTGTGCAGCAGGCCTTCATGATAAAATAGCTGCTAGGAAACCACTGCTAAGGACAGGCAACAAGCACAAGAGACTTGTTTGAGCTAAAGAACACAAGGAATGGATATTAGACCAGTGGAAATCTGTGTTTTGGTTTGATGAGTCCAAATTTAAGATCTTTGGTTCCAACCACCGTGTGTTTGTGCGACGCAGAAAAGGTGAATGGAAGGACTCTACATGCCTGGTTCCCACCGTGAAACATGGAGGAGGAGGTGTGATGGTGTTAAGGTGTTTTGCTGGTGACACTGTTGGGGATTTATTCAAAATTGAAGGCATACTGAACCAACATGGCTACCACAGCATTTTGCAGCGGCATGCTATTGCATCCGGATTGCGTTTAGTTGGAACATCATTTATTTTTCATCAGGACAATGACCCCAAACACACCTCCAGGCTGTGTAAGGGCTATTTGACCGAGAGGGAGAGTGATGGGATGCTACGATGGTTTGGGGTGAACTGGACCGCAGAGTGAAGGCAAAAGGGCCAACAAGTGCTAAGCTTCTCTGGGAACTCCTTCAAGACTGTTGGAAGACCATTTCCATTGACTACTTCTGAAAGCTCATCAAGAGAATGCCAAGAGTGTGCAAAGCAGTAATCAAAGCAAAATGTGGCTACTTTGAAGAACCTAGAATATAAGACATATTTTCAGTTGTTTCACACTTTTTAGTTAAGTAAATAATTCCACATGTGTTAATTCATAGTTTTGATGCCTTCAGTGTGAATCTACAGTTTTCATAGTCATGAAAATAAAGAAAACTCTTAGAATGAAAAGGTGTGTCCAAACGTTTGGTCTGTACTGTATATATATATATATATATATATGCGCACACAAAGACACACATATACACACACAGTAGCTAACAACTAAATTTTTGGCCATCTTGGAAAACTCTGTATGACAGACCTTTCATGCCCTCTGCCTGTGTTTTTTCACACTTGCACTTTTAACCTTATTGTAATAAATACATTGAAGAACTGTGCCCAAGGGTGAGGAATTAAATGATAAAAAAAGATAAATTAGCGTGAAGACCCCATGACCCTCCCCACCCACAGTGCAGTAAAAGTAAATAGCTGTGTGGAGTACAAGTTGCTGTTTGGCTGCAAAGTTCTGTTAATAGCCAGAGGCCCAGGATGATACACAAGGGCACCATGCAAATACAGGATTCCATAATTAGCTACAAAGTCTCCAGATTATATATATTCTCGATGCAGATTCTTGCCATGAATAGTCTTGCATTCTGTGTGCTTGACTTTAACAACAGCCTCAGGCAGTGTTAACCTGAACTGATGTGTAGGAGAGTAGAAGCACCAAGCTGGGCTCACTATCCCTGTATTATATGAAAAGGACTTTTGAGTGATTTCAGCCAATAGGCTTGGACTATAAAAACATAACAAAAAAAACATTTTTCAGCAACTACGTGCACGCGCGATCGCTAACAATATCGCTCACATCGCTGGTGAGCTGTCACACAGGCAGACTCACCAGCGATGTTGGCCAGCGAGATCTCTGGTAACTATGGTACACATCGGGTTACTAGGCGCCGCGCGGCGCTTAGTAACCCGACGTTTACCATAGATACCATCTCCCAGCATAGGCTCTGCTGCTGGGAGATCGTTCATCGTGGTGTCACACACCACGATGAAGCAGATTGATCAAGCAATTATCGCTTGATTTGAGCTCCGGATCACAAATCTGCAATCAAACAATCAAGCGATTTTACATTGTAAAATCGCTTGATTACACGCAGCGACGCACATACGATATCGCTTAAGCGATCAAAAAAGCAGATCGCTTAAGCAATATCGCTCATAAGATTGATGCGTGTGACGTGGCCTTTATCTCAGTCATTGTTTACAGGCCGCAGTGGATATTTCGTAACTACAGAAAATATGACTGCTGCAGCCAATCAATTGACTCAATAGTGAATCCTTGGTGGCACGTGATGATAAGCTCAGTGATTGTCTGGAGTGGTCATGTGACGTGCTGATAAGCTCAGTGATCGTCTGCAGTGGTCATGTGACGTGCTGATAAGCTCAGTAATCGTCTGCAGTGGTCATGTGACGTGATGATAAGCTCAGTGATTGTCTGGAGTGGTCATGTGACGTGCTGATAAGCTCAGTAATCGTCTGCAGTGGTCATGTGACGTGCTGATAAGCTCAGTGATTGTCTGCAGTGGTCATGTGCACTGTAGTCTTGACAAAACCACTGCAACCTACAATCATCGAAAGCAGTAGAGCGCTTTCACTGTAGCATGGGAAGGCAACTTACACAAATTTCATTATTGTTAGCTAAGCCAAGCCTATGGGCTAAAGAAATGTAGAATAAAAAAAGGAAGAAACATAAGGAAGGCATATAAATAATGGTTAAAGGTAGAGATGGATGAACTCACAAATGTTTGGGGTCACCTGAGATCACTGACAGCAGCAAGGAGCCCTCAGTGACTCAGTGATGTCACCACTCCCCTGTGGATGTCAGTGTGATCCCAGAGACTGTAGAGAAAGGATGTTCGCTTCGTTGCTGCAGCCTCTGGATGT
Source organism: Allobates femoralis (assembly GCA_033576535.1). Classification (NCBI taxonomy): domain Eukaryota; kingdom Metazoa; phylum Chordata; class Amphibia; order Anura; family Aromobatidae; genus Allobates; species Allobates femoralis. The sequence continues at coordinate 106,594,135 of JARQOC010000001.1, forward strand.
AGAAGAACCAGGATCGTTGAGGGACGTAATTTCTTGTACTGCTTCAGAGCTGGGATTTTGGGGGTTAACAAAGTGGTGAAAAAGGGTTTGTGTGTTTTTAATTTGAACTAAAGGATTTTACTGTGTCCATGCTTTTTTAATCTATTTTCTTCTAGGATTGGTAATGTGCGTGTGTTATAGATGCCTGACATTACCAATCTGGGCTTAACGACAGCTTTCAATACTCAGCTGTCATTAATCCCTTCTATCACCCCGATGCCACCGCACCAGGACATCGAGAAGAGCCGAGTAAAGCACTAGGAATTGGTGCTCCAATTTGTGGGCTGGCTGCGGGCTGCTATTTTGTAGCATGGGTGGCCCAATAACTATGGGCCTCACCATGCTGAGAATATCAGCCCCAAGCTGCTTGGTTTTACCTTGCCTGGCAATCAAAAATAGGGCAAAGGCCACACATTATTTAAAAATTAGTTAAATAAAAAAAAAATAATGGTCTCCCCTGTAGTCTTGATTTGCATCCAAGGCTAAACTAGGCAGCTGGGGGTGGCAGCCTGTAGCTGGCTGTTTTATCTGTGCTGAGAATCGAAAATACAGCAAAGCCCTATACAAAGTTTTTAATTATATATTTATTTTTACACCCCTATGATTGTAGGAACAATGGGTGGTAGCACATCAGCCAAACACAGGCGCTATCACAGAGAGTATGCATCTGTGATTGGCTATTGGAGCCAGTGCAGTGAATATAGATGGAGTTAATGAGCGGGATCTGGAAGTGGTGTGTCTGCAGCCGCCAGAGACTCGGTAAGTATAATGCTCCTGTTTAATCATCATTTTGTTTATTTTTAAAGCCCTCCTAGCTGAACCTGAACCCAAACAGTAACAGACTACTCAGGGAATTCCGTGTTTGGGGTCCGTGCCAGAACACTAGGTGTTTGGTACAGACCCCAAACTTTATAGTTTGGTTTCGCCCATCACTAGGTGACGAGATACCTATAATAGGATATTATATTGCAAAGTAATCGGATTAGTGGTCTGACCTTTCTCTATTCACACCATCCTAACTCTTCCTCAGAATCTGATCCCTTCTATCATCCATTCCCAAACCCTGCATGCACTTAATACCATTTTGAATCTGTACTTTTATAGATACTTGCTGATTAATGGTCCATGCAACTTTATTTGAACACCCCTATTTATTATAATGATGGCTGGATCATACATAACATGTGCTTTTTACCTTTTGTGCCCTCCTCGTTTCCTTTTAGATAGTAGTCTCGACGATCTGGGCCCTCACTCCTCTGGTTTTAATTGCTGTGTAATGTTTTTTATTGTTTGTACATGTCTGTAAAGTGCTGCAAAATAAATTGGTGTTATAGAAATCGATGTTATAGAAATAAAACTATAATTATTATTTTAGTTATCGTTGGGTGCATACAGAATGTTTGTTTGCCCATCTAAAGAAAGAGGCCAGTAAACGACTGTCAATCAGCCTATAGAAAGAGGCCATCACTATTTGTTTATTACAATAAATTACATCATTAGTCATTAGTTAGTTAGAATTTTTAAAAGCCAAGATTATCCTTATTGTTACCTTGACTGTAGAGATAATTAAGAAGTTCAAAACTAAGCAGTCTTATAGGGCCAGGGCAACATGGCAATTTTGGCTGTGACAGGCATTGCGTGATTGAAGTTTGCTCTTATATCAAGACACAAAAGAAGTGAATGGGTTAGTGCCATAACGTAACGATAATGGTACCTTTACACGCCGCTACAACATGGTGGAAACAACCGGGTGCTTCACGTGCACGAGCAGGTAACAACGGTTACAAACGGTACCCGCATCGCCTTTACACGCCGCTATAAGGTGCACTACAGAAGGTTGAATCTATCTCTAGATGCACCGCCGGGTGCCTAAAGTTACCTTTTGTAGAGCACCTTACCTCATTTACACGCCGTAACAGAAGGGAATATGGGAGGACCTGGTGCAGCAGGGACAACACATAGGCGTGCCACAATTGTGGATTACGAGAATATCGTACGCTGATAGGACAAAGCAATAGCATCATGATTGGGCAGCCAGCGCAGGAGGCTGACTAATACATGACGCTAGAGCAATTGTGTAGTGTGACTGGTCAGCTCCTTAAATATGCCGCCCTATGCAGCGACTACCAATCGCAATGCAGGAGCTTCCTCCAATGATCGCTGAAGGGGGGTGGTTTCCCGGAGCCTGTGTCACGCCCCAGGTAGATAGCAAGGTGTCGAACAACCCTCCTGTTCCTTATTTACACGCCGATACAGGCCGCTACCATCGCGTTGAAATCAACCTGTTTTAGAGCACTGCTCTGAAACAGGTGCCGCAAGTGACGGGTGGAAACAACTGTCTTTACCCGCCGCTACCTCGGGTTGATTTGGCGGTGCAAGATACATTTCTCTCATCTACCCGGTTGTTTTCACCATGTTGTAGCGGCGTGTAAAGGTACCATGAAATATGACCATCTATTAGAAGCATTCCTTATTGTTTGGAAAGGTAGCAAGAGCTAGCAGTCTACATCTGTTGCCTGTTCAGCTATGACCCCCTGATGTGAACAGGTAATTGAACTGATTCATCTGCTGGAAAGTCCAAAATCAGAGTATATAGGAGGCTGATCAACACTTTTAGCTCCTGTGTAGATAAGGCTCCTGACTTCAAAAATGACACAGTAGACATAAAGGCATCAGTTTTCAAGCTATTAATATTTGGGCTTTTGTGACAGGGGTAGAGCCGGCAGTTAGAGGAGACACATTTTCGACATCGTGATGCTGAAGGGAACCAAAGGCATGTTCTTACATGGTTGTGCGCTATGTGCATCAGACCCAAATTATTATCAATCAGATAGGAAACATGACATATACAACTATATCTATCTATGGAATGCTAAAATCATGATAAGAAATATGTCATTAATATCATCCACCTATGACCTTCAGGTGTGGCAGTTATCCTGAATATTGGGGATCCCATAAATTCTGCAACCTGAGCCGCATCCCAATGACCAGTCCCCATCAGAGGCCACAGAGGGTGGTATGAGGGGCTGACTGACATCTAGTACATATAGATTCAGAATTGTCATCCTTTTTCAGTCTGGAAAACACAGTTCACTGTAGGATTGTTCCATATTTCCTAACAGAAGTGCTTGCTTCCAAATAAGAATTGTTGAATCCCTGCAACCACAGGTCATATACATTTCCTTGTTTGGGAACTTTTACTTTATGTAACTACCGTATATATATTGTATTGTTTTATCCTCCTTGTAATATCACTCCTGAGGAGTGGACAACCCATTTAATCTACCAAAATTATATATTTTTATATTATGGGATAACTTATGGTAAAGAAGGAGGGAAGTCAAAATGAAAACCTCCCTTTACCCTTTGGATTATGTTCTTTGATTTTTTTATGTTGGTGTTTCTTTTTACCATAGTCACTCTGATTATATCTGTTCTAATTACAATGCCCACAGTAGCATATGTTCTGATTACGGAAAACACATAGGTAACAGTTGGGCTTCACTCTAGCACATCTCTAGTGAATTGCCAATATGTCATTTAAGCAAATCTATGTGCTGTCTCTTTAAACAGGCAATAGGCATAGTTGTTTTACTGTTCTGTACCGGAATTTAATAAAGATTGTAGATTTGTTTCAGTTTCCTGTAAATAATGGAGATACTTTTTCCCTTCAAACACTTTTTCTGTGCCTCCTCTTAGGCTGGTTTCACACTACGATTGTAGCATTTCCGATGCTGTCCGATAAAAATTGGACAGCATCGGACCGATTTTAGCCACCATGCAGCAGCCCTATGGCCATCGGACCGAATCGGATGTGCACTAAATGCCATCTGATTTGGTCCGATCCAATTCTGCTCCGATTTTTGCACTGAAAATAAAATCAGACAAACTCGGATCGGACCAAATCAGATGCTATTTAGTGCACATCCGATTTGGTCCGATCAATTTAACATGGGACCCTATGGAGCAGGGTCCGAGGAAACATCTGATGTGTCCTTGGACCCGATTTTACTGTACTGAGCATGCTCAGTACAGTAAAACTGCTCCTAACTGGGACAGCAGGGGTTAAAAAAACAAAAATGTATATGCTCACCTGTCCCCGAGGCCCCCGCTGTCTCCCGCAGGCTCCCGGTGTCCTCGCGGTGTCTGCAGAGGTCTTCTTCTTCTGTACAGTACCTGCCGTGATGTCACAGTCACGGGACCGCAGGTTACACCATGTTAACCTGCGGTCACGTGATTGTGACATCACGGCAGATCCTGTACAAAGGAAGACCTCTGGAGACACCGGGAGATGGCGGGGGCCTCAGGGATAGGTGAGCATATACATTTTTTTTTTTTTAGCCTGGAGGCAGTGATTTTATGCCGGAATCGGATGCCTATTTGGCATCCGATTCCAGGCATCAGAAGGGAGCCAATGCTGTCCGATTTCATCGGACAGTATCGGCTCCCTCAAAAATCGTAATGTGAAGGTAGCCTTAGACGCTTGTATTAAATGCCTTAAGTTTCTTGTTTTTAGTGGCTGTTGTTGACATTGCTTTTTTCAGATGTATGTTTTCCTGTACAGAAGATTTCAGAAAAATATACACATACAAACAGCATGCTGCATTTGAAATAAATTATATAAATGCTAAAAAGGCACAAAGGCATCGTAATAACAAAATAAAAAGCTACAATATTTTTATTCCATACAATTCTTCACTGGCTGGAAGCTAAGGCTGGTTTCACACAGATGTTTTTTGGAATACGGGGGAGATGCGAGATTCCCCCGCAATGATGCAACTGCGTGCACCCGAACCACTGATCCATCTCACAAATAAAGCAATTGGTTTGCGGCACCTCACCCGGATAAATCGGGTCCCATCCCACCGCTATAGCGGTGGACATCACTTCCACTGAGCCGTTTTGGAAAGTAATACATATATGTAGATGAAGACAGCGTTCCACACAGCCGGTTGAATAGCAAGTGATCCTTTATTCCACCATCCTAAGTGCAATGTTTCGATCTTAACATATAAGATTGAAAAAGATCTTGTATGTTAAGATCAAAACGTTGCAGTTAGGATGGTGGAATGAAGGATCACTTGCTATTCAACCGGCTATGTGGAACGCTGTCTTCATCTACATGTATGATACGTCTCACGAATCAGTGATAATACCGGTGCAGGAGCATCCCGTAGCATTCAGTTGCGTACCTTTTTCCGCGGGATCCGGTGGAAATGTCTAAATGTCATTTAGAACTGTTTTGGGCATGCACATTTCAAAATCCTGGATCTGGCAGCCGGATCCAGAATCCGCTGGATCCGGGGTACATAGAGCCCCATTTTAATTTAATAGTGCCCGGATCCGGGTGTTGACGGTTCTATACACAGACAACAAAATCGCAAAAGCTTACGATTTTGGTCTCAGTGAAAAAATTTAATCAGCCGGATCAGGGGAAAACGGGAAGAACTGGATGCACCGGTAAGTGCCTCCAGCCCCATAGAAAGTCAATGGGACCGAAAACCTGGTTAAGCTGGATTCACACAGATTCCAAAAAATGACTGTGTGAAACCAGCTTAAGATCTGAACATAGTGTTTTTTGCTGTAAAAAAACCCCCAAAAAATAAACATGAAAGCTACCAAATAAAATAGGCATTCTCCTAAAGATGCTGTGTGTGACACCTTACAGCAATTTTCCCAATGATGAAGCATCTCTGTTCAACTGAAGTGGCCAGGATATTTCTAATCTTCATAGGGCTGCACATCCCTTGCTGACTATATATGTATATCTGGCCCTGTGTGTGCACAAGAAATAGCACAAATACAGCCCACAAATACAGCCAATGAATTGACTTGTGTTCTTCATTTTTAGCAGTGTTTGTTACTTTCACTAGAAGCCTCATTCTGTGCTCTTTATGTGCTCTGCTTAATGGCCTCTTCAGCACAACCATCACCTCCATAGACTTCTATAAGCAGCAGGTGTAACCTGATTCCTCACTGAAGAGACAGACTTGTGCTATTGTTAAAAGCGTAATGACTCAGTGCAGGAAGACATGAAATGACTAATAAATATTAAAAATAGCATTTTCTCTAATAAAATATCTGAAAATGTTTCTTATATACATTAATATTTCTGGTTTATGAAAGATAAATAAATGTGTATTTAATATTTACATTTCTCATTGTCAGCAGTGAGTTCACACCAGCTTTTGGGGTATGTTCACGCTGCAGTTTTTATCCCTTAATTTGTCTAAAATCCAATCACAATCCTTCTTGACCACACAAGAAAAAATCAGCTATGGAAAAAAAAATCACATTATTTTCAAGGATTTAACTTGGATCAATCAAGAATTAGCCTCAATGAATGAGAATAGGGTTAATCGGCTGCAGATCTGCGGCACTCAGCTCATCGACAGTAGAAGTCTCAGTGTCGGCCTCGTATGGATTCCATGTCTGTGTATGAATGAAAGTCTACTGTAAAGGCACAGACATGGTTATTATGTGGTTTTGTTAATGAGCGAACAAGCTTCCAGAAATGTGAGACCCAAATATTAAAATGCACAGTAGAATCAAGCAATTTGATTTCTAATTTTACTGAGATGAAAAACACATTGTAGCTGGCATGAATTAAACGTGATTAAACCAATGTGGGACTTGGTCAATAAAAAAATACATGTGAACAAATATCCACATATTATATTAGGAATCAACATTTTTGTTACTTTTACTGTAGGACATGGGAAATGTTAGACCATGCGCACACACTGCGTTTTAAAGCGTTTTTTTGTGCAGATTTGTCACAAATCTGCATGTATACCCTTATGCCAACAAAGTCAATGAGAATTCTGAAGTGTTGCTTATTTTTATTTTATACTAGCTGTAGTACCCGGCTACGCCCGGGTTAATAAATAACTGATGTTAGCTATAACAAAATAGAATTTGAATATGTCATATTAATGACCTGTAAGAAAATAGAAGCTGAGCTGTGATTGGTTGCTATAGGCAGCCTAATAAATCTCCAGCCAACAGTAAACCCTCCCCTGGCCGGGCAGTATATGTTACCTCACACATACACAGAATAGACAGCTCATGTGACTGACATCTGCCTTAATTCCCTATATGGCACATGAGTTGCACATTGGCTGTTTTTAATCAGATGTTTATGTTTGGAAATTAAACATAGCACACGTATGAGGCGAGTTGTGTGAGGTGATTTGTGCACATCTGTGTCTGTCTGTGTGTCCCTGGGGTGTGTGTGTGTGTGTCCCTGTGGGGTGAGTGCATGTGTCCCTATAGGGTGTGTATGTGTGTGTGTCCCTGGGGGGGGGGTTGTGTGGTGTGTGTGTGTACCTGTGTTGTGTGTGTCTCTTTGTGGTGTGTGTCCCTGTGGGGTGAGTGCATGTGTCCCTATAGGGTGTGTATGTGTGTGTGTCCCTGTGGGGGGGTCTGTGTGGTGTTTCTGTTGTGTGTGTCTCTTTGTGGTGTGTGTGTGTGTCCCTGTGGGGTGAGTGCATGTGTCCCTATAGGGTGTGTATGTGTGTGTGTCCCTGTGGGGGGGGGGGGTCTGTGTGGGGTGTGTGTGTCTCTGTGTTGTGTGTTTCTCTGTGTGGTGTGTGTGTCCCTGTGGGGTGAGTGCATGTGTCCCTATAGGGTGTGTATGTGTGTGTGTGTCTGTGGGGGGGGTCTGTGTGGTGTGTGTGTGTCTATTTGTGGTGTGTGTGTCCCTGTGGGGTGAGTACATGTGTCCCTATAGGGTGGCTATGTGTGTGTCCCTGTGGGGGGGTTTGTGTGGTGTGTGTCTGTGTTGTTTGTGTGTCCCTGTGGGGTGAGTGCATGTGTCGCTATAGGGTGTGTCCCCGTGGGGGTGGGGGTGTCTCTGTGTTGTGTGTGTCTCTTTGTGGTGTGTGTGTTTGTTCGGGTGCGTGGTGAGTATCCAATATTGGGGCTGCACCTTAGCAACTATACACCTGCTGTTACTCTTTGTGTGCATGTCCCCGTGCGTGGTGAATAGTTCATGTTGGGGCCCCACCTTAGTGACTATATGCTGATATGTGCTGTTTGTCTTTGGCGCTATCATTAAGCCCCTCTCATTCACAACTGTCAACTGGTAACTGTCACTTTTTCCCCATTATGTAGATAGGGGCAAAATTGTTTGGTGAATTGGAATGCGCGGGGTTAAAATTTTGCCTCACAACATAGCCTATGACGCTCCTGGGGTCCAGTTGTGTGACTGTGCAAAATTTTGTGGCTATAGCTGACAGCTGTCGATTTTCCTCCAACACTTTTCCATTCACTTTTTCCCCATTATGTAGATAGGGGCAAAATTGTTTGGTGAACTGGAACGTGCAGGGTTAAAATTTCGCCTCACAACATAGCCTATGACGCTCTTGGGGTCCAGACGTGTGACTGTGCAAAATTTTGTGGCTGTAGTTGCAAACGGTCTAGATGCCAATCCCGGACATACATACATACATACATACACACACACACACACACACATTCAGCTTTATATATTAGACTAGCTGTAGAGCCCGGCGTTGCCCAGGCATAATGCCCATACATAGTCGTAATGCTCATATACGGTAATATTATCCATGTATGGTAATGTATGTATGTGTGTATGCATTATAACCCCTCCTACTCCAAGTAGCCCTGCTCCTTCATAGCTCCACCCCTACACATAGCACCACCCCTATGTATAGCCTCATCCCTTTATAGCTCCACCCTTCCACATAGTCCCAGGGGTGGAGCAATGTGGAGGAGGCGGGGCTATGCAACATACACACATACCTACATTCACTCAGCTTTATAGTTTAACATGCAACATTTCAATTATTGGTGTAGATTTTCCTGCAGTTTTCAGCCCTTCCAGCCATTGACTTCATTACGAAAAGCGCAAGGCACAAATCTGCATCCAAAAACATTTTTCTGCCAGGAGATGCACAGTTGGTGGAGAAATTTCTGCAATAAAATACTCACCGTGCACAGATGGTCTTAAAAAAGTTGTCCATCTTGGTCGATAAGTCACCTATAAATAAGATTATGAAAGTCTGTCTGCAGCTCTGATTCTCAGTGATCAGCTGTAATCTAGTGGGGAACTACCATATTACAGTATTTTGGCCACTCAGAGGTCAGGTTTTTTTATGTATGAGAAAAATGGAGTTTCATCAAAGTTTGGTCAGAATTTCATTAGTTTTTTCACTGATGAGAAAAAAGTTTCTTCATGTTCTGTCTCTCTATAGATGTTGGGATATCTATAGACAGCACACAAATGGCATCCAAGTGCTGTTGAAGACTTTCCTTGCTGAGTTACATCCAACACTCGGATTACTAACAGACATGTCTGCGATTTTGCACAGACCACTCAATCAACAAAAAAATGGACATGTGAACTCCTGCAGAGAAAATCGTAGGTGCGAGGGTTACTATCAAAAGATACGAGTGGTACTATCATAGATGTGCATGCTACTAATAGGAGCTATGAGTGCTACTATTATAAGGTACGAGTGCTACTATCATAGGTGTCCATGCTACTATTATGAGGTATGAGTGCTACTATTATAAGGTACGAGTGCTACTATCATAGGTGTGCGTGCTACTATTATGAGGTATGAGTGCTACTATTATAAGGTACGAGTGCTACTATCATAGGTGTGCATGCTACTATTATGAGGTATGAGTGCTACTATTATAAGGTACGAGTGCTACTATTAGGAGGTATGAGTGCTACTATTATAAGGCACGAGTGCTACTATCAACGGTACAAGTGCTACTATCATTGGTACGAGTGTTGCGATCATCAATACGAGTGCTACTTTCATAGGTACGAATGCTACTATCATAGGTATGAGTGCTATATTCATAGGTACAAGGGCTCCTATCATAGGTACGAATTCTACTATCATAGGCACGAGTGCTACTTTCATAGACACGAGTGCTACTCTCATTGGTACGAGTGCCACCATCATCAGTACGAGTGCTACTATCATAGGTACGAGTGCTACTCTCATCGGTACGAGTGTTACTATCAACAGTATGAGTGCTACTATCATAGGTACGAGTGCTACTCTCATCGGTACGAGTGTTACTATCATCAGTACGAGTGCTACTACCATTGCTACGAGTGCTACTATCATAGGTACGAGTGCTACTCTCGGTACGAGTGCCACCATCATCAGTATGAGTGCTACTATCATAGGTATGACTGCTACACTCATCGGTACGAGTGCCACCATCATCAGTACGAGTGCTACTATCATAGGTATGACTGCTACACTCATCGGTACGAGTGCTACTATCATCTGTACGAGTGCTTCTATCATAGGTACAAATTTTACTATAATCGGTACGAGTGTTATCATCATCAGTTCAAGTACTACTAGCATAGGTACGAGTTCTACTATCATCGTAATGAGTGCTACTATCATAGATACGAGTTCTAATATCATCGTTACGAGTGCTACTATCATAGGTACGAATTCTATTGTCATGAGTATAAGTGCTAGTATCATAGGTACGAGTGCTACTATCATGGGTATGAGTTCTACTATCATTAGTATGAGTGCTTCTATCATAGGTATGAGTGTTGCTATCATAGGCACAAGTGTTACTTTTATCGGTACAAGTGCTACTATCATTGCTACGAGTGCTACTATCATAGGTACGAATTCTATCATCATTGGTACGAGTGCCACCATCATCAGTACAAGTGCTACTATCATTGGTACGAGTGCTACTATCATAGATATGAGTGCTACTATCATCGGTACGAGTTCTACTATCATCGTAATGAGTGCTACTATCATAGGTACGAGTTCCAATATCATAAGTACGAGTGCTACTATCATAGGTATGAGTTCTACTATCATTGTTATGAGTGCTACTATCATAGGTACAAGTGTTACTATCATAGGCACAAGTGCTACTTTCACTGCTACGGGTCCTACTACGTACGAATTCTATCATCATTGGTAAGAGTGCCACCATCATCAGTACAAGTGATTCTATCATTGGTACGAGTGCTACTCTCATCGGTACGAGTGTTACTATCATCAGTACGAGTGCTACTATCATAGGTACAAATTTTACTATCATAGGTACGAGTGTAATCATCATCAGTACGAGTGCTACTGTCATAGGTACGAATTCTACTATCATCGTTATGAGTGCTATTATCATAGGTACAAATTCTATATCATCATTATGAGTACTACTATCATAGGTATAAGTTCTGCTATCATTGGTACAAGTGCTATTATCATAGGTATTAGTGCTACTATCATAGGTATGAGTGCTACTCTCATTGGTACGAGTGCTACTATCATAGGTACGAATTCTACCATCATTGCATGAGTGCCACCATCATCAGTACTAGTGCCACTATCATTGGTACAAGTGCTACTATAATAGTCACAAGTGCTACTTTCATTGGTACGAGTGCTACTAGCATAGGTATGAGTGCTACTCTCATCGGTACGAGTGCTACTACTGACATAGGTACGAGTACTGCTATCATAGGTACAAGTGCTACAATCAAAGGTACGAGTGCTAGTATCTTAGGTACGAATGATACTATCATAGATACAAGTGCTACAATCATAGGTACGAGTGCTACTATCATAGATACAAGTGGTACAATCATAGGTACGAGTGCTACTATCATAGATACAAGTGGTACAATTATAGGTACGAGTGCTACTATCATAGATACAAGTGCTACAATCATAGGTACGAGTGCTACTATCATAGGTACGAGTGCTAGACATGTAACACACAAATACCACTGGTATGGGAAAATCTGATGTCTGAATCAGGCCCAACTGTAAAATTGGGTGAAAACATAGCTGCAATTAAAGTTTTTACAAGTCTCATCTCAGTTTCATACTGTCCTTAATGATAAATCTGTAAAGTTAGGCAATGAATACAAATGGACAATTCATCACTATATGGTTAAATAGATGTGACATTCCCAATTTTGGAAAAGATATCTGACAACCATTGTGGGAAGCTTGATTACCACCCACTTGTCCCTAAGACAGTGTATTTCTTAAAAAAGGCTAGATTTTTAAAGGAATTGTCTAATTCTGTAAAGTGTCTTATGAATGACTCCAGGGTGCTGAGTAAAAAAAAAAAAAAAACTTATCTTCACTCTCAGCCGTGTCTCCTACTGGTTTTGTGATATAAGCAATGTCACTTGACCGCTGCAGCCAATCAGTGACTGATGATCGTCTGCAGACTGCACAGTTCTATCACAACGGATTGTGGCCCCTTATTACTAATGTCAGCAATCAGTAGAGAACGTTCCCACCATTAGCATGTTTATGTTCTTCTTCGGTATGGCCTCCCACCAAGCCAAACAACCGAATAATCTAAAAAAAACGTTAAGTGCCAGATAAAAATCCTTTGTGAAAAAAACTTAACTTTTATTTCAGCCTTAAAAACCCATTGAACAAACATGCAATGCAAGGTTTCAGCCGCCAAAGCTAAGTCTTACAGAGTACACCACCATCTATTGGAGCACCAGTTCACACTTGTCTTTGAGTGCTGTGCAGTTTTTTTCTCTTGTTATTTAACATATGGAATTGCAGGTTCCATGCTGCAATGTGCACCCTCATTAACCTACAGGTGATGGAGGGTCTAGATGGTGTCTGCCCACTGAAAAGTGGGGGGGTGGACAAGGAGGGCAGGGATGTCAGATAGGACTCATCGGACCCTGAAGTCACTTTGTCGCAGTCGATGAGCAAACAGACATTGGCCAATGTATGTACCAAGAACTTCAGAATTAAATAAAAAATTGGAGATTTTTGAGTTTTTTGAAAAAAACGTAAGTTTTTAAACTTTTTCCTCAAATATATATAGCTACCGTGTTTCCCCGAAAGTAAGGCCCCCCCGATTGTAAGGCCGCCTAGGGGTAAAGGGGGGGCCTGCTAATGTAAGGCCTCCCCCGATTATAAGGCCTTACAACCGGGGGGCCAATGTAAGGCCCCTAGCGGAGGGGGGGGGGGGGGAGCGGGAGCGGGTCGCACGTCACGTGCGCCCGCTCATTACATATGCACTGCATCCCCCTGTCAATCAGCGACAGGGGGAGCAGTGCATTATACTGTATATATGGGCCCCCTCCTGCTGGCACACTACCCCCCTGTTCTGAGGCCCCGAACGCTGCTGCTGCTGCAGACATCTTACCCTCCAGGGTCTTCTTGCAGCAGCCAGCGCGTCCGTCCTCTGTCCTCGGCTGTCTCCCGGATCATGTGACCCGTCGCAGCGCATGACGTCATCGCGACTGCGACCGGCCGGTCACATGATCCGGGAGACAGCCGAGGACAGAGGACGGACGCGCTGGCTGCTGCAAGAAGACCCTGGAGGGTAAGATGTCTGCAGCAGCAGCAGCAGCAGCGGTGGGGGCCTCAGAACAGGGGGGTAGTGTGCCAGCAGGAGGGGGCCCATATATACAGTATGCACTGCTCCCCCTGTCGCTGATTGACAGGGGGATGCAGTGCATATGTAATGAGCGGGCGCACGTGACGTGCGACCCGCTCCCGCAGTGTCCCAGCAGGAGGGGGCCTGTAGGCCACACTGCTGGGGCACCCAATGTAAGACCCCCCCCGAAAGTAAGACCGGGGGCCACTTTTGGCCCCCAAAAAAATGTAAGACAGGGTCTTACTTTCGGGGAAACACGGTAGTAGCTTATGTACATCATTGGTAGTAGCTGTGTGCTGCAAGGATCTTTTTCATATTATATGACCCTGCAGCTTTGCTAGCACCAGTTCACACTTGTCTTTGAGTGCTGTGCAGTTTTTTTCTCTTGTTATTTAATATATGGAATTGCAGGTTCCATGCTGCAATGTGCACCCTCATTAACCTACAGGTGATGGAGGGTCTAGATCAGGGGTCTCAAACTCGCGGCCCGAGGGCCGCATGCGGCCCCTGGGGCTTCACTATGCGGCCCGCGGCACCTTGGACAACTTAATGATGCATCACCCCAGTGCAGGGGGCCGCTGAAGTCCCCGCTGTGTGATAACTTCTGTCCGCAGGACTAACAAGCTCTGCCACTCATCAAGATCAATGCAAGCTGCCAGCTAATGAGAGGCCCGCAGCTGACAGCAGAATATGACGTCACCTGCGGGCCTCTGGCTGGCAGATTGCATTGATCTTGATGAGCAATAGAGCTTGTCTGAGCGGCGGCTGGAGGAAGTCATAGCACAGCGAAGGCCGGAAGTCAGTACAGCGAGGACCGCGGTGGCCCCCTGCACTGGAGCGATGCATCATTAAAGTGAGAAAAGTGTGAGTGTGTGAGAAGGTGTGTGTGTGAGGGTGAGTGTGTGAGTGAGGATGCGTGTATGAGAAAGTGTGTGCGAGTTTCAGTGTGTGTATGAGTGTGAGTGCAAGAGTGTGTATGAGAATGTGTGAGTGTGTGTGTTGGGGGGGGCTTTGTGTGTGGGTTTGTGTGTGAGTGTGATAGTGTGTATTTGAGTGTGTAAAAAGGTAAAACAGGACGGGGTCATCACTATAAAAGTAGATCAGGAGGTGGGACATCACTATAAAAGGGGATCAGGATGGGGGACATCACTATAAAAGGGGATCAGGATGGGGGACATCACTATAAAAGGGGATCAAGATGGGGACATCACTACTAAAGGGAAATGGGATGGGGGACATCACTACAAAAGGAGATCAGTATGGGGACATCACTACAAAAGGGGACCATGATCGATGGGGACATCCCTAGAAAAAGGGATCAGGATGGTGGACATCACTACAAAAGAAGATCAGTATGGGGACATCACTACAAAAGGGGACCATGATCGATGGGGGACATCACTAGAAAAAGGGATCAGGATGGTGGACATCACTAGAAAAAGGGATCAGGATGGGGGACATCACTAGAAAAGGGGATCAGGATGGGGGACATCAGTAGAAAAGGACATTACTACAGGATGGGGACATTACTACAAGAAAGGGATCAGGATTTGTACTTTACTACATTGAGCAAAAAAATCTGGTATTTCTAAAAATATCACTTAGTCCAACAAGAGATGCGGCCCCCCGCTATAAATGTTTTTCTATGTGCGGCCCACCAACCCAGCCGAGTTTGAGACCCCTGGTCTAGATGGTGTGCTGACAAGCTGAAAAGTGGGGGGGTGGACAAGGAGGCGGATGTCGAAGGATCATGGACCTGATCACTTTTTCGCAGTCGATGAGCAAACAGACATTGGCCAATGTATGTACCAAGAACTTCAGAATTAAATAAAAAATTGGAGATTTTTGAGTTTTTTGAAAAAAACTTAAGTTTTTAAACTTTTTCCTCAAATATATATAGCTAGTAGCTTATGTACATCATTGGTAGTAGCTGTGTGCTGCAAGGATCTTTTTCATATTATATATATATATATATATATATATATATATATATATATATATATATATATATGTGTGTATATAATATGTGAGTGAGTCTATATTTTCATATTGTCCTCTGAAGTTCATCTTCACATTCCAGACCCAGAGTTCAACACTCGGGCTCACTTCCGTCAAACAGCAGGATCCCCTAGAGATGTCTACAGAGTCACAGCACTGTACTAAGACTAATGTCACCAACATCCCAGCAGGTGACATGACTGCGTTAGGAAGTCCTGCCAGTTTATTACACATTGTGTCACCAGAGTCCCAGCAGGGAAAATCCCCTTGAAAGAACAAAGCAAAGACATTCAATGTATACAAAAAATATATGCAATGTTTAGTTATTATAACTTGAAATCTAGATTTACGGTAACATTTTTACTACAGCATTCCAACTTTTATAGTAATATTACAGGAACTATAAACCCACTAGAACGTAGCTAAATACCGAGTATCCCTTGAAGAAGCTCTAAAGATGGCCATACATCAAGTTGGCTGAACCTGCTGGTTTCAATGGGACTAAGATGGTGCCTAATGTATACGTTGCTTATTCTGCACTTCTGCCCTCTCTACTATACAGGAGATAATGATCTCCAGTCCACACCAATGTACAGACATGGAATATTAGATACTTTTTTTAAGTTAGTGCCAGGACTGGAATCTGGAATGATGAAATATGCAAAACTCTTGGCAGATGCCTATTGTCTTTGTTGAAATCCAGATGTTGTATAGAGTCTTACAGGCAATGCTCTATTTGAAACCTATACAATATAGCTCTTGTCCAAACAAATGTAAATGATCTCTTTAGTGCTACCTATATTAATCTCCCTTACAGCCAATGTCCTGCCTATTATAGAGTCTTGAAATGAGGGATATAAGCAATCAACAGTGGCATAACTTGAAGCTCATGGATCCTGATGTAAAAGCTCCAATGGGACCTCCAATTATTGCAAATCTTTACTAGAATTGGCCTTTTTCTATTGGGCAAAAGGACTTTTGGGGCCCCCTGGGCTTCAGGGCATGGGTGCGATTGCAACCCCTGCACCTGGCAATCAAACAAACAGTCATCGGTATACAGCACTATTTCAGTATTAAAGGGATTATCCACTATCTTTCCAACACTATTCCTTTTCTTCCCTCTGAAAGCCTAATAAAAAAACATTTTCCTAATTTCATTTACTTACTAAGGCTGCCTTCACATTTGCGTTTGGAGCGCAGCGCACCGAACGCAGCCAAACGCTTACGCATATGCGTTCCTATGTTTAACATGGGAACGCATTTGCCTGCGTATGGCTGCGTATGGCTGCATTTGCGTTTAGATGCGCATAATTTGTGCACCCTCCGACCGCACTCCAAACGCATCATGTTGCACTTTTTGTGCGTTCGCGGCGCTTGTTTTAACTGCAAGCGCACAAACCATGCATTGAAGTCAATGGATCAGCAGTGTCCTCCGCATGACAGCGCAGGAGAACGCTGCGGATCTCATTGAAATCTCTCTGGGAGATCAGGTACAGCCGCTGCTGCTCTCCCGCCGGTGTCAGCGCGGGAGATTTGAAGATACAGCTGATCTGACAGCAGTTTAAATCTCCTGCGCTGACACCGAATAGGTGAGGTGGGTGCGGGAGATTTGAAGCAGCGATCAGCTGTTTCTTATCTCCTGCACCATTATCACCCTTTATGTGTGTGTATGAGTGTGTGTGTGAGTGTATGTGAGTGTGTGTATGAGTGTATTTATGAATGAGAGTGTGGGCATATGAGTGTGTGCGTATGAGAAAGTGTGTGTATATGTGTGTGTGTATGAGTGTATGAAAGTGTGTGTATGAGAGAATGTGTATAAGTGTGTGTGTATGAGTGTGCGTGTGTATGAGAGTGTGTGTATATGAGTATGTATGAGAGTGTGTGTATGAGTGTGTGTATGAGAGTGTGTATGTGTGTATGAGAATATGTGTATGAGTGTGTATGTGTGTGTATGAGAGTGTGTGTATGAGAGACTGTGTGTGCATGCAAAAAGAAGAGAGACCAGGTTGGGACATCACTACAAAGTGGCATCAGAATGGGGACATTACTACAAGATGGGGACCAGGATAGGGACATTTACTACAAGAAGGGGAGCAGGATGGGAGGCATTGCTACAAGATGGGGATCAGGATGGGGACATTACTATAACATGAGGTCCAGGATGGGGGCATTACTGCAAGAAGGGGACCAGGATGGGGACATTACTACAAGATGAATATAAGGATGGGGACATTACTACAAGATGAATATCAGGATGAGGACATTACTACAAGAAGAGGACAAGACCAAGATGGCGACATTACTACAAGATGAGGATCGGGATGGGGGCATTACTACAAGATGGGACCAGGATGGGGACATTACTGCAAGAAGGGGAACAGGATGGGGACATTGCAAGAAGATGAGGACCAGAATGGGGGGGACATCAATATAGGATGGGGGCCAGTATGAGGACATTACTACAAGAAGGAGACCAGGATAGGGACATTACTACAAAAAGGGGACCAGGATGGGGACATTACAAGAAGATGAGGACCAGAATGGGGGGGACTTCAATATAGGATAGGGACCAGTATGAGAACATTATTACAGGAAGGGTACCAGGACGGGGACATTACTGCAAGACGTGGATCAGGATGGGGACATTACTACAAGGAGAAGACCTGGATGAGAACATTACACAAGATGAGGACCAGGATGGGAGACATTAATATAGGATAGGGACCAGTATAGGGACATTACAAGAAAGCAATCAGGATGGGGGACATTACTGCAAGATGGGGACAAGGATGGGGACATTACTACAAGATGGAGACAAGGATGGGGACATTACTACAAGATGGGGACCAGGATGGGGATATTAGTACAAGATGGGGACCAGGATGGGGACATTACTACAAGAAGGGGAACAGGATGGGGACATTACTGCAAGAAGGGGACCAGGGTTGAGACATTACTAAAAGAATGAGATCAGGATTTGGACATTACTACATTGAGTGAAAATTCTGGAATTACTAAGAATGTCACTTAGTCCTAGAAGGAATGTGGCCCCCGATATAATTTTTTTTCTATGAGCGGCCCATCAACCTAGCCGAGTTTGAGACCCCTGCTCTAAAGTGTGATCTCTATGTGGAGAGGACAGTTAAGATCTAATTAGACTAACGATAAGATATGTGGGTTCATAGGGTTATCATTTGGTTTAAATTTGTCAGCAATCATCATGAAGAATGATGAAAATGCTCATTCATCGAGTGCAATGATTTTCACACAAATTTCAGAATTATCAGCAACACTTTGTATGTAACAGCAGATGTGTTGCTGATAATTATTCTATGCACACAGAATGGTCATATTAACAATCCTTCTGTGTGCGTGCATAGTATGTTGGTTTGCCTTGCATGTAGTCAATCGGCAATTATCTAATGGCAGTGATTGGCACTTCTAACTTGGCCAGATACCTCTGGCATCACCATATATCCAGGGGGGAATAAAAAGAGCGAGTATATGAGGCCTCATTCACACATCGGTATTTTTGATCAGTATTTCATCAGTATTTGCCAAAACCAGGACTGTCTTCAAAACACAGAACAGGGGTCAATCTTTCCATGATAGTTTTTCTCTGTAAATTGGATTTGGCATACAAACACTTGATGGAAAAATACTGAGACATGAATGATAGGAAATCTGTCAGGAAGTTTTTGCTATGTAATATGAGAGCAGCATGATGTAGGAGAAGAGAGCCTGATTACAGCTATGTTTCACTTACTAGGCTGTGTCATTCCATTTCATTACAATCAGTGTTTTGTCAGCAGGAGATTATCACTACAAGAAAAGATGCCTTTATACCTCCTACTCCAACCACAACCCAGCTCTCTGTGATTAGCAGTTTTCTGTCAATATGAAGTATACATAGAACACTGTCAATCTGTGGTGTAGTGGGGATATATAGGGCATAGCATTCCGAGCACTGCTAGATATGAGCTACAAGAACTGAGATTCAATCATAACTGCTGCATCCAGTAAATTGAGTGACACATCACTGGAATCAAGGTCTCTGATCCGACCAAATGCTGCTGTCAGATTACATACAAAAAACCTGTTGATAGGATTCCCTTTAAATATAATCTTTCTGATCCTTATCTGCTTGACATTACTTGTATTTAGAAAGACGGAAAGGTTTGTTTGAACGACTTCAATCCTATGTGTATGAGTTGCTTTGGATTTTTAACAGAGAAAACCATTGACATAAAACTACATTTTGTTGGATTTACTGTTTTACAATGTACCCTATTAAAATATATGGATGCTACACAGAGGGCACAGTTGTTCTCATTCCCCCTTAATGAGCTAGAGCAGAAAACCGCTGTGAAGAATTAAAGTCAACGCAACATGGTGATCAATACATTGCAATAGCTGAATGCTGGATTTCTATCCAGTTGGTTGGTGGGAGTTAAAATCAAGTAGATCTGTGGTGATTAGTTGATCAAGAGGTCAGTTTAATGTCTAGAAGCCTTATGTAGAAGAGACAACTCTCAAGGAATGTCAAAGTGTCCGAAACGCGGAGAGCCAAAGGTCTATACTACAGGGTGTCCCTAAACTCTTGACACATAGGCAAAAATACATATTTTCAAGTATGGTAATTAAATTTATTAAGAACATTTCATTCAATTTAAATAACATCTTCAATATGATTTCTATCACATGCGATGCAAAGGTTGATGCACTTTGCAGAATTCACATGAACTTGATGTAATATATCCACATTGCCATCAATTTCAGCACATTTACTCTTTCTACATTCAATCAAGGGTGTTACACCTGTGATTTCCATTGATTACACCTTCTCCTTTAGCATACTCCAGAAAATGAAGTGGGAGACCTCTACTTCTTCCAATCCAGCTATGGAAATTTCCATTTAACCAATCTCATCATTGTGGTGAAATGGGTAGGTGCACCACCTTGTTGGAACCATTTAGGATGTCCTTCACCTAACCTTTCAATTTGGGGTATTAGGTGATCTCTCAGCATGGTGAGACAAGTCTCACAAGGTACACATTCATCAAACAAGAATAGTCCCAACACATGAGCTTTCCACAAACCATGCCATCATTTGTTTGCGCTCCTTGCTGTTTTTCATAATCATAAATGGCTGCACATCCAGTTGGAAGAATGTCTCAAGTGGGGTACCACAGGGCTCTGTTCAGTGTCCTGTGTTGTTCAACATCTTTATCTATGATTGAGATGAAGGAATTGATAGTAAACTGATTTGCTGATGACAGAAAGCTAAGGGTAGGTTTACACATAACAATGTCGCAGCGACCCCACCAACGATGGAGATCGCTGGGACATCGTTATCTGTTCGCTGGTGAGCTGTCACACAGGCAGACTCACCAGTGATCAGCAACCCCTGCAACGACCTCGACATTGTGGAAAAGAATATAGAATATTCTCTTCCATGATGTGGAGGTCCCGCTACACTGGGGTAAATACCGGGCTACTAAGCGCAGTGCTCTGCTTAGTTACCTGCTATTTACCCTGGTTACCAAGCACAGCGCGCTGGTAACCACAGTAAACACCAGATAACTGAGCAGAGCGCTGCACCCAGGGTTTATCATGGTTACCAGCGCGCTGTGCTTGGTAACCAGGGTAAACAGCGGGTAACTAAGCAGAGCGCTGCGCTTAGTAACCCGGTGTTCACCATGGTTACCACGTTGATCATTGGTCTCCCGCTGTCACACACAGCGATGCTGGTCGCCCAGTGGGAGACCAACGAACGAAAAATGTCCCTGACCATAATACCAACAATCAGCGATCAGTTTGTCACACGTAGCGACATCGCAGAACAGCACAGTCTTTGGTGAAACAAATGATTTCATCCAATTTATTGAAAAACTATTCACACAAACTTACAGTTATTGACATTTCCTATGTGTCCAGACATTAGGGACACCCAGCAGAGTTGAGGGAACTGCTATTCTACAGTATAGTCTCATCAGGATCAATAGTTTCTAAAAATGCTTCATGGTTTACATAGAGCAAGATATCAAAACTGGTGAAGGAGCTGAGCTGGCTGTGATTTATAGTGGGCATGTGTAATGATCTGGGCCCTTAAGGCTGTAAATTAGGATTACAACATTGTAAATCCACATAGGGTTATTGAGAGCAAGCAATGTGTCCTGTCAATGGGGCCGAAGTGATGGCACTTCTAATAAACACTCATTCTGTCACTGTCATGAAACTGACTTTCTGAACTGTGACATGTAAAAGAAAAACCTTGTCATTCGCCTCCATTACCTGTCATATCGTAAGCACAGACTGGTCAGCAGGCAGTTTTAGGGGAATTTTTCGTGCTTATGAGTTGCCAGAACTAACAAAACATAATTCTTCGCTATGTCATGAAAAATGTGCCGGTTGCACAGTTATAATTACACAGTACGTCAGTTAATCAAATACAGCTGTTCAAATGGAATCAGTGGGAACACTCACCCAACGGCTGCACCGAGGAAGGGAGCGCTTTCAATGAAATTGCAACTTTAATGTTAAATTATAGCTGAATAACAGTTGACATTCCAGGGGGATGATCTGCAGATTACAGGGTGTGGCCCATAACTCGGCACCGCTGGATCATCACCTTCAAACAATCACTCAACTATACAATTCAGTCTTTACCAAGTGAACATGGCAGAGTTTCACCATGATCTGTTCTACTACAGGTTTTGCCCAACACCGGGGTGACGAACCGATGGCCCGTTGCCGTTTATGGCCTGCAGAGTAATTTTCTTTAGCTCTGGGCAGATTCCCGAGGACCACAATGCTTCAGTGGCTGGCCTCGTTTTGCTGGCCACTTGACCTTTAATTCCTCTGTACACTGTACTGCAACACATGAAATTAAGGATTATGTCCTGACGCCAGCCAGTGCCAGCGACAGGCGGTTCTTCGTAGGCAGGTTTAGCACACTTTGAGCTTCCAACCCACTGATGATGAAGCCAGCAGGCATTGTGTCTCTTTTGTGATGTATGCACCAGTCTCCTATGTGATGTATGCATTGGCCCTACTGTCACGCAGCAGTGAGGAAACGCTCAGAGTGTGGTACAACAGGAGGGGAACAACAAGGTTAATGTAAAAGGGAGTCTGAACCCTGAGCTCCCTATCGTCCCTAGACAGGTCCTTCCCCCAGTGTGCAATCACGTGTCTACACCCTGGCTCACCCTGGGCTTCCCATGACTAATGTATAGGGCAACATGACACTAATCTTTCTACTATGATAAGACAACATGGGGAGAGAGACAAACAACTGGGAACAAAATAACAAACACAGGAAATCCACAACTTATCCAGAAAGGCACTTCACAGCTTCAATTAGAAGGGACACCACTGCTACAACTGGAGCAGCTTCACCAGAGAGGTCAGCATAGAAGATCTATAACTACCATAGGAGACAGCTAGGAGTGAGTTTATATAGGGAAACGGATTGGTCATAAAATACAACAGTTGAGATTAATAAGGGTGTGTGCCCACATAGTGGATTAGTGACGTTCAAATTGTCAGTAAACCGCTGGAAAATTCAAGGAGCCTAGACTCCTGAGCTCAGAAGTCACCAGCGGTTTTCCGGCGGTTTTTTTCAGCGTGTGCACAGCGGTTTTCAGTCGGTTTTTCCGGCGGTTCTTCCGGCGGTTTTCTATGGAGGATTTTTTTCATGGAACCGATCAAAAACCGCTGAGAAGAATTGACATGCTGTATGCTGCTAAACCGCTGGGAAACCGCTCAACCGCTGGCGGATCGGCTCACATAAACCCACTATGTGTGCACAGCGTTTTCTAAATTACATAGGGTTACATGTAAGTCCTAAAGCTGCTAAGGATTTACATAAATTTAAATAAAACCTATGCTAAACCGCCGGCGGTTTTCGCTGCTAAACCGACGTAAAACCACTATGTGGGCACACACCCTAAAGCTACAAGTTTTATCAAAGGGAAAGGAAAGCACTGAAAGGAAACAATTCCACTTTACTTAGGATAATTGCTCAGCTGGCTCTAAAGAAGCTTTGTGATTAAGCTAAATGTTGTGACCTTCTGATGCCAGATACCCCAGAGGTCTCAAGTAGGGCATGATGCACTTGTTTCACCTGTCTCCTATGTGATGTATGCACCAGCCCCACTGTCTCCTACATAATATATGCATTAGCCCCACTGTCTCCTATGTAATGTATGTACCAGCCCCCATCTCCTATTTAATGTATGCACCTGCCCCATTGTCTCCTATATAATGTATATGCTCCATCCCTTGTGTCCTATGTGATTTAATTACACCAGTCTGTTTCTCCTATGTGATGTATATATTCACCAGCCACAGTCTCCTCTGTAATGTAGTGTTTCAGATGTCTTTTAGCAGAACCAGCCAACCATCTATTGTGCATGAGAGAGCTTCCCGACTTTGCTCTCACAATTGATAAATTGTTCAACCCCAATTCTTTTGTTTCTATGGGGCCATGTCCACACACCTCTGCTGTAAGTATTTAGCGGTTCTCCGCTAAATACTTAGGTTTTTTCCAAGAAGCGGAGGTGTGTGTGCGCCGCCACTTTCTGCGGACGCAGCCCATGTATACCTGATGTGTATCGTTGTAACCATTTCAAACAGCAGTCTGCCTAGTGTCCGCTTAAGCTGAGCGCACAGGGAAACGCTGCTAGCAGCGTTTCCCTGTCCGCTCTGGGAAAGCTGACACTAGGCAGACTGCTGTGTGAAATGGTTACCACAATACACATCGAGTAACCATGGTCTGCGTCCGCAGAATGCGGCGGTGCACACACACCTCCGCTTCTCGGAAAAAAACTAAGTTTACTCGATGGTACTCGATGTGTATTGTGGTAACCATTTCACACAGCAGTCTGCCTAGTGTCAGCTTTCCCAGAGCGGACAGGGAAACGCTGCTAGCAGCGTTTCCCTGTGCGCTCGGCTTAAGCGGACACTAGGCAGACTGCTGTGTGAAATGGTTACAACAATACACATCAGGTATATGTGGGCTGCGTCCGCAGAAAGTGGCGGCGCACACACACCTCCGCTTCTCGGAAAAAACCTAAGTATTTAGCGGAGAACCGCTAAATACTTACAGCAGAGGTGTGTGGACATGGCCATAATGTCATAGTTTAATGGGCTCCATTCAATACAGACGTAATTCCACAATCCGCTAACTAAACCATTTTATAGATCATAAGCACTACTGCTCCATTCATTGATAATAGGTCGCCAGAGATTGCCAAGCCCAGTACTTGGTTGTTCATCGGTGCTTCTATTAAAATGATCAGAGGGGCATTGAGCATGATCGACCTCCACGCCATTCAGCCCTGGTTCTCTAGATCGATGGAGGCCATGGGAACTGGAAGCTAGTCCCTATCCTTTGGATATCAAGAAAGTAGTATTTCTAGGAGTGCATGTTCATAATAATCATACAGTGTAAATGTGTATTAAGCCTAGGTCCTTAGGTTATGTCTGTAGAAAAGCCAAAACTGTGCAAACATGCAGACTGGCGAGGTATTCAAACTGACTTTACCAAACAGCCGTTTGATTGCTAAGGCTCCATTCACACTGTACGTTTTTGGTCTGTATTTGCTCGTCAGTTTTTGTAGCCAACACTAGAAGTGGATGATAAATACAGAAGTGGTGACTAGTGATGAGCGAGCATGCTCAGCGCTACTCGCACGAGTATTCCGGTACTCGGGATGCTCGGCGTGCACCAAATACCGCCGAGATGCTTGGACTCTTCACTAATAATTTTCGCTCTGATACAAATGCACAGCTCTCTTCAGTGCACAATGTGAGCTGGCACCTCACAGAGAGCAGATTGATTGTTAGGGTCCCTCTGGGGGGCACAGCAAGGTGTTGTATGTTGTGACGATTTGAAAAAGCTCCCCCTCCTGCTCTTTCCCAGAAACACTCGTTTTATAGCCGGATGTCTGTGGGCGGAGCCTGTCACTAATTGACTTACATAGGGCTTGGTGCTCCGTCGAGCATCGAGAACCCAAGCATTTTAGCGCTTGCTCATCACTAGTGGTGACATGTTTCTATTATACTTTTCCTCTGACTGTTCCACTCCAGGTTTTAGCTACAAAAACTGATGAGCAAAAACAGCCCAAAAATGCACAGTGTGAATGTAGCCTAATGGCCTTGTGTCTTTGCAGCTAGCCGGTTCTCTAACGTGCAAACATTATCAAGTAAAGTGAACCTGTCACCTAGTTAAATCACCCCAGGCTATCACTACCTGTCCCTGCACCTTCCTATTACTATTCTAACCATCCCTCTCTCTCCTAAATGTGTGGTGTGAATGTGTTTTAAAAGCTTTTTATTACTTACTGCCTCCTATGATAATGAAGCGCCCCCCAGGGCATCCTCTTTAGCTCTCTTTCGCTGCCTCCAATAGTCTTTATCATGCCCTGATGGGCGTGATATTGTAATTTCAATGTGCGCCCCCAGCCTGTCTTGGAGCCCTCTGTGCAGTTTCGGGTAAGACGCCGAACACGTCATTTCCGGTACTGCACAGTTGATACACCTGACGTAATGTGCTTCACAGAGCATGCGCAATGCGCAGCTTGATGTCGGGCACTACACCTTCTAGGTGTATCAACTGTGCAGTACCGGAAATGACGCATTCGGCATCATACCCGAAACTGCACAGAGGGCTCCGCGGCAGGCTGGGGCATGCAGTGAAATTACAATATCGCGCCCATCGGCCCAAATTTCCTAAGCAAAACACAAGTAAAATAAAGATTCACACATACACAGTTCATCAATATAAAACAATTAGAAAGAAATGCATTACTACATTGCCTCTCAGGTACACTTCAATATGCAGAATACATTATAACTTGACCCGGCAGATTTTGTGGTTTACCAAGTTGGATGTAGATACTTAGTCACATTATGTAGGAGACTTCATAGGTATGTAGGTTTTTCATAATGCCAGTACAAATTGCCTCATATCACTATAACAGCCCTTAGGAATTACTAATCCGCTGCTCTAAAATGATGTGGTGTGGAAATGGAGCATGAACTGGTCATTTCAATGTACCAGCTCCATCATACTCCTATATAGGTACCATAAAAACTTTAGAAATTATGTAAAGAAAAGCCTATTACATAAATAATGTTATATACATTAAAGGGGTTTTGCAAGATTATGGGAAAGGGGGCTGGTAGTCAAGATGGGGGAAGTGCTAAAATCATAACCTGCCTCTATGGCCAGTGATTGACTGCAGGGCCAAATGTGTTGGCTGCAGCTAAGTAAATCAAGACTAGTGGGGAGCACTGGAAGGGCTGGGGAGGAACCAGGTATCTTTTTATTGCTTTTGTATTAAAGAACATTTCAGTACTGTATTGTATTTCAGTGGTACTTCAAATCTAATGGTGTGTGTTCACGATCAGGAATTGCAGCATTTTGGACGCAGCGTATCCAAAACGCTGCATTGTACAGTACCAGCATAGTGGATGGGGTTTCAAGAAATCCCTTGCCCACTATGCTTCCCCTGACCGCAGCGTGTTTTCGGCTGCAGTGCATGTTGCCGGACTCCTGCATGGAGATGAAGCTGCTTTGCACCCACCGCAGATGGAGAGTACAGGTCTCCCTGCATTCACCCACGGTTTCCCATGTCTAACACACAGTGCCTCCAGATCGTGTGCACACAGCCTAGATCCCCTGCCCTTAGTGTTATACTCACACAGCGTCTTAATCTGTACAGAAAATGCCATATTTTCCTCAAATGTTGTTCACAAATTTGTCTAAATCTGCGTGAGCATTTCCCCTTTCCCAATCCAATCAATCCACCTCACAGGTATGGCACATCAAGATGCCGATTAGACAGCATGATTAGTGCACAGGTGTGCCTTTGGCTGGCCACAGTAAAAATAGGGTGGCACGGTGGCTCAGTGGCTCAGTGGTTAGCACTGTAGCCTTGCAGCACTGAGGGCCTGGGTTCAAATCCCACCAAGGACATGATCTGTAAGGAGTTTGTATGTTCTCTCTGTGTTTGTGTGGGGTTCCTTCAGGTACTCTGGTTTCCTCCCTCATTTAAAAGACATACTGAAAGGATGCTTAGATTGTGAGCCCCAATGGCGACAATATTACGTTACAGATGTCACAAATTTTGAGGGAGCGTGCAACTGGCATGCTAACTGCACAAATGTCCACCAGAGCTGTTGCCCGTTAATCGAATGTTCATTAATCCACCATACACCGTCTCCAAAGATGTTTAATACAAATTGGCAGTACATCAAACTGGCCTCACAACCTCATATCACGTGTAACCATATCCAGCATCTTCACCTCCAAGATCAATTAAGACCAGCCATCCAGACAGCTGCTGCAACAATCGGTTGCATAACCAAAGTATTTCTGCACAAACTCCCAGGGAAGCTCATCTGCATGCTTCTCGTCCTCATCGGGGTCTCCACCTGACTCTAGCTTGTCGTCGTAACCGACCTGAGTGGGCAAATGCTCACATTTTATAGCATCTGCAACGATGGAGAGGTGTTCTGGGTTTTCACTATACAGGGCAGATGGCAGACTACATGTGTTGTGTGAATGAGCACTTTGGTGATGTCAACATTGTGAAATGAGTTGATGGCGGTAAGGATATGGTGTTTGCAGAGGTATGTTATGGACAACGAATACAAGTGCATTTTATTAATGCCATTTTGAATGCACAGAGATTCCCTGACAAGATTCTGGGTCTCATTGTTGTGCCATTCGACCACGACCATCACCTTATGTTGCAGCATGATAATGCACGGCCATATGCTGCAAGGATCTGTACACAATTCTTGAAAGCTGAAAACATCCCAGATATTGCACAGCCAGCATACTCACAGGACACATATGTCACCCATTCAGCATGTTTGAGATGCTCTGGATCGGCGTATATGACGGAGTGTTCCAGTTCCTTCCAATATCCGGCAACTTCGCACCGCCATTGAAGAAGTGTGGACTAACATTCCACAGATCACAAATCAACAACCTACTCAACTCTATGTGAAGGAGATATGATTCACTGCATGAGACAAATGGTGGTCACACTAGATACTGACTGCTTTTCTGCCTCCCTCCAGTGTCCCCAATACGGTAAAACTACACGTTAGACTGTCCCTTTATTCTGGCCACCCTAAGGCACAATAATCATGATGTCTAATTAACATCTTGATATTTCACACCTGTAAAATGGATGGATTATCTCGGCATAGGAGTTGTGCTCAAACAGATTTAGACAAATTTGTAAACAGTATCTGAGAAAAAAAAGACTTTTTGTGTCTACAGAAAATGTCTCAGCTCTTAAGGCCCCGTCACACACGTCAATGTTGTCAGCGATCTGATCGCTGGTGACATTGACGGCTGATCGCTGGTGAGCTGTCAAACAGGCAGATCACTGGACCAGTGACATCGTGGAAATGATTTAAATATCGTTTCCACAATGTCTGCAGGCTGGTATCCATGGTAAACTGCGGGTAAGTAGGCAGGGCGCGCTGCCTAGATACCCGATGTATACCTTGGTTACCAGCCTTCTCCCCTCACCGGCTGGTATGGTATCCAAGGTACACAGCGGGTAACTAGGGACCCTAGTTACCTGCTGTGTACCTTGGATACCAGGCAGTATGTCTTGCTTAGAGGCGCTGGGAACTGGCTTATCGGTCTTCTACCGTTGTCACACGCAGCGATGCTGCGTGTCCCCCGGGCGACCATCGCCAGGTTTCCGGTCCAGTCCGAAAACTTGGCGACCATCAACCATTGATTTATTGCTGGTTGATATACCATGTCACATGCGTCAATATCGCTGCAATGTCACGTGCAGCAGCGATATTGCACGTGATATTGACGCGTGTGACGGCCCCTTTAGAGTTCAGTACATGAAAAATGGGAGCAAAAACTAGTGTTGCATTTATACTTTGGTTCAGTGTAAGATACAAAGACATATTTTGAAGGTCTTAATGCAAAATAGTCGATAACAATATTTAAAAAGGCCAGTCAACGACCATGTGCTTTTAATAACACCACTACATCTGCGCCCATTATATACAGTCAAGGGACTATGGTGTCTATGAACTACACTGTCACAGCAGACAGACTGGTGCAAAGCAATGTGAGTTTGATGTGGTGGAGGACTCGGGCAGAATTTTATTATATTATCTTTTCAACATTTCCATTGTCTTATACAACCTCTAATCATTATGAATATGGCTTCTTGGACAATAAGAAAGGCTGTGGATCTCATAGAAGAAAGGAATTGTAGTAGCAGAAAAAAATACACTGCCAAAATATTGCTGCCACTACGCCTGGTCCACTACTGCGCATGACCGGGTGTACAAAGATGGTGGCCGCATCAATTACTGGGCTTGAACATGGAAAGACGTTTTTTGTTTTACAATCTGGCCAACCAGGAGATACCTGAGATAATAATATTACACCTTATACCAATACAACACATACATTACATGTTATGGGACAACAATATATCATGACAGGGTGGTTGGTGTTTTCAAAGGCAGGAACATCAACATGGGAAACTATAGTCACATTTATGTTCAAGGGTGAAAAGTCACTTTAAGGCTGGAGTCACACTGCCATATGATTGTGTACTAAAAAACTAAAAATGACAAAACTCCGCCCTTCCAACCCTGGAAGTGGTTTGCTTATGGCTGACTGTATGTGAGTGGAGAACAGAAGTACCCAATCAGTGACTTCCATTGAGATTTGGGTCAAGTTTGGGTCCAGAACAGAACCTGAACTTCCATGGGTCCGCTCATCTCTAATTTTGACCCAAAAAGTACTGTGACAAGCAACTCGAAAAACCTCCAACTGCTTGTCAGGAGTACGTTGGTTGCAAGTTGCTTTAAGACCCCATTAACTTGTATTTTGCTGCTATGTAGCAGGGGTATCCAACAATTTTTGGCTGCATGATCTGTCTTGCAGCCAAAGTCATAGCTCAAGCCTTATTATAGCACACCCTTATTAAGAGCAGGTTTCCTTTAATTGATGTCTTCCTATTGACAAATGCTGACTAAGAAAAACGCTCAATACTGATTAAACACATTATTCACACAAATTGACATTGCATATACTACAGTTAAATTTGTGTGATTGAGTCTTTAATGCATTTGCAGGAGCCAAAATATGAATTTAATTGTGGCTGCATTGTGTAAACAGGCGTGTAAGTGATGGGTTACTATTCTATTAAAAGGAGCAAAGTATACTATTTTCTATTGTAAGCAAATTATTTGCTTCGGAAAAAAAACAACCCTAGTCAGTGACTGTCACTTTTATAGAAAGCTGCCACTATCTACCTCTTAAGGTGCCGCTATCATCGTTTTCAAGGCTCCTAGCGCAGTCATGCGAGGCAAAATAAAGACAATTTGTGAAGTGTCGATCCCTCTTTCCAATAACTTGGCTTTGTGTTCTCAAGACAATGGAAATAAATTAGCTCTGCAAATGAATCAAAAGTGTCTTCTGCAGAGATTGAGTTCTTTGCGCCTCAGTGGGCACACGTCAAGGTTTATTTCATGGCTTACATAAAGCAAACAGAGACTTCCCCAGCCCTGAAACCATTACTATTCCTCACTGCATCTGTCTCATTTGCCTAAAGTTGGCACGAGAACTTGGCATGCAATTTGTGTCACAGCGGCATCAAACAGGCTCATCCAAGAGCTCATTAACCCAACTAGCGTGCCCCAAGAGAAATGGGTTAATATTGCACATGGCTACAATGTCAAATCCATTTGGATAATTCAAGAATGAAAATAATATTTTCTGCTTTATATACAGTTAAAACCAGACGTTTACATACTCTATCGAAAAAGACATATGCATGTTTTTCTCACTATCTGACAAGAAAACAGAATATACCTTTCCCTTTTTAGGTCAATTATAATTTGTATAATTATTAATATTTGCCAAATGACAGAATAATGAGAGAGAAAATGTTTGAAGCATTTTTACTACTTTCTGTAGAGTTACAAGTTTACATACACTAAGATTACTATGCCATTACTCAATTTTGGACAGTCCATATGATGATGCCTCCTACACTGCTTCTTTGTGTAGCATCATGGAAAAGTCTAAAGAAATCAGCCAAGCTAACAGTGAAGAATTGTGGACTTGAAAAAGTTTTATTCATCCTTTGGTGCAATTTCCAGATACCTGCAGGTGCCTTGTACATTTGTACAAACAATTATACACAATTATAAGCAAGATGGGAATGTCAGCCATCACACCACAGAAGGAGAAGTTTCTGTGTCCCAGAGAACGTGCTTAGGTCCGACATGTGCATATCAACCCAAGAACAAAAGCAAAAGACCTTGTGAAGATGATGGCGGAAGCTGGTAAGGTTGTGTCATTATCCACATGAAATGAGTATTGTATCAACATGGGCTGAAAGGACCACTCTGCCAGGAAGAAGCCTTACTCCAAAAGAAACATAAAAAGCCAGATTAATTTTTGAAAATGCACACAGGAACAAACACCTACATTTTGGAGACATGTCCTGTGGTCTGATGAACTAAACCGTAACTGTTTGGCCATAATGACCATTGTTATGTTGGGAGGAAAAAGGGAGAGCTTGGAAGCCTAAGAACACCATCCCAACTGTGAAACAAGGGGGTGACAGCATCATGTTTTGAGGTTATTTTACTGCAGGAGGGACTGGTGCACTTCACAAAATAGATGGCATCTTAAGGAAAAGAAGACAATACTGAAGTAAAATCCCAAGACATCAGCTGGTAAGATAAGGTCCTGTCAACGAAGCGACGCACCAGCGATCCTGACAACGATACGAACTGGTAGGAATCGCTGGTACGTCACTTTGGGGTTGCTGGTGAGATGTCAAACAGTCAGATCTCACCAGCGACTTGAGCAACGATCCCGAATGATACAGAGGTCGTTGGGAATTGTCACTCTCGAGCGTAGTATTGAGATCGTTGGTCTTTGTCCCTTCAAACACAGCGATGCAGCGTTCCCAGTGGGAGCTCAATAACCAAAAAATGACCCAGAGCACTTTGTAACAATCAGTGATCTCACAGCAGGGGCCTGATCGCTGCTAAGTGTCACACATAACGAGATCGTTAGCGAGATCACTGTTGCGTCACAAAATCTGTGACGTTACAACGATCTCGCTAACTATCTAGTTATGTGTGACGGGGGCTTTAAAGCTTGGGAGGAAATGGGTCTTCCAAATGGACAATAACCCAAAGCATACTGCCAAACTGATTAAAAAGTGGCTTAAGGATTGCAAAGTCAATGTTGTGGAGTGGCCATCACAAAGCCCTGATCCCAATCATATAAAAAATGTATTGCAAAGCTGAAAAGGCAAGTGCAAGCAAGAAGACCTATAAACATGGCTCAGTTACACCAGTTCTGTCAGCAGGAATGGGCCCAAATTCCTAGCAAGTATTGTGAGAAGCTTGTGGGAGGATATCCAAAATGTTTGACCAAAGTCATACAGTTTAAGGGCAATATCAAATACTAATGAAATGTTTGTAAAATGTGACTTTGCAGAAAGCAGTAAAAATGTCTTAAAAAATTCCCTCTCTCATTATTCTTGCATTTGGCAAATATTAATAATTATGGTAATCCTAATTAACCTAAAATGGGAAAGGTTTATTCTGATTTGATGTCAGATAGTGAGAAAAACGTGGATATGTGTCTGTTTATATTGTGTATGTAAACTTCTGGTGTCAGCTGTATATATTTGATAGCACAGCTTTCCTTACAAAAGTCTTCCTATGTTCATCTTGTAATAGGAGTGCATTATTAAACAAGGTTTCCTAGTTTTCCGACTTTTCCAATTAATATATGATTTCTGGCAGAGTAGCAGGATGATAGCAAAGATGTGCAGGAAATGATGACTCATTATATTTTATTTTGATACTATATGGCATGATGCTTCTTAATCATTGGAGACATTCTGCTATAGGGTACAGTAATTCAGATAGCGGTAAGGGTACGTTCGCAAGCAGCAGGACACTAAGGTCTTGTGCACACAGTGCGTTTTTATCGCATTTTTTTATGCATTTTTGAGTGCAGTTTTGTCACAAATCTGCATGCCTATCCTAATGTCAGCTGATTAATAAGAATCCTGAAGTATTTTGCATATGCTGCTTATTTTTCCTTTGCAGATCTGATGCAGAAATAAATTTGTAACATGTCAATACTTTCAGCATTTTTGGTGCATTTTTCCACACAGAATGCATGAAAAATGCATGGAAAAAACATGTGCCAAAAACATCCAAAAAAAATATACACACCAAAAACGTGTCAAAAATGTCTTGCGTTTTTGGTGCACTTTTCTGCCAGGAGATACAAATTTGATGCTGAAATTTCTGCAACTAAATACTCAACATGCGCACTTAGCATATAGGGAGTGAGGTTTTGCATGAATGCTCATTTCCTATTATTGGCTGTCTCTATGAGACCTCAGTAGTGAGGAGGGTGCTGGCTTATTAATGAACTGATGGACAGTCCTCTATCATACAGACAGAAGTGCAGTGAGGGTATCATAACGAATATGACAGCTGTTGGGATGAGGAGAGGGTCTCAGTAATGAAGCCAGCCCTAACGTTCTTATAATAAGGCCATGTTTCCAAACAATGTATTCACTGTGTTTTTCTAACTTTTAGTTTTTTAATTATTCTATATTTAACAACACAAGCAAAGTGGATGTGATTTCATGAAAACTCACTGTGCACACCATGGAGCTGTAAGGTTTGGGTGTACTTTATTTCCCTATTGGCTTCTACAGGAGCCTGAAACAAATGCATTTAACATACACAATGGTATTTTTAAAGTGCACCTGTCCCCAGTTTTGGGGGTTCTAAACCCTGCCCACCACCATGAACATGATATAATTGGGGTTACGGTAACTGCTTTATATCCCCAGACATCCCCCTGCATACCTCAGGAAACAGGTTTTATTGTGTCCCGCGCCATATGTTAATTTTGTGGTTCGGTCATATAGGTGTCTGCACATTGTCTTCAGCACCGTAACACTCCATGCAAACACCCCCCCCCCGACTGTATGGAAATGGATGACATAGAGACGCCATCCCCACACATTCCCACGTCTCATGTCTGAGCAGTGGAGCACCACACTGTTCCCTATTGATCAGACAGTGATTCCACTGCACAGGCGCAAGACTTCAGGCTCGCATCAGCTGCACAGTGCCCGTAGTCTAGCGCATGCGCAGTGGAATCACTACGGTATCTGTTCAATAGGGCACAATGAGGCGCCAATGCACAGGTGCCAGACTTGACAATTGTGTGGAAGACGTTGCTATTTCATCCACTTACACACACTTAGGAGGGGCGGTGTTTGCATGGAGCGGTGTGGCGCTGACCGCAATCTGTCGACCCCCCATATGGCCGAGTCATGAAATTAGCATATGACGTGGAACAGAATAAAACTTGTTTTCTGAGGTATGCAGAGGTCATCTGAGGATATAAAGGATTATAGAAACCCCAATTACATCATGTTCAAGGTGGTGGGCAGGGATTAGAACACCCCAAAACTGGTGACAGGTGCACTTTAAGAGCACAATCCCAGCAGTTCTGCAGTAAAAAAAAGTGTAATAAAAAAAAGTCATCAAATCTGCACCAAAAATGCATTAGGAAATGCCAACAAAATACAACAATGTGAGCAGATTGCCACTGTGTATTTTTGTGCCGATACCCAAGAAAAAATTCAGCGGAAATACACCGGGAACGTGACGTCCGTTTAATTAAGTCAATGTAAAAACATGTAATCCGCTTGTTATCTAATTCTCTTTTTCCACAAACTGTTGTAAAGGAGCAAGAATGAAAACATCATCCATCACTGACGGTCCTGTCCGTACACAAACATTGTGCCGCTTCCTATGTGAGATTGTTGGGCTCCTTAAGTGTAAACAGAATCCTTAATGCACAGAACAATATCATAGATCTGCAGTCACCGGTCTGTTCACAGACGACTGAAAGGTATTCTCTCATTTGTTTGCACTCTGTTAATTAAAATGCCTGGTACTTGAGGTCTGACAATATAGACTACACTCTGAACAGCCATGAACATGTATTGGCCATTTAACAAACACCAGTGATAAGCTCAAGATTGACAATAACAAGACCGCGAGACGTATATATACATGCAACACAAAAGAGATATACTGCACCAGATCTTTGCTTACTCATAATAAGTTAAATATATTGACAAAAAATGGGTCGGACAAAATTGTTGGCACCCTCAATTTAATGTTTGGTTGCACACCCTTTGGAATAAATAACTGCAATCAATCTCTTCCTATGACCATCTACAAGCTTCTTACACCTCTCACCTGGAATTTCGGACCACTCTTCTTTTAAAAACTGCTCCAGGTCTCTCATATATGAAGGCGCCTTCTCTCAACAACAATTTTAAGATCTCTCCACAGATGATCAATGGGATTTATGGCCGCTTTACACGTCCCAACATCGTTTCGATATTGTATACAACAGCACGGGAGTGCGCACTTTTTGGGCAGAAATCCAAGATCGCATAGGAGCTGTCACACAGGGAGATATCGGCAGGCAACACAACTGCGATGTCTACGCCCCCTTGTACGCGCCAACCAGGGAACGACCATTTAACATGGGAGTGAATAGGGGAAGTTGCTCTTCAAGTCGGTGTTGGGCTGTCACACAGCACGATCCTGCCAGATCGTCCATCCAATATCAGGCAGTTGGAGAGCCTGCACAATTCTTCCCCGATATCGTTTTGGCATCGTTCTTGCATCGAATTGGACAATTACACCATACAACGCACGAATGATATCGGGGCCATCGCACGAACCATGTGACTTTTTATCGAAGTTGGACGACGATATCGGGACGTGTAAAGTGGCCAATAGATCCAGACTCATTGCTGCCACATCAGAACTCTCCAGCGCTTTGTTTCCATCCATTTGTAGGTGCTTCTTGAAGAATGTTTGTGGTCATTGCCCTGTTGGAAGAGCCATGACCTAGGACACAAGCCCAGCTTTCTTACACGGGGTCCTACATTGTGACCCAAAACCCTTTGGTAATTTTCAGATTTAATGATGCCTTGCACACAATCAAGATACTCAGTGCCGGGGGCAGCAAGAGCACTCCAAATTATGAACCTCCACCATATCTGACTTTAGGTACTGTGTTCTTTTCTGTGTAAGCCTCATTCAGTTTTCAGAAAACAGCAGAATGATGTGCTTACCAATAAACTCTTATCTTGATCTCATCTGTCCACAAGATGCTTTCCCAGAAGGATTTTGGCTTACGTACATTTTGGCAGACTGCAGTCTAGCCTTTTTATGTCAATAGTTAGGTCCTTCAGTTCATTCAAATATTGACAGATACTATTGACAGATACT
The DNA here is from genome assembly GCA_033576535.1 of Allobates femoralis. Classification (NCBI taxonomy): domain Eukaryota; kingdom Metazoa; phylum Chordata; class Amphibia; order Anura; family Aromobatidae; genus Allobates; species Allobates femoralis. Next base: position 106,630,951 of record JARQOC010000001.1, read on the forward strand.
TCGCACTGACACTGAGCACCCTGAGCCTGCAGGACAGCATGAATTTCTTTGGATCCTAATTGGGGCTGCCTATATACTATCCAGTCTATCCTGCGTTGCAATTTTTCTGTAATTTTTCTCTGTCATCTAAGACCTGGGAGATTAGCTACAGTGCCATGGGTTGTCAACTTTTTGATTATATTGCACACTGTGGACAAAGGAACATCAAGTCTCTGGAGATGAACAATTTTGGTTCTCAAGTCCTTAAGACAGTTCTCTTCTCCTTTTTCTGTTTTCCATGATTAGTGTGACACAGAGAAACACAATGCAAATATTGAGACAACGTCTCCCCTTTTTATCTGCTTTCAGGTGTGATTTTCATTTGCCCACATCTTTCACTTGTCAAAGATGAGTTTGAATGAGCATCACATGGTTGACACAAAGTTGTTTACCCACAATTTTGGAAAGGTGTCCTACTCACTTTTGAAGTTTTGTGTGAAATTATGTCTTCTCTTATTTGTCCTTTTTTTTCGTTCCAATACACACAAAGGATATAAACATTTATATGACAAAGCATGTGTAATTGCAATACTTTTCTGGGGAAATACTTTATTTTCTAAAACAAATTCAAGGGTGCCAGCACTTTCAGCCATGAGTGTATGTTTTACTGGACAATCCCTTTACAATCCACAAGATAACATGTTTTTCAGAATACAGACTGCATGGCTGGTCATACAACACGTATGAGGGAAATGCCAGCTGAACCACATATTGGTGATACATATGAATAAGCTTATTCTTCATCCTTTAGATGTCATTTTTCATTTTATGGCCTAAACATGAGAGTTTCATTGAAAGTATTGGACATTACTGACTGCCTTCCGACTACATTGCTCTAAATAAATGTGAGGCCATGTGTGCGTGTTCCCCAAAGTTGGCATGTGTCCTGTACGCCATGATGCAATGCCTGGGCTGCTACACTATGATGAGCAGCTGACAGCACACTCATTTATTAACAAGCATCAAACTCAAACCTAATTCATTTCCATGATTTCATCAATTATTACAGGAAACTAAAAAAAGTCTAAAAACTGATTCATACGAGCAGTTAATTATGGTTTAGTGACACCCACTTTTATGTTATTCTCCTTCATAAGGCGACATCTCTGCCAGTGCAGCAATTAACACATACAGTGCAATTCAACGACTGCTGGCCCAATGACAGCGCTGACAACCCGGCTCCATCCGATCAGGATGAGACTAAACCGTCATCTAGCACTGACCCCATTCAGCATGACTGCTTATCCTACTGTAGCTTTCTTACAAGCTTCACAGGTCTCTAATGGAGGCATGCCAGCAGAAGCCCTTTTTTTTCTTTTAACAAGGAAGTCTTTCATCTGGTGCAGTATTTCCAATTACACTTTTAAAAAATGAGTTTAGATACAGTAAAGTAATGAATGTCTAAGATAAAACCAGCATGAAAAGCTGGATACAATTTTTCATACCGGTGAGTAAAAATCTTTTACTGACAGTATATCGGCAGATGCCTCATACGTAAAGTATATCCTAATTTGTCTATTGACCGGGCTTCTAAAATGAATAAGTCTTGAAGAGGTTTTCTGGGACTTTTATTTACCAATATCTGATAGCTGGAAGTACCACACCCAACACTCCCGCCAACAAGCTGCTCCCGATTCTGGCGGCAGCCGATATGCTCAGTCGCAGAGCTGCACAGCTCCGTTAACTGTACCGTTAACTGGCCGTGGCCAGGTACTGCACCTCAAAAATATAAACATAATCAGAAATCTTGCAATTTTCACACGGGTCACTAAGCTTTGAACTGGATTCATACTTCCTCTTCTGTACAGATCACTTTTCTGCAGTCTCATTATCATCACAGACATTATTACACCACTGTAGATAACACAATAGGTGATGTTATAGCTTCCCCTTCTCCCACTCCATTCACCTTTGACTTTTTCTAGAACATGCTCATATAAGAAACCAATACAAATAATAAGGTGTGAGTCCTTCTATTGCTGCTATTAAGAAGGGGAAGTATGAGCCTTGTATAAAGGACTGGCCCCCGTACATATTAGCCTAACATCGGACAAACAGACCGATGTCAATAGGGTTTGGCTAATGGTCTAATATGTATGGGGCGCCGGCTGACTAATTACCAGAAAAATGTCAATAGCTCATGTCCAATTTGTCCAAAAATCTGGTGTCTTTGTATTATATATTACAGGAGTACTCAGCCGAGCAATCACTCCTGCATATTGGAGAGTCAGCTGAGATGGCTGTCAGCCGTGAACAAGCAGACAAAACATTGTTTGGCACACAACCATCTAATGTGTATATGTATGGCCAGCCTTCGGTTAGGCAAACAGGGTGAAAATAGCTGGATTTCTCAAAATCAATAGATAGATAGATAGATAGATAGATAGATAGATAGATAGATAGATAGATTTACTTTTCCACATTTTTCCCATTACTCCCACAAATTTAAATATATTGTATTGGGATATCATGTGATATAGTGCCATCCCACTAATCATAGAATGGTAGAGTTGGAGGGACCTCCTGGTCATCATGTCAAGCACTAATCATGGAATGGTAGAGTTGAGGGACCTCCTGGTCATCATGTCCAACCCACTAATCATAGGAGTAGAGTTGGAAGGGACCTCCTGTGTCATTGTGTTCAACCCACTGCTCAATGCAGGATTCACTAAATCATCCCAGATAGATGTCTGTCCAGCATCTGTGTGAAGACTTCCATTGAAGGTGAACTCACCACCTCTCTCTTGTGGCCGCCTGTTCCACTCATTGAACACCCTCACCATGCTTTGTTTAATGGGGGAACATAGGGTGCCCATATGATTGTGCTTCGATAGATAATGAACGTTCTGCCTGTGACATAGGACTAAACTGTCAGAATGTAACTATCAATCTATCTGTACGATTCTAATGTTACAAAATACTCTACCAGGATTCCTAAAGAGCCATACACGTCAGACTGCGGCTGTCATTGACACGTTAATTATTTACCTATATTTGCAAATACAGGCACTTCCTAAATCCTCGCGTGACAACTGACTGCTGAGAATGGATGTCTCTACACAATAGGAGCGACACAGTCAAAAACGCAGAGTATTATTGTTACAGGTGGTTATTTTCTAAATGATTCTGTCATTGAAGAGCGAACATCTTGTCAGATCTAATTAATAGAAACCCAAGAATTACCCAGCATGAGGGCAGCCCCCAGCAGGGGATACCCTGTGATCAGACGCAACGCAGCACATAAAAGGAACATTCGGTAACAGATCACGTCCTATATACGACTATCATGGGGACGATCTTTCTCTTTTGGAGTCGACCTTTTGATAACACGGTGTTTAGGGGTCAATGTACATGACCATATCACAGCATTGTTTTCTACCTAGACGAGAATGGGATTCATTAGCGCTACACAGGCCTCTATTGTTCTTCGATGTACTTACTGAGGTGTTTTCTGTTGAATTTGACATTGGAGCATGGTGGCACGCTCTATGTTACTGTTCTGTACAGAAGCTTTGCTTCTATGGGAGATTCTCTGCGCCTACCCACATATATACATCCTTAAAGAGGACCTGTCACCAACCACACATGGTGATCTAATTACAGCACTGAATGCAGCACGTCTGCTGCATTCAGGCAAGGGTCCCTTAGCCCTTGACCCCCTCTGTACCCCGAGATAATACACTTTGAAAACTTACATAGTGGAGCCAAATTGGAGATGGCTTGTGGCTGGAGCCAAAGGGCAGTTTCACGCCCCCTGTATGTTTAATCCGCCCACCGCCGCCTCCCTGATGGCCATCATTGTCTCCCTCACCTGCTGCATAACACAAAGCGAGGGGTGCGGTGCTGGCCGCATTGCCCTGCCTCCTGCGGTGATGTTAACCATGGAGCAGGGCGGGTATAAGCGGTGACATCACAGCAGGAGGCGGGGCAATGCGGCCAGCACCGCACCCCTTGCTTTGTGTTATGCAGCAGGTGAGGGAGACAATGATGGCCATCAGGGAGGCGGCGGTGGGCAGATTGAACATACAGGAGGTGTGAAACTGTCCTTTGGCTCCAGCCACAAGCCACCTCCTATTTGGCTCCACTATGTAAGATTGCAAAGTGTATTATTTCGGGTACAGAGGGGGTCAAGGGATGGGGGACCCCTTGCCTGAATGCAGCAGACATGCTGTATTAGTGCTGTAATTAGTTCACCATGTATGGTTGGTGACAGGTCCTCTTTAAAGAGATTGTTCATCATTTTAAAGTATTCATAAAAAGAAATGTATATGTTCTGAAGGACGGAGGAATTTTGCATGTTATTGTTTTCTATTATTTGCATAAGTTACCGGCCACCTCTGCAGTCTATCAATGGGGCCATTCTCTCATGCTAGGAGCAATAGATCTAATAGCAGTGCTCTGAAGCTGACTAGATCACTGGATCCGGCCTTTTATATTGCACTGTGCTCCCTTGAGGCTGCGGAGGCAGAGCTGCTTCTGCTTGCATCATTGGAGACGGCGCAGATCAACCAATGTCAGAACAATGCTGCTAGTCTGAGATGTCAATCAATCATGAGAGCGTCAATCTTCCCGGACAAGCTGGAAGGCAACGGAGCAGTACGAAGAACATGGACGATCACATGATGGGCTATGATCAATGACTAAATGTTCAGTAGTCACCTTCTCTGTCTCACCATCACACTGTACACTGCAGCGCTGTGTGCACACACCCCAAGAAAGATCACCAAGACATCAGGTTCTATTGAGCTGATTTACTTTACATCAATAAAGGAAAATATAGGCCGAAGAACAAACTACCTATAATTAAAGAAGACACAATGGAGCATCCACACATAGACTGAGCCATATGCTTAACCTTGCAGCGCTGGGTCCTGGGCTCAAATCCCACCAAGGACAACATCTGCAAGGAGTTTGTACGTTCTCCCCTGTCTGTGTGGGTTTCTCCTGGATTCTCTAGTTTCCTCCCACACTCCAAAGACATACTGATGAATATGTTTAGATTTCAAGCCCCAATGGGACAGTGTTGTAAATGTATGTAAAGTGCAATGGAATTACTAGATATAATTATCCCAGTTAGTAACGCCATGACTTCTTGTTCAATGGCTGCAGGCCACAGTGATGTTTCTCATACATAGTGAAGTAAAGTCCAATGGTAGCCAATAGACTAAGGAATTTGCCAGGAGCAGAAACTAGTGACGTACACTTCTAGTGTCCAACAAGGCACACAATTAATAATATGTGATTTAAACCAAGTTTTGGGTTCTCAATCTGAATTAACAAGCATGAAAGCAAAGGTTGTTCCCTAATTACCCGGATAAAAGGCCTATTATAGAATACAGCATCATTTCCCATCGGCTCCGCAGTGATAAGGTCGGCATTTTTATTTGTGGTTTTTACGTGTCGTTTCCCTAATGACAGGACAGATGGAGCAGACCTAGATCCCATTCTCCATATGTCAGTACATCCAGGCCAATCATTTATACACTTCAATAGAAAGGCTATACGTTTTATTATGTATTGATGTTGTAGTTTCCATAAAGTGTGTTGAAGTCATATCCCTGCCATGACGGACCGATCGGAGATATACCGTATATTGTAGTTCCTGAAACCTCCATGAGGTCATCTGTGGTGACAAGCATGCATCTACGGTATCTATTGTATTTTCTCATTTGAGCTATGTCCATTCCTATTGGAAAACCCTGCAATACACTGTAACCGCCCTGGCAAGCAGCAGAGGCATTAACAATGCTGCCAAGTCTAAGTGAATTGACAATTTAGAAGAGGCTCAGCTTTGTCAACACGAGCACAGTGCTGCATTATATTGCAAGGCCAAAGAGTGCTGCATGTGTTCTTCAAGAAGCAAATGCTATCACAAATCCAATCTCTCTATCAGATTAATGCAGCAAACTCTCTAGCTTCATCACACTGATGAGCAGGACATGTACAGGCCAGTTCACACACGCTGCTCCAATGCACACACTCTTGGAACCGTGAAGGCGAATGAGTCACCGGATTTCACTGCATTCGACAGTACAGCCTCTTTCAGAGTTTTGTAATATTGAAGTGCTATCTACTATATAACTGCCACCGTCTTCACGTCTGTCACAGCCGGTCCGGTTGATTGTGACCTGTCAGCTGCTCCAGTGTTTGCTGGAGAGATCTGGAAGCCACAACTCACTTTAAGTCTATGAGACGTTGTTCTGGCCTCATAGACTTGCTTTGAGCACTGTGGCCATTACCTCTGCCTTCCAGCAGTCAGAAGTTGAGGTGACAAGGTGGCATCGCGGAACCAGAGCAGTGCCGATAAGAGGTGAAGTTGATGGCAGGAACATCTGTATGGTTATGTTATCTCGTCAATACTAGCCTTTTGCACGCCATTTGATTAAGAGTTTGCTGAAGTAGATGCCCAAAAATACATTAAGATCCACGCGCTTGTTATTTCATTTGGTTGATCTTTGGCCTGCCGTACACTACCACACAAAGCATACTCCAGTCAGAGACTGGAATACATTTCTGGCATTAAAAGAGTTGCGAGATACTTGTCAGCTGCACTTGGCCATGCCACCTGCCCATGAAGCTCTGCCCACTTATTACAAATACTGTCCGGAACCAGGTAAAAACTATGAGTTGCACAAATATTTTCTTGACATTTCAAAACTGTTTTATGACATTGTTCTGCGAAGACTGTTTAATGAATTGATACCTAAGGGTAGTGTCCACGATGCTTAGGACAATGTGTCCCGGATGTAGCGCTCTCCCTCCTGCGGGGAAGCCTGTGATCTCTGTGGGTTAACACAGTCACCAGTGCCCACAATCAGTGGTGGCTTTTGGCTGCGTTCTCCCTCTGAGATCACAACCATCTCTGCAGGAATAATTGACATGCTGTAGCTCGTTGCAAACACTGATGGTGGGGGCACGGGACCTATGTCTCCACTATTGAGAAAAATAGAAGAAACCATCAGAGCACACAACTCCCCCATGAAGCAAGAAATCTGTTCAACTAAAGCAGTCTGTCTGTCTGTCACTAACCGCTCCACCAAACTCAAATATTATCCTGGAGCTGAACTTTGCTGCAATGTCCTCCAAGAGATGAAGTGACACGCAGGTGGCAGTGTATGGCCTGTCACTTCTTAGGAGTATGCAGAGGTGTTTGAGCTAGGATGAGGCTGGTAGGGTTTTTTATTGAATATGTGGGCTGACACTGTTAATGGAGGTCTCTGGCACTATAGCACTGTTTATGGGTCTCTCTGGCACTATGGAACTGTTAATGGGGCTCTCTGGCACTATGGCACTGTTAATGGGGCTATCTGGCACTATGGCATGGTAATGGGGCTCTCTGACACTACAGCACTGTTAATGGGGCTCTCTGGCACTATGACACTATTAATGGGGCTCTCTGACACTACAGCACTGTTAATGGGGCTCTCTGGCACTATGACACTATTAATGGGGCTATCTGGCACTATGACACTATTAATGGAGGTCTCTGGCACTATGGCACTGTTAATGGAGGTCTCTGGCACTATGGCACTGTTAATGGGGCTCTCTGGCACTATGACACTATTAATGGGGCTATCTGGCACTATGGCATGGTAATAGGGCTCTCTGTCACTATGGCACAGTTAATGGGGCTCTCTGGCACTATGGCACTGTTAATTGAGGTATCTGGCACTATGGAATGGTAATAGGGCTCTCTGTCACTATGGCACCGTTAATAAGGCTCTCTGGCACTATGGCACTGTTAATGGAGGTATCTGGCACTATGGCTCTGTTTATGGGTCTCTCTGGCACTATGGCACTCTTAATAGGGCTCTCTGGCACTAGGACACTGTTAATGGGGCTCTGTGGTACTATGGCACTGTTAATGGGACTCTCTGTCACTATGACACTGTTAATGGGGCTCTCTGACACTAGGACACTGTTATTGGTGCTCTCTGGCATTATGGCACTGTTAATTGGACTCTCTGACACTATGGCACTGTTAATGGGGCTCTCTGGCACCGTTAATGGAGGTATCTAGCACTATGGCATTGTTCCTGGAGGTCTCTGGCACTATGGCTCTGTTTATGGGGCTCTCTGGCACTATGGCATTGTTACTGGAGGTCTCTGGCACTATGGCACAGTTAATAAGGCTCTCTGTCACTATGACACTGTTAATGGGGCTCTCTGGCACTATGGCTCTGTTTATGGGGCTCTCTGGCACTATGGCATTGTTACTGGAGGTCTCTGGCACTATGGCACAGTTAATAAGGCTCTCTGTCACTATGACACTGTTAATGGGGCTCTCTGGCACTATGGCACTGTTAATGGAGGTCTCTGGTATTATGGCACTGTTAATGGGACTCTGACAATATGGCAATGTTAATAAAGCTCTTAGAGACTGTTAGTTTGCAGTACAAGAAAGACACATAAATAATACTAAAAAATAATAATATTTTATAATAAAATATCCAGTCCAAATTCAATGATGCAAAGTGTATTAGTAGTCCAATGTTTGTTACAGGAGATTTGGCAGAGCACAGAAAGACAAGAACAGATTTGAGGTACATAGGTATTCAGCTAAACACAGATAACAGTGAAATCCTTGGGCTGACACATGGTGAGACTTAGGGACTGTGCGGGCATGGCGCAAAGATTTGCCAAATGGAATTTTATTTGATGTAATACAAATGTGCATAAACTACAGAGTAACTCAAGGCCCTAAACCTTAGGCTATGGGGATGCACACACATGGCGCCACCAGCCGGACAGGACTCATGGCTCCATAGAACCTGCAGAAGCTGTCAATCAAGATTCAGTTTTGCTTATTCTTGTCCAATGGTTGGAAGTGTCTATATACCTGCAGATGGCTGATATATATGTGATCTATTAACCACTGAATGTCAGAAGTCTTATATATACAACTAAAGGCCTGCTCCAGTGATCTGTTAGGAGGGAGTTTACATCTGTGGGTCTGAGGATCAGAAAGAGAAGCCATCTGTACCCAGGATGGGCTATAGACCTGGTTCACATAGTCATTGTAACTAGCTAACTGGAATACCTTTCTCCAGTTAAACGCTTTACAGACCTAATGTCACTGATGTGAATAAATGTCAGGACAAGAGTAAAAACTGGCACTTAAAATGACGGGATCAAGATGGGCAATGATGGGTGACAACCTGGAAAAACACTGCCATTATAGCCATTGTGGCCAGTATGTATTAAGCGGGTTTTTGTGATCTACAAGACAGTAATCATGGGGACCTTCACCAATAAACTGGGTTAATAGTGTTGGAAGAAAAGACACTCTGCACACCTAGGCCTGTGCCCGCCCTAGGCCTGTGCCCGCTCTAGGCCTGTGCCCGATTTAGGCCTGTGCCTGCTCTAGGCCTGTGCCCGCCCTAGGCCTGTGCCCGCTCTAGGCCTGTGCCCGCCCTAGGCCTGTGCCGCTCTAGGCCTGTGCCCGCCCTAGGCCTGTGCCCGCCCTGGGCCTGTGCCCGCTTTAGGCCTGTGCCCGCTCTAGGCCTGTGCCCGCTTTAGGCCTGTGCCCGCTTAGGCCTGTGCCGCTTTAGGTCTGTGCCTGCTCTAGGCTGTGCCCGCCCTAGGCCTGTGCCCGCTTTAGGCCTGTGCCCGCTCTAGGCCTGTGCCCGCCCTAGGCCTGTGCCCGCTCTAGGCCTGTGCCGCCTAGGCCTGTGCCCGCTTTAGGCCTGTGCCTGCTCTAGGCCTGTGCCCGCCCTAGGCCTGTGCCACGCTGTGTATTTGGTCCATATTTAGCGCAGAAAATTCTGCAACGAATCTGCATCTGTTTTGCAGTTTTTGCTGTGTTTTTTTCTAATGGTGAATTTATTATGATGTCAATGACTGGAGGGCTGAAAAACGCTGTAAAAATACAGATCAGCTATTGACATGCTGCAGCATTGGCACAGCACTTCAGAAATCTCATAGACTTTGCCGGCTTCAGGAGAGACATCCGTGACCTGTGATGCAGAATTTCCTTCACCAAATATGCAGTGTGTGCACAGGGCCTGAAGGGGCCGTCAAACGCTACGATATCATTAACGATAGCGCTGAAACGTCACGGGTTTTCAGTCGCTCTAACGACGTCGTTGCGTGTGAAAGGTCGATCTTACAAGCGATAAGTGGTCTGATCGTTCATTGCAGATAAGATAAGATAAACTTTATTGATCCCGGAGGAAATTACAGTATTACATACAGATATGAGATCGGACCCACGTCAGACGATGTCGGTCATCCAATCTGCTGCATCGTTCTATGTGATACCGCGATAATGATCCCTTAACAATTTCGCCTGTTCACAACATTGACAAGCATCGGTCGCTGGTTGTGTGAGCGATACCTGCACGTAACATCGTTGCTGCGTCCTGAACGATATCTATACATGTGACACCTCACTAACGATGTTGTCCACAAGCGCGCACCCCTGAGATCGCTCACAAAATCGTAGTGTGTGACGGCCCCTATAGACATACGGGAGATCCAGACTTTACAAAGGGGACGTAGATCACTGAAAGAGACTTCAAACACTTCAGAGAATGAGGCCTCCACCTCATCTTCTGTATTCACCTTACAACTCTGGTGTAACATGCACACAGTTGATACACAGATAGAGGCGGTAGATGATAGATAGATATAGACAGATAGATAGACGGATAGATAGATAGATAGATAGATAGATAGATAGATAGATAGATAGATAGATAGATAGGGATAGATAGATAGATAGATAGATAGATAGATAGATAGATAGATAGATAGACGGATTGATAGATAGATAGATAGATAGATAGATAGATAGATAGATAGACGGATTGATAGATAGATAGATAGATAGATAGATAATAGATAGATAGATAGATAGATAGATAGATAGACGGATTGATAGATAGATAGATAGATAGATAGACGGATTGATAGACAGATGACAGATAGATAGATAGATAGATAGATAGATAGATAGATAGATAGATAATATTTTTTACTGTCCAAATGTTATCACAGTACCATAAAAACTAAATTGTAAAGTGTTTGTATTGCAGTATATCCGCTGTATATAGTCCTCTCATAGCCCCAGCCCAGACCACAGGGAAGCTTGTCTAACTACATGATCTCTTGCTGCTTCAATACTCCAATCCAGACCGCTGCCCTCCAGCCACATTAATACCCACACAAAGGTCCGGCTTATTACCACTAACTGCTGGGTAGGAGTCATAATGGATAATTGCACATTCTAGTTCAATACACAGCACACAATTGCCACAATACACTGCTCTGGGCCCAATTGAACTGGTCATGTGCCACCTACTGGGTGCCCTTACTTCATGAAGCTAGCATTGTATCAATCAAGTTAGGGCAGACTTAGAAACAATGGATATATGTCCATGTTTAGGTGGGTGATGATCACACAGCAGATCATGGGTCACACAGGATTATCACACTTGATATAAGCTGGCACTCCTGCCCCTGGCACCATTGTCTGACATATGGACACTCTTCTGCACAGGATCTCTCTATAGATTCGTTTGGCTGAATATATTGTTACAAAGTTGCAAAGTTTATTGTCTGGGCATCTTCATCATTACACACAGATGATGTCTATTGCCCCTGAAGATGCCAGGTGCAGACAAAGGTCTATGAAGCAGGACCCATGGGCATAGGAGACATGTGGCACAGGGTGGGCACAGTATGGAGAGTGAAGGTGGGTCCACAGTCATGTGCTCTTACCTTACAATGTCCGGCTGCTACATCCAGCACTTGTCATGTAAAGCTGAAAACACAATAGAAACCAGAGGAGATACAAGCTGTAGAAAGGCTCCCCCGTGCCAGCTGTGCAGTGCGCTATGGCGCAGGAGGGTGCAGCGCTGCTAAAGTTACTGCTGGAATGGTTCTCCCATGTCAGGGCACAGCTGGACCCTCATGGAGCCACACATGGGGCTGAAGGCACAGCGAGCTGGCACCCTGCTCTCCCTGGCAGATCACAGGGCAGCACCAGCCCAGCCATCACACGAGCGGATCCTCCTCGCAGGCTCCGGGCTTTTTCCTTTGGTGGAGCCCTATGGGGGCAGTTTTGCTTTGTGTTTAAAGATTACCTTTGTCACCCCCCACCCCTACATAGGAGTGAGACAGCCCAGATGGGAAGAGCCTGCTGCTGAAGCAATGCCCCATCCTGAAAGCTGATCCCTGCTGATCTCATCACTTACAACTCACTAATCCAATGGCGGGGAATGAGGAGCAGATGGAGACGCCCAGACTCTGCCTCCTCTGCTTCCAGCATCACAGCACAGAGCTCTCAATGGAAGGAGCCTCAGCCCGGTGAGCCCCCCCAGCTGGAGGAAAGTGGAAGTGGAGCTGAGGAGAGATACAGGGGTCACAAGAGTTCAGGACAAGAGTCTACGACAAGAGTCAGAGACAAGAGTCCAGGTCAAGAGTCCGAGACAAGAGTCTACAACAAGAGTACGAGACAAGAGTCCACGACAAGAGTCCGAGACAAGAGTCCACGACAAGAGTCCGAGACAAGCGTCCACGACAAGAGTCCAAGACAAGAGTCCACGACAAGAGTCCACGACAAGAGTCCGAGACAAGAGTCAGAGACAAGAGTCCAGGTCAAGAGTCTATGACAAGAGTCCACGACAAGAGTCCAAGACAAGAGTCCACAACAAGAGTCCGAGACAAGAGTCAGAGACAAGAGTCCAGGTCAAGAGTCTATGACAAGAGTCCACGACAAGAGTCCACAACAAGAGTCCGAGACAAGAGTCAGAGACAAGAGTCCAGGTCAAGAGTCTATGACAAGAGTCCACGACAAGAGTCAGAGACAAGAGTCCACGACAAGAGTCCAAGACAAGAGTCCACGACAAGAGTCCGAGACAAGAGTCCACAACAAGAGTCCGAGACAAGAGTCAGAGACAAGAGTCCAGGTCAAGAGTCTATGACAAGAGTCCACGACAAGAGTCAGAGACAAGAGTCAGAGACAAGAGTCCAGGTCTAGAGTCTATGACAAGAGTCCGAGAAAATAGTCCACAACAAGAGTCCGAGACAAGAGTCCACGACAAGAGTCCGAGACAAGAGTCAGAGACAAGAGTCCAGGTCAAGAGTCTATGACAAGAGTCCACGACAAGAGTCAGAGACAAGAGTCCGAGAAAATAGTCCACAACAAGAGTCCGAGACAAGAGTCAGAGAAAATAGTCCACAACAAGAGTCTGAGACAAGACCGACAAGAGTCCAAGAAAATAGTCCACAACAAGAGTTCAGGACTAGAGTCTACGACAAGAGTCCGAGACAAGAACGACAAGAGTCCAAGAAAATAGTCCTCAACAAGAGTCCAGGACAAGAGTCTACGACAAGAGTCCAGGACAAGAGTCCGAGAAAATAGTCCACAACAAGAGTCTACAACAAGAGTCTACGACAAGAGTCCAAGACAATAGTCCAAGACAAGAACGACAAGAGTCCAAGAAAATAGTCCACAACAAGAGTCCAAGACAAGATTCCAAGACCAGAGTTCACAACAAAAGTCCTCAACAAGAGTCCTCAACAAGAGTCAACAACAAGAGTCCATGACAAGGGTTCATGACAAAAGAACAGGACAAGAGTCCAGGGCAACAGTCCACATCAAGAGTCCAAGAGAAGAGTTCAGGGCAAGAGTCCACAACAACAGTCCAGGGCAGGAGTCCGAGACATGAGTCCAAGACAAGAGTCCAAGACAAGAGTTCACAACAAGAGTCCACACACTGCCATGTGGGCGGGGGGATCATGTCTTCTATATGTGTTACTGCATCTCAAAAACGTGCTAATTATACATAATATATTGTCATCTTGTAGCTTTGTAGATAAGTGAAGCTCCACTATGATAAAATATCTATCTATCTATCTATCTATCTATCTATCTAAAAATAGAAAAAATTTTCTTTGAGCAGCGACTCTTATTTAGCAAAAATGCTAGGTGCTAAATCAGTCTTAGGGTGGGAATCAGCCACCACACACAGACTATATCCTTACAAAATGAAGACTGCAGCACTCAAAATTAGGATGTTTCAGCCTTTACTGGCCTTTAGTCAAGTTATAGCGACGTTTTGGTCAGCTATCGGCTGGAAGAAGGTCACAAGCTGACCGAAACGTCGCTATAAATTGTCTGAAGGCCATTAAAGGCTGAAACATCCTAATTTTGAGTGCTGCAGTCTTCATTTTGTAAGGATATTATCTATCTATAATATCAGAAAAAGGAATCAGCACAAACTTATCAGAAAAACCAGTGCAAAAAAATCCTGTAACATGCAGTGTTCACCTGCATATAAGTATACTTCCCACAGCTTTAATGTAGCCCCTTGTGGCACAACATTTCAACCTCTATGAGGCTTTTCTCAAGCACCTTGAAAAACTGCTTGTCTTATAATAAGGTTCTTAGCGCATGTACTGGCCAATAAATGCCTGCCCTTCAACCACGGCAAGGTGACCTTAAATCTGAAGGGTCCCTGTCTACACTTAAACCTATCTTGTACCCTCAGAGTCTCTGTTACAATGGGCAGTAGCAAGATACATACCACATCAGATGGCCCCCGTGGCTTAGTAGGGAGAAAGGAGTGCAAATTGAGTGAGCAGAAGACTGAAAAAGGATTGATCTGGGCTGCCAGTGTGTCGGGGCCCCTTCCATGCTTCTGCTCACCAGACCCCATACATGAGTAAGGGCAGTAATGCCCTGATGGGGCCCTTAACTCATAGTACTTAGATCTAGTGGCTAATGGGGTTTGTTTGCCAACCTAATGGTAAAATAGGACCAATCCATAAAACACACGGCTTCATCATAACTTAGAAAGAAAATAAGAGCTAGGCCTTGAAACTACATCTGACCCCTGTGCAGCTTTGACCCCCTGGTGCACTAAGCCTCCCCGCCGCAGACCAGGGGGGAAAGAACTTGCAGTCGGTGTCCGGCGGGCGTGAGGAGCGGGGGGGGGGGGGTTGGGGTGTTGTCAGGGACTGTTGGTGTCCGGTGTCTGGCTGCTGTCACTTTACCTGGGATCCTGGAGGCAATATAGGCAGTGGCAGTTCTGGAGCGAGGCAGGCAGCGGCAAGCTGCGTCCAGGAGGCCGGAAGCCGCTGTGTGCAGGTCTGCAGCACTGCCGCTCCCCTGCCTCCTTGCCGCCTGAGCAAAAGGCTCAGATTGTCCATTGGGTGGTGCGGCCCTGCCTGGTGTGTGTGAACAAGTGATTGAAATGGATTACCTGATGGCAAGCTGACACAAAGTCTGAACAAAAGGCTCAAAGGTGACACTTTTTACCCTTATGTGGAGAAGTCTTACTTCAATGTTCAAAAGACCAGTCGTAAACAGAGTAGTACTGAATTCCATTTATGAATATAATTTTTTTATGTGACAGGCATCGGTCCTACAGATATGAGAAACACATTTTTGACATTGTGATCCCAAGTGGAATTAAATGCATGTTCCTGCATTGCTGTGCGATCTGGGCATCAGCAATGAATTAATATCAACCAGATAGATGTGGTTGTATATGCCATTTTTGCTATCTATGGAAAGCTAAAATGATTTGAAACATGGCATTAATACTTTACACCTGGGATCTCTGAGGGGGCAGGTATCCTGAAGATTGGGGATCTCATAATTTTTGGAACCCAATCCACATCCCATTGAGCAGGTAAATATCCATTTCATTCAGCAGTAGATTGCCAGCTTCCCTGGGAGGCAAACCAGGTGTCATTAAATGACACCTGGTTTGCCTCCCAAGGGAGCTGGCAATCTACTGCTGAATGAAATGGATATTTACCTGGCAGATTTTTTGGTGAGTTTTTCAGTACTGATTTTAATGTCCTTTTTCGATGAATCTATGCCATGGAGCAGCCCCCATCTGAGGACACCAGGGGAAGGTATGTTTGAGTGACTAATCTAATATGTAAAGCTGAATGTGTGTATGTGTGTATATCTGGGATGGGCATCTACACCGTCGCAACTACAGCCACAAAATTTTGCACAGTCACATGTTTGGACCCCGAGAGCGTCATAGGCTATGTTGTGAGGCGAAATTTTAAACCTGCGCGTTCCAGTTCACCAAACAATTTTGCCCCATCTACATAATGGGGAAAAAGTGACAGTTACCAGTTGACAGTTGTGAATGAGAGGGGCTTAATGACAGCGCCAAAGACTAACAGCATATACCCGCATATAGTCACTAAGGTGGGGCCCTGACATGGTATTCACCATGCACGGGGACCAGCGCCGGACTGGGGTGTCTGGGGCCCACCAGGAAAATTGACTCCAGGGGCCCACCCGGGCCCACCCGTGCCCACCTGAGCCCACCCACCCGGGCCCACCCATACTTCAGCTATATGCAAATACCTGTTATCCGTTATACCTATTATAGTGGAGCGTGGACTGTAAAACCCAGGCGGCTCCTGCACATCACTGTGCGCTCACCATTATTGCGATGTACAATTACTGTAGTTTGCATTAAAGGGATTTTTCGGTGAAAAAAGGTTCTCAGCGATGCACAGGTTAGGAAGGTGATCACTTATTTATTGGTGGAATCTACACCATCAGAAGAATGTGGCACTTTGAGCATTTGGTGAGTTTTTTACCTCTGTATTTGTAAGACAAAACCAGGAGTTAAGCAATCACAGGTAATTTTTATCTGCATTTCTCACCCTCTCCTGGTTTTGTCTTATAAATACTGAGGTGAAAATCTCACCAAATGCTAAACTTGCTTTCTCTGGAGAACCTCTGTGAGGGTGCGTGCACACGGTCCGGAGGAGTGTTGGACGCAGCTCCTCCGGACCTGAGGGAAGCCGCGGGTGGCCGCAGGGAGACCGCAGCCGCCCTGTACTAACCATGTGAGGTGGGTGCTGGGTGGCAGTCACCCGATGGGAGCCGCTTCCGACTCCGCAGCCTGAAATAAACATGCTGCGGAGGGGGGGACTGACAGCAACCCGCACCGCAGCTCCAAACACTCTGCGGGCGGGTTACGCATAGTGAGGATGGGATTTCTTGAAATCCCATCCACTATGCTAGTACTGTACTACGCAGCGTTTTGGACGCAGCAGCAAGGCGCTGCTTCCAAAACGCTGCATACATTGATCGTGTGCACGCACCCTGACTGCATCTCTGCTGCTATGTCACAGGACAGGGAGGGGTTAAATATCCAAGTATTTAATATGTTTTGGAAATAAAGACGTTTCCCCTTATTGATATCAGATAAAAACAAATGACCGACCAAAATCCACTCTACCAAGACCAATATTACCAGATAGAAGTCTGAAATACCACTACACCGTAACCAGATCACATATTACCATGACATAGTGCCCAAACAATGCCACATATTAGGCACAAATACCGCCACACCATGACCAAAGCACATAATACCACCACATAATGATCAAATGCTACCACATATAAGGTATAAATACTGCCACACCATGAGACCTCATATTACCGCCACATAGTGATCGAATAATACTACATACAAAGGACAAATACTGTCATGTCATGACCAAAGTACATAATGCCACCACATAGTGACAAATAATACTAAATTAATAAAAATGTAAAAAAAACTCTGCATATAGTGTCAGTGTACAGGTAATGCAATGATCACTATTGACATTATACACAGGAGCTCTGTATATAGTGTCAGTGTGTGTGTATAAGTAAGGCTAAGGTCACACTTGCAAAATTCTAAGTTCCCTGCGTTGTTTGCATAGAACTTAGATTTTTTTTCTCACTACGCAGCCTGTACGCAGCCTTCACGCAGGCTGAGTAGCGGCAAACGCGGCCCCTAGCAACCCGCTGTTTCCTGGATACCAGCTACACAGCGGCTGCGCGGAGTGCGAATTGCACCACGCATGCACCACGCACAGGGGAACGCATCACGATGCGTTCCCCTGTGCGTGGTGCAAATCGCACTCCCCGCAGGGTTGCTAGGGGCCGCGTTCGACGCTACTCAGCCTGCGTGAAGGCTGCGTAGTGAGAAAAAAAATTCTAAGTTCTATGCAAACAACGCAGGGAATTTTGCAAGTGTGACCCTAGCCTTATACACATACTCACCAGTGATGTCTCTAGGTGAAGTTCTTTATCTGTCGCAGACCGATATCACATCTTCTATGTAGGACTCATCTCTGCAGAAAATAACATAGTTAGCTATACCTGACTCACTGCCATAGCACAATCCACACTTTTCCCAATATTTCTACACTACATGAAATGACAAAAAAAGAAACATAGTGCCGCACTACACAGTAACAGTGCTCCAGTGTCATTCTGTGCCTGCTCATCCTTGTCAGCAGACATTTTTGTCTGATGGCAAAGATGTAGCAGAGCTGAAGACAAAAGACCCGTGGATTACGTCGAAACAAGGATTTTTTAATTAAAGATGGAGTCCCTAAATGTGTTTTGTGTGTTATTTTTAATTTTAAAAAAATTTCATTTTTTTTTCTGTTTACTAGAAATTCCTGGTGGCCATGTCTAATTTGTCATGACACCATGAAGTTTGGGCTTAGTACCAGCTGATAATACAAAGCTGGCCTGGTACTAACCCTTTTATTACCCAGGGTACCACTCACCACCAGAGCCACTGGAAGAGCCGGGTAAAGTGCCTGGAAATGGTGCTATGATGAATGCGCCATTTTCAGGGGTGGCTGCGATTTTCAGCGTGGGGGGCCACGAACGCTTGGGCCTTACCATGCTGAGAATCCCAGCCCCCTATTGCCTTGTTTTACCTGGCTGGCGATCAACATATCATGGGAGCCAACACATTTAAAAATATATAGATATTTTACATAAGTTTAAAACAAATATTAGGCTTATCTGTCTTTTGATTGCCAGCCAAGGTAAAACCAGGCAGCTGGGGTGGCAGGCTGTAGCTGTCTGCTTTATCTGCGGTGAGAATCAAAAAATTCTGAGCGCTACGTCATGTTTTTAAAAATGATTTATTTTCGCACTTCTATATGTGACAGACCCACCAGCCCATCACAGATGTTGGCAAAGAGGATGGGCATCTGTGATTGGCTGTTTGAGTAATCTACAATCAGCCCATGCATTCTGGTATGGTACTATGTATGGGCTGCTTTCAGGTTACTCAAGCAGCCAATCACAGACGACCATTCTCTGTGTCAGCGTCTGTGATTGCCTGTTGGGTCTGTCACACATATAGAGGTATGAAAAAAAAGAATAAAAAAAATTATATAGCGCTCTGTGGAATTTTTGATTCTTAGCGCAGATAAAGCAGACAGCTGCAGCATGCCACCTCCAGCTGCTTGGCTTTACCTTGGCTGGGGATCAAAAGGCAGGAAAGCCCAATGTTTGTTTTAAATTATTTTAAAAAATAAGTAAATAAAAATGCATGGGCTCCCGCCATATTTTGATTTCCAGCCAGGTAAAACTAGGCAGCTTGGGGCTGGGATTCTCAGCATGGTGAGGCCCAAGCATTCTGGGCCCCCCACACTGAAAACGGCAGCCCGCAGCCACCCCTGGAATTGGCGCATTCATCGTAGTGCCATTTTCAGGCGCTTTATCTGGCTCTGGGTAATATTGGGATTAGTATCAGCTTTGTATTATCAGCTGGTACTAAGCCTGAAATTCATGGTGTCACGCCAAACTAGACATGGCCATCATGAATTTCTAGTAAACAGAAAAAAAAACACAACACAGACAAAAGCATTTTTTAATAAAAATCAAACACTAAACACATTTAGAGACTCCATCTTTAATAAAAAAAAATCCTCACTCCGACGTAATCCATATGTGTTCTGTCTTCAGCTCTGCTACATTATTGCCATCAGACAAATATGTCTGCTGACAGAAATGAGCAGGCACAGAATAAAGGCACTGTATAACGCTGCGATGTGCCAGCGATCCCACCAGCGATCCGACCCAGCCGGGATCGCTGGAACATCGCTGTGAGGTCGCTGGTGACTCACCAGCGAGCAGCGATAATGCTGGTAACCAAGGTACACATCGGGTAACTAAGCACAGCGCTGTGCCTAGTTAACCGATGTGTATATTGGTTACCAGCCTGCTCCCGCTTACCCAGCCTGTCAGAATGGACATCGCTGGTCGTTGGACCCTGTCACACATGCCGATGCATGCATGACAGCAGCAGACCAACGACCGAAAATTGGTTCCGGCCATTACGCAACAATCAGCGAGCTAATCAATGGGCGTTGCGGCATGTCACACACAGCGATGTCGCTGCAAGGTCACTGCAGCGTCACAAAACCGGTGACATTGCAAGGATATCGTTAGCGATATCGTTGTGTGTAACGGTGCCTTTACACTAGAACACAGCTGTGAGAAGTGCTCAGCTGGCCTCCACCCAGCGACCGTGTTTTCCTGTGCATTGCAAATAATGCATACCTTCAAACGCATGCCTATTTTTGCAAGCGTTAGTCTGCATTTTTGCAATACAAGTCTATGGTACATTGCATTTGTGCTGATTTACAATGGATCCGTTGTAACACACAGCATAAATGCAATGTTAACCCAGCCTAACAGCAGCGAGGAGGGGAGACTGAGCCCTGGAGACCGCTTAGTCAGTCTACTGGTGGTACTGTCATGCCCATTGCCCAGTATGTCCTCCCAGCCTTTGTGTTACTATTATGCCCATTGCCCAGTATGTACTTCCAGCCTCTGTGGTACTATCATTCTAGTACTACCACCAGTGGCTGTCAGGACATGCTGGGTGGGCATGATAGTACCGCAGAGGCTGGCAGGACATACTGAGCAATGGGCATGCATGATAGTACCACTCAGGGATGGTACATAGAGATCATGGGGCCCACTCAGGGATCGTACATAGAGATCATGGGGCCTGCTCAGGGATGGTAGATAGAGATCATGGGGCCCACTCAGGGATGGTAGATAGAGATCATGGGGCCCACTCAGGGATGGTAGATAGAGATCATGGAGCCCACTCAGGGATTGTACATAGAGATCATGGGGCCCACTCAGGACTCATACATAAAGATCATGGAGCCCACTCAGGGATCGTACATAGAGATCATGGGGCCCACTCAGGACTCATACATAAAGATCATGGGGCCCACTCAGGGATGGTAGATAGAGATCATGGGGCCCACTCAGGGATCGTACATAGAGATCATGGGGCCCACTCAGGACTCATACATAAAGATCATATAGCCCACTCAGGGATCGTACATAGAGATCATGGGGCCCACTCAGGACTCATACATAGAGATCATGGGCCCACTCAGGGATGGTAGTTAGAGATCATGGGGCCCACTCAGGGATGGTAGATAGAGATCATGGAGCCCACTCAGGGCTCTTACATAGACATCATGGAGCCCACTCAGGGCTCATACATAGAGATCATGGAGCCCACTCAGGGCTCATACATAGAGATCATGGGGCCCACTCAGGGATCGTACATAGAGATCATGGGGCCCATTCAGGGATCATACATAGAGATCATGGGGCCCACTCAGGGATCGTACATAGAGATCATAGGGCCCACTCAGGGATCGTACATAGAGATCATGGGGCCCTCTCAGGGATCGTACATAGAGATCATGGGGCCCACTCAGGACTCATACATAAAGATCATGGAGCCCACTCAGGGATCGTACATAGAGATCATGGGGCCCACTCAGGACTCATACATAAAGATCATGGGGCCCACTCAGGGATGGTACATAGAGATCATGGGCCCACTCAGGGATGGTAGATAGAGATCATGGAGCCCACTCAGGGCTCTTACATAGACATCATGGAGCCCACTCAGGGCTCATACATAGAGATCATGGAGCCCACTCAGGGCTCATACATAGAGATCATGGAGCCCACTCAGGGCTCATACATAGAGATCATGGAGCCCACTCAGGGCTCTTACATAGAGATCATGGAGCCCACTCAGGGCTCTTACATAGAGATCATGGAGCCCACTCAAGGCTCATACAAAGAGATCATGGAGCCCACTCAGGGCTCATACATAGAGATCATGGAGCCCACTCAGGGCTCTTACAGAGATCATGGAGCCCACTCAGGGCTCTTACAGAGATCATGGAGCCCACTCAGGGCTCTTACAGAGATCATGGAGCCCACTCAGGGCTCTTACAGAGATCATGGAGCCCACTCAGGGCTCTTACAGAGATCATGGAGCCCACTCAGGGCTCTTACAGAGATCATGGAGCCCACTCAGGGCTCTTACAGAGATCATGGAGCCCACTCAGGGCTCTTACAGAGATCATGGAGCCCACTCAGGGCTCTTACAGAGATCATGGAGCCCACTCAGGGCTCTTACAGAGATCATGGAGCCTACTCAGGGCTCTTACAGAGATCATGGAGCCCACTCTTATGGCAGAAGAGATGGGCTCCTCAGTCACCAGCCAACCCCCCGGGGCCCCCACCTCCCATACTCACGCTGCCACCGCTTGGTCACTCCTCCGCAGCGCGACGCTGCCGGCACCCGCACAGGAAGGAAGCAATCATCACTCTGACTGTCTCCTCCTGCGCACGCGCCAGGCAGTGTCTCTGCGCAGAGGAGGCAGAGCGGCAGCCAGCGCGACAGCAGGCAAAGCAGGGAGATTGCTCTCCCTGCTCTGCCGCTGCAAAGAGCGAACATCATCACTAATCATATCGGCAGTGCGCCGATATGATTAGTGATAGTACCGGGGGGGGGCCTCACCTCTCCGGGATAGTGCCAAGGGGTATAGGGGGGCGGGGCTTAGTGGGCGTGGCCAACAAGGGTCGGGGCCCCCCGGGGATTTTCCCGATCCTCCGGTGGGCCAGTCCGACCCTGACGGGGACATGTATACACACCACATGCACATAAAGAGTAACAGCTAAGGTGGAGCCCCAACATTGGCTACTCACCATGCACCCGAACACAAACACACACCACAAAGAGACACACACAACACAGAGACACACACCACACAGACACCCACCCACAGCGACACACACACATATACACCCTATAGGGACACATGCACTCACCACACAGGGACACACACACCACAGGGACATACACACATACACACCCCACAGGGACACAGAGACACACACACCCCACAGGAACATACAGACCACATAGGGATGGACACACACCACAGAGACACCCCTCCCCCCACATGGACACACACTACGGGGACACCCCTCCCCCCCAAAAGGACACACACCACAGGGACCCCCCTACAGGGACACACGCACACAACTGGGACACACACACACCCCAGAGACACACACACCCCAGGGACACACACACCCCAGGGACACACACACCACACAGACAGACTCAGATGTGCACAAATCACCTCACACAACTCGCCTCATACGTGTGCTTTCTTTAATTTCCAAAAATAAACATCTGATTAAAAACAGCCAATGTGAAACACATGTGCCATATAGGGAATTAAGGCAGATGTCAGTCACATGAGCTGGCTATTATGTGTATGTGTGAGGTAACATATACTGCTCGGCTGGGGGGAGGGTTTACTGTTGGCTGGAGATTTATCAGGCTGCCTATAGCAATCAATCACAGCTCAGCTTCTATTTTCCGACAGGTCATTAATATGACATATTCAAATTCTATTTTGTTATAGCTAACATCAGTTATTTATTAACCCGGGCGTAGCCGGGTACTACAGCTAGTATCTAATAAATTATGATCTATGTTCAATGCTGGAAGATGCAGGTCACTGTAGGATTGTCACCAAAATTTGCCAGGTAAATACCCATTGCACTCAGCAGCGGCTGACAGCTCCTCTGGAGGCAACACAGGTGTCTGTATGCCGGTACTCAATCACCTGCAACCCACAGTGGGGGCGGTTGTGGCACCAGCGTCCGGCCATGCTGTCAGGGAGGTGACTGGTGGCATTTAAAGACACGAGGTTACCAAGGGCTCTGCCATTCACGGTGCATGCAAGGCATAGTGTCAGAGCAGCCTATTGGTCACGCCCTTCTATTAGATCAGGCGGGCTGTTCCGCACTGATTACATGCCTCACACAACGACAGACGCCCCCCAGAGGGCTCAGCCTCAAACTGCAGATGAAAAAATGCAATAAAACACTAAAGATGAAAAATGTGAGGTGTTTGTTGGTATTTTGGCCAAAAAACGTAAGCTGGTAACCCACGGTCAAGGGCCCTCACGCTTACCAGTCCTAACCACATGCCTTTTGAGACATGTACAATTTAATTTAGATTATTCACCGAATGGACTTAAAATCAGACAAAAAAACTCACCAAAATTTGCCAGGTAAATACCCATTGCACTCAGCAGCGGCTGACAGCTCCTCTGGAGGCAACACAGGTGTCTGTATGCCGGTACTCAATCACCTGCAACCCACAGTGGGGGCGGTTGTGGCACCAGCGTCCGGCCAAGCTGTCAGGGAGGTGACTGGTGGCATTTAAAGACACGAGGTTACCAAGGGCTCTGCCATTCACGGTGCATGCAAGGCATAGTGTCAGAGCAGCCTATTGGTCACGCCCTTCTATTAGATCAGGCGGGCTGTTCCGCACTGATTACATGCCTCACACAACGACAGACGCCCCCCAGAGGGCTCAGCCTCAAACTGCAGATGAAAAAATGCAATAAAACACTAAAGATGAAAAATGTGAGGTGTTTGTTGGTATTTTGGCCAAAAAACGTAAGCTGGTAACCCACGGTTAAATTAAATTGTACATGTCTCAAAAGGCATGTGGTTAGGACTGGTAAGCGTGAGGGCCCTTGACCGTGGGTTACCAGCTTACGTTTTTTGGCCAAAATACCAACAAACACCTCACATTTTTCATCTTTAGTGTTTTATTGCATTTTTTCATCTGCAGTTTGAGGCTGAGCCCTCTGGGGGGCGTCTGTCGTTGTGTGAGGCATGTAATCAGTGCGGAACAGCCCGCCTGATCTAATAGAAGGGCGTGACCAATAGGCTGCTCTGACACTATGCCTTGCATGCACCGTGAATGGCAGAGCCCTTGGTAACCTCGTGTCTTTAAATGCCACCAGTCACCTCCCTGACAGCTTGGCCGGACGCTGGTGCCACAACCGCCCCCACTGTGGGTTGCAGGTGATTGAGTACCGGCATACAGACACCTGTGTTGCCTCCAGAGGAGCTGTCAGCCGCTGCTGAGTGCAATGGGTATTTACCTGGCAAATTTTGGTGAGTTTTTTTGTCTGATTTTAAGTCCATTCGGTGAATAATCTAAATTAAATTGTACATGTCTCAAAAGGCATGTGGTTAGGACTGGTAAGCATGAGGGCCCTTGACCGTGGGTTACCAGCTTACGTTTTTTGGCCAAAATACCAACAAACACCTCACATTTTTCATCTTTAGTGTTTTATTGCATTTTTTCATCTGCAGTTTGAGGCTGAGCCCTCTGGGGGGCGTCTGTCGTTGTGTGAGGCATGTAATCAGTGCGGAACAGCCCGCCTGATCTAATAGAAGGGCGTGACCAATAGGCTGCTCTGACACTATGCCTTGCATGCACCGTGAATGGCAGAGCCCATGGTAACCTCGTGTCTTTAAATGCCACCAGTCACCTCCCTGACAGCTTGGCCGGACGCTGGTGCCACAACCGCCCCCACTGTGGGTTGCAGGTGATTGAGTACCGGCATACAGACACCTGTGTTGCCTCCAGAGGAGCTGTCAGCCGCTGCTGAGTGCAATGGGTATTTACCTGGCAAATTTTGGTGAGTTTTTTTGTCTGATTTTAAGTCCATTCGGTGAATAATCTAAATTAAATTGTACATGTCTCAAAAGGCATGTGGTTAGGACTGGTAAGCGTGAGGGCCCTTGACCGTGGGTTACCAGCTTACGTTTTTTGGCCAAAATACCAACAAACACCTCACATTTTTCATCTTTAGTGTTTTATTGCATTTTTTCATCTGCAGTTTGAGGCTGAGCCCTCTGGGGGGCGTCTGTCGTTGTGTGAGGCATGTAATCAGTGCGGAACAGCCCGCCTGATCTAATAGAAGGGCGTGACCAATAGGCTGCTCTGACACTATGCCTTGCATGCACAGTGAATGGCAGAGCCCTTGGTAACCTCGTGTCTTTAAATGCCACCAGTCACCTCCCTGACAGCATGGCCGGACGCTGGTGCCACAACCGCCCCCACTGTGGGTTGCAGGTGATTAAGTACCGGCATACAGACACCTGTGTTGCCTCCAGAGGAGCTGTCAGCCGCTGCTGAGTGCAATGGGTATTTACCTGGCAAATTTTGGTGAGTTTTTTTGTCTGATTTTAAGTCCATTCGGTGAATAATCACTGTAGGATTGTCCCATTTTCTTAATCTGAGTGCTTCCCTCTGAAAAAAATTGTGCTATTCTTGCAGACACAAGTCTAGTACTTTTCCTTTCTTTATACTTTTTATTTTATGTAATTTTATATACTGTATCGTTTTGTCTCCTTTGTAATATCTTTTGTATATTGTTATAAACACTGCCCACTTTTAGGATTAAATATAAAAAATTTAATAGCATCATTCCTCTTGCTTTATAACTGCATCTCTGAAGACTCATGAGGCTAAACGTTATCAGTAAGGCCCCCTTCACACTGCATGATTTCACTGATCAGTGTCCATCAGTGTTTGTGTGCCAAAACCTGGAGTGTCTCCAAAACACAGAACAGGTGTCAATCTTTCAATTCTAGTTTTTCTCTGCAAGCTTCACCCCTGGTTTTGGCTCGCAAACACTGATGGACACTGATCAGTGAAATCATGCAGTGTGAAGGGGGCCTTACAGGTGTCCAATCAGCCTATATAAATGATTGGTGGTGGGAGCTAATTTGTCTTATGATGGGTTTACACGTCGCGATATCGGCGTCCAACTCCGACCCAACTCCCACCAAAAGTCACGTGGTTCGGGAGTTGGACCCGATATCGTTCACGCGTTGTACGGTTTGAACGTACAATGCGATGCTGGAACGATGCCAAAACGATATCGGGGTTGAATGAGCGTGCTATTCAACCGCCCGATATCGGATGGCCGTTGTAGCCGCATCGTCCCGTGTGACAGCCCAACTACGATGTGTACGCCCACGTCACCCATTCACTCCCATGTTAACTGGTCGTTCCTGGGTTGGGGGGCGTACACATTGTCGGGACGTTGTATCCCGATATCGGGCTGTCTAAACCGGCGATGCGATGGCGGGAAAAGCGCGCTCAAAATGCGCGCTCCCGCGTCGTTGGCTCCGATATCGGGCCGATATCGGGACGTGTAAACCCACCATTACTGCAGAGCTTGGCAAGATTCATTACAGTGGCATTGACACTCTATAGTGGTAGGTGTGGATTCTGTATTTGTCCCACTGAAAACTTGCTTGAATTGAAAGCTTAGTGCTTTTCCTATGCAAATCATCATATGTCAGAGATACAGTGAGTATAGAAAGTGTTCAGACCCTTTTAAATTTTTCACTCTTTATTTCAATGCAGCCATTTGGTGAATTCAAAAAAGTTCACTTTTTTTCTCATTAATGTCCCCCATCTTGACTGGAAAAAAACAGAAATGTAGACATTTTTGCAAATTTATTAAAAAAGAAAAACTGAAATATCACATGGTCATAAGTATTCAGACCCTTTGGTCAGTATTGAGTAGAAGCACCCTTTTGAGATAGCACAGCCATGTGTCTTCTTGGGAATGATGCAACAAGTTTTTCACACCTGGATTTGGGGATCCTCTGCCATTCTTCTTTGCAGATCCTCTGTAGTACCATCAGGTTACATGGTGAACGTTGGTGGACAGCCATTTTCCGGTCTCTCCAGAGATGCTCAATTGGGTTTAGGTCAGGGCTCTGGCTGGGCCAGTCAAGAATGTTCACAGAGTTGTTCTGAAGACACTCCTTACTTATTTTAGCTGTGTGCTTAGGGTCATTGTCTTGTTGGAAGGTGAACCTTTGGCCAAGTCTGAGTTCAAGAACACTCTGGAAGAGGTTTTCATCCAGGATATCTCTGTACGTGGCCGCATTTATATTTCCTTCAATTGTAACCAGTCGTCCTGTCCCTGCAGCTGAAAAACACCCCCTATAGCATGATGCTGTGACCACCATGTTTCACTGTTGGGATTGTATTGGGCAGGTGATGAGCAGTGCCTGGTTTTCTCCACACATACCATTTAGAATTATCACCAAAAAGTTTTACTTCGTCTCATCAGACCAGAGAATCTTATTTCTCATAGTCTGGGCGTCAGCATGTATTTGACACGCCCTCCAGGGCCGTGGGGTGCTCGGAACTGGGTCGGACAGTTCTTAAGGGAGGTTACGGGGCCGTGACCCAACTCTTTGGCCCTGGCCGTGTCATAAAATAGGGGATGATTTATATGGGATTGAGTTGTGACGCCACCCATGATATTCAGCAAGGGATGTCCAACGCATTCAGGAGCACTGGGGCATTCGGTGACCCAGCAGAGATGGTACAGCTTCCCAAGGGTGGAACGGGGCCCCAGGGCGACTGGTACAGTTTTTGAAGTGGAAGTGAATGTTGAGGTGCAGGCCTGAGGGTGTGTAAAATGACCAGAAGACACAGTGGTGGTGGTTTTCTTTCACTTGGTAGTTGATGGTGCAGACCAGGACACTGGTAACAGGTGGTAGTGGAGATTCTGAAAGCAATTGGGGATCCACCGTGCTAGGTGGGTTCGGAGGCCTTCCTTCTGCACTGTCCTCTTTGGTCTCTGCTGCCTAAATCTATGCTGCGGCCCTATTCCTGCATGCTGGTTTCTCACCCGTATGGAAGGCAGATTGAAACTTTTACAGGTGTCGCTCCTTTGTTGGTGGCTCCAGGCTCTAGTATGCTGCTGTGCTGCCGGGTGCTTGGGGTGGCCAGGAGACTTGCAATCTCCTGCCCTCCAGATTTAGCTGCCGAGACTTCAGTACCCATACTACCACGGGCTCTGGCATCCGGTTTCTAGTGCTCAGCTCTGGGGTGAGCTCGGTCACAGCTCCACTCCCCAAGTTTTCCTCGACTTCTCTCCTCTTCCTTCTCGCTTGCTCTCCACTGCCCTGGGATGCGCCTCTCAGTGGCTCCTGTCCCTAGGACGACTCTGACATTCTCTCTCCTGATGTTCTCTCAGACTTTCTGCCTAATCCTGCCTCCTTGCCAGAATTTAGGGGAAAGCTCCCCTGAATCCGGGTGCAGAGCTCCCCCTTCTGGCCTGGAGTCAGGAAACGTGTTGGATGCAGGTATTACATAATGTGAGGACCCCTTCTTGCTTCCAGGCATGACATCACCCCCTGTGATGGAGGCAATGCTACTGTGTCAACCGGACTCTTGGGGTGCAAATTTTTTTACACACTCTATGCCGGCTTTCATATGTCTGCACAGAAAAAAGAGCTTTTTTTGGGGGGATATTAAAGGCACCAAAGACCTGGGCAATCAATTATAAAGCATACAAACGCCAAAAAGGAACCGTTACACAAGGTTATATATAGAAAATATCAAACAGCTTTTATTGAACACTAAAGTATAAAGACACACACTTTTAAAACACAAGTAAAAGTCCACCAAAGGTTCACAAGTTCCAGGCGTTACGCCCCTGAGGAAGCCAGTGGGCGTAACGCGTGGGGCTCATTCCATCATCTGACTTTGCTGCACATGGTCCGGTTTAGCTAATGGTGACCTCCAGATCTCTTAGTTCTATGGACTCCTTGAACTAAAACTGAGGATAATACGTCTATCAGGTCTCATTACTAAATATATATTGCCACATTTATTTATGCACTGGTACTTGTGAACCTTTGGGCCTCATGTGAATGATGTAGATATTTTAGCTATATCCAGTTATTTATATTGTTTGGTGGACATATATATGTCCTATACATGGCTCTGTATATACTGTGTGCAATATAGATGGGCTGTAGCACTTTACTATTTTTCCGTGACCATTGTTTGCAGCATTGTTGTTACCCACACACCTCATATGTAGTCTGTGTACTACTTTTACTTGTGTTTTAAAAGTGTGTGTCTTTATACTTTAGTGTTCAATAAAAGCTGTTTGATATTTTCTATATATAACCTTGTGTAACGGTTCCTTTTTGGCGTTTGTATGTTTTATAATTGATTGCCCAGGTCTTTGGTGCCTTTAATATCCCCCCAAAAAAAGCTCTTTTTTCTGTGCATATCTTGATTATATTGGTGGTTGGCACAGACCTGTATATTATATCGTGGTGCATACATAGACCAGTCTTCCTTTAGATTTATTTGTTGGCTTTCATATGTCTTGCACTGAGAGGCTTCTGTCGGGCTACTCTGCCATAAAAGCCCAACTGGTGGAGGGCATCAATGATAGTTGATGTTGTGGAACTTTCTTCCATCTCCCTACTGCATCTCTGGAGCTCAGCCACAGTGATCTTGTGGTTCTTCTTTACCTCTCTCACCAAGGCTCTTCTCCCATGATTGCTCAGTTTAGTTGGATGGCCAGGTCTAGGAAGACTTCTGGTGGTCCCAAACATCATCCCTTTAAGGATTATGGAGGCCACTGTGCTCTTAGGAACCTTGAGTATCACAGAAATTCTTTTGTAACCTTGGCCAGATCTGTGCTTTGCCACAATTCTGTCTCTAAGCTCCTTGGGCAGTTCCTTTGACCTCATGATTCTTATTTGGTCTGACATGTACTGTGAGCTGTGAGGTCTTATATAGACAGATGTGTGCCTTTGCAAATAAAGTCCTATCAGTTTAATTAAACACAGCTGTACTCCAATGACAGAGTAGAACTATCTCAAGGAGGATCACAAGGAAATGTGTCTTAAATATGAGTGTCTGAGCAAAGGATCAGAATACTTATGACCGTGTGATATTTCGGGTTTTCTTTTGTAATAAATTTGCAAAACTTTTTACGTTTCTGTTTTTTTCAGTCAACATGGGGTGCAGAGTGTTTCATTTACCAAATGGCTGCAATGAAACAAATAGTGTACAATTTAAAGGAGTCTGAATATTTTCTGTACCACTGTACATATGACTTTATGAATAAATAAGGGCTGAAGGTTGACAGATGACAATACTTATTTGTGATTGTGGAAATGTTTTGCCTCTAATTGACTATTTTGTATCAAGCTATTTACAGGTACAAGATACTAAGATCTATTAGGAGTAACATTGCATCTTCAAATGCAAGCTTTGTATGGATGATTTTGAACATTGTTCCATCTATCCATATGTAGCATTCGCAACACATTATATTGTGTGGTGACATTACATAGACGATTTGTTTCTCAAGTGAGGGGTGACACTGACTACTTATCAAATTTTTGTGAGTGAATTAATGCTACTTGTACCCTTATAAATTTCACCAAAAAACTACCAAGTTAATTATTTTGGAACTGTTTGGATTTATGGAAGATTGAACCACAGATTTATATGTCAAATTGACAGATATAATCTATATATTGCTTATTTCAATCTGGCACCAAGACTTGTCATATTGTATGGACACAGCTACATGAGAGAATTTTATTAACACATTCAAAAACTGAAAATGATAGAAAGAGAATGTCCGTTGGGGTAAGAGGAGTGGCTGAGATATAAATACATTCCTATAATTGTCGTGTACCAGCAAGCCTTGATTGTTCGTATGCACTGTACCTGTCCTTGTTACCCCCACTTCTTATGTAAAGCGCCATGGAACCAATGGAGCATATAAATAAATAATAATAATAAATAATAATTCACACAAAAGAAGCAAAACAATTGTTGAACACTATTTGTACCCCAGATCATGCATGTAATTTAAAGTCAATGTAGGCTAGTCAAACTAACCAACCCCTTTCCAGAAATTGCCTCAACTTCAGGACTCCATGTAAAAAGAGAAAGAGACCGTGTAAGGGCCAGAATAATACATTAAGTTATGAGTCAAACTAAAACATTTCTTGAACATCCCATGGTGGCACCTATGCATGCATAAATTGTATTAGTGTGATCAGTGGCACTCACTTTGTACAGTCAATATGACTGTAATTCCACATATGTGGCACCCGTGTGGGCTGTATTACCTGAGAGAGATGACCACTTGAGACATCGGGACCTATCTGTCTCTGAACATTTAAGGAAATTCAAATATTCTGCTAGTAAAATCAGTTTTCAAAAGGAGTTGGTCTTCAGAAAACGCTAACACAGTGTGAGGTCTACTTGGTATGGTTTTAGATGATGTGTTGTCAGTGTATACTCACATGTTGTTGACATGCCTGCTTGATAATTTTATATGTAGTAAAAAACGTTGCACATTCAGCGTTAATGAAGAG
This sequence comes from Allobates femoralis, assembly GCA_033576535.1. Taxonomy (NCBI): domain Eukaryota; kingdom Metazoa; phylum Chordata; class Amphibia; order Anura; family Aromobatidae; genus Allobates; species Allobates femoralis. The sequence continues at coordinate 106,663,160 of JARQOC010000001.1, forward strand.
GGGTGAAGGGAGGTTGGGTGCAGGTTGAACTGGAAGATCCAAACAGTTCTCGTACGCTAGTTTCCCAACTCATCTCAAGGCACACACAGGTCAGTTCAGGATTTCCTAGATTCATATGTGATAATTAATCACTTCCGGGAATTCACGTCAATGATAAGGAATCTGAACATGACCTTTGTGGCCGAGACTGGAGTTGGAAACCGCGCTACAACCCACTCAGAGTCTTCAACAAATGCTGGCTTTTATTCATTACAATCTTTCACCATAATGCTATAGTACTAGGAAAAGGAGATGAGTGCAATTATACTCTAATAATCGATATTTTCATGTCAATTTCCTGAGGCTTCTCAAAATCTTCTGGACGTTTGTATGAACAACGGGTGTCCAAACATGTGGTTGTCTTTTTCTTGGTACATTGGCCACACAACTTGTGTTCCAACAAACCACACTTCTGTAATGCTTCATAAGAATTATCCCGTAAAAAAGTCTTCTTCTCCTGATGACTTGGTGTTATGATATATTTTGCATGCTATATTACTGTATTGTTTTATATCATAAAAATCCATAACTTGATTAAGAACCCTGTAAGATCCAAATGCTCATGTTGCGTACTGAGCACAGTTGCTGTGGACCTTGACAGATTTCTATTGTAGGCAGACCCTGTCCTCTTTCCATGATTTTTCGTAGCAGAATTTGCAGACAAAGATATTCTACAGACTTCCACGTTCCATTGTAAAGAGTAAAATCTACAATGAATAACTGCAGCATGAGTTGACATGCTGCATACTCATACATTTGATTTGTCATCCGTATGAACCCAACATCAAAGGCAATTGTTATGTGCTGGAAAAATGAGAGTTCAATTAGGGTACATTCATAAGCCGCAGATTTATTGTAGAAAGGTCTCTGTCTGGTCTCTTCATATGAATGGTGTTTGCAGTAGTCTATTCACATACTGCAGAAAGAGCCTCATTTAGATAAATGGAGCCGTATTTCAATAAAATAAATTCTACAATAAATCTTCTGTGAGTGAATAGACTCTATACAGATCTGCATCTAAATGTTTTCTGAAACTCACACCAAATTCCTTTTTGATTTATCAGACTTCCCTCACACTAAAAAAAAAAACCTGCAAGAACATTATTCTTATGTAAGAATAGTCTAGGTTGTAAATCTGAGACCCTACAAACTTTTAACCTTGCATACTGAATGGGTTAAGGTTCTCGGTTGCCTATTGGTGCAATCAAAGTTAGTAGACAAACCTCTATCATTTAGCTGGAGTCAGGGGAGTAACCTCAACAGGTGCAAGGGTTTGCAGTCGAGCCTAGGGGGCCCCTAGTCCTAGTCCTTTTGGCCTATAGAAAAAGACTAATGCTATTAAAGATTTGTAATAATTGGGGGCCCCATTGCAGCTTTAGCATTGGGGCCCATGAGTTTCAAGTTCCGTCACTGCTGCAGGATTGATGGCCTCTGACGAAGTGCTATCTCTGCTTCCACCAGGGTCTCTCAAAAATGAAGTAAGGTTTGTAGAAAACTGAAGGCCACTCAATGCTCCTACAGACCTCTAGAGGAACATCCCATAGGGGGCCCTGCACCGAGAGGATCCTAGTGACAGCAAATAGTAAAACACTGAATTTAAATACATATACCATGATGGTCTGGACAGCCAACAGGAATGGCAGAAATCCCCTGATATTCTCCCAATCCAGACGTCCTGGGAAAATAGAGGAGTGTCCACTTAAACCTGAGTGAGGCTGGCTTCACACGATGGTGTGATCCAGTCCGGGGCTATCCGGTGTAAATCAGGCAGCCCCGCACCGGTTTTTGGCCCCATAGTAGCCTATGGGGCGGGATGGAGCTGGATGGCAGCTCTCTGCAATCCGGTTTCATCTCTCCGGTGGAATCCGGAAGAATTTGGATTATTCTCTCCGGACATAAAAATGATGGTTGCATCATTTTTTTGTCTGGGGAGAAAAATCTCCCCAATTTGCCGGATCCCGGATTCTCTCGAATTGTCCCGGATTCTCCTGGAGACGGGGCAATCCGGCACTCCCTAACATGGGAGCTTATGGGGCCGGATTGCCCCGGGCCGGGAGGATCCGGGAACTGGATACCGGCGCCTGCATGCCGCTGTTGTTTCAGGACCGCGGCTAGCTCCATGCTAGCCACAGTCTTGAAAAATCAGCAGCTGCGGCTGCAATTACAGCCATCTGGCTGCACACAGGATCGGAGGGCACATTTGGCCCTCCAGTTCTGTGTGCTGATCCGGTACGGGGCTTGTCAGGGTCATCCCGGACAGCCCCGGACCGGATCACACCGTGGTGTGAAGCCAACCTAAGTGAAGAGCCTGAAAATGTTTTGCCAGTGGGATTCCTGCACTTGATGTTTCCCAAAAGGCAGATAAGTTTTTGCAATGGACAGAACACAATGCTTCATTTCTCCTGTGGCAACATTGCAGAAAGTTTAAGACTTGTTGACAGATTTCCATGTAGATTACAGCAAGTTATCTAAGGGTACCAGCAAGAGGTCAACCCATAATCTGTTTCTTTTCAGGAACATTTCTGACATAAATGGAATTGTAAAAGATGGACAAAACCTTTAAGCCATTCTATATCTTTGGAAAATTGTGAGTGAAATGTAAAAAAGTTTGATGTCTGTTTGATGTGACATATGTAGCAAAGTAAAGAATTCAAAGACATGAAATGTCAATGATAGAATTTATTCTAGGCCGCTGGTATTTACTACAGTGATCTAAGTCCAGGATTCAAACATCTGAGACAGTCTGAATAGCAAAAAATATATACGGTAAATTATACTCACTTCACCGCTACTCCACCATTCCTATTCTATTATTACTAAACCTTAAGGGAAAAATGCATATACATTTGATCACAAGCAAACAGGTCACAGATGAGGATGTTACCTTTCGTAGCCATTCAGACCCATTTGTGTCAACTACTGTGCATGTTATGAGGCTAAATTTACCAGAGTATGGCTGTGGTCACAGTACCATTTTTCACATACGTTTTTGGAGACCTGCGTTTTCAAAAACGCATGTAAAAAACGCACCCATAGGCCCCCATGTTAAAAAACGCATGCCCTAATAGCCAAAAAGCATGTATGACTGTCCCATGCGTTTTTGGAGCATATCCAAAAACGCATGCGTTTTTTAATAAGGGGCCTTATGGAAAACGCATGCAAAAACGCATGTACAATTAGTGCCATTCAAAAACGCATGCGTTTCCCATAGGAGCCCATGTTAAAAAAACGCATGCGTTTCCAGAAACGCATGCGTTTTTTTAACATAGGCTCCTATGGGAAACGCATGCGTTTTTGAATGGCACTAAAAGGTACTAAGTGTACATGCGTTTTTGCATGAGTTTCCCATAGGAACCCATGTTATAAAAACGCATGCGTTTTCTACAAAAACGCATGCGTTTTTCAAAACGCACAAAAAAAATACTACATGCACTATTTTTAGGTGCAGATTCAAAAACGCAGCCAAAAACGCAGGGAGCCATCACACACCTTACAAAACTCATGCTGACATGAAAAAAAGCATGAGTTTTGTTAAATCACTAAAAAAAACGCATGGCAACTGTGACCACAGCCTATGTGAACATTTGATCAGGGTCATTTGGATGTTTTTGGTTGTCATTATGGCTGGGGTCACACTTGGAAGTGCAGTTGCGTTGACCACATCCAGATCTGGATGTGGTAAACGCAATTGCCTTCAGACACATTTTTTTTGCTAAAATGTGTTCTGGAAACTGCAATGCAGTAACCGGATTGCTCATGATGTGTAATCCGGAGCAATCCGGTTACTGTATACTTTGTTCATCCCTGCTGCCCCAGGGATGAACAAAGTGTTAAATGTTATAAAAACATTAAATATTAATAGTAGATGTAGGCAACATGTTTCTAGGGTGCCCACCCTCCCTAGAAATATACTGTCCACTCCTGTGAGCATGTGAGGGGTTAATGAGGCATTTACAGTATTGCCGGCTTTTACAAATGTCTGAATGAAGCCACGGCGCCTCACAGTAGAGGAGATACTGTATGTAATGTACGTATAGTATCAGCCGCTGTCTAGGGTCCTGTAAGCATTAACATTAGGTCTATGGCGGTGCGTTGCCCATAGACCTAATGTTAATACTTAACAGGACCAAGAACAGCGGCTGATACTATACGTACATTACATACAGTATCTCCTCTACTGTGTGGCGCCGTGGCTTCATTCAGACATTTGTAAAAGCCGGCAATACTGTAAATGCCTCATTAACCCCTCACATGCTCACAGGAGTGGACAGCATGTCTCTAGGGAGGGTAAGCACCGCCTAGAGACATGTTGCCCACATCTACTATTAATCTTTTAATAACATTTAATACTTTGTTCATCCCTGCGGCAGCAGGGATGAACAAAGTATACGGTAACAGGATTGCTCCGGATTACCCATCATGAGCATTCCGGTTACCGCATTGCAGTTTGCAAAACCGCTCCAAAAACTGCAGCCTGCATGATTTTTACCGCAGGCTCCAGATCCAGATGCGGTAATCGGATTGCATGTAGAGCAATCTGGTTACCATAATGAGCTCCCATGGGGAGCGGCTCCTGATCCGGTTTTGAGCTTTTTTACAGCTCAAAACCGGATCAGGATTTAAAAATTCTGCCTCAAGTGTGACCCTAGCCTATGATTTAAAAAGAGAAAACACAGTAGTCTGACATTAAATGGCTTCACCCAACCACTAACCATGAGTGGAAAAAATGTTTTCATGTTATCATTGATATTCTCTGAAAAAAGGCCAAGAAAGAAAAAAAATCTGCTCGGGTATGTAAAATTTTGAGCACAACTGTATGTGTGTGTATGCGTATGTTGTGACCTGCCATCACGTAACACGGCGGGTCACGGCATAGGCCAGTCACACATGCCAATCCGCTTTTTTAAGCCTTTAGAAAAACTGATCCATTTTTTAGGGCGCCAATAGTGTCCCCTGGGGTCCTGGATGTTTTTTGGAATTTTTGGACTTAGTCATTTTTTCCCAAAAAACACATGCAAAAACGCATGCGTTAACACACGATGCCTATATGTGCCATGTGTTAACGCATGCGTCTACCATAGGGCCCCATGTTAAAAAAATGCATGCGTTTTTTTAATGCACCCAAAAATGCTGCTAGCAGCATTTTTAGGGATGCTGCACAAAAATGCACACACACATGCGTTAACACATATGCATTTTTGGACTTTGAAAAAATGGCGAAAACAATCCCAAAAACGGATTAACGGTAAAAACGGATGGTATGTGTGACCCTGGCCAATCACACATACATATACACATACACACATACCAGTGTCACCCCCATCCGGTCTTACTGCTGCCTGCAAAAACCTATGTGACACAGCGGGTTCATGGAATGTGGATGTTTCTACGGAGTTCTGTGCTAATGTCGCTAAGGCTGCTTCCACACTGCAGTTTTTTCACTGATCAGTGTCCATCAATTTGTGTGCCAAAACCCGAGAGAAACCAGGAGAGGAACTTGCAGAGAAAAACTATAATTGAAAGATTGACACCTGTTCTAGTTTTGGAGACACTCTGATTTTGGCACACAATCTGATGACACTGATCAGTGAAAAACTGCAGTGTGAAGCAGCCTTAGGTCATTCATGACTGAGTGTTTCAGTTGGAGATATTGAAGCGTTTGAATCCCCTGTAAGCTATATGTCTCCTGGATTTCCATTCCCGTCATCCATATCCCCTCTCTCATCATCATGGCATCCTTCATTGTCCTTATCCCTCTATTTGTCCATTCATTAAATAATTAGTTATCCCTTCCCATCTGAAAGTTTGGATGAGCTCATGGGTCCAAGAACCTGGACACCTTCCAAGGTAGTCCAAGTTTTTTCCTGATTGTTTTCCAGGTCACAATCGTGTCCCTGCACACCATGGAGTTTCTAATGGAAGACGACAGACTTGGCAGAGGGGAGTGGAGCAGAGAAGGCAGTGCTCAAGTTTTACAGAACTCTTTCTCAAGGGGAAGTTGGAATGTCTCTCAGACCCCATGAGCCACTCGATAACATGTCTTGATAGGCACGGTTAATTATACCCTCTTAAATTGGGAAAATTGGTGCCCCCCATATTGGTCGGGAGCATCATACTTTGTAAACTATTTCTAACCTTCCTACACCCCCATAGAAATTTAGAGAATGCTCTATTTAGTCTATGCACACCAACCCGTCTAAGCAGCAGGGGGAGAGTTTGCAGTGGATACATTAAACGGGAGAAGCACATTATTTTAATCAGATGGCTTCTAGTCAGTAGAGGCAATGGCAAACCCCTCCACCTATTTAGTTAGGACACAATTGTCTGAAATAACTTTGAGTAGTTCAAGTTGTAGGTCATCATGGCAGACTGCCCCAAATGTATGCCTATGTATTTTATTGAGGACTGTACCACTGGGATTCCATGTAAGGTACATTGCCAGGTAGGACACTCCTATTGAGTGCCCTTTTTAAGGGGAAATGTGTCTGACAGAACGCCTGGAGTGCAAATCCTTGCCTGTGGGTTTGAATGCAAAGTTTCAATAAAGGTGCGCATTCCCCCCTTGAGATTAATTTCCTCAAGGATCTGGTCCAGCCATGACCACCTCACATTATCGAAGACTTTTGCCATGTCTACAGTGACCATCGCTTGACAATCCAACTGTCCCGGCCTTTCCTGTTTTGCTGCAGCGGTTACGTCCTTCTAATATTAAGTACTGTCGAGCATCCCTTGATAAAACCCACTTGGGCAAGACCCCTGCCAAATGGTCCGTCATTATCTTCACCATCAACTTCAAGTCGTGATTGATAAGCGAGATTGGCTTGTGGTTTACAGGGTCATCTAGGTTCTTTTCACCTTTTGTCAATAACTTGATGTGAGCGATGTTCGCTTGTGGTAGAATCTGGATATCGCTCATTATGTCATTATACCAACCTGTAAGTCTTGGTGATACTTGCTCCTTTAATGACTTGAAGAACCCACCTGTAAAACCATCAGCACCCGGGGCCTTGCCATTGCTTTGGTTTCCTATTGCCCTCTGGACCTCCTCCGTCTGCACCTCCGGATTAAGCTGATTCAGTTCTTGGTCCGTTAACTTGTGCAACACATGCTCCGTCAACCATTCTGAGCCAGACTGTCGGCATGCCTCCCCCTCCCCTTGTCTGCTCTTTAGGTGTTGTATTCTCCACACATCTTTCAGCCCAACATCTTTACATAATAGGTTTGATCTGGAACCCTGGGCATTAGCCGAGCTAAGTCTCTCTGTGTCTAATTTCCTATCTTCGGATTGGTTGGGTACCTCGTTAAAATTGCCCCCTAGCACAATCTGGGTTTCAGTATCTCTCAATATCCTATCCTCTAGCTCCTGGTACCGTAGAAGGATTCTTGATCCACGTTCAGGGCATAGATATTATTTATGTAGGGACCTTCTAGTACTACGTGATTCCATCTACCAAAGCCATCATCCTCCTGAAATTTGAGGCTATGTGCAAAATGCTTACCCACTAAGATCATTTTGCCCACTTTTCCTACCCTGGGCAAATGAACCATATATCGCTCCCACCCATGATTTATGCATCCTAAAAAAAAATCACCTTTTGTTAAGTGCGATCTCCTGTAACAGAGCTACCTCTGTTTTTAATCTTTTGAGGTGGTGTAACACAATTGACCTCTTTCCCGTAGATCTGAGGCCGTTAGTATTCCATGACACTATTCTAAAAATTTTCCCATATCAGGATGATCTTCACCGTTGGGTTCGAGTATAGGCTGGACTGGTCTACCTTATGCAAAATATTGTCAAACAACAACATAACCCTTTCCCCACCCCCTTCCCGATAACCTTACACCAAATATTTAAACTTCCCTTTCTCCCCTTGTATCTTCTATCTCCCAGTTTAGATAAAAATCTGTGGCTTCCATATTCTGGCTGCAGAGTTACTCCCGTACTGTCCCCCTTCATAAGTCGGGTTTGAGGACATCAGAATCCGCAGCCAACCACGGTCACCTCCAGTGCTTTCTCTCCCATCTTCCTCGCCCCTCCACCTGGAGGTGAAGGAGAGAGAGAAAAAAAAAAGAAAAACCACAGGACCTTCTCCTCAAGGGTTATCATGAGCTTTCTGATCCTCCCGCACTTCCCTCCTCGTCCTAGAGTCTCTTTGATGCTTGGGGCTCTCACCCTTGTGGCCTCGATCCAATCTATTCAGTTCCTCTGTGTCATTCCAACTGTGCTTGGGAGAACTATTTTTGGATGGTCTCTCTCTCACTCTTTGAGGCCTTTTGGCTTGGTCACTGGTATTTCATTGTTGTGCTCTCGGATATTTAGGCAGTAAACACCTCTCAGCCTCCTGGGGGTCTTTGTAGTAAGCGAAGGTGCCATCATGGCTACTCATCTTCAACGTGACCGGGTATAGAAGATGGAACTTAACTCCTTCATGGTATAGCGCTGTGCATAGCTTCCTAAAAGTTTTCCTCCTCGTGACCTCTGCCGAGTAGTCCCCGAATAAAATAGTCTATGGCCACGTATCAGCAGAGGTTGGCGTTTCTCATGAAAAGCTCTCAAAATTGCCTCTTTGTGTTTATAGTCCAGGAATTTAGCTATAACCTGTCAAGGACATGGTTGGTGTGTACGATTCCTCCTGTCAATGGAGGTGAGTGCCTCCTTTCATCCCCCCACTTTCCCCAGAGGACCTAATCTATGTGCTCTTTCGGTTCTACATTTGTGCTGTATGCCTAGGGCCTGCGACAGCTCTGATTCACATATAGCATCCAGTTGGTTTCCTGGAACCGCCTCGAGGAGACCCACTATACGTATGTTATTGCGCCTGGAGCCGTTCTCCAGGTCATCCATTTTCGTTGTGAGGAGTCTGCTTGCTTAGTCATTTTTTCTGAAAGATCCACGGTCTGTAATGGGCGCTCAGGTAAAAGCTCTCCTTCTTGTTTGTTGCTCGCTTAGTCATGTCATGCAGGTGACTCTCCAGGGAGGCCAGTGCATCCTCTGAGTCTGAGATTCTCTGTTCTGATTCTTCTAATCGTTCTTCATGTGACTCTAGTCTGGCCTCTAGGTTAGACAAGGAGCTTTGAATAGTATCTGATATCAAGACTTTGATGTCATTCAGAATAAGAACCAACACATTTTTGGCTAGCCGGTCATAGTCTATCTCATAATCACCACTCTGATACCCATCCTGAGAGTCTTTGGTGCCTGTGTCACTTGTTCTTGCTCTCTCTCTCCTCTCATGGCTACTTGCACTTATGGCACCTTTAGTCTCATTTGCCCCAAAATGGATTGGTGTGCAGGATCGGGAGCGAGGTGTACCAGAGGCCCTGGGTGCTGTTCTTAAGTATTGAGGCTGGGTCTTGTCCTGTCCTCTGACTCCCCAAGATGGGGTTATACTTTCCCCTGTTACTAATGTGTCAGCTCTTTTCTCCTCTCCCCCTGTAGTGTGACTTCTGAGACTGGGGCCAGGTTTATTAGTATTATTAAAGACCATCTTGGCTTCCCCACTGCATGATCCACTCTCCTCCTGTGCTGCACTGATCGCCATCTCCGCTCCATTATCATCCTCTTCTCCCCTGTGCAGGGGGCAAAGCACTCTCTCAGCCAGCGCCATTACCTGCTCCTCAACATCGGCTTCTGAATCTGCATCGCTCCTGCTGATCACCGCCACTCCCGGAGCTCCTCAAAAGGTAACTGGTTATCTCCCTGCACTCTTCGGGTCCCGTGGGAGGTGGGATGAGCTGCGATGTCGGCGTTCTCATAGGGCTTTACCGGGGGGCTGCAGGAGCCTCTTTTCTATGTGTCCTCCTCAGCCAGGCCGGAACCGGAAGTCCCTAATTTTTAATTTTAAATGGGGTCCGTCTTATAATGCCAGTGTCCATCTTACAAATCATACATATGTCCCTCATCCTCGGATATAGCCCCCATATCCTGCATGTGGCCCCCATGTGCTGGCATATTAGCCCCCTTTTGCTGGGACATTGGCACATTAGCCCCCATGTGCTGGCACATTAGCCCCTTTGTGCTGGCACATTAGCTCCCTTGTGCGGGATATTATCCCCTTTGACTGGCACATGCCATTAGCCCCTTGTACTGGCACATTGGCACATTAGCTCTCTTATGCTAGCTCATTAGCCCCATGTGCTAGCCACATTGTGCACATTAGCCCCTTGTGCTGGCACATTAGCCCTCTGTGCTAGCACATTAGCCAGCACACCTTGTGCTGGCACATTAGCCTTTCTTTGTGGCACATTGACAAATGAGCCCCATATACTGGCACATTAATCCCCTTGTGTTGGAACATTGGTACATTAGCCTTCCTGTGGTGCCACATTAGCCCCCTTGTGCTGGCACATTGACACATTAGACCCCTTGTGCTGGATACTGCCCCTTTATCATGCTATGTGCCCCCTGCTTGTACGCACATAGTAAAATAACAACCGCTGTTACTTACCCTTCGTCGCTTATCCAGTGCTTCCAGCTTCTCTGTGTCTTTTACTGCATCAGTGGTGGCCATTGGATAATGTGACCGGGGTGCACAGTGATGACATCACTGTGCTGTGCCTATAACATGATTGGATACCGGCACAGACACAGAAAGAGACACTGAGGAGCGGGGAGCATGGATCAATGGAGGGTAAGTAATAGTGTATGTCATTTTAATGTGTGCGCACAAGCAGGTTGGCACATAGCATGATGGGGGCATATCCAGCACAGGGGGGGTGATGCAGGCACATGTAATATGTAGAATCCCCCAGTCCATCTCTCAATACTGTTTCAGCACTGAGGCGATGGACAGCGGGTGCAGTGCATATTACATGAGGTTAATAAGAGGGAGCAGGTAATTTCCCGCTGCCTCCTGCAGTCTCCTGCCGCCCCCGGGCATCACTCCAGAGCTACCCCCCTCCCCTACAGACCACACCCTAGTAGATTCAGATTATAAGACGCACTCCCCACTTTCCCCAAACATTTGGGGGAACAAAAGTGTGTTTTATAATCCGATAAATACAGTATATAGATTATAATCATAATGGAATTGTGTGACATTATATGAAAGAATTTATGTGAATTATTTGAAGGAAAGTAGGAAATTAAGGCTTTGATACACCTTACCTTAGATGATTGTAAGCTGAATGCTTATTTGGTCGACAGCTATATCACTTGATTCTCCTGTATACATGGATACTTAGTCAAGCGTTCATGTTCTCTATAGGGATAGCAGAGTGAACCCTATCTGTCTAGTCAGTACATCATGGCGTGAATTCAATATCACCCAGTTTTGCCTTGCATTTAATTCATCCTGTGTCTTCTACATTTCCCGTATTGGTATGTCATTACTTCCACCCAGCTTTCCCATACTCACAAAGGTGGCCACACGCTGGGCATCATCTTCACCAGCCTTGGTTCCCTATCTAACCTCTTAGGCTCACCTCTCTCCCTGTCTGACCACCACATACTCACATTCTCTTCCCTCTCCTACCCGAGTGAATACCCCCCACTCCACAAACCACACATCCCAGCAGAAATCTCAAACACCTTGATTTACACTCAGTCTCTGAGTCCCTTCTACCTCTTGCAGATATTGATTCCTTACAAGATGTAGATGCTGCACTCACTTTGTATAACACCACCATAACTGTAGCCCTCAAATTAGCTGCTCACCTCACGCATACCAAAACCCCCACAATCAACAGGCAACCCTGGCATACCATCCTGACTAAAGAACTAAGGCAAGCATGCAGCATTGCTAAATGGAGACTGAAGAGATCCCATTCCACTGAAGATTTCATCGCAAACAAACACTACACCACCTTCAAGTCCACACTGTCTGCTGCAAAACAAACCTACCTCTCATCTCTCATATCCTCTCTATCTCACAACTCTATTTCAACATTCTCTTCCATCTCCCACCTCCTCCCTCTCCTCTCATCTCAGCTGAAGACTTTGGCATCATTCTTCAAGCAACAGATTGATAACAGCCCCTCCTCATAACTACTTAGCCCTCTTCTTCCCTAACCAACTTCTCCACCATGACAGAAGATCACCTTTCCTTTCTACTCTACAGATCACATATCACCACCTCTGTTCTTGACCTGCTCCTGTCCCACCTCAACCCCAACCTCACCAG